>JAILYA010000009.1:5313110-5913110 GCA_021437795.1 Rhodamnia rubescens | reverse complement strand
GGCCAACAAAAGAAGAGGGGGTAGTGGAGAGAGACACGGTGATGAAGTGAAGTGAGTGAGTGACAATGTCGTCTTTTTCCTCGTTTGGTGCTCTGTTGGGAATTCGTGGGAACGTGTTCAGGTAAGCCTTTCACTTTCCTCTCCATTTCAGTCCTCCATTTCTCCTGACTTTTCATTTTCGACCCCCTTAACAAATTGAGAGGATCTAATTGGGAAAATTTCTCTTCCAATTCAATCGCAAACATCACGATCCGGGTCTATTCCACGCTAATTGCTTAATTCCCGATTTGCACGAGAGAGTCGCAATTGCCGTAACATCCAAGCGATGTCACATAGGGAAGTGGAAGTTCTTCATATTCATGAACCGTGCGGTGAATAATTAGTTACTCGTAAGATATGAATATGATATCGCATACTTTCTCATTGCTTTTTTATTATCTAGTCGAGCGCCACGCGTGCTACAATCCAGAAGCGCCCAATAACTTATCGGCGGGTCGGAGTCGAGTTCATCATCACATTTTGATTGTATTTCAAACCGGCATTGGCTACGCATTTTTATGTTGGGTTCGATTGTTTATTATTGGAATCTCTAATTCTCAAGACTCATCATGCAAAAGCATGAGGAGTCATCCTCAAGTAGGGAATTTGAAATAGGGGGATGGATTGGTTTAAAGCACCAATGGACAGATTGCATTGCCTCTCACGTAGGCGAGGCGTAGAGGCTAAACAAAGGACTTTGGTCCTTGTTTCTCAGAGAAGCAATGTATTGCCTTGTTCAATTTGACTCCAAACAATCGACAAAGAATATTCTCACGTATCCGACACAAACGCAGGAAGCCTACTTACGCCACAAGCATTACCGACGTTGTTGAAGACTAGATATATACACGGACAGACAACGCCGAGCAAAATGTCTCTCTTACGATCAAATCGTTGCTGAGGGGGAAGAAAATACGAGATACATTGATGGCGATGACGCCGAGAACATCCGGAACTATTGCTGGCCGGACGCCACAAGTGACGGGCCGTCCCGTGTACGAGGATTTTGAGCCCAAGTTTGAGTGGCGGGAAGAACCAACCGCGAATTTCTTAAGCGTTTCTCTTCCAGGTTTTGCATATTCCTTCGTTTTCTTCTCTTTTGCTATTCTATCCTTGTTCTGCCCTCAATAGTTGTCTCCTCCCTTTTCTTACTTCGCTTAATCATAGGGTCAAAGTTACTAAGTTTATGGCTCAATTTGTCTTAGAACATGTATTGCAGTCGTGTAATAATTTCTCGATTCAAGAACATGTTCTGAACTTCGATCTAGCAACAATTGGGTCCTCCGACCATGATGAAATCGTCAGCACCGACGTGATAACTCGAATTCGACCTTTGCACATTGTATGTAATTCGTTCATACACAGGTTTTGTGAAGGAGCAAATCAAGGTCACATATGATGAGCGACCGCGGACTGTGAAAGTCCGTGGAGAGCGTCCTCTCGGGACCAACAAATTCCACCGTTTCAGCAAGGATTTCAGTGTCCCAGAGAACTGCAAGCCGGGCGAGATCAGAGGCAAGTTCGAGCGCGGAACTCTCGTCCTAACCCTGCCAAAGAAAACCATCACGCGAGTCCCTCCTGAAGAAGCACCGCCACCTAAAGCGAGGACTCAGAAACAAACTTTGAGCACTGAAAGAGAGCCAAAATCTCCTAAGGTTGGTCAACAAAATGTGCCCCTCGGAAAGAGAAAGAGCTACGGCAAGGTGGTCGCCGACGTAAAGGAAGCCGTTGATCAGGCGAAACATCAGAAGGGTCAGGAAGACCCCCCTCCAAAAGCCACCTCAAGCAAGGCCAGTGACCCAAAGCCACAAAACGCAAGCCCGGTCGAGCCTCAAGGAGACGCATCGAATGTGATGTCGGACCGTGCTGCTTATGGAGTCGGTGAAGGCTTGGCAGTTGGAGCAAAGGAGAAGGGCGACAGACCTACTGTTGAATCGCAGACAACCAAGAAACCCAAAGATCAACAACAGACTCCACGTGATAAGCCAAACAAAACATCATCACAGAACGAGGATGATGCGCCGAGAAACGGAGCGATAGAGGTTTCGAGGAAGAATAACACCAGGGCCGGATTGGATGGTGATGATACACGAAACCTTGGCATTCCAAAAGCCATCTCAGGCAAGAAACCGATCGAAACCGACAATTTGGCTAGCGCTGCGAAGAGGGCAGTGAGGGGACTGACCACAGGTTTGAACGAAGATCGGCGACTGGTTGTGAACGTAGGGGTGGCGATTGTGGTGATTGTGGCTCTCGGGGCCTATCTGTCCTACAAATATGGATCTTCCACAAGAGCCAAGAACTAGCTTTCATCAACAACATATCATCCTCAAAATAAACGAAATTTACTTACATGTCATCATCAGTTTCCTCGTGAAATGAAATAAATAAATCTCGTGTCTGATTTCTCGGGTGATTTTAATTAAATTCAAACGAAGAAAGTGACGTTAAACGACCTATATCAGCGATTTCTTATTACTTGACCGAACGAGCCGGACGTCTCTTTCACTTAATCTGATGTAACTGTGAATAAACAAAATCATGTGTCGGCGCTTGCCAGTGTTATCTCGTCCTTGCCACTTGAATCCGCCGAGCATGTGTTGTACCCATTTGCACCAACAAAGACCGCGTTATGTAGGGAGTTGTTACTGTTGTTTTCTCTTGTTTTCTCAAAGAACAAAAGAAGAATAGACAGCAAAAGCTACGTGTTTGCAGCAAGCAGAACGTACGGAAAAGAAAAACTGCTTTTTCTTTTTATTCAGAAAACTAAAAAAAATATTTAAAATACAGACTAAATCTGCAACAAACTAACAGAATAGATAACATGTAGCTAAACACCCCTACAAATAGGACTTTAACAAATTGACTCAACAGAAAATAGATCGTGCAGCCTTGATACATCAACACTCTCCTCCTGGATCAAGTGCTGCACACTCCTAACTTTGCCCCGAGAAGTTCGAATTGACCAACATGAAACCACTTAGTGAATATATCTGCAATTTGGTTTTCCGAACCGCAAGTACACCAAGTTCACCTCTCCAGCCTTTTGCACTTCTCGCAAGAAGAAATACTTGACCTTAAAATGCTTTGTTTTTCCATGACATACTAGATTCCGTGAAATGGCCAGAGTAGCTTGATTGTCCACAAATACTTCTATGCCTTCTTCTTGCTCCAAATGCGAGATCATCCATCGACCTTCTTCAACCATAATGTTTGATTCATAGTTGTAGTAGCCGCAATGAACTCAGCTTTCCACAGCAGTTGATTGTGCTACTATTTCCTGCTTCTTTGAACACCAGAAAAAACATGCCGATCAAAATGTAAAGCAATAACCTGAAGTGCTCCTCATATCATCCACCGATCCCGCCTGATCACTATCAAAATACCCCTACAATTTAAACTCCCGAATTTTGCAGAACTTAATTCCATATGAAAGAGTACCTTTCAAGTACCTCAACACCCTCTTTGCAGCTACCATATGCAAATGACTTGCACAATTAAGAAATCTAGACAGGACACTTACAAGAAACATGATGTCCGGCCTAGTTGCGGTGAGATACATAAAACAGCCAATCAAACTTCTATAAACTCTTTCATCTGCAGGTTTTGATCCATCCTTTTTTGAAGCTCTTCCTTTTGACCCATTAGAGTACTCACAATCTTGCACTCCTCTATGTTGAATCTCTTCAGGATCTCCTTCAAGGGCTTCTTCGACAAATAAAAACTTCATTCGAGTCCGCTTACCCTCCATCCCCAAAAAATATGACATCTCACCAAGATCGGTCAATTCAAACATCTTCATCATCTCTTGTTTAAATGTAGTAGTCCGAGCATTATTATTTCCTGTCACTAGCATATCATCCACATAAAGAGACACCACCATGATTCATTGAAACTTTTCTCGAAACCTAGACCCAGCAAGTACTCATCTATCTTATTATACCATGCTCGGGAACTTGCCTCAAGCCATAGAGAGCCTTTCTCAAAGAAATAAACTTTCTCCTCCCGGCCTGGTGTGACAAAACCTTACGGCTGCTCAACATAAATCTCCTCCCCGCAACACTCCATTCAAAAAAGCAGATTTCACATCTAACTGATACACCTTCCATCCTTGTTGAGCTGCAAAAGCAAGAGTCATTCTAATTGTATCCGGTCTTGCAACTGGAGCAAAGGTTTTTGAGAAATCAACTCCCCAAACCTGTGCATATCCCTTCACAACCAACTTGGCCTTATGCTTATTCACCGAGCCATCAAGATTGAGTTTGGTCTTGAAAACCCATTTTTCTCCAATTACCTTCCTATCTTCAGGCTTCTCCACTAGCTCCCATATCGGGTTCTTTTCTATCATGGCCAACTCTTCCTTCATTGCATTCATCCACCTCCGATCACTTTTAGCTTCATCATAACCAAGCGGGTTCCAAAACAACCACACTATACCTCCGATATATATCGGTCGGAGATCCGGTACCTCTTCTTGGAACATCATCTACCAGGCTCGTCGATTCCAAAGGAGACCTCCTTGTTGCCCCGCGACTCATCTATCCAATCCCATTGCTCATCTTCCAGGAACCGAACATCCTTGCTAGTGATCACCTTCCCCTGTTTGTGGTTGATAGATCCTGTAGGCTTTTGACACTAAACCGTAGCCACCAAAGATTCCAGGTTCAGCTTTCTCCCCAAATTGTCTCTCTTGACCTGTGGAATATGAAAAAAACACAAACAGCCAAACACCTTCAAATTTCTTAGAATTGGTTTAACACCAAACCAAGCTTCAAAGGGAGTTTTCTTCTCCAATACCCTTGTAGGCAGCTATTCAAGCAAAAAAACTGTTGTGTTTGTCGCTTCGCCCAAAATTCTTTTGCGATTCTTCTCATGCAACAGACACATAGTCATCTCCATAATGGTTCTATTCTTCCTCTTACTTACTCCATTTTGCTGCGGAGAGTAAGGAGCGGTAAGCGATGCTCAATTCCAGCCTCTTCACGAAAAGAGTTAAAACTCTGCGAGGTGTATTCTGTTCCATTATCGAGATCGATGACCCGAATCTTGCACCCACTTTGGTTCTCAACCCATCTTTTAAACTTCGAAATACCTCAGTAACTTCGACTTTTGCTTCATGAAGTAAATTCAGCACATTCGGTATAATCATCAATGGAAATAATGAAATACATGTTGCCATTTAGTGAAGGAGTCACTTGTGGACCACAGAGATCGTATGAATCGCCGCAGACTTCTCGTAGCTCTCCAACTGGATTCCTTGAAGGGAAGTCTTGTCTGTTTGCCCAGCAAACAAGCCTTGCACTTTGTGATTTGCTCCTCCAAGCTTGGTAACCCGGTTGCCATTTCATTCCTCTCGCATGAACAAAGACGCCTTTGTGATGAAAGTGCCCCACCCTCTTGTGCCATATCTCGAATCAACGGCCTGGCACTTGAATGCCACCGCTCTTTCTTGAGAGGATTCAGAGAAAAACTCTTCTATTGCATCTTTATCTTAAATAACTCCCGACCACCTGAAGTCGGATTAAACACTTCCCCTCTTCAAATATCACCTTAAATCCCTACCAACTGCCCCACACTCAGCAAATTCGATCAATCTCGGCACATACATCACATCATAAACCAGTTTAGTTCCAAAGACAACTCTCTATTGCTACAAGATATTTACCTTTCACTTCTAAGTACTCCCCCATTCCCAATCCTCACTCTTGACTTCAATGACTTGTTAAAGTCTATAAATAACTTTTCATCACTTGTCATGTGGTTTGTGCAACCACTATCAACAAGCCAACTTTCACATGGAGTATTAGAAGAGAAACAAGAGGCAACAAACAGTTGATTTACCTCTTCTTTGGATTGCAAGATGTGCCTCACCTTGTTGTTGATCTCCCTTCTCTTTGCGTAACTTCTCGTCCAAGCTTATAACATTTTCTGCACTTTACATATGACCTCTTCCAACACCTAAAGTGCGGATGATTCTGTTTTCCACAAGGCTTGACATGAGGAATACCTTCCCCAATTGTTTTTGGAGTTGCTCGCCTTTGTTCTCTCTTGCGAGCAGCTTTCGAACCACTACCGCCATTCCATTTCTTCCATTTCCACTTCTTGCTTTTCCCTCCTACATTCTCGTTGTTCTTTGGCCCGCAAAGCCCCTTCCGTACTTCCTTCCAGCCCTCATTAAACTCCTCTCGCTCTTGTGCTTGCAGAGCACTAAGCAATTCCGCCAACTTGATCCGAGACAAATCCTTGGTATTCTCCAAAGAGGCAATAGTTGCCTCAAACCTATCGGGCAAAGAGACAAGAATCTTCCGCACTAGCCTATTATCAAAGATTTCGATTGCCTAGAACTCTTGCCTAATTTGCAATGCTTATCAACTTATCATAATACACCTTAATTGTCTCAAACTCCTTCATCTCGTAGTCTCTCGAATTCTGCGATCGATTTAACCCCTTCATGCTTCGATCCTCTCATCTCCTTGATACTCGGCTTTGAGGAAGTCCCGAGATAGCTTTGGGTGATTCACAAGCCATAATTCTCGCTGAAAATAGCGGGTGAGACAACAAAGATATAAACAAGACTTTGCCGTTGCCTTCCTTGTTGTCCGCTCCCTATGATACTTGATCCGATTCATGGTTGGATTGTCGGGAAGGGGAGCAACTTCATAATCTTGTTCCACAGCCTTCCCAAAAATCACAACCCTCTAAATAGGCTCGCATTCTAACCGCCCAGGCTTGATAATTTTTTCCATCAAACACCGGTGGAGCCATTGAAAAAACGAGTCGATCCCACCTCCATCTTGCCTTTGGCTTCTATGGATGTAGACACTTCTCTCAATCTATCTCACAAGTCACTCACAGCCCCTTAAGATCAAGAAGGCTCGATACCAATGTTGTTTTCTCAAAGAACAAAAGAAGAATTGACAAAGAAAAGTCGTGTTTGCAACAAGCGTAACGTATGGAAAGGAAAAACTGCTTCTTCTTTTTATTCAAAAAACTAAAAAAATACTTAAAATACAGACTAAATATGCAACAAACTAACAGAATAAATAACATGTAGCTAAACACCCCTACAAAATAGGACTTTAACAAACTGACTCAACAGAAAATAAATCATGCAGCCTTGATGCATCAACGATTCTGAGATGAAAACTGTAAAAATACTTAAAATCAGTTCAATCGAAGCCATAAGTACAGAAACATATAACGACACTCTTATTCATTCTATTTTTGTCATTCACTTCAGGAAATGACTGTCTGATTCATCCAAATCTCAATTGAAGTACAATCTCGACAAACCATACATGATAATCGACATGCAGGTAGTCGTTCGCCTTTAGTAAGTGATGTCCATGCAGATTATACACGTAGACACGCCCCTTTAGCGAATTCGTGCTCACATGCATTTCCTGCCCTTGTAATGCTGCTCTTGTAATGACAACGGCAAAATTGACTACCCATAAGATCACTGAAAGAGAAAGTCTTGCGGGCGGCCCACGTGTCGAGATCAACTTCATAGACCAGCCAAATTCGTCCCCTTCTTGATATGAAGTGGCACAACTCTAGGACGGAAGAATCAACACGAACATCATCACGACCTGCGATATTGAGAAAGCACTTTCCCAGATGTGCCATTTCCGAGCCATTGTGCAGAGTGAAGTGTGTTTCTGTGGAGATAAGATTGTGTCTGCGTGTGCTTACGTTTTATGTATCGTTAGGCATGCTCATACACATACTATATGAGAGCCAGAGGGCAGTTCATTCTGCTTGGTGATTTCATGCATGAAGTGATTACCCGGTTGGAAAATGCTTTGGTTTATTCACCCATGGCGATGAGGTAGAAATGCATAAATTGGCTCAAAGCGAGTCTTCCATTTTGTGGAAGGCAGTTGATTCCTAAATCAAACTCTTTCGACAGTCGGCCGTGTCTATAGGCTCGAGTCACTCTACTCGACGAAAACTTTGATGAACAAGCTACTGTCGAAACTACCTCTGTTGTCGCTGTGTATGGCCGCAGGAGGTGCTTCTGTAAAATCCCATGTTATTGGACTGATCAGTTTCTGCTATTTTGGACTTAAGAAGTGCTGGTAGAACGATTGATATAGTGAGAATTAGGCAATGTCTTGCTACCTTGTATTTGGTATTCCTAGCCTAAAAAGGTAGAATTCAGACCAAAACATTCCCCTGGTTTCTCTTCACTCGGACATTTCGAACTTTGATCGAGGATGACAAAGCCAAAACTATGCAAGAATATATGGTTTACATTTGCGAGGTGATCCTATCCTGTAACCCCAAGTGGCTTTTTGCATAGCCAAATTCCTGAACAAGGCGGTGAAGGGCATCTTCAACTCAGTAAACAGGATTTATCTCACTTCTCCTTTCTGCTTCATAATCCAGACGTATATAGAGGAAAACGTGGCAAACCGATGGTGGAAGGATAAATAGACCCTTAAGTATTAACGCAAAGCACTCAAAGGTGATTGTTATAAATGAGCTTCATGATCTTCTGAAAAAATCCAGAGATAGAAAAGGAAAAAAGTTGTAAATTAACGGATTCAACGATAAGTAGATCTCCTTTGTTGATCCTTCTAGACAATTCCAACTTCGTTTCCCTACTTCGTTCAATGGGAAAACTTGAAAAGTAAAACACACCAAAATGAAAAGGCCCTTGAGAGCAGCTGCATAGCGGGTGCTAAGACCGATGATAGACCATGACCGCCATCTTATGGTTAGCGTAGTCGCAGTGATTCGAACAGATGAAGTACCGGGTGCTGGCTTCGGTCAGTGTTATCTGGTCACTGCCACTGGTAAATGTCCCATAGTTCGAGTTCGCCGAGCATGTGTTGTACCCATTTGCATCGACAGAGACCACGCCATGATAGGTGTTGTCATAGATGAAAACTGTCCATTTACGTGAATGCTTGGAATCAGTTTGAGTCGAAGCCACAAGGGCAGCAAGATATAACGATGCTCCTATTCATCGTGTTGATGCTATTCACTTAAGCAAATGACTATCCACTTTATCCAGATCTCAATCGAAGTACAATCTCGACAAACCATACATGATGATCGACATGGGCGTAGTCGCTCAGCATTAGTAAGTAATGTCCCTTGCAGATTATATACGTAGACATGCCGCTTTTGGGAATTCGTGCTCACATGCATTTCCTACTCTTATAACGACAATGGTGATATTGATTACCTAAAACATCAAGGACATAGAAAGTCCTGGCGGCGACCCACGCGTCGAGATCAATATTATAGGACCAGCCAAATTCTTCCCCAACATAATATGTAGCGGCATAGCTCAAGGACAGAAGAATCAACACCGATATCATCACCGCCGCCGCAACGTTGAGGAAGCACTTTTTCGGACGTGCCATTTCCGAGCTATTGTGCATAGTGAAGTGTGTTTCTATGGAGATAAGAAGGTGCTCCATACATATACTGTATGAGAGGGCAATTCATTGTGCTTGCTGATTTCATGCATGAAGTGATTAGCCATGGGAAAATGCTTTGGTTTACTCACCATGGCGATGAGATATACAATGCACAAATTGGCTCAAAGCCAGTCCTCCTTTCTGTGGAACGCGGACGATTCCTAAATCAAGCTCTTTCAACTGTCGGCCGTGTCTAGAGGGATTGTCGATCTTGTTGCCCCATCACGGATCGTGAAGTTCTCCTTTACCCAATGAAATGAAACTAATAACAAGAAACTATAAAAAGTTTGATAAAAAAATTATGATTAGCCCTAGAAAGATTCCAATAGAATGATTTTTTTTTTTTGTCGAAAGAAATATGTCATTCATTTGTCATAATAATACTTGAGAGTTACATCTTTTAAATCTAGCAAATTCCAAATAACTGCAGAACAAAACAAAAGCCAAAAAATAAATAACCAAGCACGGTCTCGCAACTAGAAGCACACTCCTATCCCCCGAGAACAAGTCTTTCATTGTAAAAATTTGGCGGGATTTAGTGATGAGCACACGTCAAGATCTCCCACTCCATTTGCAAAAGCAATTATTTCACTTAACGAAAAGCAAAAAGGAAAAAGCAAATCTATAAAGTTGAAAACATCTTCAAACATACGTATCTTGGAGGAAAACTCATTTGTCTTAAAGCTCCACGTGAAGAACACCCAACCAAAAATTTTCTACTTTCTACTTTCACTATTCATGAATAGTAAATACTATTCATAAATAGTACCGCGAAAGTCGTCTTTTTCTTTCGGCATCCTCCATGAATCACGGTGTTGGATTTTCATTTGCTTTCTTCTTTCGAATTCAATTTTACCTTATTCAAACAACTTTCCTTAAAATTGATTTTGGAATTCAACTACACCAAGCATTTTCTTTAACTTTTCAAACGAATCTGCCTTAAATGCTTTTGTCAAAATATCTCGCAATTTGATCTATAAAAATTAAATTCAATTTCACCATCTTTGACTCACTCACGAATATAGTGATACTTGATGTCGACGTGCTTGCTCCTACCATGAAATATAGGATTCTTGGCTAATGCAATAGCCGAATTATTGTCACACATTATTTTGATAGGACCTATTTGTTCATGCATCAATTTATACAACATCCTATTAAGCCATATTGCCTCGACAAGCCGCTGAAGTTAACGTCATGTATTCTGCGTCACCGTCAAGAGTGCGACAATTTGCTGCTTTTCGAGCACCAAGAAATCACTCCCGATCCAAGAAAAAAGCATATCCTAACGTACTCTTTCGAATCCCAATATCACTTGCCCAATCACCGTTTGTGTATCCTACTAGACCAAAGTTGTCACTACAAGAATATAAAATTTCATGATCACGAGTTTCAACGACATATCGTAAAATTCTTTTTGCTACGTAACCGGTAGGGTTTTTCCATGAACCCGCTGATAATACCCACTCCATAGGTTATATTTGGCCTCGTAGAAGCCAAATATCTCAAGCTGCCAACAATACTTTTGAAATAAGTAGGATTTACCAGCTCATCGGTTCCTTCTTTCTTCGGCTCCAACCGTTCAACTCCGGAAGTCCGAATAGATTTGAGCGATTTCATTTTAAATCGCCTCAAAATATCATTAGCATATTTCTCGTTGTGAAACAAATATGGCATCTTGTGTTTACTTCACTTCAAGGCCAAGAAAATAGGACATCAATCCCAAATCGGTCATCTCAAATTGGCTAGTCATAGCCTCCCTGATTCAAGAAACATTTTTTTCACAGCTCCAGTAAATATCAAATCATCAACATAAAGGCACATAATTAAGATGTCACCGTTAGTTTTTGATTTGATATACGGTGTATGCTCATGCGGGCACTTCTAAAAAATCATGCTCCAACAAGAATATATCGATACACGAGTACTAAGCACGAGGTGCCTGTTTTAGCCCATACGAGCCTTCTTCGCTTTGTAAATCGATTTTCGTGTCATTTCTTCTCATAACCCCGTGATTCTCTAAGTAGACTTTTTCTTCAAGGACACCATTGAGGAATGTGAATTTCACGTCCATTTGATAGATTCTCCAACGGTCTTGAGCTGCAATCGCTAAGACCATCCGGATGGTTTCCATCCGGGCTCTGATGCAAATACGTTAAAATAATCAATACCGACTTTTGCTTGTAGCCTCGGTGTGGTTTTGTAACGGCCTACTCGACCATCGGGATTGTACTTCGTCTTGTACACCCACTTGATACCAATAGGCTTCTTACCAGCGAAGAAAGAAATTAACGTCCATGTTTCATTCTTCTCAATGGATTGAATTTTTTCATCCATTGCTTGAATCCACTTTTCATTTGCAAATGCTTCACCATAGGTTATGGAGTCACATTTAGCAAATAAACAAAAGTGTATCAATATTTCATCGGTGATTTCGCTATCACTGCCACCGTCTCTTGTAATCGCATAATCCCCGAATTTTACTAGCATCCGCCTCTATCGTTGTGAACGATGTGGTTGTGATTCTCAAGTTGTTGTTGGTGAAGATGCACCACCAATCGAAGATGATGAAGAAGATGGACCACTTGTTGAAGATGATGGAGGTGTTTTTGTCTCACCCACTCGTAGTTCATCTTCGATGGTGATGTTTTTTTGGTCACCCTTCTCGGTTCCAGTCCTCGAGCTTCATCTTCTAAAAATTGGACATCTCTGTTGATAATGACCTTCTCGGTGATTGGGTTATATAACTTATAACCATTAGTTGTGTTGTTGTAGCCGATGAAGATGCACTTCTCATTTTTGACATCCAATTTCTTTCTTCGTTCATTCGGTATATGGGGATATGCCACACACCTAAATACTCGTAGGAACGAAGCATTTGGCTTATTTTCGCTCCAAGCCTCTTCCCCGGGGGTTCTTCCAAGAACACTCATTGTTGGACACTTGTTTAGTATAAATACAGACAAGCAACGCTTTCTCGCCCAAAATTTGTTAGGCAAATTTTTAACTTTTAGCATATTTCTTGCCATTTCAAAAATTATCATGTTCTTTCTTTTTGCTATACCATTCCGCTACTGAGTCTAGCTAGCAATCAACTCGACGTTCCACTCCATGAATTTTACAATATTTATGAAATTCATTTGAGGTAAATTCTCCTCCTCTATCCGATCACAAAGTCTTCAAATTAAAATCACTTTATTTTTCAACATAGATTTTAAATTCTTTGAACTTGCCAAAAGCTTTAGATTTTTCTCTCAAGAAATATATCCATATTTTTCTGGTAAAACCATCAATAAAAATTAACATGTACCTTTTTTGTTCGAACTTTTCCACCTCAACAGGGCCACATATGTTAGTATGTACCAACTCCAACGGTTGTTTTACTCTTCCTGGCTTTCCCAGCTAGAAAAGGGCCTCGATGTTGTTTTCCCATGAGACATTCTTCGCAAGGACGACCTGGATCTTCTATTAACGGCATGCCAATCACCATCCTTTTCCGGACCAATAGCCTCATTCCACGAAAATCTAAATCCTCGAATCGAAGATGCCACACCAATCGTTGTCTTTCGTCATCGCTTGAAAACTCAAGAGATTCTTCGTCTCAAGAGTCGGGAAACATATGGTTCTTCGTCATCTGCACCGTCATGATCAACTTATTGTTGACACCTCTAATGATGCAAACTCCATTTTCAATGTGAACTTTGCGGCATTTTTCGAAAAGTTGCTCAACACTTAGCAAATTCCAAAAAAATCATGGCACAAAGTAAACATCTCGCAATAGCAACATTAGTACCATCTTTGGACTTGATATTAATGCTACCTTTACCCATCACGAAATTTTTTTATTTATTCTCGAAGTTGACTTCACCACGACTGCCTTATCCAACCGTGAGAATAACTCCTTTCACTAGTCATATGGTTGCCGCACCCCGTATCTAGGCACCATATGTTGGTATCTATGATACTCGAGTCATCATTCGCACATGCTAGTACCATGTACCCTTCAAAGATTAGTGGTATGTGCATGCTCCGCCTACTCGTATATTGCCTTTGCATGGCATTCGAATTTGTAATGTCCGAATTTGTTGCACTTATAATACTTGACTTTTGATTTGTCATGTGTTTTAAATTTTCTCGGTGAAATTTGAATTTCCACCTCTACCTCGAGCTCCTCCGTGACCTCGATCGCCTTGATAGCCCCCTCGGCTTGGTTGAGCAATCCAACTTTGCAATGTTTGCTCGGGAACCGAACCAACGGACTTCTAATTCATTCTTTGTTCATGCGAGCACAATGAACCCATCAACCACTTCAATGTTAGAGTTGACACATCTTGCCCTTCTTAGATCGCGGCGATGACATAGTCAAATCTTTCGGTCAAAGACCTCAAGATTTTTTCTACGATACGAACATCTTGAAGTTCTTCACCATTAACTCTTAATTGGTTAACGATGGCCTGCACACGATCAAAATATACCGATATTGATTCCGAGTTAGTCATGCGTAAAGACTCGAAATCACCTCGAAGGGTCCAGGCCACACACATCGAACCGAAGCCGCACACGTCAAACACAATCATCGCCTTTGTAGGATTTTTTGCAAGATATCCCAGGCGGCTTTCGCGGTCTCCGCACTCGATATTTTTTCAAATATCATTTCCTCCACGGCTTGAAAGATTGCATACAATGCTTTCGATTTTTCTTTCGAACTCCACCAAAGATTCTTTCTCCTCCTTTTTTAAAGCCTCAAATACTTCAAAGCATCAGCCACTTCGTTGTAACCATTTTCAATCAAATTCCACAAATCTTGCGATTTGAAAAGAACCTTCATCCGGGACGGACCGGTTATTAAAATTCTTTCCGTTCGGCTTTGGAAGCTGCATTTGAACGGAACTAGTAGATATTATTTCTAACTCTAATACCAAATGTTGGAATCAAAACAAAAGGGGTGACTCTCGGATATATGAAACGAAGCACGAAACGAATGGAGAAAATATTCTCATTGAACAACACTTCGTTGGAAACAACTCAAAGCTCACTTTGCTTCTATGGCTTCTTAGCAATACATAAAACAACACTCAAGTACTTATAGCAAAATCTCTAACACTCTTCCGAAGACAACACCTAATGAACCAAAGAAAAAATAAAGGCAATCCATGCATAAAACCCAAAGTCTACAAAAAAAAAAACACAAAAGTCCAAAATGAAAAAGCAAATTTACAAAGTTGAAAACATCTTTAAACATGCATATCTTAGAGAAAAACCCATTTGTCTTGAAGCTCCACGTGAACAATACCCAACCAAAATTTTCTACTTTCACTATTCATGAATAGTAAGTACTATTCAAGAATAGTATCGCGAAAATCTTCTTTCTCTTTTGGCGCCCTCCATGAATCACGGTGTTGGATCTTCATTTGCTTTCTTCTTTCGATGCCCTCCAAGAAACATGCAATCGACAACAAAATCAATTTTACCTTATTCAAACACCCCCACCAATCTCGCCCTTCGGATCTTCTTTTCCCCACCCTCTTTCTTCACGACTCGCTTGTCCCCGAGGTGTCGCCGGCGTTGACCACATGTTGGACCTCCGACACGCGTTGACCGCGTGTCGAACACGTGTCGGAGCATGTCGGACATTGTCAAACACATGTCGGAGCATGTCGGACACGGGGTTTGGCGTGTCGGTGCTTCATAGGGTCGACACAATCATATCCGCATAGTGCTAATATAAATGAATTTAGGGTGTTGTATCTTGGGAGGCGCAGTTTGTGAACCCGCTTAGCACCGTAGACAGGAAATAATCGCCATACGGAGATTTAATTAGCCGTGCCTCACCTCCTATGTAATTCCATTACAATTTTATAACAATTTGATTTGTAATTGTCTCATCGTTTACTTATTGACTTTGTCCTTATTGAAGTTGTCGTCGTCTTCTCCGTCCGTGTTATTGTTTTTCTGGTTGCAACAGACCGTATTATTTATTTCCCCCAGTACTTTACGAATATCTTTCCAACACTCACAAAATGCAGCTAAGGTACATTGCGCCTTTATGCATACTATTCTGACATTCGCCGTATGCCAAGGTGAAATCTTTTAGGGTTCTGAAAATCATGATGGGCTTGAAATCCTGCACATCTTGTATCCACTGCCACGTCATTTTCTGTATTTCGTATTGTTATTATGGAAATTGGAGTTTTTTTTTTTAATGCAAATAGTACCTTCTATTTGTACCCTTAACGAGGAGAAGGAACATTTTCTTCATCTTCCACAAGTTCGATGAACGAGCTACTGTTTTAACGCAAAGCACTCGAAGCATTCTGTTGAGGCCATTAACACACCAAATGAAAAGGCCTTGACAGTAACTGCCGAGGCTCAACAGACCGAAACACCTTGACATCTACCGTGTAGCCGGTGCTAAGACCGGTGAAATCTCTACCTCGGTAGACCACATCGATGTCGCTTCACCATGAGTGGACAGTGACTGCGATCTTCTGGTTAGCATAGTCGCAGTGATGCGAACCGATGAAGTACCAGTTGCCGGCGTCGGTCAGTTTTATCTGGTCATTGCCACTGGTGTAGCTTCTGTAGTTTTTCTTCGTTGTGCATTTGTTGTACCCATTTGCATCGACAGAGATCCTTCAAAAAAATTATTACACGTTATGCTGGGTGTTGCCGTAGGGTGAAAATGGAACGACGACATCGACAGAGGCAGAATAAATTAGAATTGCAATTTAATCGAATCAATCAGAACCGTCATCTCCATACACACCATTGCTAGAATCCGGATCAATCACAGGTTTATTAGTTTTTGACAATCTACCAGACGATTTCAAAGGTTTCACAGGTCTCTTGACCTTGACTGCCTGCAATTCCAACCCCTTCTCCGAAGGTTTGCGTTTTCTCTTTAATCGTGCACCATCCGTATCCTCGGCAGTTGAATTCTCCATGGCTGCATAAGTTTAGACAAGTCAGAGAAAAACCTTTCGGCCACACATGAGCTCAAGAATGACATTCTATTAACTTCCCTACAAGAGACGGAACACAAAACAGCCTAGCATCACTTAAGTTTTACGTGCTAAAAAACCAGTAATCACCTATTGAAATCGCATTTTCATCTACAGAGTCCTGCAACTTGATTACTAACCCTCCTCCCAGACTCTCCTCTGCCCTCCTCCGTCACAACCATAAATAGCGTGCCTAATTTTTCAGCGAAATTTTCATCACACATACTCAAAGGAGTCTTTTCTCCCTCAATGCCATGTCAGTGATGAAACTGCATTACCAAGATTCCTAGCAGTTGCTAAGCAAATCTAGCCAATAATTAAGAAGGCAATTTATAATGCAGATCTTAAGTCAGGCATCTGCTTTAGGTAAGAACAAACAGTCATACGTACAACCCCATTGCTATATTGCAGGAATTGACCGGAAAATCCAGTCTGTACAAGAAGAATCTCAACACTTGGTAAATCCAGCAAGTGGGAAAAAGAAAACTTACTTTCGAGGGGGCTTGAATTATGGTTGCTCACATTTCCATTCTGACCAGCCTCTACTGAAAGTGGCGATCCAGAATGGTTACCGTCTGGCAACTTTGAACAACTGCTAACACACTTGTCTTGCTGCTCAGGAACATCGAGACAAGGAACTGCAGGCAAAAAGCATAGTTCCTCCTGGGACATATCTGAGTCACTAAAAGCTGAATCCCTCTCCACAGTCAAAACATCAACTTCATCATCTTCATGAACATCTGGTTCTTTCACCTGTATGCGCACACATTCAATAATTGTTAACATCAAGCCAAATAAGCCAAGCTCATAATCTGCTCATTTACCTTTTCAGTCTCAGGGACCAAATCAAATTCATCTTCTCGTTCAACATACTCCTCATTCTCCTCAAGCTCTTTAAAATCTGGAGCAAATGCACTCCAGTTTTCAGTATAGTCTTTAGCCCATATATAAACCAAGCCAGTCAAAGAAACAGAAACGATAATAGGATGAACAGGATGCCATGCCAAATCCATCAATGCTTCTTTTGGGCCTTCAAGAATTTTAACAAGATGCCCAGCCCTATCCCATATATAAATTTTGTGCTCTCCTCTGCTCGCAGCACCACCAATCACCCACTCTCCATCACCACTAAAACAAGGTGCTTTCCACTGGACCCTAGTGATAGAATCTTGAAACTCATGGAGAAGTTCCAAGCACTTCGATCCAACAGCCTTCAATTTCTCCACATCATCTGGTTCATTGAAACCCTCATTCAATTCATCAGGCATCTTTAATCCATCTTTAGAAGGTAGCATATTTTTGTAGATTCTAATCATCCGGTCATTGGAATTTGTCAACATGTACTGTCCACTTCTACTAAATACGACATTTTTTATAACTGCACCACCAGAAACAAGGATGATGGCACACACTCTCACATTCTTGTGATCTATTATAAGAATTTCTCCCTTGAAGTTCCTGCATAAACCAGATCCCCATGCTTGTTAAAGCAAGCATTGCACGGAGAGTAAGTTACTGATGTATCTGATGTCTTGTTCCGGGGCAGAGGAGCAATTCCGTTGCTTACATCAGCTGTCAAAACTGGAAGAGCTGTTGTGTCTCCAGTGTTCAAGTCAACGATCATAGGAGCAGATGAGAAAGGACAGGCCAGGCAAATAGATGGAGTCGAGGAACCAGGATGAAGATGAGCTTGTAGAACTGTATGCTGCAGAGTTGTATGTGCTATCTTCTCTCCACTGAGAACATCCCAAAGAATAAGAGACTTGTCAGAAGCAGACACAAGCAAGCGGTGGCCATACTTGGACCAGCAGACACTTGTAATTGCAGCAGTGCATTCGTTGTCCCGGAGCTCTTTCGCGACGCCCCGGGTCTCAAAGTCCCATATAATGCAACTTCCATCGGTACATCCAGCTGGAAAAGGAAATCAAACAGAGTATGATATACTGATAGAAGAAATAGCATAATCAAGAACCATAGTGATTCCTTCATAGGATAACAATCAGACACTAACTTTCAGAAGAAGTGTCAGAAAAAAATCAGACAAAGATGCAGATATTTACAGATCACTCTCTTGCTGTTTCTATCACAAGACTTCCAAAACAACTATTCAGTAAAACAAATGCTAAAATCCAAGAATAGGACTCACAAATTGCATTCAAACAAGGAACTAGAATTACTTCTCCAAATTAACACTAGGGACCAGCTATTCATTGCGATGCAGATCCCATTATGTAACTGATGGATGCACCAACAGAAGACTTGCCACATGCCATGACTTGCAAGAAAAAGAATGTCTGCACTGCAACTCTAAACTGTAGCCCCAAACTTAAAGAATCACCAAAAGGTTGGAAGAACAAGATTCTAGTCACCAATCATGTGCATTCCAAAAGTATGAGATATGTGTTTTAAACCTTCCACTCCATTTATATATTTGCTTTTCTTTCCATCTTTAATTGTGTTCTAATCTAGACTCGAACAAATCGGAACAATTCTCGGATAAAGCAGTTGATGTATTCAAACTACATTTTCACTTTCTGGTTATTCTAAATATTCCAGTATGCCCAGATTGCAAGAAAATCAAAACGGCATTCTCTAAAGGGAGTAAATGGCGACAAAATATGACTCCACCCAAGAACAGACCAGACAGTCCTACGAGTAGGGAATTTTGAGTAGGTAAGACGGACGAGGTCAGGATGGGGATAGAGCCCATACAAGCTCCGCTAATGACAGAAGTACCGAGGTCGAGCCACATCTTTTCCAACTTCAAAGCACCCAGTTTAAACGGTAGCTAAAAAGAACTCATCTTCTTCTCTATCACTAGCAAAGTAGCTGAAAAAAATCAAAGCTTTAGCGGAACCCGAAATTAGATGCACTGTCGGAATGCCACTTCCAAAAACAATTCCAGAGAGAGAGAGAGAGTACCGGCGAGGAGGGTACCGCGGCGGTTGAAGGCGAGGCACTTCATAATGCCATGTTCCAAGTACTCCTCAATCACTTCAGGGAAATCTCCCTGCAACGGATCTGCTCATTCGAAAACCACACACGGAATGAGCTCACTTTCCGCCGCCGGAAGAAAGCACAAGGACCCAAAAAGAGAGCGGCGCACAATTGAGATTGAGAGAGAGAGAGAGAAGAATACCGATGATTGGAGCCTCCATGGTCGCTGTATCGATTCAATAGACAGTGAACAATGTCATCGACGACGCCATACACGGTCAAGGTGGGCGGGACGGGGAAGAGAGAGAGAGAGAGAGAGAGAGAAAGAGAACCCTTCGTCCGCTATTTCAAGTCTCGATTGGGAATTCGCAGGTTTCCGTGTTCAAAGCAATCCGGTTCCAAGTGCCCTTTAATACAAAAAGATAGCTCTCAAGGATTTCGAGCGACATTCGGTTTTTACCCTTTTCTCTTAAAACTTGAAAATTAAATGAAAAAAACACTACGTAAAATTTGAAGGGTTATAACATTTATATATGGATGCTGCATGTCAATATCTGAATATTTTCAGAGTTTTGAATTGTTTACATGTAGATAAAAAGTCAAAATGTAAGCACCCCAAAGTTTAAAACAGTTCGAAAAATTAAAAATAAGTGTCAGTCCAGACAAATTATAGCACTTCGTGGTTCATATTAGGCGATTAATTTGAATAAGCGATGGATTGATGCTTCAAAAGTAGTTCTATTAAAAAAAATTACGCTCCTCCGGAGACAACGACATCATTGCGTTGAGATGGCCGGCTTACCAATCATTAATATGAAGTAACTAATTAAAAATATTCTATCACGTATTTCAAAAAATGGTATGAACATAGCAAAAAATCTAAAACTTGTCATGAGAATATTCTTCAATCCTAAAATTTTCATTTTTATGCATCTAAATTCCGAGTCTTACCACAATCGTATACTTCAATCTTTTCGTAAGCTCCGTTATATTTTCGTGATTGAAAATTTACGCAATATTTTACCTTTTCCTCAAGAGCCACGTGGGATAGAATAAAACAACCCATGTGACATTTTCCGTCCACGTCATTTTAACGGAATTAAACGGAGGTCTCAAGTACATTAAATTTGCAAATTTTAGGATTTAAATGCTCAGAATTATAAATTTTAGGGGTTATCAAGTATCAACTGACTCGAACCGCAAAAATTGGACAATCAAAGCAAGGGAATCGCGACATTTACTTCTTCCGTAGTCTTTCCAATAGGTAACCTAGTCACGGAAAACTTGGAGCACTTCTGGTCAAGTTTTGCGTTTCACTAAATTGGTTTCTTTCTTTTTCAGTTTCCTCAATATAACCTTGCATCCAAGATGAGAAGAATTCAGGGATTATCAAGTATCAAAGATGCTTATCTTGATAGACAATTATCAATTCCAACCGATGGCCGATTCAGTCGCGCATGATAATCATTTTGTTCCGAAAAACCGATTCCGATTCAAATAACTTTTTCCGATTATGTTCATGAATAAGTTTTAGAAAATCGAACGCTTTTGATAACTCTGCCCAAATTTCCGTTCCTAGAATAGAAATGTGTTTAAGAACCGCACAAAATTTCTATTTCGAAAAATTGTTTCTCCTCCTAATTTTTTTTCATTTAAGTCAAATAACTATATAATTACTTTGTAAAATTTCATCCTAAATTAAAGATTAATTTCCAATGCACACTAAAATATTTTAAAATACATTATTTTTTTAGCGTGTCATAAATGAAAGACAAATTTTAATACGTGAGGTTTGAAGTTCAATTGAAGTATGGACAGTTTCCATATTAAAAACTCATTTTTTTTCTTTAAATGTTTATTTGTCCAAAATACATACAAACATAACAGTTGAATAACCAAATTATCCAATGATAAAAAAAACTAAATTATCCTCCTTGATACAAAATACAAGTCCTTCACTATCATTTTGCAGCTTCGTCCTAAATCTAAGTGGGTGTTTGGCTCTATCTCCACGTGTAGATGGTCACATTTTGTGATGTATGGCTACGAGTATATATTTTATCATCTGCGTGTTGGATGTCATCATCTTCTCATGACATTTTTAGCGTAAGAGTAAAATCTATGAAATCTAAAAAATTTAGGTCCAAATTTATGAAAATGAAGTCAAACTAGCCTAATCCAAGCTTCTTCTATTTTTAGGGATTTTTTAATTTTTTAAATTCTTAAATTTTCCAAATTTTTTTGAATTTTTTATTTTTATTTTTATTTTTATTTTTTTTATTAAGTTGAGGGAAAAGTGATGAGAGAACTGAAAGGGAAAAGTGAAAGATGTGAGATTTTATTCCGTTTTGTGATTCTCAAAAGTGATTCTTTTTTCCGTAACCAACTTTTTTTTGTTTCGAATTTTGCTCTAAAACCGATTCTCAAAACAAAATTAGAATCCAAATCATTTTAGGTTACCAAACAGAATTCTCATTTTTTTTTGTTCTAAGAATGAAATCCGAAAACTCACTTAGTATCTCTTAAATATGCAAAATGTGCTTGTTCATCAAGCTAATCCATTTGGCTTCGTACACCAAAGAATAAGGCGGGATAAGTACACCTGTGAGTGTCATAACTTGTACGGCGTTCACTGAAAGACATAACTTTCAAAACAACCACTTAAGTGCCATAACTTTTAAAAATCGTTCACTTAAGTGCCACGTCGGAAGAAAATCGTTCATTTGAGTACTACATCAACTTTTTCGACGTGCCACCTCGCCTTTTGACAAGCCACGTCGCGCCACGCGATTCGACAGCGTTCACGTCAACACGGCACTCAAGTGAACGATTTTTAAAAATTATAACACTTAAATGAACGTTTTGAAAGTTACGGCACTCAAGTGAATGCCGTACAAAAGTTATGAGACTTTTAGGGTACTTTTCCCAAATAAGACCACGGGAAAAGCACGATGAGGCTCGTCGAGCCCTCGGGAACTCAGTGTGGTCTTTTCACATTCTTCGGAAAATTTCTGCTCAACTCTCTTACAGAAATATGAGGCCAACTTCTCGCGTATCGACTAATGACTGAACACGCTGGAAAAGGAATAAAGTGAACACGAGTATGATAAATTCAACTCGTCTGCCTTGCCCACAGGACTATATGTCAAGAAATAAGCGGAGGGCGTAGTTCTCCGTACTACATTCTATTTTGGGTTACACACGCAGCCACTGCACAAAAACCAAACCTCAGTAGCTTCAAAACTAGCCTCAAAATGAGTAATCCTTCAAATCTGATCCCATGTCGTCCAAGTCCATGTCGGCCATGCACTCTTCTGCCGAGAGAGGAGGGAGTTGCCTGGTCTTCCGCTTCAAATTGTGCTTGTGCCAGTCACTCTTGAAGTGCTCCCTGTACTGCTTTGCGTCCCCTACCACCGCATTGCAGGTGCTGCACTTGTTTTGCTTTACTTCCTCCTCCGTGCCCTCTTTTTTGGACGTGAGCATCTGTTTCTGCATCCTCTCAGTTAGCTGGACTACGGAATTGGGTTCAGACCGGGATGGGATGTCCTCGTGATCATCATAGTCGTCCACTTGGGTATCCCCTTCAGCATGCACAGAGTATGCAAGAACTTCCACTCTCCCCTGCAAATTTCTCACCAAGGCTTCACAGTCCCGGTAGAATCCTGGCTCAATTTCGCATACCTGAATAAAATATGTGTGCTCATAAACAAAGGCACATCATACCAAAACAAAAAAGACTAATCCTCGTTGAACAAAGCATCAATAGCTTAGGATTTTTACCACATCATCTAAACTTATCTAGAGCAGATCCGTAATGCATAAAAAAGAACGAACTTCTGGTCATCCTAGGGGCAAGAAAACAATATAGAAGAGATCCAATTTATTTCCATTGAAGAGGGGTTTCAGATATTAGTCCAAACTTCATCAGTTGACAAGAAAATTCTAGACTCACCGAGTACATGGAAGCATATTGTCTCTAGCCAAACCTCTATGCAAATAGAAGACGTCATTAAATCATACTAGAAAACTGCGAACTGCACCAAGTAAAAATTAGAGGAACTGGATATTTGAAGAGCCTGTCCTAATAGAAGCAGGAGCTTAAAAGGGGGATAAAAGAAATGAAAAATGATAAACAAGAAAAAAGTCGTCTTAACACTCTCCTGGTCCAACATTGAAAGTTAGTATGTTACAATCGCCCTATTAGAAATACTAAGATATCAGAATCATGAACTTTATTCTGTGATGGGGACATCCAATCAAAGCATTCAAAAGTGAAGAACATAATTTCACAGTTCAAGAATGCAGATATGTTTTCATGAACGATTCATGTAGTGTCAGTGCAACTCTTCCAAGATCACGGTCTAAGACTTACAACAGATATTTGACTTGCAGATTCATCCCTCGAATTGATACTAGCATTCCAGGCATTGAGCTTTTCCAGGAGAGAAGAAACATTCTGCTCAGTGACAGTGAATCTGAGCCTCATAGGAGCTCTTTTTATCGGAAAATGCTTTTGAAGTTCACGTATGACTTCCAGTGCCTGCATAAGAATTTCGCATATACGCTTATTAAACATTACGAGGTGAAAAGCTGCAAAAGATTGATTCCTCCATTAGGTTTTGTATCGCTAAAAGTTTGCGTCGATATGAACATAGAGATGCAAAAGATGTATTATTGATATGCAAATGTCTTGCATATCTTCTGCATACACAGTTCAAAGCAATAAATGTCCAAAAGTTCCTCTATAAATATGTGATACCGGTAAAAGCTAATTACCACAGAACTTTAACTGGGAAGGAAAAAGAAAAGATAATATAAGAAAATCCAACAATAAAATATCATGATACTCTAAAGCTGATAAGCCGTATATATAGTATGACAACAGACATATATAACACCATGTTCATGATATTCTAAAAGTCCAATCAAAGCAAAACATTATCCTGCAAGTCCATCTTTTTTAACAAGATTCCTTTTATAAGTCCATCAAAATTGAATATCTCGATACCTGCTTCTTTGAGTTGCTATTCGGATCAACAGCAAAGTGAATTTCATGCATTAGTCGCTCAATCATGCTAATAGTATAAGGGCGTTGAGTTTCAGGATTGATCGTCCTCTGCATAACAATTGTGGCAATATCTCGAAACTGACTTGCAAATTGGATCTCCCTCTCCTTTCCAGCAACTTGAAGCTCTCCTTTATCCAAAATCTACATGAGCATTAGTTGCAAATAACACAAGTTGTAAGAATTGTGAACAGCAGACATCTATTCTGATTCACCAGAGGATATTGTACACACAAAATCTTCTCCATGTAATGATCCACAATAGAACATCACTGACCTCCAAACATATTTTCGTCTGATCATCTGTCTCAAAGGCTTTCATGAGGTCTTTTGACTTGGCAAGAACTCCTTTTGAAACGTTCGTATACACAGTATGCGACTGAAGTACTTCATCCAAATCCTTCTCACTGTTCCAGATTATCACGAAAAGCAACAGCTAAGTATTTACATCTCAAAATGCTCTACAGTCAGCACCATAAGTATTCGCATATCCCGCTCTGAATTTGCTTCTCTTGTATACAATGTTTGAAACATTGAAGGAAGTGCATATCTACCATATCAACAGGGAGTCCTCCACCGTTTGAGTGAACATGAAGAAGCATCAATCAAAAACACAGAGAACTAATATTTGTCACCATCTTCAAAATTCTTGATGCTCACATACATGTAATTCAAAATCCAAATACTTGACAAAGGATCAAGGAGAAATAATTCTCCTATGCAGCGAAGTCGCCATTCAAAATTTGACACGGCAAGCGGTGTAGAGAGAGACTCACACGCCAGAGCGCCAAGATAGGACTTTGTTCTTGTAGCAGGCGATTTCGAAGCGCATCCCATGCTTCTTGAGCCGGACAACGGCCACATTGGTCAGCCTCTTCTGCCCGATTGGCTGCACCAGCGTCTTCGACATGTCTTCTTATCTTTCAAAATGAGCTCAAATCGATCAGACCCGCAACAAGATAAAGCAACAAAAAAGCCGCACCATCATGTGACCAACCGACCAAACAAAAAAAAAAAAAAACTGGAACAATTTCTAAAGAAGCTAAATCATTTCAGAATAGTGTTCAATCCCAAAGTCACAGAAGTAACATGGTCTTGATCGAAACGGCATCATGTGTAGTAATCACCAAAAGCAAAACCGTTTAGTTACAGAGGACGACTACAAGAATCAACACAATCAAGAAGAAGAAGAGCGAGAACATGAACAAGAAGGGAAGCAACACAATCATGCGGTATTCAAATCAATGACAGAAAAACAACTCGAACCACGAGGCACGGACGCATAATTAAAATGTTCGGCAAGGCGACGAAAGGGGAAGAAGATAGGAATTTGAGTGTCTCACCAATTCAATTCCAGCGAAGTAGGAGGCTCCGGTGGTCGGTGCACGCTGCACAGGCGGAGGAGGAGGAGGAGAAGGAGAAGAAGAAGACGACGACCTGTTTTGCTCTCCTGCTGCGGTTGGCAGAGCACTTTAGTTTCTTTTCAAAATGGGCCGATTCACTTTGGGCCTGTCAGGGCCCATCTCTCTCAGGAACAGCCCAAGAGCTGACTGAAACCGCAGAGAGAGAGAGATTGCCAATACTTGCTTCTCTAAATGACAAAAAGAATTTATTCAGAAAAAAAAAAATGACATATAGATGAGGATTCAACTGAACAACGGGTCCCATAAAACATCAAAAAGTTTGAGTATCCCAACTTAATGATATTTAAATAACATTGGCAATCCATTTTCCATAGGAAATTCAAATCATTGCTAAGGGTGAGCAATCGAATAAATTTAATCCCGACACATGTTATAAACATGCCTTACTTAATCGGTTCACGAGGGGACCGATTTGGTTTCCAGTTCAAAAAATCGAACCTTCATTCTTTGGGGTCTCGGTTCCATACTTTGAACTGGCTAGTTTTAGTTGGGAAATTTGAAACTTGAAACGTGTAAGGTCGTAGACCGATTTACCCCTAACTTAAGCAAGTTATTTTATTCGTTCTTTAAAATAAAATTTGACTAAGACAAGCGTGTTTAATAAAAAAAAAAAAGGAAAAAAAAAAAAAGAGAAATAAGCCGCGGGGTTTTCCGAGTTGACAATAGAACTTTGCTTGGAACCGGCCGGTTCTGTTCTAGGCGGGTTCAAAAAATTAGGATAGGATCTAGTTTCATTTTGTCATGCCATTCTCACGATGGGCAATGGCAATAATGTCAGGGGAGCAAGAGGAACCAAATGAGAAAATACTTTCTGGAGCTGAACGAACCTGACAAAATTGCTGGTTGCCCCCGGGAAAATTTGTCATTTTCACAGAGGTCCTTAAACTTCTTTGGTATTTTGTATTAGCCAGGCTAATATGGAGTCGCGTCCGTTAATAGGCCCACGAGAGAAGTGTTCCAACGCCGAAAAGCCTCGATCGAGTTTGCACTCCGACGGCTGGAAGCTCAGCTTCATCTTCTTCCTTCAGTCTCTAGAGAGAGAGAGAGAGAAGAGAGCCAATGCCTGAAGAATCGGCAACTTTGGCTCTTCAATCCAGCCTTTAGATGGAGACGCTTCGATCGCCTTCCTCAGTAACATGCCTAATACCATGCTAAGATGTGCTCTTCTGGGACACTTCACCAAGTCTATGCCCTGCCCTTTTGTCAACAAGCAGGGCAGGGTCTGCAACTCCTTGGTCGGTCTGTTTTCTGAGGCAACGCTTTGTGAAGGGGGGTTCTTTGCGACAAGGCGATGGTTTTGCGGCTATGCCGCAGAGCAGTTCTCGGACGATGAGTACGAAGTCGACTTCGAGGGCCACAAGGTTCTCTTTTGTTTCTTCTCTTTTCAGTTCTGTTCTGTTCGGGAATTTAGTTGATGTATCAGTTTTTGGAGATGGGTTTGGTTTTGGACGGGGAGAAAGTGATTCTTTTGAGCAAGTTGTGTTTGTTTGGGCGCATTCTTTAGCTCTCTGGCTTGGTCCGGTATCCAGTTCATTCCATTCCGCTTTTGAAAACAAAATTAAACACTCGGTTGTTCTATGTCTTGAAAACTGTCTCCTTTGTAGGCATCATCTTCAGTTGCGAACATTGATGAGTGGAAGTGGAAGCTCAGCTTGCTCTCACGCAGCGAAAAGGACCAGGAAATTGTATCTCGAGATAAAAGAGATAGAAGAGACTATGAACAGATTTCTAATCTTGCGAAAAGGATGGGGCTTTACAGGTTAAGGGGCAGAGTCTACTTTAGACTCGTGCATTGAGTAATTTTCTCCTATTGTGGCTTTCCTTGCTCAGTTGACTTTGTGTGCTCTTACAGCGAAATATATGGAAAAGTAGTGGTTGCAAGCAAGGTTCCTCTCCCAAACTACAGGCCAGATCTCGATGATAAGCGGCCTCAAAGAGAGGTGATAATTTGTGGTGCTCATGGAGAGTATCAAAAGTCCTCGGTACTCACAACCTCTAAGTTCCGTCCTTCAAGTAGAACTGAACTGCCTTATTTGTTACAGGTGGTTATCCCTCTAGGTCTGCAAAGGAGAGTAGAGGGCTTGCTTCAGGAACATCTTGATAGGATCCAATTACAAGTTGGTAAAGAAGGCAAGGACGCAAGTGTTGTTAAGTCAGCCGATCAGGTTGAAGAGATCAATCCAGATGACAATCCAGACTTATTTCTTGATGGTTCTGTCATGGAAAAGGTACTTCAAAGGAGAAGCTTGCGGATGCGTAACATGCAAAGAGCTTGGCAGGTGTGAATCATAACTTACTTTATAGTGATCTTTTTTCTCCTGTTTGTCAAGGTACTCCAAGTGCTCTAGGGTACTAAAGTTTGGCATTTTATCTGTCCGTATTTTTCCCAATTGTGCAGTCTTACATCGTTGATTGAGGTTATACCATTAGTTAAACTTAAACCAATTGTGTTGTAGTGAGGCCATTGGTCTTAATGGTTGATAGTTGCCTGTTGATCAATGTCTTTACTCCCATCCTTGAAGATCATTCGGTTCACATCAATCATTAATTTTAGTTGCTATATATTCCCGAGAGGAATGTTGTCGAGCTTATTCCACTTATGTGCAGGCACTAAATTATGAAACTCTTAATTCTTATTAGAACATTGCGTTTAAGCAGATTCAATTGAATCCTGGACAAGCTTTTTTCCCCCTTGATGTGTATAGTGAAGAAAATCCTCTTTGGGCTCACACGTCTTTTTGTGATCGGACACGGAAGCCGGCTGCATTTACTAACTGTAATGTCACAAAGTCATACTCTGAAGTTCTGCATGATACCATCTAATTTACCTCCTTTTCTTCCCTGATAGGAGTCACTGGAGGGCAGGACAATGCTGGACTTTCGGAAATCTCTACCTGCATTCAGGGAGAAGGACAGGCTGCTTCAGGCGATAGCGAGGAATCAGGTTATTAGTGAACATAGTCTGATTTCATCGAATCGGGATAAACTGGCTTTTAGAGAGAGAGAGAGAGAGAGAGAGTCCGTGTGTCTTGGTCTGGTCTTATGTTCTATTTGTTTCTCGTGCTTTCAATAAGTATCTCCATCCATAATTCAGTGGAGCTGAGTCACTGTAATGAAGGTGTCAATCATATCCGACTATACTCTATTGATGGGTGGCAAACTCCATACAAGAAGTGCTAGTCCTTTGAGATCTAATCATTAAGTTCGATTCTAGTGAAAGATGTTTACAATACACATTCCAGTCCTGTTATACATCTCCTTTTCTCTTGCATTTGGATAATCCATGACCCTGTCGGCATCTAGGTTGGGATACAGCCTAAGTACATAAGTTTATTGTAATCTAGAACCGTGCCTCATTTTCTCATTAACAGATCGAGCAAATAATGTTTAGCTTTATCCTAACACGGGCATTGAACTCTTCGAGCACAATCTAAAAACTTTTGCTTATTACTTATTCTTAGTTTACCTGGAGAAGCTCAGTATGTTTGAAAGAGTCTGGCTTGGTTGATTTATTGAGGATCGTGGAAATGTTTTAGAAAGGGAGAGAGAATGCTTTTTTGCAAGTGGGCTTGCTTATTCCCTCTTTGTTTTGGCCATTGTAGGTCATTGTAATATCTGGGGAGACTGGATGTGGCAAGACCACTCAGCTTCCTCAATATGTCCTTGAGTCGGAAATAGAATCTGGTAGGGGAGCATTTTGCAGCATAATCTGCACGCAACCTAGACGAATTTCCGCTATGGCAGTTGCCGAAAGAGTGTCTGCTGAGAGAGGAGAGCCTCTTGGTGAAACCGTGAGCCTTTTCCCTAGTTAAAGTGCATCGCAATCTTTGTTCATCTCATATGTTGCTTCTATTTAAATTGTTTGTATTGGTTCTGCTATACGACAACACAGATTTCTTTATAGGTTGGCTATAAAGTTCGGCTAGAAGGGATGAAGGGAAAGAATACACATCTTCTCTTCTGTACCAGTGGAATTCTACTACGACGATTGCTGAGTGATCGGAACCTGAATGGTATAACCCATGTATTTGTAGATGAAATTCACGAGAGAGGCATGAATGAAGGTGCAGTCATTAATGAATTTATGTTCCTCTTGCTTCATTAGAAGTGGTAAAAGCTTTGGTCTTCTGACTTCTTACATGTCATTTGCAGACTTCCTCTTGATTGTCCTAAAGGATCTTCTTCCACGCCGTCGAGATTTGAGGTTGATATTGATGAGTGCCACATTGAATGCAGAGTTATTCTCCACCTATTTTGGAGGTGCCCCAACTATTCATATACCGGTAAAAACATACGTCTATGGATACCACTGATTTCTTATGCCTGATCTGCAGTTGTCAGGTCTGTTCTGTGGTTTCTGTGGGTGTCAATTTCAAAACGGTTGTCTGGCCAAGTTATTGTGATAATCATCGGTTTGATCATTCTTCTCTGGATAAGAGCTAATAAATGAAGTTGGTCATTGTTAATATTCTTGCATTTGATGGGGATGAAAAGGTTAAAGGGGCGGGTGCGCTCTTCCTCTCGCAAAGGCGAGTGTACCAGGCCGTGAATTTCATAAGCAAAGGGTTTGGATTTCATAAGCCATATCCTACATTTCTTACTATTGTCACAATTCATTGACTGAAACATGCCATGTCGTTCTTATTAAGTCGTTGAAAATATAGTGAGGATTACTAGTTCTGATTACTGATTCAAGTTTACTCTAAAGGTCGGACGAGTTTGCTTAAGACCAGCTAGTCTCAAGTTTGAAAGTGTTTTTGTCCTGCCTTATCAAAGAAGTTGGAATAGTGGAACTTGTCAAATTCCACCAATTGCAGTTGATGTATAGCATACCTAAATCTCTGAGAATTACATCTCCCTCCTTACAATGGAAATTGTGACATGAATTATGATCTTCGTGGAACATATTTTTTCCTCTTGTGATTCCACATGTTGGAACTCACAACCTTGGAAGTCAAGATTCTTGGGAATTTTCTTGTGCTATAAGAGGGGAATAGTGTGCATAGAATCCATTACAGTGTCTGGGGAAAAAGCACCTCTACAAACTTGGCTATCCTTAATTTTGATCATTTGGGAGTAATTTTTCTACAGTACAAGTTTATTTGATTTTGATGTCCTCTAAATGAATGAGACCCTATTTTCTTGGTGGTGAGAAAGTGATAACAAATTTTGCATTACGTTACTCTTGCCTCATGGGACAGGTTCTCTAGATTTTCTTTACCTTTTTTGTGCAATCTGATCTTCCTATGTTCATGGAAAGCCACTCTCTCCACCCCCTTCGGCTCTCTATTTGCTTGCTCTGAGTTCTTCCACTCTATTCTTCCTTTTATTTTTCTTGTATGTCTCTTGCTCTTGATTCTCTAGCATTGTCACAACAGAAGCTTTTTTCTAGCTTCCTGCCTACATAATTCAATAGTTCGTTGTATAGAATTCACTCTGGTTGAGTTTTATTCTGGAGTTAAATAGTCTACCGATGATTTGACTTGAGTGGAAACTGTGGATTTTAGGGATTCACATATCCTGTGACAGCTCATTTTTTAGAAGATGTACTGGAAATTACTGGATACAAGTTGACCTCATTCAATCAATTAGATGACTATGGTCAAGAGAAATTGTGGAAAACGCAGAGACAGCTAGCACCACGGAAGAAGAAAAACCAGATTACTGCTCTTGTCGAGGTTTGACACTTCTACTGTCATCTCTATTAATAACTACTTCTGTGTGATGTATGATGCATGGTCTAATTTGTTATATTATTTTTATCTGCAGGATGTTCTTACCAAATCAAGTTTTGAAAATTATAGCTCTAAAGTGCGTGATTCTTTATCATGTTGGACACCCGACTGCATAGGATTCAATCTTATTGAGGCAGTGTTATGCCACATATGTCGAAAAGAAAGACCAGGTGCTGTACTAGTTTTCATGACTGGATGGGAGGATATAAGCTGCTTAAGGGATCAACTCAAAGCTCATCCTCTTCTTGGAGACCCTAACAGGGTTCTGCTCCTAACATGTCATGGTTCAATGGCAACATCTGAACAGGTAGGACTGCTTCTGTATATCTCTTCTTCACACTATCAATATTATCATAAGGACTTGGGGAAAATTTGTAGATGTGCTTGTTAATCGGAAATCTTCAACTGCACATGCGGGCGCCAATCAGTAATACATCTTTTCCTCTTTATTGTGCTTGATACTGTCAGCTATCATGCCGATGGCTTCAATATGAAGAAAGTTGCTATTATCACAAAAAAAGTATGTTGTGGCTTTTTATTAGGTTGTTTATTTGCTGTTACTGGATAAGATGAAATATTATTAATGGTTGACTTTATTGGTCTCATCAGTATTTCATTGCCATGACATGTTTGCCAAGTTGAAAATTGGTCTTAGATGGTGCTTATAGAAAAATCACAGGCAGGATGCTGCCTTCAAAATTGGTTTACAAACCTCATGTAAGTGCCCTCACTTCTTCTAGGAATGTCATACAAAGTAGCGGCAACAGAGGTGGGAAGTGATAAACTTCGATTCACTTGCTTTGCAAGAACTATCAAACAAGTTAAACAGAAAATGGTAAACACAATGCTTCTCAATATAATTGATGGCCAAGTGCTAAGTCGCTGCACCTAGTGTTAGTTGCATATTGACGTCTGTTAGCAAAGAGATTACAATGAATATGCAGGATAACTCTCCTTTTTGGAACTTTCCTAATGCTTTATGTCTTCGTTTTTCTTTTTCCACAGAAACAAATATTCGAGAGACCACCATTCAACGTGCGTAAAATAGTCCTTGCCACCAATATGGCCGAGCGAGTATTACAATCAATGACATTGTATTTGTTGTTGATTGTGGAAAAGCAAAAGAGACCACGTATGATGCATTGAATAATACACCGTGTCTACTACCTACTTGGATATCACAAGCATCTGCCAAACAGGTGCGTCTCTTCTAACCTTGTTGTTAGTATGCGCATATGACCAGAGAGGCATTCCCAGACATTGCAATTATTCAGCAAAGAGAAATTATTTTGTGGACAGTGTGATAATTATATGGATATAAATGTCATTTTCCATATATGGCGGTCGTTATTTTTACCCTAGGATCCTGGCCTATCTATCAGTATAACATTTGTGGGTTGCTGTTTTGACTTACAGAGAAGGGGTAGAGCAGGCCGTGTACAGCCAGGCGTATGTTACCACTTATATCCCCGCTGTGTTTATGAAGCATTTGCTGAGTATCAGCTTCCGGAACTTTTGAGAACTCCTCTGAACTCTCTTTGCCTGCAAATAAAAAGCTTGCAGGTTGCGAGTATAGGGGAATTCCTATCAGCTGCACTACAGCCACCAGAACCACTTACTGTACGTAAATGGCTCCTTTTAGATTCTTATCTTGCTCTTTTAATGGATTTACTAGGCTTTTCTGGTCACTTTTGTCGTGTTCTTCATGATAGGTCCAAAATGCTGTTGACTTTTTGAAAATGATTGGGGCATTGGATGAGAAGGAAAATCTTACAGATCTTGGTTAGTTTCTCAGACTTTTGAATGACTATATGCGTGCTAACTATATGCAGCAGTTTTCAGAATTTAGTTGTAATTGAATTTCAATCGTGTTGCTGGCCTTTTGTTCTGTCAGGGAAGTTTTTGTCTGTTCTTCCAGTTGATCCGAAGCTGGGGAAAATGCTAATTATGGGTGCCATTTTTCGTTGCTTTGATCCCATTCTTACCATAGTATCAGCACTCAGTGTGAGAGATCCTTTCCTTTTGCCTCAAGACAAAAAGGAGGTACTTGAATTTCTTGCCCGTTTTTTCCTAAAACTGGCTCATTTGGTCATCTTAAATTATTAATCTCTTTATGTACTAACTTGTTTTTTATACTTGTCATACTTGTCCTTGAACATGATTCATCAACCACGTTAAAATCTATTGCCAGCCCATGCTACCATGTGTCTCTAAACAGACTAATCTTGAAATATATCTGAGCAATTAGAAAGGAGAAAGCATTTATGGATCTGATATGACACATGGCTCAACCTTTGCATCCATAAGAGGAAGGAACATCTTGACACGTGGCACAACCTCTGCAATGCATTTTATGTTGTTTTTTTATTTCTTGAGAATTTGCTCAACTATATGAAGCAGTTATTTAGATTCTTCTTCTGGTGTTGCATGCTAGGAAGAAAGAACGGACAAACAAACACAAGAATTATTTCTAAAAATAAAGAATGAAGTAAGTATATTAAATATATAATTATATATATATGATAAATTAATATTTTGATATTTCAATCAAATAATTGATTCAAATAGATTAATTTAAAAATTTTAAATATAATATATAAAACTTACAGAAAATACTGAGTAAAAGAGATTATTTCTTAAATTAAAAAAATTAGCCAACCACCCAAGAAAGTAAGCCCGGAGGAGCGATTCTCCCCCCACCAACTATAATCGCCCCACAAAATCCTAATCAACAACTAAAGCACAACTAAAACGCCTTTTTTCTCTCCATCATCACTTCCTCTCCCCTCTCGCAACGACTTCCTCCTTTCTCCCTCTCTAACTTTCTCTCTCTATCATCACTTCCTCTTCCGCGCCTGAGAGTCGCCTAAATCGGGTTTCTCTCTCTGCGAGCGATGGACACCCGAGGGCCGTCGAGCTCTGCGCCTTCGTGGGTCCTCTCCACCACCATCGCCTCGGATCGAACCAACGCGCCACCGTGGATGCTATTCCCAACGCCTTCCTCGCCCGGGCCCTAGCGCCCGCCATCGTCGTCTCGCCTACCTCCCCAACTTAGTCTGCATTTTTTTCCTTTCTCTCCGACACGCCCGACACGCGTGTCGCAGCGTGTCCGCCGCGTTGACGGCGTGTCAGATTACACCGTTGACCGCGTGTCGAGTGCGTGTCGCCGCGGTCGAGCGCGTGTCGGTGTCCGACACGTATCCGATACCGACACGGCACCCTCTTGCACGTGTCCGTGCTTCATAGGTTGCATGTGCAATTGAACAACTGACCTTTGCAATTGAACAACTGACCTTGTCAATATTGCAATCATGTTCCTATTGTGATGCACTTCGTCAGCTGATACTTCTGCTAATATTTAGTTAGCAGGGACAGCAAAATCAAGGTTCTCTGCAAAGGACTACAGTGACCACATGGCTCTTGTTCGTGCATATGAAGGATGGAAGGATGCAGAGAGAGAAGGTTCATCTTATGAGTACTGCTGGAGGAATTTCCTCTCTTCCCAGACACTGCAAGCTATCCATTCTCTTAGGAAGCAGTTTAGTTTCATATTAAAAGATGCTGGCTTGGTAGAAGCTGATTCAAGTACTAATAACAAATTAAGCCACAATCAACCACTTGTCCGTGCAGTCATATGCTGTGGCCTCTTTCCTGGCGTTGTGTCTGTAGTTGTAAGTTCCTACAAATTGAAAATTTAGCTCAAGTTATTTATTGGAAATTTGTGCGTCTATATGACACTATAATTCCTTTTGACATTTGCAGCACAGGGAGACGTCCATGTCTTTCAAAACAATGGATGATGGCATGGTGCTACTTTACGCGGTATGTGAAGTTTGCCATCTTTCCCATTTTCAAAGTCTATGGGACACTTTTATGTTCTTTTGGAGTATTGGATATTTTGGTGAACTGACCCCCCTCTTTCCCTATATTGAAATTGATATATATGTGAAGCAGATTTCTGTTGTATGGGCCCGTATTTCTACTAATTGATACTAATAGATGACATTTGAATCTTGGAAGTCATCTCAGTGAGACGAAACTGTTTTCTGATTTCATTATGCTGTTCTCCCATCACTTGATTGTAGTAAGATTATTTTTCACGCATTTCTTGAATATTTTGCAAAAATGCTGCTGTATTAGGTGTAATTCCCTCTTCATCAGCTGTTTCCTAGGGTACATGTGATCTTATCAATGATAGTGCAATCTTCTTCTATAGAACTCTGTCAATGCGAACTACCAGACAATTCCTTATCCATGGCTAGTGTTTGGAGAAAAGATCAAAGTGAATACTGTCTTCTTACGTGATTCAACCGGTGTATCTGATTCGATATTGATGCTATTTGGTGGTGCTCTAAGCCATGGAGTACAGGTGATTCCTGCTGAAAGACAGTCATCTTTGTTCTGTTCTTAAAAATATTATTGCTTGGCTCCTTTAATAGTTAAATTGCCTTTTCCTAGGCTGGGCATCTGAAAATGCTGGAAGGGTATATTGACTTTTTCATGGATCCGAGTTTGGCGGAGTGCTATGTGAAGCTTAAGGAGGAGCTTGGCAAGCTTCTTCAAAAGAAGGTTGGTCAAGAAAACGAAGAATGAATCTCTCTGATTTTTCTCTTCCTTTTTGTACACTCGTGGAGAGTGACTGACAATCGTGAAAACCGGACGGTAATGTATGATTTACAAGCACATTAGAAGGCCGGAAGTAATGGAACTGGACATATGTAAATGAAGATTCATTCTGCATGCAATGTGAACGCGTATTTCAGAAGTACATCATTCTTTCATGATCTCATTATATAACTGCCTATGCATCTTCGATAACTGATGAGTGATCGTCTTGATATTGTATGTCAGTGATGGTAGTTTCACATTCTTGGCTGGATCCTTAGTTTTGGTAATAGGGTTTATGCCAGCTTTATCTTGCCCATGTGCAGGCATATTCTTATACACATTACGGAATTCTAGAAATCATACTTCGCCTGAGAAGATCAATTGACTTGGTCATCTTGTTGGTGCTGCAGCTTCAGGATCCCAGCTTGGACATTCACAAGGAAGCAAAATATTTAATGCTTGCTGTCCAAGAGCTCGTTTCTGGGGACCAATGCGAAGGGAGATTTGTGTTTGGCCGAGAAAGCAAGAAGCCCAGGGAACCTACCGATGGCAACAAATTCACGAGAGACGGAACAAATCCCAAGAGCTTGCTCCAAACTCTGCTGATGAGAGCAGGCCACTCTCCTCCAAAATACAAAACGAAGCACCTGAAGACAAACGAGTTTAGGGCACTGGTGGAGTTCAAGGGAATGCAATTTGTCGGGAAGCCCAGGAAAAATAAGCAGCTCGCGGAGAGGGAGGCTGCTATAGAAGCATTAGCATGGTTAACTCACACTTCAGATGATACCCGTGATGAAGATGACAAATCCCCACTTGATGTCACAGATAACATGCTGAAACTCCTCGGCAAACGGAGAAGATCAAAGAGAAATCCTCGTTGAGGGCTTGACAATGCCATTTTGCCGCATTCGGAATCTCATGTGAACCGTCGATTCTCAGGCCAGAACCTATGTCATCAAATTTAGGGATGTTCTATGGTCCCGGTATGAGGAACCGGATAAGGACAGATCCAAGCCCATAAGCTTCAGTAGAAGGGATGCCTCCTCACAGCGAGAGGGTCACAGTAACCAAGCTCAGGCAATCGACTTGCCCAAAACACCGGTTTCGACGCTGTTTGTCATTCTTTTGTTGTATATACAGGAGTAGTAACAGAGATCCCTTCGAGATGACATTAATATTCTTTTATCTTGTGCATCGATGTGTTTTTTTATCAGGACAGGGTAATATGTAAGGACTGTCTGTAACTGTAGGAGTCTCTGGATGGATTATGAAATTTGAAACCCACCTCAGGTCTTAGCAGGGAACAAATCCCAAACCGCAAAACATGTTTGAAATTCAATTTAACTGTCCCCGTGTTTCTTCCTGGTGGCAGAGAATTCGTCAACTCTACGGACATTAGTATAATGTCATGCTTTTGTACCAAGCCTGGCAGGCTTTGGCGGGTCTGGGCAAAGCTTAGTGAGCCGCGACGGCCATGATAAGGATTGGCTGAGGCCGCCCGTGGCTTGTTGGTGTGACCGACGGACTGTTTGTTCGACTGTGATTTAGATCCCTCAGGTTGAGAGAGAGTGTAAAACTAACTTGAATGCCCACGAATTGTTATACTCACGGGCATAGACGACTAACCCAATGGCCGTTAAAGACGAAATTTTTTAGGACCAATGGAACATACGAGGACGTTAAGTCTAATCCCATTTCTGTCTGGAGCGAGCTTCCCCTGCTTTATCTCAATCTCAGTCCACTGAGCTGATTTCGTCATCCATTTGCAACTCGTTCTCATCAGCTCAGTCCGCCAGTTTTTTGACCTGCTGGTCTTCTTCAATGGCGACCGCTGGTACTCTCCTCTTCGCCCCTCCGCTTCCCTCCCCCGCAGCCGGGCGCGAGCTTCCCGTCGCTCCTTCCTCTCACTCTCGCATCCCCAGCACTCGCCGTCCGACCGTTGGTTGCCGCCAAAGACGCGAGCTTTCAGGGCATCGTGGCGTCAGCTCCAAGGGTTCGATGGCGAGGGCGAAATCATCGGCGAATAGCAGAGAGCCCATGACTCCTCCTTACAATGTCCTCATCACTGGTTCCACCAAAGGTCTGCCCTCCCTCTCTCTCCCTCTTTCGTTTAGTTAGCATGCTCTTTATGTCATGGGGCATGAAGTTTGCTGTTGAAGTGGCAGCGAGTGACGTTGGTTCTGGATTATCCTGTTCTTCCTTTCTTTTTCGAGTTCAGGGATAGGTTATGCGCTGGCTAAGGAGTTCCTCAAAGCAGGAGACAACGTCCTAATCTGTTCGAGATCAGGTCTAGTGTTTCTCCTAATGCACCTATAGTAAATTCACCTTGCTGCAACCATCTTATGGTTCGCGATGTCTTGGGTGTGGCGGGCGTTCGCTCTGTGGAATTCATGTTGGGTCGAGCTTTTAAGGTTGTTGAATCTTTTTTCTTTTTGCCAGTGGAGAGAGTGGAATCTGCCGTTCAGGACCTTAGAAAAGAATTCGGGGAGCAGCATGTGTTTGTACCTACTCCATGACCTCCTTATCACATATTCACACATACCGGATGTTGCAAATTTTTCCCATTTGCATTGTGGGTTTTGACGTCTTCTCAAAGTCCTTTTTTTCCACTTAGGGTACAAAATGTGATGTCCGTGAAGGTCAGGAGGTGAAGAGTTTGGTAGGGTATGCACAAGAGAAACTGAAATACATCGACATATGGGTATGCAAACTGTCTTCTAATTTGAGTGTTTTTGTATGCGTCGTTGCAATGGTGGATGAAAGGTAGAACAGGGAAGAATGGGTAAAAGTGGTTTCCTCTATTCTCTCATGCCATGAAGCAGCTCGAGGATCTTTCTTTATTCCTGACTCAGGAACAGATGGACCTCACTCTCGAGAAAAGATTTCTATTTGTATTGTCAATTAGTCCAAGAAAAAGTGTAGTTGATTGAGTACCCATCTTTCCTATGGACTGACACGAGTTTGGTAATTGCCTCTGCTACTTCAACTGAATGTAGTTTTAGTAACTAAGAGGTTGGTCAATAAATATCATGAATTGGTTTTCGTTAGGAATAATATTTTGCTAGCTGAAGTGCAAGATGGTACTGACAATACTTTTTATTTTAGTGGAGACTTTTTATGCACTATACTTAGGTCTGGAACAGCGATACATCTAACTCCTATAATTCTTATTTATGCAGTCCCCAACAATGATTTGATCCCTTGCTTTTACGTATCTGTGGTTGATTGTTTTTCAGAAATCTTTTTCAGTCACCATCTTACCGTCTTTGGGAATAATGCAGATCAACAATGCTGGATCAAATGCATATAGCTACAAAGCACTAGCAGAATCTTCAGATGAAGATCTTTTGTGAGCTTTCTGTCCCCTCTCCGCTTCTTCCTGTGGCATCATTCCTGACCATATTGTCCCGTCTGATTCATTCAGCTTTTGTCATTTATTTATCCAGTATGTGACATCTTTCTGCAGAGAAGTAGTTACAACAAATTCTCTTGGGTTGATGCTTTGCTGTCGTGAGGTAATATATGTGTATCTATAAGTTCATTTTATTTTTCATTTGCTGTTCTTATTTGACTAACATCTAATGCTAGGTTGTTTTCTAGGCAATTAAGATGATGCTGAGCCAGCCTAGAGGGGGTCATATTTTCAACATGGATGGAGCTGGTGCAGATGGAAGACCAACTCCCAGGTAAGTATGATGTTTTTGCTTTTAAGTATCATAAAAACCTGCATGTGGACTATCCATTTAAGATCACCACTTTCTGATTTTTTTTTTTTTTGTGTTAATAATTTGATGAAGATCTCTCTTTATTGTACTGAATTTAAATAGCAATTATGCTCCTTCATGCACGATAGATTTTGTCATCTCCTGTCCTTTATGCTCCCAGAATTTGTTCCTGTTGACAGTAGCTCTTTGGAGTCATCTTGCTTGGTGACGGTACTTGTTTACATCTTGGATGTAGGTTTGCTGCATATGGGGCCACTAAGCGCAGTGTGGTGCATTTAACAAAATCATTACAGGTATCATTTTCTTGTTTCATAGTGATATTTGTTATGACAAGGTATATGAGTGATTCTCCATTTACTACTCATTGTTATGGGACCTATTACATGATTCATTTGCTTGTCACGACATTCTAGCAGTATTTCTCCTGCGGTTAAGGTTCCCTTGGGAAGTTTTTTTGTTCTCAGTTAAAGAACCAGCGTTGCTTTATACTGGCAGAGTATGGCAGTCTTACTGCTAAAAACTAAGCCAAAGCTCGTAAAAATTGTGTAATAAGACCTTTAATATGCATTGATATGCAAATGCCTTGCACACTTATCAATGACAAATTTATGACTGACAACGATTAGACATAGGCCATCAGTCAATATACAATGAGCTTGAACTTGGTTGGGTAACAGGCACCTCTCTGTTTGACACTACAAATAGTGTGTGTGTGTGTGTGTGTGTAATTTGCTTTTTGACTTACTTTGAATAGTGATTAGAAGTTATTTCTGTGAGGTGGGGAACCTGGCTAGCATCTATGTCTTCATACAAAAGAAATGTCATCAGGTCTTGATGCCAATTTTAATAATGTTGATGGTGGAATGCTGCCACCTGAAATGTCTTTTGATTACTCACTGTCAAATAAATGTCTTTGGGGCTCAAAATTGCATTCATATGTTTCTCATAACTCCTGACATAATTTTATGAAAGAAGAGGGAACATGTTTCATTTTGATGCTTCTGCTTCCTTCCATCTAGTTTTCCTATTCTGGATCTGCTTTCATATGTTTAAACACTATGAATTACAAAGACAACTTTCAGAAATGTATTCTGTTTGTCTTGTTTTTCTAAAGACCTATGTATCAGACTGACAGGTTCAGAAGCCTTTGATTCCTTTTGCAGGCAGAGCTGCAGATGCAAGATGTGAAAAATGTTTTAGTCCATAATTTGTCGGTGCGTTGGTCTTATCTTCTTTGTTTCTTCATTTATGCTTCTAAACCTTTGTACAAGAGACAAAGTTTGGTCGATTTCCATGAAAGATATACTTTGGACTATTAGAGCTTCCACCTCTATGTCGGCAAGTAAATGACCTGAGGATTAAACACTTGCGCACTCTTTTGTCCAAGTCATTGTCCTCTAGATGCTTGCTTCTTTGCATCCCATATGTATGCCGATACAACAATGGTTATGCTTATCGGCTGTTAATTTTGATTGGAAACTGCAGAAAGAAATTTCACCTGTAAGGTCACTTTTGGAAGTTATCTGAAGCATTCAGTACAATCAATTGCTTCTCCTTTCTCTACATGCTTATGCATGCTTGTAGGATCTGAAGAGGCTCGCTAGCATAGTGGAACTTATTAGGCACAAAATGCCTCAAGAGGAAAGTCATGCCTTGAGTGCAGTTGAAACTTTCGAGGTCCATAATGGGCTCCATAAAGCTTCGTATCTCCCACAATACAACGTACTTACCGATATGCTTTAGCAGATAGACACTACTTGTTCGACTTTCTGCAATGATTTCTGCCTATTGAAGTTGAGACTTAGTCAGACATTTTATGCACATTTCTCTTGAGAAATGATGGAACTTACTCCTATTTGGATATATCTTATCTGGGATGATCTCAAGCAAGTACTAATAATTACTCCTATTTGGATATGTCTTATTTAGGATGATCTCAAGCAAGTACTAACTATTACCTCTTAACGAACTGTTGTAGCCAGGAATGGTCACAACTGATCTTCTCATGTGTGGTGCCACCACAAACCAGGTTTTCAGAATGTCATACACTTTTTGGGATGTCTTTTTTCTGTCAGTTATTGGACCAGAAAGTAATATCGTGCTTATTGCAGGCGAAATTCTTTATCAATGTCCTGGCAGAACCAGCTGAAGTGGTAGCATCTTATTCATCCACCTGGACTAAAACTGTACTTTGGACTGATTGGTAGAGCATGTAGCTTTAGTGAATATGAACGGTAAATACTTGGGAAGATCATGCTAAGTAAAAGGTGATGCAGATAGCTAGCTGTAAAATAATCAACTCTTCAGTAAGTGGACACGGCATGATGTGCATGACTGAAAAGCTTGAGAGAATATATATACACACTTGATTACTTTCTGTTTAAGATTGTTCTTGCCCTTGTTTGTCTATTGTACGTTTGTTCTTTTTCCGCTTATGATTCTTTAAACTTACTGGTGGATGCTCTGGGATAATGCAGGTTGCCAAGTATCTTGTTCCAAGTATCAGATCAGTTCCGACCAACGGATCACAGAAACCCACTTACATCCGGTTTCTTACGGGGATCAAAGCATACACCCAGATATTCTCAGTTCAGTAACCATGGTCCTCTCTATGTTCGTTTCATAGCTTGGTTATATTTCACATTACGTACACCTTTGGGGTGTTGGTTGACATAGTTGTTCTTTCCTTCTGTCAGAGAATTGCTTTTGGTGCTCGAAGAAATAGATACGTCGTCGAAGATTGAAGAGCATCCGAGGCAGAATCTGCCACTGATCTCCTGAAGTAAAATTCAAGATTTGTTTGTAAATTCATTTTGGTTGTTCCTTTTTTCATTCTTCAATGGAGATCTGTTTGCTTGAATAGTATATGTAAATTGAGCTCATAGAATTTCGTTTCTTTTTTCGAGGGCTCCGGATAGTGAATTCTGAGTTCTATTTGTTTGTCTTATTTTCTGGAGCATTATTAGTATGCAAAAACATAGGTGGCTTACTTCTTTCTTGGAAAAGCTTTTTCTCTTCCCATCTCGAATTAGATCCGATTTGTAACCTTAATCTAGTTAGGACGCACTAATGCTCGACTATTTGTCTCAAATCTTCGTCAAACCATCGATGCTCGATTGGTGTGGATATTGAAGGAATTGCACATTTCATTTGGTTTTTACTTCTCTCAAACCAACAATTAATGCTTTGTTTCATAAATCAAACTTGGTTGATTGGAAAATCAATGATAAAAAATTAATGGCTTCCATTTAGTTATTATCATCATAAAAGGAGTCTCGGTAAATTGCTCATGAGACTTCACTTGTTGTTTGACCCCTCGAACGGGTGATCAGGTCAGGTTTGTGTTGAGCCATCGACTCAACTAAATTTATTTATCCATCTTATGACCCGTTTATTGCAATTCAAATTTAGTAACCCATACCCAACCCGATCAAGTTTTAAATCCTTCATATTTAATCTAATAAAAAATTCAGCGGATCGAGCGAGGAGCATAGGATCGGGTGAGGGCAAGAGAAAGTAAAGAAAGAGTGTTGGTTGTGTTTAAATAAATTGTAAATTTTTTTACGATTCATTTAACACTCGTATTAAGTTTAAATTCGTTGATGACCAATTTATTAAATATAATTAACCCATATAGTAACTCAACCCATTACATATGGATTTATGACATATTTTGACAAATCTATTTATTGTACGATATTTTCTGAAATTGTCATATTTTCAAGTGAAGTTTAATAATACAGGTATGGTAATGGCATTGCTGAAAATGTCCCTCTTAGGTGAAAGCCATCGCTTCTAGCTTATTTACTGTTACATCGGGTCACTCTCTCATTAATGCTCTCTTTTAGTCCATATTACTGTTCTCTCAGAGCTGGAGGTACAGAGACAAGTAGAATGCAATTCAATTTGGCACAGACTTTAAAGAAGGGGAAAGAAAAAAGTAAACCCCATTTCTCTTTTCTTCTCTCTGCCCAAGAGTGCCATTGGAGGAAGCTGTTGAATTGGCAGAACAGCCAAAATGGTTCATTTCCTGGGACCTGCACTACCTGAAGAAGAAAGTGCACCCTGACACATACTCATTACCATCACTGGAAGAAGAAAACATAGTTGATCCTCAGTGAAAGCTGTGCAGGGAAACCAAATGGTCCCATTGCAATGCAACTTTCAGAAACACTGGCATTAACTAGTACTTATCTTCTTCACCCACCATTTAGACATAAATGTGACGTAAGGGGTACCATAGTGGAATTTATGGTTGATTGAACTGCTCTTCCCCACCACGCTCAAAGAAGCATTTCACTTTACACAGACAGAGCAACAATGTGCAGCATACCTTAGAATGAATGTCATGGTAAGTGCTTGAGGTTGTAACTAGTAACTCCTCATACCTTCACTCCTCGAGCTCACTAAATGAATCAGTTATCCACTTTCCACAATCGAAATAGCCAGCGCACACGCTACCCTTATCGACTTTCATTTTCAGAGCAGTTATACAGCAGCTTTGAATTACCCAATTCTTGATACCACATCAAACATAGACAAACCGGTATGGTCGATATGATGAAACTCTCCTCATCTTTCATTTACTGGTACATTCAAGACTATTCATCACAGTGCATAACATACATTCAATGAACTTACAAGATACACAAACCAAAACTTTTGAATCTAATTAGTATTCACACACTATCCTTTGGATAGCAAAACAACAAGAAACTGGCATCTAGTATATATGTCCTAATGATGCCAAAAGAATGTGATATCTTACCAAAAAAAAAAAAAAAAACACCTTGTCATCTCCGTTGAGGTTCCGCCATAAGATTCATTTCCATTTCCATACGTTCCAGCTCCCGAAAATTCCCAAATTTCTCAGCCTCTCTTGCTACTCGAATATCACAAGGGCTGAAGTGCTGATAGATAATTTTTGCAACAAAGCGGGGAACTAGTGCTGCCACGACAATGATGAGCAAGCATAACCAGAACTCTGCTGTTTTACCAATATGGAAGATGGCCCTGTCGATATAAATAGACATAAAACATTAGGAAAAAAATAGGTCGACTCTCTATTTGAGATTGAAAGTGCAGCTTCAATCATTTCTGAGGCATGAAACAGTGAGAGCATCATTTTGGTTTCCCTCTATTCATTAAGAGAACAATTCCTAAATTTTTAAACATGATGTCTGGCTGTCTGCTTAGTAGTTAGTATATAGCATCAGAAAAATGTTGAAAACCACCTTAATTTCATTTTCTGCCAAAGCTAGTAATAGCAGATCAGTTACTTAAGATAACAATCAACTGAAAAACAGGTGTGAATTACACTACCAAAGCTTCATGATCAAGGTCCAAACATATGGGTATCCTGCGTATTTCTTAGTTGCCTACATTGGTCTATTCATGACTCTTTCCATTCAAACAATCAAGAGATGGGTACACCATCAAGGTATCACTTTCTTGGCCATGGTTACTTAGTTGCCTACATTGGTCTATTCATGACTTTCCATTCAAACAATCAAGAGATGGGTACACCATCAAGGTACCACTTTCTTGGCCATGGTTAAGTGACAAAAGGCACCACCAAGCGAGATCGAGACCAGCACCCTGCATAGGTTAGGTTCCAAATTAACCAAGAGGATAGTAATATAACTATCAATTAACTATGGATACTAAGTCTTTGCCAAATTATCTTTCCCATGGTTTTCCCTTAGTTGAGTAAGGAATGCCCATCGGGGAGTGAAATAGAACATGAAACTGTAACTCTTCTACCTAAATCACCATATTGTGTAAGAGAAAGAGCGGATCTTTTTATTAACTTATTCCTTTTTGGAAATCCGAGCCTATTCTTAGCTGGTAACATGACCCTATAGAAAAGGGGGCTACGCAGAACGAAAAGGGTTTTCCATGAGATGTCCGGTAGGCTAAGATCCCTCTCTGATTGAAGAAGAAAGCAGGCAAATAATCAAGGGCCACAAGTTAACCATGGCCCTAGTATGGGCGAAAAATTGCAGATAAATGTGTCTGACTGCATTTTTGCTATTTGGACAACCAATAAAGGCAAATTAATTAGGATATATCAGCTACTACCAAACCATAAAGCATGCGTATCACTGTGTTCTTGAAAGGGCGAGAGAGTGCGTATGCATATGCATGGTGGGAATAAAGCGAAGACCGGAGGACATACCAGTAACCGAATAAAAATGGCAATGCGTCAATGATGACAACACAAATGCCCGTAGCAAAAATAGACCCCCAAATAGCTGCATGAGTAATCCATGTCCACCGAATGACATCCATGGCCAAGTGTAAATTGACCACCACAACCGATGCTATTGTCCAGAGATCTCCAAGGCCAGATATATCGATAGTGCTCCTCCAGTATGCAAACAGAGGTATGAAGAAGATGGCCACACTTTGCCATATCGTATCCATCATAATTAACCAAAACAATTTTGAACTGTAGCTCTCTTGTCTCTGCCCTGCCCCATACAGTTGAGGAAACTTGAGAAGAGTCCGTCTGCTAAGATCCTTGTCAAGAACTCCGACAAATATTGTAGGAAATGAAGTGTATATGACAGAATATAACATGCTGCTCCATTCAGTAACTGCCGTTGTCAATGTGAAGCAAGTAAAGAGCACGTACCTAGAAGTGTACACAGGATTTAGAAACTTTACCCAAGTTAACTGGAAATATACATAATGAGCTTCTCAATCTAAAAGGAGGAAAAACAAAATACCCCAATAATGGGCAAGAGCAATTAAAAGGACCATTTATAGAGCGCAAATTCAATGACCTTCTCATAGCTTCTAATTGGGAAGTTCAGGAGTTCATCTACATTGCCATCTGATCACGTGACTTGCCAATTTACAACTATGAACGTTACGAAATTTATCCATGTCATGAATATTTACTAGGTGAATCAATTTTACGACATGTTCTAAAGCACAGGCGACTAGCTTGTTAACCTACATGAAGCAGATGAAAAACTCAGTTATTTGAATAGAGGAAAATGCAGAGGCTAGCATACATCAATATAAGTACATACAGAGTGCAAGCACGCGCTTTGCTGTTCCTACATGTTGAATGCAGCAGTATGGAGCAGTCCAGGAGATTAATACTCACCAAAATAGAACATAAACAAACACCGCATTTCTGTAAAAGTTGTACAATATCATGTAAGCCATCCTTTGGTAATTCCAATGCCCATGGACTAGTAATAGGGGGACTAAAAATCTGAATTGTCCCATTGAAAAATCTGATGCCATCACAGCTTGCCTGCCCTCTTGCCCGGTAATTCCAACTCCCACGTCAGCCATTTGGATCATGGAAACATCGTTGGCGCCTGACATTTATCCAGTGAAAAGATTAATCCATGAAAAAGGATCCAGAATAACTTGACTATCACAATTTTAATCCCTGTCATTCATTTCAAAAGCAAACATAAATACCATCTCCAATAGCAAGAGTCAGGTCTGAAGTCCTTTTCTTCACCAGGGCAACAATACCAGCCTTCTGCAGAGGAGCCACACGACAGCACAATACAACAGCACATTTACTGGCTAGCTTGAATAGCTGCAGCAACACATCAATGAGCAATATTAGCATATAGTGAGTGATTTAGGAATTAAAAAGTGGGCAGATTTTACAAATGATTACCTGCTCTTCAAGCTCGCTATCAAGAACATATACAAGACTTGTACCATCAATAATCAGGGCCAGCGGAGTTACAGCAGCTCCGGAACTTCCTACAGTGTTATTCGTGAAGCTGGACTGAGTTGTGAGCTTACTGGACATCAAAATGCCATCTTCCAAGCTCTTTTTACACGACTGTTTGGAGCTGCTGTTTATTATTATCTGGGTCATCTTGCTAGTTAGGAGCTTTGAGGAGTAGCCAATCGACATGGCGGTTTCTTGCTTGTCACCAGTCAATACCCAAACCTTAATCGATGCCATTCTCAGGGACTCAATGGCTTCTGGCACCCCTTGTTGCAGCTTATCTTCAATTGCAGAGGCGCCCAATATGCAGAGATGGTTTTCCACATTGCTTGCAACTTTCCGAAGCAAAGCAGCCCTACCCATTAAAGCAGCACTTGCTGCCTCGAAGGCAGAATGCCACTGCTCAAATTCTGAAGAGCTTAGTTCTCGCATGCCGACCACAAGCGTTCTCAAACCCACAGAGGAATAAGCGTGAAGGTGCTGTTCAGTTGCATGTATCACATTCTTCTCCAGTGATCTATCTATCACACTAAACATGGATGAATCAGCACCTTTGACAAACACCTTCACTGTCTTGTCAGGAAATCCCAAGATGACGGACATCCTTTTCCGGTCACTATCAAACTCATGCAGACCCAAGACATTAAACCTGCACTGCCCATTAGGGTGCATTGGACAAAAGGAAGAATTAGAACAGTTCAATTTTATGTCACATTCCATGGATAAAATACGTCAACCACTAAAACACCCAGCCCTCATGCAATTGCGGAAATCCATATTCCAGGCTCCAGCAACAAAGACAACCCCCCCAAGAACAATTGAAAAGAACCGAACGAGTCTCCGAATTGCTTAAAATGAAAAAGCGGTTACATAAGGAAATAAACAAACAGTTGGATTTACCTTTGCCTTTCTCCTTGAATATCAATCACAATATGACCAGAAGTTCTCTTCTATGAGTGTGAATCCATAGGCAGCGGCGGCATAAGCCAATGCTTGCTCATCCGGAGACTCGCCTTGGTAGTCAATCAACTTGACAAAAGGATCAGAAGTATCAACGAGAAAAGGAACTAATGTGTTGCATGAAGCCAACGCAAGGAAGAAATCATGAACATGTTTGCCTTCAGGCGAATCTTTTCCACTCTTTGCTAGTTGCAAAAGCTGAGGGTGAACTTTAACAGCCATCTTAGGCCTAAGAATCTTCCCGTCCACTGATAGGAATAAGAAATCATGAATAAGATGATGGTTCAAGTTGATACAGAATAGCATAATCAGAAGGCCTCACCAGAAATACTACAGGACGTTATATAAAACTCTTACCTTCAACTGGGTTTCCAACCCCGTCATTCTGAGAGCTAGCTTTTCCACCACCGTAATCTACCCCCCAGATGCTCGCACATTGAAACACCATTTTGTTTTCGGTCAGTGTACCAGTTTTGTCAGAGAACACGTACTTTATCTGTCCTAGATCTTCATTTATATTCAAGGCCCTGCACTGAAAGCTAGAATTTGTGGCCTCGTCATACATGTTGGTATCTTGAATCATGAAGTAAGACTGACCAACTCGAACAAGTTCCATAGAGATGTATAATGATATGGGAATCATTATTTGGAAGACAATAACAGCCATGAGGAATGTGAAAAATATTTCCATTCCCCAGCCATAGTACTTATATTTGTGAGGAGTAGCCTTAGAGTAGTCCATTTTCCGGTAAAATGGAATGATGTTCAGCTCATCCTTGTGGCGCTTCAACCAAACGGCAGCAAGGCAAGAAACAACTGTGCACAAAGCAAATAGGAAAAGGGAAAGTATGATGATTTCCAAGTTCATACGAGTCTCAAGGCTACTCCTTTTGAAGGGGCTCCAGCATTGTTGAGCATAGCTTTGGTCTCCCGTCCAGCATAAACTACAACTCCAAGCGCCCACGCAGTGTTCTTAAGCTCACATCCACGAAGAATAATATTGGAAGGTCCAAGGGAAAGCCTTTTCCCATCAACTTCCATATTTGCCTGGAAACCATAAATGTTCCTATTGGGTTTCTCGCACTTGATCAAACCACTAATCTTCTCTTTCTCAGGCACCTTACACAGGGTCTCTTGCTTCGCATATCGGGTTTTCAAATTCGACTCCCCATCCAAATTAATAGTCTGCACATAAGCAACCCCGGTCGGGTCACTGGTCGAAAGCAGCACCATATCACATGGAAGAGTGTCATTTGCCTGAATTTTGATGATTTCTCCAACCCGAATATCCTTCCATTTCTTCCGTTGAAACTGACCATTCACAAATACCCACGCCAGTCGGTTGTTCTCTATCCTATCCGCACGGTGCCGCCTCCAATCCTCACATGCATCTTTAATTGCGGTAACTAGCAACACAAATGCCAATGGCATTATGGAGGCTCCACGACCGAAAACTGCCAGCTGGGGAAGCTGATTGAGTATGGCTATCACTAAGAAATAAATGTATGCAACTCTATGGAACTGTTCAAACAAATTTCTAGGCAAGAAAGTGATAAATGAATACTTGGAAGTGCGAATCGAGTTCCCTGTGAACTTATGCGTCTCGTTCGTCCTGTTGGGATCGTCTATGTAAACCAACCTTGCATCGTCATCGTTAATTTCTTTCTGGGACATGCTCATAAACTCTGAATCCGTGCCACGCGACCCGTGCCGCACCCGCTTGGATCCTAAATCCGCCAAAATCACTTCCTTGACAGAGTTTGTACCGGACATCCTCGACTGGTGCGAGGAAATGCTCCGCCTGGATGACGAGTTGTAATTGGACTCAAAACTAGAAGTGTTGTCGATGGCGATATTGGACTCCATGGTAGAGACGGGTTTCAAATCACCAGAGCTGGGTTTTGCAAGATCGGCGTAGGTGGGTATGGAAGGGGTTTGTGGGGTATTAGGGGTTCTCGGGGACGGGATCAGAAGAGGGCGGTCTGTGGACATGATCCCCAGACCAGAGGCAGCACCAGGAAGTCAACCCTCAACAAATTCATGCCAAGAGCACCATCCAGATTCGTCTGATCAAGAAATCGAAAATTACTTCACAACGAGAACAACAGCGGCAGCGGCAGCGGCAGCGGCAGCGCAGAAGCAGAACCAGAACCAGAATGAAGAAAACAAGCCCACCACTTGAAATTACAACAGCAGCAGCTGCAGCAGCAGCATTGACCAAGCAAACTTGGCAGGAGAGTCGAATTCTAAAGGAAAGAACACACCTTTCTCTTGATGGGCAATCGTTGCTCACGTTCTGGCCCTTGTCGCAGCAAGTTGCTCGTGCAAGAAGGTATTCTAGAGAGAGAAGAGAGAGAGAGGGAGAGAAGCAAAATCGACAACGAACCCAGGGATGGGTCTCAAGCTTCCCTCTTATTCAGACAGATGGTGGTTCAAAATGCGTGTTTTTTTCAGTGGTGGGGGGCATGGCAAGACGAAGCGAAATGTCGAGAAAGTCAAACTTGGATTGCATTCTCGAAGAGGATGGGGGGTGGTGGGGCGAGGATTGCAAGACTTGAGGAAGAGTCGTCATGGGGTGGCGATAACAACAACCCCATCGATTTAATCAGAAAAAGATCAGACATTGCGCCAACGAGAGACGAAGGGAGAAAAAAAAATAACATTAATCGGAACAAAAGAATCTCTCCCCCTTTATTTCCACACAAGGGGCGTCGAAAAGTCATCTTCTAGAGAGAAAGGATAGGGGTGGGGCCAGATTTCGTCTGACAAGGAAATCCTTCCAGAAGGATGGGCCGGCGGGGGAGCGACAGGAGGTGTGGCTTATTCAAATGGGCGGAGGAGGTGGCTCAATTTGACCGGAACCGCGAGACGAGGACGATGGCTTCCGAGTTCCACTCTCGGGGTTTTTTAGTTTCTTCTTCTTCCTCTTTGACGAATTGGAGGTGAGAGAGAGTGAGGGCAGAGCTGCTTTCCATCCCCCCTCCTTGTCCATTTTCCTCGTTAAAAAAAAAAAAACATAAAACATAAAAGACAAAATCATGAATCGACCTTGTCGGCGTCGATGGCGATTCGGACACAGCAAAAGGCCTGATTTTTAGCCACGTCGCGCTTTCGAAAATTCAAAAGCCGTGCGAAAATTCGGTTACTTTACTCTTCTTCTTCTTATGAGCTCGTGTTCGATCTGGTTCTCTCTCTCTCTCTCTCTCTCTCTCTCTCTCTCTCTAATAATGCGACGGCGACAACCATGAACCATCTCTTTCATCTCCGTCGCTGCTGATTTCGCCTCTCTTTTGGTTTCTTTAATCTCTCCTTTTCTCGGCGGAAAAGAAAAGAAAAATCTCTTCTTTTCTCGGCAGTGTGGGGAAAGTGACCAAAGCATCGCCCCCTCTCCGAGAAAAATAAAATTTGCAAAGTCTGGTCCGCTTATAATATTGCGTCACGGAAAAAAGAAAAAGTTAATGTCGTTAAAAATCACCTTTCGATACTTTCGCGCTCCATTTACGTCAAATTGATTCTCTAACATCCATGTTAAATTACCGGCAGAACAGTAGGCGCGCCAAACATCTGGTGATCATCACGTGACGTGAATCCAGCGTGAAATCCAATATAAATGGGCCTTATAAACGACGCCGTTTTGAAAAATCAGATCTGGAGAATGCAAAGTGAGGTTGAGAAATCTGCTAAAACGTGCTAATTGCCGGTAATCTAACATCCATGTTAAATTACCGGCATAATAGCAGTGTGCCAAATAACTCCGGTGATCATCACGTGATGTGAATTCAAAGATGGAAATCCAATATAGATGGGCCTTGTAAACGACGCCATTTTGGAAAATCAAATCTAGAGAACACAAAGTGAGGTTGAGAAATTTACTAAAACGTGCTAATTCCCCCCCCCCCCAGAGCTCCCCCATGTTACGGGAATATGCTAAAAATCCCTAATTATGCCTTATATGTCTTTTAAATGTGGCACGAATTGTCTCGATTTGGAATTTTCTGCGAGGCGAATGTTGATCGAGAGTAAATGTGACGTGTGCGTGTCAATTTGAGATTTGTAGCATCATAATAACTCAAAATTAGAAAAGGGAATTATGAAAACATTCTAATGTATCTATGGAATTTCAAAGATCTAGAGAGCTCAATCGCAGATAAGGAATTTTTTTTTTTTTGTTTCCTTTGGTAAGAGACGGAAAGTGTGAGTCATGTTTTGCATATGGTTGAACGAACCGGTCAAGCTTGAGTGTTAGAATGAAATTGCGTTTGTCAAATTTTTGCTAAGATTTTCTCCTTGACGCGCCTATGCATAAAACGACAGTGAGTCACGCAGAACGGGCCCAGTGGACTAACTAATATCGAAATAAACATTTTAGTAAATAAAATATCATTTTAACGGGATATCGGCAGAAATGATTAAAAAAAAAGAAGGAAAAATTTGGATTAAGTACTATCGATTCGATTTTTTTTTTGTAAGACGAAAATTAAATACGTGTCATAAAGCGATCGGTTTGAAATCTTTTATAAGATGAAAATATATATCATGAGAACATCAGTTCGAAATTTTTAATCGTAGTGGCCCTCGAAACTAAGTATAATTTAATTTGAATTCCGACTTTCGAATTTTATTGTGTAGGAAGGTTCCCCTTGCTCGAGAATCTCCGTCATTGTCTTCTGCTCTTGTACTTTTATTTAGACAGGGTCCAAGGAATCCTTCCCATGAATACAAGTGTTGCACACAAACTAAAGGTGCAAAAACAAAACTACTTAGGAGGTCGTCCAACTTCCTCGTGTAATTTCGCCTTTTTGAGTAACATGGTTTGGGAGCATGATTTTCTGTAAATTCTGAAAAAAAAAAAAAAGGGAATATTGATTCTGGAGCTAGTATCGAGTCCTAATAATACCAAACATTTATTCCACAATTGCCCTACGTAGGGCCGACGCCCACCTTATTAATGTATTTATTTATAGCTAGGCAAAATAGGGCCTACTGTCATAGTTATCCAAACAAAAAATATGGTGAATGACATAGCCCAAAGAATATACAAACACACATACGGTACTTAAATGGACTTTACTAGCGTAACGGTCCGTGGGCGACGGTGAAAAAAGCGGTAAGTAGTCGTTAGAGAAAATCCCTTATGATGTTTTGAAGATGACAAAATAATCAAATGCTACTAATATGTTTATTGATTGAGTAGGACCAGGTGAAAGAAGCACAAGGGGTTATGCGAGATGATGTATTAACAAAACGTCCGAAGGTTATGAGTTATTTATCAATAGTGAACAATGTATTGAGCGTAAAGGTATCTACAAGTTTGAGGTACCTAAGTAGAAGATGAACAAGCATATAATTGGAAGTTCGGTAAAACGTGAAAAGACCTTGGATAGGTGAACAACGAGGTAGAGCCGCAATTGTCAATATGCTTGAAGGGACTAGAATATGGAGCTGAAGATATTGCATCTAAATTATGCATTCCGAAGACCGATTTCATTTATGAAGATTGTTCAAACACAGTGAAGTATTTAAATACGGAAGACCTTTTTGCTTCTTACGTTTCTAAAGATTGTTTAGAAGTCTGCGAGATATATTGATTCCAGATTCCAAGACCACGTCCGACATATGTCCGTTGTCTTTGCTAAGGTATTTATGGAAGTTTATAATCTTTGATTGACAGGATTATTCTATAAGCATAATTGATTAGAATATCCTTGATTGGAAATTACCTTCCATTTGACAAGAAAACTTCCATATTTAAAAAACTCTATTTATGAAAATCGAAGATTGAGTTGTATGGGTGACTGAATATGAGGGGCTCGAGATTCAACAACAATGGCAACCAAATCTCCTTAGATACGGTCTCGTTCGATCAAGATCGATGGCTCCAATCATCAATTAAAGAACAATCCTTTGAAGACCTGTCCAATGACTAGTTTGGGGGTAAATGAGTATAAAATGAGATCCACGGCGCTATTACGATGTGAGATTAGAATCATAAATTCTAAGGTGTTAGAGTTATTCGATTCATACTTGTCATTGTGAGCTTTATACGACAATCATTGAGAGGCTTTGTAATAGTGATTGAGAAAGGATAATGTGATTTATCAAAGAGAGCATCATCATCACTCGTTATAAACCTCCATTGATTCATCTTGTGGAATCCAGCCAATCGGTTGTTAGTGTAAGAGAGTGGGCATAGGCTTGATCTAAACCGAACATCTATAATCGTCGTGTGCAATATTCTCTATCTCTAAACTTTTATCATTGTGTTTGATAGAATGTTGCATATTGGTGTTCATATTCTGAATCTGCATGCCTAAAATTGCATATCAGTATTCGGAATCAAAACCGCACGTATTCGGATTTAGATTCTATGTACATTTTGACTTGATTATTTTAATTCCCTATTTTCTAGTCAAAATTATTTAAAGTCACCTATTCGCCCCCTTCTAGGCGATATTGCTAGATAAAATAGTAGCGAGCCACAAAATCTTAAAAGAACGGACTCCATAATAATTTTTAATTCATTGTTAATTATCTTTTGTGATTCGGGAATAGACTATTAGCATAATAATAGACTAAAAAGACTGTTATATAATCAATTTCTCCGTTCATAAGCCCATATAATTACGGTAAGCGACGAATGAGTTGTAACCCTTAAAGTGGATTAGATATGCAATGACCTCCTCATGTTAACCAAAAAAATAATTAATTAATTGACACGTATTTTTATTTTTTTCGGATTTTTATTTTTATTTTTATTTTTGCAAAATGGATTTGTCATTGAGGTCACAAGGTGACTGGGATTTATTTTTTTTTAAATTGGGCACTTGTTAATTACGTAATTCTTTTTCTCGTTCGTCCACGCCAAATCTAAAATAATGGGTTCTCTAAAGCACGTCATGCTTTCACCAATTCTCATTTAATAGGATGTCCAAGATTTGATTGAATCTCGGAATTACGTGTTGTGTCATCAAGGAATGGTCAATAGAGACCCACTCCCCACGTCTCCTCGATCCCAAAGTATAAGTTTTCTAGATGGGGGTTGACCTTGACTCCACCCATGCGATTTCCCCACTTTAAAATTTTTTTTTTTTTTTTTGTCCCATAAGATGTCGATTTTCGACATTGAAAAAGAACACGTTGATATTTTTCCAAAAGGGAAGAACCAAAGTTCCCCATTGCAAAGACATAGTGATTTTTGAGGGCCGAGATTATTAATTGCGTATCTATATACTGATGACTAATTTTAGGAAAATATCTTTCGAGAAATAAATGGAGCTTGGGCGAGGAGTAAAATGTCGGGAAAGGCGAAAAAATCGTCGAATTTCGCGATTAATGAGCCGCCGAAACATCAATTATTAGAGGTGTTTCGTGTGTCGGTACGCCAGGGTAGGATAAGAAAAGGACGACGGCGAAGGTAGGAAAATAGACAAATTAGGGCTTAGGGGAGGATGCAACAGCTTGGAAAGGGACACTTCTGTTTCCATTAGCCACTTCTATGTATAGGCGTCGATGAGCATGTAAATAATTCCTCGCACTGGTGATGGATCTGATAAAAAAAAATTAAAAAAATTTGATCTAATTTTTCGGATTCGACGACTCGAATAACGTTACTTTAGTTCTCAACGCGAGAAATTGCTAGTGTCGAAGGACGCTAAGTGGTTGCCGGTCAGCATTTGTCGCCCTTTGTTCAAGGCAAGATTTTCGATGATTGAAAGGTGTTGCTAAATTCCACGGATGTCAAGAGACTACTCTCGTGAAAAACACTCCTCCCCTAGCGGAGGAATTTGCTCGATTAGCCGTGGAGAAATCAGAGCGATTTCGTCCCGACGGTTTCAAAGCGGATCGAATTGAAACCAGAACGATCGATCGTGACATGTGAATGTGGTCGTGCGGCGCGACGAGCGCTTCCGAAATGGTTTGCCCTAATCTCCGTGCTTTTTCATAAAGTTAAGCCCCGGATGAAAAGAAAAGAAAAGAAAAGAAAAAGCCAAATGCAACCGCCACGACCCTAACGGAGTTTGGCTGAATCGTAGCCGTCCATAATCTTTAATTGTTCCGGCCACTCCTACACAAAGATGTAATTTAAATCATTTCCAAAGATGTAATAAACATTTTTCAAATGATATCCAAACACCAGAAAAAAGTTATCGATCACGTGTCACCAAACACAGAAAAACTAACCATTTTTCTGAAAAATAATTTTTCGAAAAGCATTTCCCTTTTTCATGGAATTTTCTCTCAACCAAACGCACCCTTAAGCTTTGGAATTTGAACTTTCAATAATACTAAACGATCAATTTTCTTTCCATTGATGCCTCCCTCGATTCTTCTTGCCGTCGATGGATGCCAAAACCCAAGTCCAAGGCAAAGCATATCACAAGGAAAGAACCAAAGAAGAAGCACCAACATATAAAACACGGTCGTGAGAATCAAAATTCATGTTTTTAACATATGTGCGTGTGTTTTTTCTTCTTCTTTTTTTGTCCCCGTGTTGCACAAAGACAGCTGAAACCATTTCTCAACATGCCTTCTTTCGGATTCATCAGCAAAATGGGTCTTCTCGAATCGATCCGAGCGAACGCTATCGGTGTTGCGTTGGCTCTGTTCGCGATCCTGATTTCTGGGGCCTACCTTCTCAAGAGGAGCAGATCGAGAGGTTCGTGGAAAATTCCAACTTTTTTTTTCTTTTTGAGGGGTCGTGTTCTTACAGCATCCTAGTAAAAACAACATATATATGGATGAGCTATGGTGTTTGACCTTATTAACAAACCCTAATTTGCCCCATTCCTTGAGCTAATGTAGCTTAGCTGCTGGTGCATCGATTTCTAGTTTTAGGGTTTAGCCATCGATCATTGTATCATGCACCTAATTAGAATTCAGACAATTCCGGGTTTTGACCGTAACAGCATTGGAGACAAGACGTGGTTTCTTGGATGGAAGCGAATCGGTGTGCCGTTCAGCCTGCCCCAGAGACGTGTGCTTCAATCCAACGAGAGGGGGAAAATAATTTTGATTTCTAAATCGTCCAAACGAAGGCGACATGTTTTTGCGAACTAGTTTTCGCGCGGACTGATTCTTGCAAAACTTTATGCGCCGAGATCGGACCGTTGGTCTCATGGAATTGACCCGGTCCGACCATCTTGTCGTGCCGATTCTAATACATCTTTCGGGATCCTCGTCCGGTTTCGTTAAGGCTGCTTGGACCCGAAGAAGTTCAAGGAATTCAGGCTCATCAAGAAGACCCCGATCAGCCCTAATTCCGCGAGATTCAGATTCGCTCTTCCCACCCCCGCTTCAGTCTTGGGACTTCCCGTGGGGCAACACATAATCTGCAGGTAATAATAACGGAAAAAAAAAATTATAGTTAAGCATTCACAAAAATGTGATTTTTCTCCGATCAGCGTCGAGCGGAGGAAAGGACAGAGAGACGGCGGAGAAGTTACCGGGCCGTACACTCCCATCACTCTGGACTCGATCTTGGCTACTTCGAATTGGTCGTGAAGGTATGTACATGTCTTCATTATGATAGATCGCTGATTAAGCTACGTTACTAGAACTATTACCGCAAGAATAAATTTGTGATTTGACCAAGTTATAATGGGTTGATCTGGCGAACGGTCTAGATGTACCCAAAAGGAAGGATGTCTCACCATTTCAGGGAGATGCGCGAAGGTGACTACCTCCCCGTCAAAGGACCAAAGGTACCAATCACAATCAGTCCTATAGTGCTTCAAAGTTAAGTTGTAGATGATATGTGCACGCCACTGGTTACTGGTTAGCTTAGCTGCTTCCAATTTGATCTGAACGTGGGCCTAACTGCTCATGGGATCGCTGGGCCAAACGGGTCCGGAAAGTTAACTTTTCGCGGGCTTCGGGACAAGCTATCTATCTAGCTATGAGGGGGAAAATTATTCAAAAAGCTATTAAATTTATTATATTTTTGTCAATTTGATCATTAATATTTTAATTATGCAAATTGAGTTCTAAATCTTTTGATAAATTACCAATTTGGTCATTCCGATCAATTTTGATTGGAAATTGCATAGGTAGACACCGTCCGTAGTACGTAGCACGATCGATCTTGACGTGATAATTTTTGAAAAATTTTTAGTCTTTACTAATTGTTTTCTTCTTCTTTTTTATTTTTTTTATTGTTAAGGGCCAACTTGGGGTCGACCCTCACCAATTGCCGATGAGGGCTTGCAAGGCCTCGCCTAGTGACCGACGGCCACCAACCACTCTTAACCATAAAAATTTTTTTAGAAATTCTAAAAAAAATTTTGTCACACTATGTCATGTAGGAAGATCGACGTTTACGTCGGTAATTTCCTATCAAAATTGGCTGGGATGACTAAATTGACAAATTGTCAAAATGTTTATGGCTCAATTGATATAATTAAAATATTCAAACTAAGTTGGCCAAAGTATAATAAATTTATGAGTTTTTGGGTAATTTCCCCAACTACGAAGCGCTAGACTGTTGTGACGGGCGAGCCCGGGTGACAAGTTAAGGCTAAATTCAAAGCGTAACATTTTCTCGCTCTCGTCTCATCTCATCTAAAGGGACGATTCAAGTATAAGCCCGGTCAAGCTCGCGCTTCGGGATGCTTGCTTGAGGGTCTGGCATTACCCCCATGTTTCAGGCAATTGCTTCCATATCCTTGTCATCTCCTGACTTTATTTTATTTTATTTATCGTTTTTTTTTTTTACCTTTTATATTTCGTAGCAGCTTATTCGTGCGATATTGGAAAATCCAAAAGACAGGACAAAAGTGTATCTCATTTACGCCAATATTACCGTCGACGACATATTACCGAAGGTACACATATATTTCTTCTCGCTTATACCACTTACAAAAAAATGAATAAACGAAAAGTATTTTCATCATTCACAAAAAAAAAAAAATTGAGCATAAATTATGATTAATGATAAAAATATCTTCCGTTGACTAATTATTCTCAATGGATATAAATGATCATTTTGATTTTTTTATAAATTGCTTATTTTTCACGGAACAAATGAGGAAGCTTAGGGTGCGCATGGCAACACTTCTCTACCGAAAATTAACTTTTGACCGAGAGTTGATTTCTCTACTTTTTCTTAAAAGTATAAATGAATTTTTCTACTTCTCGCTCTAGACCGACTTTTGATTAGAGAAATTCGTTTGGTAACGGTTGAAAATTTATGCTTTTGCAACATTATTAACAAAATCTAAGGCATCGCGCGGCCGGCGATCGGCCACGAGCGGTCGCGGCGGGGCGATCAATGGGCGGCGGCAGGCGGTTGGCGATTGGTGATGGTCGGCGGAGGTCCGTGTGGTTGAAGAAGTGATTCTAAAGCGGAGAAGTAAAAAATTTTTACTTCTCAAAGTTGGCCAAAAACTTTGTCGGAAGTTGAAAATCGTACCATAAGTCAATCTTTTTACCAAACGGATTTTTACTTCGGCAAGATTTTTATCAAACGGATTTCCCCGCCGATTGACTTCCGGCAGAGAAATCTAGAAACAGTGTTACCATGCTCGCCCTTATATTCCATTAATTGCCTCTCTTCCTAACGACTACATCTCGATTTGTGTCCTAACGGCTTCCTAAATTATTTCGCAGGAAGAACTCGACACCTTTGCCAAGAAATTTGCCGGCCGTTTCGAAGTGTACTATGTTCTTAATAAGGTCAGTGATGGAAAATTTCAGGTGGCTTGCTAAATCTTCGCTTTAACACAGCAAATATTTCGAGCATGTATAGCGGTCGTCATGCACTGTTTATGCCGGCATCGTCGGCCCGGAAAATTAATCTCGCTGTTAATCGACCCTCGTCATTATTTTTCAGCCTCCCGAGAATTGGAACGGCGGAGTCGGGTATGTGACGGAGGAGATGATCCGAACCCGCTGCCCACCACCAGCTTTTGACATTCAAGTTAGCATCTATGCTCGCTGTGTTTCTGTAATTTATTTTACGGGGAAGATTGTCTCCTTAGTCTATATTTATTTCGCGAAAAATAAAAGATTTAAAAAGTAAAAAATATATATTTTCGGTGTTCACGAAAATAATCTAAGACATAGATAATATTCAACAATGAAAACATGTCTCGTTGGTTAATTATTTCAATCGATATAAATGATCATTTCGAAAAAAAATATTTTTCAAATCATTCATTTAACGAGAAAAAAATACTTTTTTTTTTCGTGAATTTGAGAAGTCCTTAGTTTTCCAAACTAATCAATGATTCGGTCCACTTAATTTTTTTATTATTTTATTTTATTTTTTATGATATGTTACTCTATGATGTTGCAGATACTAAGGTGTGGTCCTCCGCCCATGAACAAGGCGATGGCTGGCCATCTTAATGAGCTTGGTTACACGCAAGATATGCAGTTTGAGTTCTAATCCAGCATAAACGTTTAAAGAGAAAAAGACAACACTTTTGTTCATTGAAGTATTTAATAAGTGCTATGACAGTTTCTTACTCAGACCTACATTGTTTTAATATGTATTTTCAAGATAGACGAGTCACGTGAATTTAATATCCGGGTGAGTTTACAGTCGGATATTTTGTTTATAATAATATTAGTTTTCAAGAACACGGGTAAACGAAAGTGAATGGGTCGTGATGTTGACATGTTATTTTGAAATACTTATCGAAATTTCACAAAAATAAATCGCATAAAATAAAAAGTAAGTTGATAAGTATACGGAATCATTTATTGAGCACGTCGAATAAGGAAGGATTATATTCTGAAAATACAAATTTCATATTTTGTTATACAAGTACATTTTTAACTATTGCCAGGCAGTCGTTAATGAGTTTTTTTATCTTAAAAATTTGGAAAGGCCGGCCAAATCCGGGTCGACTGGCTGCGGTCCAATCTGTTCCGACCCGCTCGTTTTCGGGTAACGCCGAGAGCTGATCACATTCGGAAGTCGAGTTCTATCGCTGTCCATTCGGCATTGCGTCAATCGCTGAGTTCTTCCAAGGTAGATACCGCCCAAGGCCCAAGCAGCTGGAGCTCAGTGCACTTTTCCGGTCAAACTCGCCGAGGGTGATCGGCGATCGCACCTCCACCTCCGCCGTCCGCAGCCGCCTTCGTCCTCCTCCCAGTCAACTCTCTTCCTCGTCCCTCCCCGCGCCTTCTTGTGGCGTCGTTTTTTCCTCCCGCGCCATAACGATAACGAGGATTCATACGAACGAGAATTAGGCGAAGCAAGGTGGAAGGATCGGCAGCGATTCTGAACACTCATCCAGCTTCAATCTGCCAGAGATTAAGCTCAACCTATGGCTGGAGCCGCCCTCCCCACGGCGGAGCTGACCACCAACGGCCGCCCGATCCTCCTCCCCAACGAGATCGAGTGCTCTCTCCTCTCCAACGTCGAGCTCGAACCCGAAGGCTCGCCGCCGCTTAGCTCCTCCATTCATCTCAGGTCGTCCTTCTTGATCCTCACGACTCACCGCCTCATCTTCGTTTCCGACTCCTCCGCTGCCAACACCGCCTCCTATGTCCCCCTCGCGTCCGTCACGCACATATTCTCGCTCAAGAAATCGATCAAGTCGATGTTTGCGTCGCCGCGGCTCAAGGTCCAGTTGTCCGTAGGGTCGGACGGGCGAGTCGGCGGCACGGGGACGAGGTCGCTCGTGGTGACGCTGGTGATGAGAGGGAAGGATGACGTGGAGGCGTTTGTGGACAAATTTAGGCAGAATTGGGGCGCTAGGGTCTGGGATAGAGAGAAGGAGAGTGAGAGCGCGAGTTCAGGGTCGAGTTTGGTTGTGGAGTCGAGTGCCAGTTCGAGCGGGTTCGATTCGAGAGGAATGCGAGTGGTTGGGGTCGCGGGGATACTGCGGAGAGAACAGGAGATGTGGGAGAGCACTGATAAGAGCTTGCAGGATGCTTTCCAGGACTTGAATGCACTCATGGTAATGTAATACCAATAAATTCGATTTGTTTGATTGACATTGCTAAGAACTATTTACAACGGGGAGGTTGGGGGGGAGAGGATTTAGATTCTCAGCATTGTGGTCTAGTTTGATTGCTTGATCGACTTTTATACTGAAATGGTAAAATATTGACGTGATTATTGGGATGGACTAATTGAGGTTGTGCTGGACTTATTAGGAGAAGGATATGCGGCAATTAAAGAGTTTGATTTCTCTGTCCTTGTTTGGCACATTTGGATTTTCTTTCAGAAAATGTTCATTGGACCCTTTTGGTTTGAACTAATCTGCTCTAAGGTGTAATGATTTGAGGGAATTGTCCTATTTTATGCTTATGTTGACTAGCATAACATTTTGCACAAGGCGTTGCTTTAGGATGAGAAAAAGGGGAAGGAGAAAAGACTCAATTTTAAGCTTACTATCCATGTAACTGCACTGCCAGAAAAGCCTGAAAAAATAGGAAATCCTAGTCAGATGGACTTCTCCTTTTCTATGGCAAACGGCAACTATGACTGTCTGTTCTGTTCCATAGCTCTTCTGTTATCAATGAGTGGATTACACTGAGGGCTCCATATTCTTTTTTCAATGTTGCTGTGTGCCTGCAGAGTAAAGCAAAAGAGATGGTGATGCTTGCTGAGAAAATGAGGTTGAAACTTTTATCCGGCCCATCTCAAGCTGGATCATCAAATGACGAGGAATTAGGTTCAAAAGAAGAAATACAGGATTGGTTTTTGAGTGTTGGTATTGTTTCTCCAGTTACAAAAGAGTCGGCTGGTGCTTTGTATCACCAGCAACTATCCCGGCAGGTCCTCTTTTCTTGCCATTTACTTAAAAAATGCAATTCTTTTCTTATTGATTGTTTGCATCCGTAACCCTGCTGAGCAGGACTTGGGACAAGTACCTAAAAATAGAACTCCTGGCTTTTGGTTGGCATTTACATAGTAAATATGTTGATTCTATATCTTTGTCTCAACATGACAGTGTAAAATAGGGTTGCAGTCAATACTTACTTAGTGTAATGCTTTCACAACAGTGGTTAAAAAAAGTATTTGTAGAACAAAGTTGACGGTGGTGCATATTTTATCCTATTGAGTGTTAGCATGGGAGTGCATACATCTAACAAGAGCTTCATATTTTTCGTACGATTCCTGGTGTTTGTGCAATGTAGACCTCCCAGAAATTGGAACATCTGAAGAGTGCATGGGAAGAGATATTATTAATATGCTTTTTGTTGGATAGCTGCTGTAGTTGTTTCTGGGTCGAATCTGGCTATTGTATTTGATATGTGGTTACTCTTTGAATAATGGCATGTTCAGTGTTTATCCTCCTGTGTATATGGGGAAAATTAATGTATAACTTGTTCAAATGGAAGAAAAAAATCTGTTGATAAATGAATTCCGATTTGTTGACTATTACCTATTAGCAGTTTATTTGGAAGGTACAGCGGATCTACACCTTCTACCTATGTTACACCGACACACGACACGACATGACACGACACGATACGCCACGCCACCGACACGTGAATTCTAAAAAAATAGAGAATTCCGACACGTTGGGACACGTTGTATTATATGTATATTTTTTTATATATACACGATAAATTATTAGACCACATTCATCTGGTTGTCAATGCCCTCAAAAGACAGTTTTCTATCAATCAACAAATACAAAATGAGCTCCACAACAAATTTTTGGCCCCCAAGTGTTAGAAAGAGAATCCCATAGAGAAGCATGAGTAAGAAGCATAGCATCAAACTCATTCTGCAATTTCTTTGCTACCACACTTTCTATACGCTAGCAGTTTTCAGAGAGGTCCATAATAGTAACCGCACAAAGATTTCTCTCCGTACTTCCCCTAACCTCACAGAAACATGCACACCCAAAAGAAATATGCACAGAAGTATACATAAAACATAAACTAGTCAGCTCTTCGTGTACAGAGAGTCAGAGACAAAGCATCTTGGTGAGCGAAAGTATCGGCCTTTCTTCTTCGTGTACAGAGCAACAGAGACAGAGTATTGGTGATACCTTGAGGTGAGCGAGAACTAGAAGGCCAGCGAGGTGGCGAGCTGAGGCGGCGAGAGGCGAGTCGTGAGGGGAGGCCGCGAGAGATGAGTCACGAGAGGAGGCGAGTCGCGATGGGAGGCGGCGAGTGGCAAGTCGCGATACAGAACCGAGAAGTAAGAATGCAGGAGGGAGAGGAGAGAACTCGAGATAGAGAAGTAGGAAATTAGGTAAAAAATCTGGGTGTTTATTGACTTTACCCAGGGACTCACGTGTCCGTTTAGTTGACCCCGCGTCCGAACTCGGACACGTTGACTGCGTGTCTGGGAGTGTCCGGCGGTGTCCAGCCATGTTGGACACGTGTCCGACACGCCAAAAGTTTTCAAACCTGCGTGTCTGTGTAAAGTAGCCTTCTACTGCAGCATTATGTCATTTAAGTGAGATAATGTTGATAACCTTTTCAGCTTCCTGCCTGTGGAGCACTCATAAAATGATCACGTAAATATACCCTGAATTTGGACTAGGATGACGTGCTGTGGGACGTGAGAAAGCATTCTCTATGGATGTGTGAGGCTGAGCCTTTGGTGTGATATTAGAGAACAGAATGAACTACTCTTTGAAAGGATTACATCATTGAAAAGGATATACCTCAAGGTAGAAATTATGGAGGTGTTTCATCTCTATTCTATGCATGTTGGTATCCCAATGATCAATGGCTGTAGTTGGGGAAAAAAGCTGAACTGCTTGTTTCAAAGCTTTTTCCATAAGGACTTTGCTGGTATATGCTTTGTGAATTACAATCTGACAGCGTGCATTCCAGTTCATGAGGAACTTGCTCCATTTTTTACTTCTCGTCTTGTAGAGCCTGATTTCCTTGCTTCTTTTTGTGTTGCCTTGTTGGCCTTAGATGATGAGATGCATAGTGTTACAAAGCACTTATGGTGGAATTACTCACCATTTGCTCCTTTTAGCAGTTGTGCAGTTATTCTATACTGAAGCTTGTCTCTATTACACCTGCTTAATATGTTCCAAATTTTAAAAAATGGACTGCTTGCGTCATTCTATTTGTACAATGTGATTATTTGTCTTATAATCTTAGATTCTTGGTTCTTTTTTTTAAGAAAAGGTTAATTATCCTTTTTGGCTCTTAGTTAGCAGATTTTGTGAAGATTCCTCTTGAGAGGTCTGGAGGAATGATTAATCTTATAGACATGTACTGCCTTTTTAACCGGGCTCGGGGCACAGAACTGATCTCTCCAGAGGATCTGTTGCGAGCATGTTCTCTGTGGGAGAAGTTTGATGTGTAAGACATTTTCCTCCCAGTTGAGTGATGTCATGATTTTTTTATAAATACTAATGGAGCTGCCCCTTCTCTCAGTCCAGTAATGCTTCGGAAGTTTGATAGTGGAGTAATGGTTATCCAGAATAAGTCCCACAGCGATGAAGAGGTGATCTTTCACTTGCTTTCTAATCTATGAAGGTGTTGATCGAGTTTACTTTGGGGAGAAATGCCCCATGATCTGTTGTCTGTATTCAGTTTAAACTGGAGAGATGAAATGTTGTCATGCTTGTAGCTGCTATATAAGTTTTGCTTTGGGAACTGCATTATGGACTTTGGTTTTTATAGATATGCCTCTTGCTCATGCTCTCTAGACAGTAGACTCCCTCTCTAAGAGAGAGAATTTTATAGTTTGAGGCAAGAGGCTGCCAAACTTGGTCATAATAAAGAGTTGTCCAATATCCAATGATGAATGTGGGATATGTAGGTCTCCTTTGGCAGAAGGAACTCCTGAGGCATGTGGGCTATGTGGTTTATATTGCCCATGGAAGTACTTATATCCAACTTTGCCTGATAATAACTGAGGGATGCTGTTTATAGGTTTTTGCTAGAATCAAGTTGCTCATTACACGGTCCGACGCCCTTCGGATGGGTGTAAGTGCTGGTGATGCTGCCATGACCCTAGGAATTGCTCCAGCAATGGCCAAGGAGCACCTCTTAACTGCTGAGAGCCGAGGTATGTGGCTTTTAGAGATAAAAAAATAATGTTGAAATGGCTGGAGTGCTATTGCAACAAGCGTTCTTACATTGCTTTGCTCTTTGGCAGGTTTACTATGCCGGGACATAAGTCCTGATGGCTTTCGTTTCTACATTAATCTATTTCCTGAGATTCGTACAGATGACATTTACCTGTGAGTAAAAAGGCTTCTTAATAACAATTGTCATCCTACTTTGCTATGGCTTGATAATGATATCTCGACTTTGGGTTTTCTTGTGCAGCACACTCCTTTAGTGAAATTTTGATTTGCAGATAACCATATGATATAATTCCCTTACACATTACCACACATGTTCTTTGTACAGAAGGAAAAATTGGTTGTTTAACTATTTGTGCTAAGACACTATTCATTCAAGAAATTGAAGGTGTTCTTGCCAAAAAAATGAAAATACTATTTGTGCTAGACTTACAACTTCACAGAGCATTTTCATTCTTGGGATAATTGCTATCTCTTAAGTTCTTCCCAATGAGCTGCAAGTGCAAAGTATGGAAGACTCTTTGTTGTTCTTCAGCATCATAATTCATAAATTACTTATTTGCTGTCGAAATGAATAAATTATTTATCTGCCTAGCAGTTTAGTTCTTGAGCCATTAGGCTTCCTCAGATCTCTTACAAAACGAGGAATAATATTCAAATAGATGTTTGATAATTATGTTTAAGACAGTCTTCTGGAGTATTATGCATACACCACAAGCTGGGTTTTGTTGCCAGTCATTTTATGTAAACATTCTGTGCCATCTCTGTTTACCTCGCATTTCATATCCATGAAAAGCGGCTCTTGGATTTGCTACCCTGTAGCTGTTGGGAAAGGACTTTTAAAATGATGAAAGACTGTTGCCATGTTTACCAATGGATAGGGCATATCTTATGACTGTACAAGATTTAATGTGTGTTGTATGGATCGTTTGTTCAATTGTTGCTCGGAAGCTGTCTTCGAGAGTGGTCCATGGATGAATATGTGTACTAGACATCTCATCTTATTCTTAGATAGTTCATTCATAATTTTGAAAGCGCTGTCCATGAGCTCATGAGAGTATATATATATATATATAGTTGCGATCGCAAATTGAGTTAGATGCTATGGTTGTTGCATATTACATATATCAGCTATACTTTTCTTTCGCAGGGTGAAAGACCATGGAATCTACGCTACATGGATCGAGTATGCATCTTCTCATTCTAGGCAAGACACCCTTCTTTATCTCTTTGATATTTGGTGGAATTGAATATGATATCCAACTCGGATTTGCAGCAAACTTCAAAGAAATGAGGTTGCAAGTGTTTTGTTTTGTTTTGTTTTTGTTTTTTTTTTAAATTTTACTCGCAATGGTCTTATGTCAGTGTTTCTCCTTACACAGGTTGGAATGAGAGGGACGCCTCCTGGTTCCTTAACTTTGTTGCGAACAAATCTCACGTCTGCTGACATGGAAGAGAGATTGCACACTGCATGCCTACATTTCTTTAGGGACGTGCTTCGATCTTTTGATCTTCTCTCATGGTGCAAAACAATTGGATTGAGATGGACTGTTGAGGCATAAGCTTCATCTCTATTCCGAAGACCGGAGAGAGATATGAAGACTCACGGAGTTCTAAGTCGTTGGAATAGATTTAGTCAAAAATCGGGGGCCTCAGTGCTTGTGATTTCTGCTATGAGACGAAGGATTCAGGGGTTCCCAGCTTCTGGTTCTTGTTTCTAGAATCATTTATAGATTGGGAGCCCCTCCATCCCCTTTGTGCCTCATCCTTTTGTTCTTGCGATCGGTACGGTATATCTCTGAACAAAAGCCCGAGGCGACCATCTTATTTATTTTTATAAATCAAAATGCTTCGCAGATACATGTCTCGCCGTCACGACCAGCTCTAGATAGAAGATTCATAGAATAGCGCACAACTTCAAAGATAAAAACACGTCTGCCCATCAGTCGGACTCAAAGCTATTACGGCTTTGTTCCAAGCAATAATAAAGATCGTAAACAAAGTGATGTGGGTCTACTTCCATTCATATCTCCCAAATCTTGGTCGCCCCTCAGAGCTTCGCCCGGGCCATTCTCTGGCCCGATCTGATCGGGAGCCCTAAGTCGACCCAATACGGGTCGTTCCCACCGAGACCCCTGAAGAACTTGTCGACCATTTCATCGGTGACCAACTCCAGCTTTGGCGGGTCCCACTGCACTTGTCAAGATTACCAAAGGGGAACTTTAGGAAAACTAAGAGTTAAGTACAGATAATTTTTCTACTTTTCTAACTTTGTTCGGCTTTTCTTTAAACTTTGAACGCTCAAGGATGTCCAAAATTATTTTCCAACAATTTAAAAAGTTTTGAATTTTTTTTTTTTGGTGGAAAAAAGTTTTGAATTTATAAGGCATAATTTGCTAATCCTGATGATTATGTACCTGGGGCTTTTTGTCCTTGTCAAATAGCATCGCTCTTGAACCCTGAAAAACGGGGATTTCGTCGTCCACGGTCAGGACATCACACACACAAATACACACGTGTGTGTCTATGTATGTATGTATGTATGTATGTATGTATGTATGTATGGGAGGAATAGCAAAAATTAATTCAAGTAGAGACCTCGTAGAAATCTCGATGCATGGACCGGCGCAACATGTGGCAAGAAATTGCGTAATCATAAGTCAGACATTGTTCGATAGTTTCTGCCCGTCCTCCTCTCATCTGGGGTGGCAAATTTGATGACGTCAATAAATTTTTCCTAACTCACTCAGTTCATGGTCACTTGTACATTATAATGCAAAAGAAAAAAAAAAAAAAAACCAATTTGTCGCGTATGAAAATCAAAGAAGTAAAGGAAAAAACGTGATGGACATTCAATTACGTACCGATTTCAGAGTTATTTTGAGGCTCGTTGGGGAGGCTGATTTCATCGACCTTATAGCATCTTTGATCCATTTCCTTTCTCCATCATTTTTAACCTCATTTTCCTACACAAAAAAAAAGAGATAAAAAAAAAGACATGGTTTAGTAAAAACGAAGCTCGAAATCGCATGGAAATTATTCGCTTTTCGCTTGGGTCGTTACCAACGATGATAATATCTCTTCGACGGTGGGTTTCGAGAAGCATCTGTTGATAATCTCCAATCTAGCATCACCAAACGATCAATGTCAATTGAGCAGACAAATTTTCGACCTTTTTTTTTTTCCTTTCCTTTCGTTTAATCGATTTAGTAAAATGACACGTGAGTACTACCCCGAGCAACTGTATTGAAATTTTTCGAAAGTTACACAAATTTAATTACCTCCTGAAACTGCTGCTTTCCTTGAGCTTTGGTTTTTGAGCGAATCTGCTTAATAAATCGGAAATGGTTGATTTCTTAAGAGGCCCTTCCTCGCATACGCTCTTTTCCAGCAATGGAAGGTCCTAAAACAAACTCAAAAGATTAGTTTTTTTTTCTCTTTCTAGGATAATCACACAAATGGTCCCTAAACTATGATCCAACGTTCAATGTGGTCCTTGAATTTTTAATTTGACCAATATGGTCCATGAACTTTAGCCAATATGCAATGTGATCCCTAAACTTTTAATTTGACCAATATGGTTCTTGAAATTTTGGAACATGTTTAACTTGGTTCCTAAATTACGGAAAGACGTTCAATGTAGTCTTTTCGTTAATTTAAATACAAGGACGACTTCGTACATTTTCTTATAGTTTAGGGAATAAGATGAATATGCTCCAAAAGTTCGGGGATCGCTTGAACAAATTGAAAGTTTATGGCTCATATCGCACATTGAATTAAAGTTTAGGAACTATTTGTATCATTTTCACTTTTTTCTTATTCGAAATATAAATACCAATATATATATATATATATATATATATATATATATATATATATAAGAGAGAGAGAGAGAGAGAGAGAGAGAGATGATAATTAGAGGAAAGAGGTAAAATCTATGAAGAATTAAGGATGATCGATTTCTAGTCCAATCCGATTCCCCTCAAGAATTGGGAATCGGATCGGTGGTCTCGGTTCCCATTTTCCGAAACTAAGAATCAGGATTAGCCACCCCCGGGATGAACATGCCTAGGACAGAGAGCATCTTTTCCTTTTACACGATTCATCATTATTTCTTTACTTTGTTTTTAGCTTCTTGGATGTGATTTGATTACTCATTAAGATTTTGCCCTTCTCTGATAGAAGAAGGCAATCACAAAATATCAAAAGAAAGAAGCAAACTCTAAACAATAAACAATAAACATTACGGTTATTTTTTTTTTTAAATTAGATCGGTCCTGTCCTATGTCCCTGGAAGTGGAAATCGGATCTCCCGGCTATCGGTTCCAATATCAAGAACCGGAAATCGAACCGGACCCATCTAGAACTAGGAATAGGACCACTAGTCCGGTCCGGTCCGGTCCAGTGGGTTTTCGGTTTTGGGAGGTCCAATTGGCTCACCCCTATGAAAAATGCAATAATTACTTAGAGCAAAATAGCCCATGCAGATAAATGAAGAATTACCTTGGAGAGCACAAAATGAGATGCGAGACCACAAGCAAGCATCTCGCCGCCGTCCAGGCGCGCGCCGGTGAGCGCCAGATATTCTCCTGCGGCATTCAACCTTCCACGATGTGATTCGCAAACGATAGGACTCAATAAAGAGAAATTTAAAATCGTTTGCTGTGCGTTTTGGTTACGATGGACCCGATCAGGTCGTCATGTAATTACTATGGTCGATGTTAACATCGACGGCGATGAAATAAACCTAACCATGCTCTTACCGAAAGAGCCTGGAAGCTTAGATAGGAACTTCGATGCGCCGACATCCGGAAATAGACCTATCGATGCTTCCGGCATTGCAAATACCTATTCATTATCCAACAAGAATACAGTAGTCAAACATAGTAAGTAAAACACGTATAGACTAGGCCAATCGGCAGACCGATAGCTCGTGAGATTAATTTCGAAATAAAACTGCGTTTGAAAATCGATAGCGAGGGACTGGACATTCGATACCGTGTTCTCGGTGACGACGCGGAACACGGCGTGCATCGCGAGCCCAGCTCCGCCGCCCATCACGATCCCATCGACCAGCGCAATCTTTGACGGCGTTTCAATTCATGCGGTCGGAGAAAACATACGTACATTATATCGGGAGATTTGGATGGTCCTCCCGTAAAACGATTTAAATCTTCGACCGTAGGTCGGCATGGTCGATTGAACTATTCGGATTACGCAAAGAGAAATTGTGATTGTGAAGTGATTTGAACTGACCACAGGTTTGGTGTAAGTGGCAATCAGATAATCCAAGATGAGCTCACTCCTGTAAAAAGCACCGGCAAAGCTCCAGTGCCCTGCCCCCGATGAACAGATTACTCCTTTCACATCTCCTCCGGAACAAAACGCCTTGCCGTTTCCCTGATAAAAAGAAGTTTTGTCTCATGACATCTCCACATCTACATTAACAACAGAGTCAAAAGCTCTTCACTTTCAATCTGAGACTTTTACTGAACAGCTTCAATAGGGATCAGGCCGGTTGTGAGATGAAAGAAGGGGCAAGCCTCGGCTTGTAAGCCCCGCCTGCAGTCTTAATGCCCGTCAAACGGGTAGATCGGGTCGAAAAGGGTCAGACTCAAGTAGACACATTTAACCTGTTTTGAGTGGGCAAAGTGAGCGAGCATGAGAGAGAATAAAAAAAGAGCCACGGAGGTAGGGTGAGTCTAAATAATTTATAACCTATTTCTTAAATATAACTAATCTATAAAATAACTCAGCTCATCATATATGGATCGAGAAATGGGTTTATGACCCATTTCGAAGGGTCTGCTCTCGAGTCAATACGGAGGGTTGGATATATCAACAATTGAATGGAGGGGTCGGTTCCTAAGACCGGCGGATTTGTGCGCTGTGAAATCACCATAAGATCCCGTAAACCTTTTCGGCATCCGAAAGGAGGAAACGCAGAGACATTTCCGTATTCACCTTTAGAGTTATGCATTCGACTGCCGGATCACATTCATACGCTTCCAAGGCCCTTAGCATCTGAACCACCTGCAATTAGGAGAGGCCAAAAAAAAAAAAAAAAGGTTTCAAACACAAAGCAATCCCATAAATGAAAGCATCAATCTTAATAACGAACGGGTCCTGCAGAACTATCATACGACGCGTCCTTTGCACAGATCTTGATTGTGAAGTCATTTCTTGATTCCGCAAAGTGCACATGAAATGAATGAAGGTTCGAGCGCTCTCGATCCACGCCGTACTCGGTAACGTAACGAAACCCTGTCTAAACTCGAGGGAATTATCGACTCACCTAACCGCGGCGACGCCCTATGTACGGAACGGTACGAACCGTAACCAAACATTCATCTAATGACGATTATCATCGGACATCTCTTCGACACTAAATTATCCCGGCCGCTTCGGGCTTTCGATAACTTATGAACGAGGTTGTTTAACCACATTCATAAAAAAATGGCAAAAGTAGAGAGAGAAGAGAGAGAGAGAGAGAGAGATTATATAACATTGTAATACTTATTGAACTCCTCTACAATATAATTGTTCATACCATTTCATAAGTGAGGCAGTTCAGTTTCGCGGGCCTGTTCAATATCACCTTCCTCACGCTCGAGATCTCCTCGAACAAAACCTGAATTCACCAGCAGCTCTTGCATCAAGAAGGTCACCCCCGAGAAAGAGACCCACAGATCCGAAAGCGCGGGCAAAACATCAAGAAGCCGCAATGCGGGAAGACACCAAAACCATGCAGCGTGCAAGATACGAAGCACGTGCATGGCGGAAGCAGACGACGCGCACGTACCTGGCCGTCGTCCTCGAGGTCGAAAGAGCACCGGAAAGCCATGGCAGCAGCACTTGATTCCAGAAAACTCGAGAGAGATCGAGAGACGAGAGAGAGAGAGAGAGGGTATATACAATGGCGAGGTACAGATTAGGGTTTATCAGAAGGTCCGAATGTGGCGGTTCCAGTTCATTTAATTCTGTCCGTATATACGCACCGGCCTTGGAGCTAGGGTATTTATTGCTGTGGCTGAGAACTTACCATCAATGGTCATTTTGCAAGTGCCCCAGTTGCGCTCCCTCGTTTATTATTTCCAAATATTAGTTTGGAGCAAATCCGTCGCATGTGTGCTAGTTTGGAAGTTTTAATGACTAATAATTTGTTTGAGATAAATTTGTTAAACGTATACTAGTTCTAGATTTTCGTGGATAACCCAAATTTAAATGAGATTGTTAACTTTAATTATACTTAGTCACCAACCTTTATTTGATTATTTAGTAATCACAAACTACTTTAATACTCTACCAACGTATGAAGCTACTAAACTCTTATATGAAATTATAAACTCGTGTGACGCTGATTTTTGACTTAATTAAATTTTGTAAAACTATTACAATGGTTGGTAAATTGAGACAATACAATAAATATTGCTAAGCGACTCGAATTAAGGTTTGTAGTTTCGTATCAGAATTAGTAACTTTAACACATTGGTGACTTAAAAGATAAATTCTGTTAAATTTTAGAATAATCAATAACTTCACATAATCAAATAATGCCAGTACTTTTCTAAAAGCGATTGTACGTTATTAATGTCTAGAGGTGTCAATAGACGCATTTCAACCCCATTTTGTCTGCTGGATTCCATACTTATTTACTCGGTTCCACGCATCAAGCTTCGCGAGCGGCGGGTCGAGATCATGAAGATTGTCCCTAGGCAAACTTGACTTATAAAAGATGAACACGGATGATGTCACGCTCCGATCCCCGGGCTAGCAACAACGCTACCAAAATGCCTCAAGTCAAAAAGAAACGACATCCCGAGCATGTCATCGACCCATTATTTTTATCTTATTATTAAGCACATACGCAATGTGCAACTCCCGCACAAATATAGAAACCAACAGGGATAGTAAAGAAGAAAATCGCATCAAATATAACTATTTTTTTATTTATTTAATATTAATCCTGGGAAGTACATGTATACAAGCCCTACCTCATGGCTACTTTCTACGATTTTCAAAAATACCAGATCGAGCTTAGGGGTTAACACTACTCCGTACAATTCAACAATGATCCACGCTCCTTTCGAGCTCTCCACAGCCTAAGGGCTTGAAAATTGGTTAGCAACAACGGGGTGAGATATAAAACCTTCGTGCGTCAACGCCTAAGTCCAAGTAGGACACTAACTCGCTCAAGGCATCCTAAACATGCAAGACAATGTCGATGGCAAATCAATAGCGTGCAACTCACGCTACGCTCTAACTATCACACGATCAAGTACAATATCCCATCGAATCATCAATTACATGCAAACTTACTCCGCCTTGGCCCACACATGAACAGTTTATAAATCCACGCAATCAATTGCATATGGCCAAGAAAAATAACTAGAACACTCATCACAATTTGCATACGCAATGCATCACACGTGTTCTAGTTATTAGAGGCCATTAAACTGGCACACTACATGGGCGCACACTAGTCAATTGGTGCCTAACATAGCAAACTCTATTGGCATAACCAGGCATCGTCCCATTCCTTCGACGACGGCGACCGTTAAACCGTGTGATTTCGGTCGTCACGGCATGGCTAACATGTGATTCCTCGTAAAGAGCGTCGATTCGTCACAAGTTGCGATCGGCATCCGATCGATCCGACGTCATGAACTCTCGTGCATATAATAAGTCGTGTGATTCCGATTGTCACGGCACGAGCTTATCAAAGTTAACTCTCATGTGACCACACAAGCACGCCAAACAATCAATCCAATTTATATTTTCGCATTTAATTCAATGTACATACACAAACAATCGTGCTCAAAATTTGGCTCTAGGCCATTTTAATGCTCAAAACTCGGTCCACACGTGGTCGTATAGTCACGGTTTATCCACCTGGACTTTGTATCTATAAACAGAGTAATCAATGATCAAATTCACATCAATCATGTAACTCCATAATCATCAAATTCAAGAATTGCCAAAGAAAATAATAACACAACCAACCACTCACTAATAATCATCCAATAATAATTCAGTAATTACCCAATAATAATAATAATCGCATAATAATAATAATTAATTAACAAAATTAATTATCCCAATCACATTTAATTAATCCGACGCGATTAACTAATCTAGATTTCCATTAATAATTCCAAATTATTTAGCTAGCTCGATTTCGAATAAATAATTCGATCGCGAGATAATTAAATTATTCGGTTCAACTAAATATTTCAATTAACTAGTAACCATATTAAAACTAATCCTTAAATGCAATTAACGCCCTATTCGAGTTTAGGGGTTAATTCACAACTATTCGTCGTTTGAAAACGACTCGGGCAGTTGTTGACGACCACAATTACACACGGGCGCGGGCGGCTCTAGGTGGTTATACGGGTTGATTTGGTTTGGGTCGGGCTCAATAGGTTCGGTTCAGTTCGGGTCGGTCACTATTCGGGTTCGGTTATGGGTCAGGCCAGTGTTTAAAGTGTTTCGGGTCAGGTTAGGGGGCTTTGGGTCGGGTCGGATTTTCGGGTTATATCTGGGCATGGGTCGGGTTTATAAACAAGGAAACTCCGGGTCGGGTGGGGAACAATGGCTGTGACGGACGAGAGAACGGTTCGAGTTGGGTCGGCACGCCTCGAGTTGGGACCGCGGCTCACGTGCGGTGACTCCAGATCGGCATCGCAGCGGCTCGGGTTGGGGTGGCTGGCCACGGGCGTGCTCGGGTCTGAGGCCGGCTGGGCGTCGGGCTTTGACTTGACGGAGCACAGCGGGCCGGCAAAGGTTCAGCCAGTTGCGGCTTGGCGACGGCTGGTGGAGTCGACTGGTGGCTGGTGGGGGGCGCGACTGAGCTGGGTTGCGGGCGACTGGTGTGGGCGTCGGCAGAGGTATCGGGGCCGTCGGGGTGCGGGTGAGACGCGACTTGTGGGTCTGGAGTGGACCGACGGCAGAGCAGGGGGCCCGGGGAAGGCGTGAAGGTGCCGAGTAGCGGAGGGATGGTCGTGGTAGTTAAGATCTGGGCTGAGCACGGCGGCGCGAGCCGCGTTGGCTCTCGGTCCAGAGGCTATCTCAACGGCTGCGAGGCCGGGGCTCGGGTTATTGGGCAGGGTCTCGTGACGGCGGTCCGACGACGACGCGATTTGGTGGCTGGGGTGGGATGGTGCAGTGGTCCGGCTGAAGCTGCTAAGTTGCAGGAAAAGAAAGAAGAAGAAGAAGACGTAGAAGACGAAGACAGAAGAAGGAGATGGGAGTGGGTGGGGTCATCAGCCAATATAAGAAAAAAGAGGGTGGAAAAGTCAAAGAAAAACAACATGGGGAAGGGGTTAGATGCTGACATGGGCAGAAGTGAGGTCAGCATGGGAGGTTGTGATGCTGGGCGGCCACAAGATAAAACCAACTCCTCATAACAAATTTTGTTTTATGTGCATAAATCCTAGGGGCAAAATAGTAATTTAATAAATGGATATCGGATGGTCATTTAGCTCAATCAGCTGAGGTCAAAATTGAGACTTTCGCATTTAGGGTTCGATCAAAGCTAAATTTGCGTGCGACGATTCTCTCGTAAAACGAGTCAAAGTTTGACGATTCAAACTTGACTTTTTCCGACAAACGCTCCGAAATAGCCAATTATCGTCTCTTAAATTCTCAAAATCAAATTCCACTTTCCACGCGGGAATTTATAATTTTTCACGACGTCGAAATTTCGGACGTCACGAGATGACGTGGACCGGACGGTTGTTTTCCTTCTTGCTGGTTGGAGGTGTCGCATTCCGGTTCATTTGTGGGTCGCGATCTCGAGGGCGCCGCCTTCATTTTGGTCGCCGTGTTCTCCGACCACCTTTGGCTGGAGGGAATTCGCTCCGACCATCTCTGATTGGTGGGTTACAAAACGTGTATGCCGCCCACTTTCAGCTTTAGCTGAGGCCGCATGTGGTGAATGTTCATATCTTGTATCCTGACCATTGGAGACGCGGTTGGGGAAAAACATAGTCCGCCTTTGTCTGTTTCAGCGAAGTTGCATATAGGTTATGTTTATAGCCCGTGGATCACCAATGAGAGGCATAATTTGACGTGTTCAAGGAAGTTTTCTTTGGTTAGGAATGGACGCGAGATATAACTCGTATCTCTATTTATAAAAAAAACTGCTAGCCCGATAACAATAGTAGTGTCGATTATTTCGACTTCACGACCTCCTACCAATAGCGCTTTATGTAGAACGCGCGATGATAATATGTAAATTTACGGTTGAGATTATACCGGTCCATCACAAGATCTATCGGAAAAGCAAGACCTCCTCCAATAATTGTGTTTGACAAATGGGAGTCAGAGCCATAGCCGATCCGAAAATGGCAGGGAGTTAAATCGTCTGTCGAAAAGGGGCATGAAAGTGTGACTCTTCATTATAAACTCCTATGAATGAGAAAGTGACAGGATTGAGAAAATTACCTAATCAGTCTCAAATCTACGGAATGGCAACTTATTTAGCCATCAAATTTTCAATTTTATCAATGTAGTTCTCGACCTTTAATGATTTTCCGATGTATCCTCTCCGACCAAATTTAGACTGGGAAATTCCAACTTGGAGGTCCATTCAACGCCGGCAGTCCCATGTAATTTTGACTTGCGTAGCTCCACTCCAAACGACGTTATTTTGAGAATTTTTTTTTCTTTTATGTTCTTCCCTCTTCGTTCTTTTTTCTTACTGTTCATCTCCTCCTCCTCCTCGTAGATTTGTGGGCTCACACTTTGCATATCTCCATCACCGCCGGCGACAACCTCTCCGGCAATCCAATCCTCGTTTGTCGCCAACCTCGTCCCCGACTTCGACTTCCTCGGGTTTGCGCCGTCGAATGTCAAATAAAGGGAGTGATACGGATCAACGCCGACGAGAATGCCACATTGAGGGGGCATGTGAGGTGACATCCTCACTCTCACATCGAATGACTAAGGTCTTATGACGCCATTCACACAAGGGAGATGCATTACCAAACGGTCACCACCTTCTGGAGTTACATGAGATTAGTGCACACGGGTAAGCTATATATATATATAGCAATCATATAGAAAATGTATATAAGGTTCTTGAAATTATTCCTAATTTCTCGAAACGACGCTCGCGATAATGCTCCGATAAAATGAAGCTTCTTACAGAATAGCTAACGCAGAGGCAAGAAAATCCCGCCTCTCTTTGTTTCGACCAAACTAGAAGGGTGACTCTAAAACCGATGCATCAAATATAATTAGACTAAAATTCCAGCGACTAATTCATGAGGCAGCTGTGGGTCGAAACATGCCCATAAATTACGATTTAATGAGATCCCGCAAGACGGAAACCATCAGATATCCAGAAGGAGCACGTGACGTCCCTCAGAGCTTCGCACGTGACCGGGTCTGGCCCGACCGAATCGGGAGCCGTAAGCTGACCCAATCCGGATCGACCCCATCGAGGCTCGCGAAGAACTTGTCCACCATCTCATCGGGGATCAGCTCCAGCCTCGGTGGGTCCCACTGCGTTTTTATCAGGGAAAAAACATTGAATTAATTAATTGATTGATTAATTAATTAATCCTCACCACGAATTTGAACATAACGCGCTAATTAATCCAGATTAGAATAACGTTACCTTGGCCTTTTTGTCCTTGTCAAACAGAGTAGCTCTCGAGCCCTTTAAAAAAATTCCAGGCATATATAAACACGTGTATAATTCCGGACAAATCAGAAAATTAATCACAGACTAAATAAATAAAATTCAATTCAAAGCGACCTCGAAGAAATCTCTATTCACGGATCCTCGCAACACGTGGCAGAAGATGGTGTACTCATGAGCAAGGCATTGCTCGAGGTTTTGCGTCCGTCCCTTTCTTATCTGCAGTCGCGAAACTTAATCTCAAAATTAAACTTCATTACCATGAAGTGAAACCCCCCCGGAAATAATTAGATTAATCTAAAATCTCCTAATCTCCGCTAGTATTACCGATTTCAAAGTTATCTTGAGGCTTGTCGGGGAGGCTGAGCTCATGGACTGCACAGCATCTTCCATCCATTTCTCGGCTCCGTTATTTTCCATCTCATTTTCCTGCAAGATTTCGAAGGTTAATACGCAAAGCGGGACTCGAGAAAATCGCGCGGGATTAACCGCTTCTCTCGGCGCGAATAAATTACCAGCGACGAGAATATCTCTTCGACGGTGGGTCTCGAGAAGCATCTGTTGATGATCTCCAATCTGCTCGGCCAAATGATTAACGCGATAATTGCGATTAGTACTAGCATTTGTGGCATGAAATAGGAAGCTCGATATATTACCTCCTTAAAATGCTATTTTCGTTAAGATTAGGGTTGTGCGCGAATTTGTTTAATAAAGCCGAAACGGTTGACTTGCTGAAAGGTGCCTCCTGACATATTGCTTTTTCCAGCCATGGAAGCTCCTGAAACCCACAAATGATGAGCTTTCATTAGATAGATTGAGAGAGATGAGACTTGGAGTTGATTTGATCGTTTGGATTTCTAGTAAGAAATTTTGCCATAGTCTATCAATTGTTTGGTGAATTACGGTAATAAAACCGGACATGTTCATATCTTATATGCTCATTATTTGGTATTTATGATATATCGATGTACTAACGGAGGCAAAATCTCTCATAATTCATTGTCAAATCTAGTAAGAGAGAAAAAAATATAATCATTCCCTTTTACGATTATGAAAAGTTCAGCCTCTCTTGCTACTTTCTTTAAACTTCAACATGAATCACAATGCTACGAAGGATAAGGAGTTTTGATTCTCTTTCTCGTTCATGGAACTTTTGATGTGGTACCAGAAAGCTAAGAAGGAGATGAAGTTTCAATTCTCTCGCCATTTTGGTGGTTTTGTTGTGAACTAAAAAACTACGAAGGAGTCATAAAACTTCAACATGAACTAAAAATACAGAGGAGAGTGAGATGGGAATGCTAGTCTTTTTGTAGTAAATTTCATTGCCTCTAATTTTTCGAGAATTAAAAAGATTATTTTCAAGTTTGAATATGTTCACTCAAAATATGGGTTCTTCTACTTCATTTTTTTAAAATTTTTTAAATTTTAAATCTCCTTTTATCATTCTTTGTATTCCCTTCCATCATTTCTTAGTAAATTTTTTTGTTAAATAATAAAAAACTACTAACACACACACATACACACACAAACTATGTATTGTAAAGTAGACAGAAATTAAAATAAAAAACAGAAATAAATAAAAACAAAAATTACTTCTTTTTATTTTGATTTTGATTTTTAACATTATAATTCAAATATTAATTCAATTTAATTATTATTTAAGAAGTTTTTTATTCAAAAAATAAGTTTTTATACCATAAACAAAATATATCCTATCCACCTTTATTTGACCTCCCCCATGGGATAATTTTATCCAAGCTATATCCTCCTTATATCCCACTATATTTTGTCTTGGGCATGAACCAAACACCGGATATGATAAATTTTATCATATCCCGGCTTTTATCTTAACCAAACGTAGCCTTGGGGTTTTAAGGATGAAATCGATGAATTGTAATATATAACTTACAATAAAATGGAATAATTTAAAGTACAAATTATATAGGGATAATAGCATAAACGATCTTTGAAATTTGGTTTATTGTGCAATATTGTTCATGAACTTTTAATTTTTACAATGTGATCCGTCAACTTTGGTCCAATATGCAATGTCATCCCTAATCTTTTAATTTGTTCAATATGATCCATGAACTATAGGTAAACGTTCAATATAGTCCCTATACCATATATATTGTTTTTAAAAGTTCATGAATGATATTGAATAAAGTAAAAGTTCAAGAATGACATTACACGTTAAATCAAAGTTCATAAACTAACTGTGTCACCCAATTATATACTGTTTTTAATGGAATTAGGACAAAGGCTGACTACAGAAGCTTGACCTAAAGTGAATGTCTACATAAAAATGAAAGAAAAATAAGTTACCTTGGAGAGCACAAAATGAGATGCGAGACCACAAGCCAACATTTCACCACCATTCAGCCGTGCACCAGTAAGGGCCAAGTATTCTCCTACAGAGTTAGGGGAAATTATGTCTTGAAAAATCAAAAGCATCGACTAAAGATTTATTTCGACGACTATAAATGTCTATGAATTGAACAAAAATTTGAAGAAAAAAAAAGTGCATTGATTGTTGTGATCAACATGTAGACCGATATCAAATTGTTTTCCTTACTTAAATTTACGGATAAAACCATTCAAAATCTCAGACCAATAATTTAATGACGCATTTCTCACAAACTAATTTTCAGTCAAATCCCAAAAAACTAGTATACACGATCCAAATCTGCTTTTGGGATCTGACGTGGAGGAGATAAAACCGTCAGGGATACTTGTCCGAGATTTTTCATGAGAAGAAATATGCATAAGCTAAATATGTCATGGGATATGGATTTTGAGGTTCTTTGTGCGATAGAAATTAATTTGGGATAAACGTATCATGGAGTACCAGTTTGAAATTTTTAACAGCATTAACATTTCTTTCTAAGCATTAAAACACGCTAAACCTATCTTTCTTTTTATCCGGAGAAATTTTACCAAAAGCGCCTGGAAGCCTGGAGAGGAACTTCGATGCACCGACGTCCGGAAACAAACCTATGGATACTTCCGGCATAGCGAAGACCTGCGCATATTTTCACAAGTCAATCAATGAAATATATATGGCTCAAACTAATCACCCAGAAAAGTTAGGAGATAGGAGATTCCACGCTCAATACCGTGCTCTCGGTGACCACACGAAATGTCGCTTGCATCGACAGCCCAGCTCCTCCACCCATGACAGTTCCATCAACTAGCGCAACCTTTATCCATCAATGAACGATCGTATAAGAAAGAAGGTAGCGAGAATTCACGCTAACTACGGCACCGAAAGTTAGGGATATATACTAAGCTTGTATTAGAGGCTAAACCCTAGACCTTATCTCAACACGAGCGCCATCGACGGAATGTAATGTGTAGACAGAAGCTCCAATTCGTGGCGTGGATGATAACAGTGCTAACAGTTGTAGTAGTAATAATCATCATCTTAAAGACATGAATGAAGTAAGGCCTGTCGGCCTGAGCCTGTACTTTGATGAAGTAGAGTCGGGACTCACCACAGGTTTTCTGTAAGTGGCCAGCAGATAATCTAAGGTGAGCTGAAGACCATAAATCCTCGTACCCAAGCTCCAGTGTCCTATGATTTTTTTTTCCATATTTAATGGTGCATTAATTGAAAAAAATAAAATAAAATTTTAATGAAGGAGCATAAATAGTTGAAAAAATTTTATCTATACATAGAGAGAGAGAGAGAAAAAAAAAAAAGAAACCTGCCATGGTTGTGCAAATCACTCTCATGACATCGCCTCCAGCACAGAAGGCTCTACCACGCCCCTGATGAAAATTCTTCCATTAATGCATTAAATCACATGCAAAGCAAATTGCTAAAATTGGCATATTTGTACATAAAAATATAACCCCCCCCCCCGCATTTCGCTTAAGCTTTGCACCAACATGTCTAGCCATTGTTTCTCCTTGTGTGCCACTTATCATGATGCTTACATGGAATTAGCTTACCACATGTCATGCTAATTGGAGAGAGACGCTAAAGAGATCTCGTCAAGCTATGAAAATTGCGAATATGGAAAAATGGTGCAATCTGGTCAAGAGCATTGAATGCTAAATGTTGTTGCTAGTTTGTTTTTGTTTAAATGATTTCAAGTTTCTAAGTTAGATTTAATGTTTGCAAGATTCCTAGGCATTTAATAAGGTTGTTAGAAGCTGGTTGTACTCTCATTTAAACCCCTTTTGGGCGTCACTTGGAATCAAACCACTTTGAATGACATTTGAGAATTTCTCTCTTGCAATCCTATTGCATATCTTGAGGTTTCTATATCACTTAGTGGATTCTAAGTGTGGTGAGCCTTCTTGAGCATATGTATCCTTGTTTGGCGGTGGTTAGCCCTGTATCCGAACTTGGTGGTGAGCTCGACCTATCTATTCTGCTACGTTCGCACAATAAAACCTTTTCTCTTCATCCTTCTTTCCAACTCAGCCTTTAATTCACATCATTTGGCGCCGTCCGTGGGAAAAGGTTCCATTTTGTGGAAATTTCCTACCAAAAAAAAAAAAACACTCATTCCAACAAAAAAAAAAAAACTCTAACCTTTAATCAGTCAAATGGCTGATGGATTTCGAGGTGGATTGACTTTTGATCAAGCTCATTCTCTGCGAATGGAATAGGAAATTGCGGAACTTAGGCGTTAGTTGCACCAGCTCTTGAAAGATCAAGGAACAACATCTTCCAATGCTTGTTCGGGTGAGGAAGAGGAAAATCCTTTTCATGAGCAGCCCAATGAAGGCGAGACTCAAGAGAGGAGGTGGCCTAGAGCTCATCATCGGAAGAAAGACTCTAATATTAAAGATGAAATACCGGAGTTCGAAGGTAAACTCTCACCGATGGTTTCCTTGATTGGCTCCATACGATTGAAAGAATGTTTGACTATCTAGAGTACTCGGAGGAGAAGAAAGTTAAAATTGTAGATTTAAAACTGTGAAAATATGCAAGTCTATGGTGGGAAAACCTCAAAACTCAGTGAGTTCGTGAAGGAAAAAGCAAGATTCGTACATGGGATAAGATGAAAAGAGAAATGAAGAAGCGTTTCTTGCCCGAGAACTATAGGCAAGATCTGTTTTTACAACTCCATTCTTTGAAACAAAATGATTTGAGTGTTGAAGAGTATATTTAGGAATTTGAACAACTCATGATGAAGTGTGATGTTTCTAAGTCCCAAGAGCAAATGATCACTCGCTATTTGAGAGGTTTGAAGAAATATATTGTTGACTCGGTGGACTTACGGACATATTGGAGCTTTACCGATGTTTGCAAGCTTGCCTACAAGGTTGAGAAGCAACATGACACCTCCAAGAAGCCATCCTACAAACCATTCACTAAGGGAGCTTCTTCCAAAGAAAGGGAGTTCATCTATTCAAACTAAGAAGGCCAAGGAAGCAAGAAAAGTTGATTCTCCGCCCATGACGACCACTAAGGAGAAAAGATGTTTCAAATGCCAAGGATATGGACATATTGTATCCGAGTGTCCCAATCGGCGCACAATCACTCTCAAAGAAGTCGAAGAAACTAAAGTCGAAGAGGATGAACCGGTTTGGGATTAAGAAGAAGAAGGAGAAGAATATGTGGAGCAACCTGATGATGGTGAACTCGCTTGTGATCCGCAAGGCCTTGAATTCAAACATGGTGAATATGGAAGAGCAAAGAGAGAACATCTTCCAAACAAGGTGTACCATCAAAGAGAAGGTATGCCATATCATTGTTGATAGTGGCGATTGCACTAATGTTGCCTTAACCACTATAATTGAAAAGTTAAAGTTGCCTACGGTGTCTCACTCTCAATGTTATAGATTTCAATGGCTAAACAAGGGGAGTGATGTAAAGGTAACCAAACAAGCATTTTCGATTGGAAAGCATTATCATGATGAGGTTACATGTGACGTGATCCCTATGGATGCATGTCATTTGTTACTCGGGAAGCCATGACAATATGATCAAAAGGCATTGCACGATGGATTCAAGAATACCTATTCTATTTGCTTAGGGCGTGGTAATTACTTTTACCCCGTTGTTTCCAAGCCATGACAAACGAGCTCAAAATGAGGAGAAAGGAGTTTCCGGCCAATTGTTGAGCAAAGGAGAAATTCGTGAGACATTCATGAAGAGGCAACAAGCTTATGCACTAATCTTGTTTGAGCGAGAATGCGGGTCATGAGGATTCGACTCATTCTTTGGTCATTTCATTGCTCAAAGAGTTTGCTGATGTCTTCCCGGATGAGATGTCTCCTAGATTCCCTTCTATGAGGGAGATTCAACACCAAGTTGATTTGTTGCCCGGAGCGCCATTACCAAACAAACCAGCATATCGATGCAACTCGGAGGAGACTAAGGAGTTACAGCGATAAGTAGATAAGTTGATCTCCAAAGGCTATGTGTGAGAGAGCTTGAGCCCATGTTTGGTACCAGCCATTTTAGTGCCCAAGAAAGATGGTTCGTGGAGGATGTGCATGGACAGCCGCGCTATCAACAAAATCACGAAGTAAAATATCATTATCCCATCCCATGGCTTGATGATATGCTTGATGAATTGCATGGCGCCACTATCTTTTCAAAGGTAGATCTCCGAAGTGGCTATCATCGATTCGAATGAAGGAAAGTGATGAGTGGAAAATGGCTTTCAAAACCAAGGGGGCCTCCATGAGTGGTTTGTCATGCCATTCGGGTTATCCAATGCCCCTAGAGAACGTTCATGAGGCTGATGAACCATGTTCTTAAGCCGCTTCTTGGAAAATTTGTTGTCGTATATTTTGATGACATTCTTGTTTACAACCGAAATGAGGAAGAACATTTGCAGCATCTTAGAAAGCTAGTTGAAGAATTGCGTAGACAGCAACTATTCGCCAATCTAAAGAAGTGTCATCTTTAACTCCAAGTGTTGTATTCTTGGGATATGTTATCTCAAGTGAAGGCATTAAAGTGGATAAAGGCAAGATAGAAGCAATCCAAAGCGCCGACTCCCCAATCCGTTCATGACTTGAGAAGTGTTCACGGTTTGGCTTCTTTTTATCGTCGCTTCATTAAAAATTTCAGCATTATTATTGCTCTATTTACGAACCGCTTGAAGGGAGAAAAGTTTGTATGGACACACGAAGCCCAACGAAGCTTTGAGGCCATTAAATTGATGCTATATGAGGCCCCGGTCCTTCCACTTCCCGACTTTGAAAAGCTTTTTGAAGTGGAATGTGATGCATCCGGCATTGGAATTGGAGGAGTATTGCTTCAAGAAAGTCCACCAATAGCTTATTTTAGCGAGAAACTCAACAGTTCTAAGCTGAATTATTCAACTTATGATAAAGAATTCTATGCCATCATTCGAGCATTAGAGCATTGGAGCCATTATTTCCTGCCAAAGGAGTTTGTTCCGCATTCGGACCATGAAGCCTTGAAGTTCATCAATGGCCAACACAAGCTGAATAAGAGGCATGCTAAATGGGTTGAGTACCTTTAATCCTATTCTTTTGTGATCAAACACAAGTCTGGACATACGAATGTTGTCGCCGATGCTCTCTCTCGGAGGCATTCTTTGCCGACCTTGTTGGATTCCAAGCTTATAGGATTTGAGGTAATCAAGGAACTCTATGATGATGATATAGACTTTAATTCTCTATTTGCTGCTTGCAAGAATGGTGCGGTAGACCATTTCTATGTCCAAAATGGTTTTCTCTTCAAGGACAACGAGTTATGCATTCTTCGGAGTTCTACAAGGGAGTTATTGATTCGAGAAGTCCATGGAGGAGGTACTGCTGGTCACTTTGGAGTTAACAAGACTTTGGGCGTGTTGCAAGAACATTCTTATTGGCCAAAGATGGTGAAAAATGTCCGAAGTATCCGTAAGCATTGTGTGACATGCCAAAAGGCCAAGAGCCATGTTCTTCCGCAAGGATTATACACATTGTTGCCAATCCCCGATGTTTCATGGGAAGCTGTGAGCATGGACTTCGTTCTTGGTTTGCGGAGAACTCAACGGCAAAAGGATGCTGTTATGGTGATCGTGGATAGATTTTCGAAAATGGCTCATTTTGCACCTTGCCACAAAATCGACGATGCTTCTCACATTGCTGATTTATATTTCGTGAGATCATTTGACTCCATGGAGTTCTTCGTACCATTGTTTCAGCACGAGATGGCAGGTTTTTAAGCAACTTTTGGAGGACTTTGTGGAGTAAATTTGATACGAAACTTCTTTTTAGCACTTCTTGTCACCCCCTGGCCGATGGACAAACGGAAGTCATTAACCATACCATGGCAGCCATTTTTGAGAACCTTGGTGTCCAAAAATTAGAAAGATTGGGATGTAAAGCTTGCTCATGCCGAGTTTGCCTACAATCGGGTTCCTAATCGCACTACAAAGTGCTCTCCCTTTGAAGTCGTCCATGGAATCAATTTGCTCACTCCTCGTGGATTTGCTGCCTTTGCCAACCAAGGATTTGGTGCATCTCGAAGCCGATCAACGAGCTAAGGCAATGAAGGATTTCCATGAAAAGATCAAATATCAAATTGAGAAACAAAATGAGATTTATTAGATGAAGGCCAATAAAAATAGGAGAGCTATTGTTTTTCGGTCGGGAGACTTGGTTTGGATTCATTTGAGGAAGGAGATATTTCTATCCAAGCGCAAGTCAAAATTGATTCCAAGAGCCGAAGGACCATTCAAGGTGCTGGAAAGGATCAATGACAACGCCTACAAAGTTGATCTTCTAGGTGAATTCAATGTTTCAACGAGATTTAATGTCAAGGACCTCTCTCCTTATGAGGAAGATGAAGATTATGAAGATTTGGGGGCAAATCTTTTCCAACAAAGGAGAATGATGCATTTCGCTTAAGCTTTGCACCAAGATGTCTAGCCATTGTTTCTCCTTGTGCGCCACTTATCATGATGCTTATGTGGAATTAGCTTACCACATGTCATGCTAATTGGAGAGAGATGCTGAAGAGATCCGGTCAAGCTATGAAAATTGCGAATATGGGAAAATGATGCAATCCGGTCAAGAGAATTGAATGCTAAATGTTGTTGCTAGTTTGTTTTTGTTTAAATGATTTCAAGTTTCTAAGTTAGATTTAATGTTTGCAAGATTCCTAGGCATTTAACAAGGTTGTTAAAAGTTGGTTGTAGTCTTATTTAAACCCCTTTTGGGCGTCGCTTGGAATCATACCATTTTGAATGACATTTGAGAATTTCTCTCTTACAATCCTATTGCATATCTTGAGGTTTCGTATCACTTAGTGGATTCTAAGTGTGGTGAGCCTTTTGAGCATCTGCATCCTTGTTTGGTGGTGGTTAGCCTTGTATCCGAACTTGGTGGTGAGCTTGACCTATCTATTCCGTTACGTTCGTACAATAAAACCTTTTCTCTCCGTCCTTCTTTTCAACTCAGCCTTTAATTCGCATCACCTCACACCCCCTCCCCCACCACAAAAAAAATTATGATTTCTAGCTCCAAAAAAAAAAAAAGGAGAGAGAGAATGAAAAAGCATGTGATTTGTCGTTTCACCTTCAACATTATGCATCCAACTGCAGGATCATGTTCATATGCTTCCAATTTCCTTAACAGTGAGAAGCCTATCATAGGGGGAAAAGGAGAAGTTAATTGCCTCTGTTTGTAGGTGTCCAAAAAATCTAAAGAATTTAAAACAAAACAAGAATAAAACTTGTTGCAACAACTAATATTACTAAATAATTAGAGATGAGCGGTTTTAAGTTCCGTACAAATTTTACCTAAAATCTACCTATCGAAACAAATTCATCATTTTTTAGAACCTAGAACTTGAAAACTAACCCGTTCTTGGTTTCGGGGTCTACCCAGGTTCCACCATTAATGGTTGCGGTGAATCTACACTTTTAACAACCACTTGCTAGCTGCTATAATCCACGACCACAACTCACCGGAAATGAAAATTCAGACTAATAGCTTTAGATTACACACTCATCATCAAATATCGTGGAATATTGTAGGATCGCATGAAGTCATATATTAAGAAAACACAAAAAGTTGTTACAAGTTCTCTAATTTTTAGAACCTGGAACCTATAGTTCAAATTTTGGAACCTCGAGCAGGATGGTTTCCCACCGGTCCAGTTGGTTTTACCCCCGAAACCATGCTCATACCTATAAATAACATGATAACCACAAACTCTTTTTTATTATTATTATGAGGAATCCTGTTTCTTCCTCTGCATAAATTTAAGTTATTGAGAGCTGTACAGACCATCTCTTATTCAGTGGTAAGAATGTCAGAGGAAAGCAAGACAACTTTGATTCTGAGGGTCTCACTGTACTATGAAGATTCACTTGTAGCACAGATTAAGTGGTAAAAATACACCACAAGATCATCAAAACCAACTTCAGAGAGAGAGAGAGAGAGAGAGAGAAAAAAAAGAGATATTTATATTCTCTGTCCTGTTTAGTACCATTTCATAAGTGAGGCAGTTCAGTTTCTTGGGCCTGTTCAGTATCACCTTCCTCACGCTCGAGCTTTCTTCAAACAAAACGTGTGGACCACCCTGGGGTTTCACGGCAACCAAAAGGAGAAACAGATAATGAGCCAAAGAAAGGAAGTTCGCCATACCCCTTTCCATAAAATGAAAGAAAAGGCAAGGGAAGATGGGCAAAAACCCTTAAGAAAAGGTTTACCGGAAGAACAAAATAGTAAGCTTGTTCTTGAAGAAGAAGAAGAAGAAGAAGAAGAAGATAAATACATGCGTACATACATATGTGCATACACACGTATGCACTTGGACGCGTAGATAGATGTACACACCTGGTCATCGGCCTCGAGGTCGAAAGACAGACGCAAAGCCATGATACCAGGTTAATTATTGTCTGAAAAAACCAGAAAGAGAGCGGGGAAAATCACCCAAACGGAAGCGACAAGATTAAAAAAAAAAAATGCAGCAGCAGAGATGGAAAGAGTGATGTATTTTCACAGGAGTATAAAACACATACACTCAGTTGAGAGCTGACCTCCTCTCACGCTCGTTTAGGGTTTCTGGGGGGGTTCGATGGGTTTCTTTTCTTGCAGTAAAAATAAAAACGTTTCTTGCTTGTTTGCTTCTGTGGAAGACACAGAGGGTTTCGTTTTGGGAACGCGTACGGGTCTGAAGAATTCAATGTTCGGCAGAGGAACTGAGCTGTCAATGGCCGAGCGTTCGGCCATTCTCGGCCATCTGCTCGTGTGTACGAGCCGGAGGTCTGCTGTAAATTTGTTGCCATTTCCATGTCTACGACTCTTATCTCTCGCTTCTTCCCCAGAAACGACGACGACACGTGGGCTTCTTGGTTTAATTCGATTTGAACTTGAAAGGAGTTGCTTAAAAGAGCAGAGCAGACCACGGACTCACTCGAAAATGGGTTGAATATTTAATTTGCTGAAACTAAGAAAATGGAGGTTTTGTCTTAACTCGTTTAGCAAAGACCAATAAGATCCAACTTTGATTAAAGGATAATGACATAAATCATCCTTGAACAACGGCTCTATTTGCAATATAAGTCATAAACTTGTAATTTGTTCAACGTGATCCATCGCCTTTATCCCAATGCGCAAGTGTGGTCCATGAACTTTTAATCCCGTTCATGGTGATTCGTCGAGTTTTGGTACTACGTTCAATTTAGTCCACGAACTATATGAAATCGTTCAAAGTTGTCATTCCATTAATTCAAGTTCGAGAACAACGTTGGACATGTTCATAAAGTTCATGGATTAAGTTGAACGTGTACCAAAAATTTCAAGATCACATCGAACAATTTCAAAGTTCAAGATTGACATTGCATATTGGACTAGATTTTAGGATGACCATATTGAACAAACTACAAGTTCAAAACCATATTGTACGTTGGGACAAAATTCAAAGATCATTTGTGCCTTTTTTCTCTCCTCTCTAAAGACTCCCAATGCACTGTATTCCACGCTAAAAAGCCAAACTCGGGTATTATTCGTGCGCCATGACTAATGCCATCAGCTGCACAGCCCATTGAAATGTGCTCGTACAGAGTGTTCCCCCGCCCTAGCATCTACCTTCTCCGAGAACTTGTGTCGCGGGTAGAACCGAGGTTCTCCTTAATATACCGAGAAATTAAACAGTTCGCAATTGGCGGACCGAGCATCACAAGACACAAGTTCGAAAAGTCGTTGCGCCAGCAGATCAATTCGAGAGTTGAGCTGGAGCAACGGTTATACTGTTCTCGAACTAAACCCGCAATTAAGATGTAGGAGAAACTTAGGCTCCATTCGTTTCATGAAAAATGGATGATATGAAACTATTTTTTATTGATTAATTTTTTCAAATGATCATTTTTGAAAATATATTTTTTAAATTTTTTATTTTTCACAAAACAAACGCAGCCTAAATTAAAGGAGGTGCAGTTAGCGACCTGAATAACTGTATAGATGAGTAAAGCGAACGATTCAAATGTCAAAACTGAGCTGGGCCAAACGCTCTTTTCATTCTTCTATCAAAGCCCGTAGGTTCCACGGGCTTAGTGATCCATCTTACTGGCCGGGCCGGTCCTGGCCCGGCCCATCTTATCGACAATGAGATTAAAGCTTTTCTTCTGTAAAATAGCCGAAACGGGGAATGTCACCGATCAGGTCGGATTGCTTCTCTTCTTCCGATATTCCACCGATGCCGAGTCGTTAGACTCTGATTCCCATTAGCAATTCGCGGTGGCGCAAACCTCGCTGCGGCGGCGAGCGCTCTCTCTGTTGCCTGTGTCTGCGCTGGTGTGCGCACGAATCGAGCTCCGTTGATCGCGATCTCTCTCGTGCCTGCGAGCTTGTTGAGGTGTGCGTTTGGGATTTTCTTAGCTTCATGGAGCTCCATTTTGATGTTCCATTCGATATTTCAGTTGCGCGCACCAATTGTTTGATAAAAATCCCAAGTTTATGGGAATCCTGTTTAGTGGGAACTTTAAATTGCTCGTAGGGTAGGATTCCCTTTCCCATTTCGCTTCCCACGTTATGTCGTTTTAGAATGATGTGGCGAGCTTTTCGTCTCCTTTGGGATTTAGTTGTGGAAGTTGAGATATATTGTGGCCCATGCGAAATGGTTTATAAGGTCGTTATGATACTAAGCTTGATCAGTGGTTTGGTGGGTAATTGCTTATTCTGGATTCATTTATTTGTCAGGCGATGTTATGGGAAGAGGTATGATGGATGGACTTAGATCGTAGTCCTCATAGTGAACTCCGTAAGAGTATCTAGTCACGTGATGAAGTGCTTCTCGATGAATAAGTAGTGCCATCACGATTGACTGATGATTTGTGATCGAGTGCAGCATGATTAATTGTTCATCATTTGCATCCAAGTTGGGTTTCTTGAAATACATGGATGGGTATTGAAGATTGTACTTTATGGCATCTTCAGTTAGTTACTTTGAAAATCACTATCTCAAAATAGCTAGTGAAACCTAATCCTGCCTTTCCCCATTATTCGACGTCCTTTTGAATTTTCTGTGGTTTGGTCTTGTTGCCATCGTGACCATGTAGGAAGCACAGATCTTGTGGAGGTCCTGGCTTACATCCACTGCACATGGAACATTAATGGGAGGATTCTTTGACTGTGTGGATCAACATCTCGTTGACAGGCTTATACTTAATTCGGTTGCCATGGCTAGAGAAAACTCTTCTCCGACTAGACCCAAATGGAGAAAAGTGGCGTATGGAGGGATGCAGCTTGGATATGACGACAATTACACGGATGAGTCTTTCCTTGAAGATATGGTCACGAATGCCAATGTTGTCAAACGGGATTTGCTGAAGGTGATGCGAGACTCGGTTTCGATTTCTCAATACCTATGCATTGTTGTTCTAGTCGGTGTTGTTTGGACCTACACCCTGAACTCTAGTCTCAGTGAAAAGTCTCTCCTGCTTATCGATGCGAGCCTTCTGATGTCGGGGTTTATGATTCTCCTGCTCACAGAAAAGATGCTCTCACTCAATCAGCTCCTCCATTATTTAGCGAATGTTGCCTTTTTTACATCCGGGTTATACGTCTTGGCTCCTATCTACAGAACTCTAACAACGTCCATAAGTTCGGACTCCATCTGGGCAGTAACTGTTTCACTGCTGATCATCCATCTATTCTTACACGACTACTCGCGGTGCACAGTACATGCTCCAGGAACCTGGAAAAATCCTACCTTGACCAGCTGCATATCCCTAAATGCCTCTATTGTGGCTTCAGTTTTCATTGCTTCTCGCCTTCCTTCATCCGGAAATGTTTTTGCTATAATGCTGTTCTCTCTCCTCATTTTTCTTTTTGCCCCATTAGTCACTGATTGCATAAAGAAACAGTCTTTTGGTTTACATCTCCTGCTCTCGTTTGTGTTAATGGTAGTTAGTTTGGCTTTTGTCTATAAATTGCATCGTGTGCTTTTCTTCATGTTTCTAGTTTTGCTGGTTTTTGTTTCCGTGGTGTGCCCTTATTGGCTTATAAGGATACAAGAATACAAGTTTGAGATCAATGGCCCTTGGGACGAGGCTAAGCTCTGTTTTGATGTAACGGACTGAGGCAAAGAGTGAAGCTTCTTATTCCTTTTTACTCTACATTTTCTCCGTGCCGAAATTCGCAGCAGATGAATATGTTGTGGTATTTTTCATTTTCTGTTGCTTCTTTTCTCAAGCTAGAGACGAATTGAACTGCACAAGGAGTTTGGTTCGCCTTAGGCCCAGCCAGAGCTTGTCTGAACTAGACAGTTCGATATTGCTGGCACAACTTAAGTAGGATGTTCACGTAAAAGTCATAATTTTTTTTTTTGATGACTTGAATGATATATTAACTTTTCAATCGATAACTTGAGTGCATCCAAGTTATCAATTGAAGTTATGGGCAGGATCATTTTTATAAAGTTTTGAAAATTATGATATTCAAGTGAATGATTTTTTTTTTTCTGAAGATATGGCATTTAAGATTGGAGGAAAAAAAATATATCATTCAAGCCAACGTCTTACAAAAGTTATGGCATTTATGTTAATTGAACTGCTTGTGTGAGGAGAGAACCAAATTGATTCCTCTCTCATCCAAAAATTTTCTCGTTTCGCTTGTGATGTCTAGTTCCATTAGGGTAACTTGCACTATCGGAACAAGGTAAGTTGCACTGTCAGAATGGAAACTCGATAATGTGTGACTAGTTTTCCATGGGAAAGACAGACAAAATGCGAAAGGGAAGAATCACGATGGATGTGCATCGTGAATCTGTAGGGGGACATCTTTGCGGGGGCATTATATACATTGATCATTCTACTCAGAACTTGCAAGCGCCCGCGTTTGACAATTTGTCCTCGCTCTGTTCGGGGAGGGTAAGCAAGGGCGGGGATGCACCAAACTCGGTGCATCTTAATCCGAATCTCATCTTTTCTTCGGACGGAGCCGTCCTTTTCGCATATATCAGATGTCCAGTGCAGCTCCGAAATCCAACTTCTCAGCTTCCTACAGCAGACGTTCTTGATTATTAAGCAAGCCAAAATAATTCTAGCTCACGGCATAGTAACTCGGGTGGTACAATCCTTATTCTGCTTAGCCAAAGAATGAAATGAAGAAGCTCTGCCGAAAAAGGCGGCTTGCTGATGAAGAAGCAGATCCGTTATGGAAGCATCTGCCATTAATAAAGAGGGAAACGGAAGAGGAAGATGGGCTATGGCGAGAGGAGTTCATAAATAAATCGAAAAAGCCATGTGAGATTCCGAGGGGGGGGGGGGGGAAGAAAGACACCACAGGTCAAACCAGAAACAGCAATAATGGCTTTTTAACGTTGGGTAGCGCCGAGACTGCCGCAATCCCCGACAGTGGAAAGGAGCAAAAGAAGAAGATGAAAGAGCCCCACCACCAACTCCTACCGTTCTTCATTCCCATCATCGTCACCCTTTTCTTTTGTCTTTCTTAAGGTTGATGTCTCCTAGATTCTATCGGGTACATATCGCAACTCCCACTCTCTTCCTTCCTTTCTTGACTTCCCTCTGTGTTGATGGCGGTTTCGGCCTTCAAATCCACTTCAAGAAGAGGCGCTTCTGCCTCCGGTAGCTCCGGCGCGACGGCGCCGTCGCCTTCCGTCAGGGAAGCTTCGCGGGATGCCCAGAGGCGAGCCTCGCCCAGGAGATCAAGAAGCGTGAGCGCCTTCTCCAGGGTCGCCTCGTCCCCCGAGTTCTTGAACAAGAGAGACAACCCTCTCTTCTGCAGCGGCGATTCCCCTCCTGAAAACGAGACCTTGCCCGAGAAGTCGATCAGGGGTGGTGGGAAGTCCGGTGATCTCGAAACAAGGATTGTTGGGACTAAGGCGGAAGGGAGGAGCCCGGCTGTTGTGGATGAGAGGAGGGGGAGACCAGTCTCGAGGAGCGGAGGTGTCGGGTCGAATTCATCGGGAGATAGGAGGGATGTCGGTCGGAGCTTGTCCAGGGTCGACACGAGGCGGCGGGTCCGGTCGGTGTCGCGGAATCCAGTTTCCAGAGGCCATTTTGTTAGCTCTGAGGTCTGGTCCTTTCTCTTCAATGAAGTCCTGGAATTTTGGGGTGTTTGATCAAGTATTGAGCTTGTGTTTGTGGGCTTTTTTTCTTTTGTTGTGGTCAGGGTGAAGTTGAGCAAGAGCTTGATTCATCAACAAAGCATAGGAGTAGTCGTTCTGATGTTTTGGATCAGATGAAGAATTTGAGGACTTGGACTAGCCAACACCCGAGTATTCAGCCACCTGTTGATTCTGCCACAAGTTTGGTAGGAGCTTGGGCAATCCTTCATCGTGCGCAATCTGAATATTTAATGGAATTAAACTTTAACTCATGAAGATTCATTTTTTAATATGTTTCCTATTTTAGTCTTCTTTGCATTGGGAAGATGGAGTTTCAATGGGTTCTCTTTCTGGAGTAGAGGAGAGGACCATTAAAGCAGTCTCTGTCTCTGAACAAATTAAGGTAACAAACTTACTATGGTTGCTCTGCTGTTGCTTTTCTTCATAATACAGCTTCTTCAATGTTATAATCCCCAAGTTGAATTTCACTGCTTATAATGTAGTTCCCATTGTGCTGTGACCGCAGGCTGTGCGGGAGGATCATTTAGAAGGTGATGCCACTCCTAGCAGCATTTATGAAACAGTTCGATCTGAAGTGAGGCGAGCAATCTCTGATATTCAAACTGACCTTGAAACTGTAGGTCCTTTGGTTATTACATCCATTTTCATAGCTCTTTTTTACCCTTAGCAAATTCAGTGACAAAGTAGCATTTTCACCAGTTTAGTTCTTCGTAGAGTTCGTATGGCATCATGCTTATTCTGGGTAGAGCTTTCCACATGACTGGCATTGCAGGTTGCGTGATCTAGCATGCCTTCTCGGAATTCAAATTTACAAATTTCTTGAATTTTTCTATCTCATACTTCTTAGGAAGGATAAAATACATTGCGGAGCTGAAATTAGCAGATGCCACTTTGAAGTTTTGAGTCTTTTGACTAAGATGAAGAAATATTGTTTTTGCATTTCAAGATTTGCACATCACTTATCGACTTATACAACCTTGAATTGAGTATCATGGTGAGGTGTCCTTTCATCCAACCATTGCATCCCATAGACAGAAACAGTTCTCACACTTGCGTCCATCTAAATCTGAAAATATTGTTGCCAGTGGTGAGTTGCAAAAAGTGATGACTACTTTAGAAAGTTACTCTGCAATTATCAGAGTTTTCTTATCCTTAAGCCAGAAGAAAATAAATGCGCTGGACCCTAAGGAAAAGTGCTGTGGAGCTTTTTCGGACATGTTTTGTTATTCGTCATGGCAGTTGCCATTGTCATTCTTCTTTACACTAGCATCTATGTGCATGAAATTATATGCAAGGCACATGCATATGCATGCAGACTTTTGAACGAGCTTAAAATTTCAGCTACTCTTTGTTCATTGTTAGGATATCTTGCGCGTGTAATAGGCCTATCCGAAGAATCTTAATTTGTAAAAAGGGAAGTTTAATGGATGATATATCTCATGTACTGGCTGTGAAAGACAACATTGCACGACTGGTGATTGGTGGAAGATGCACAGTGGATAAATAACATTTGGGAGAATTATGGCCGAAAATAAGAGTCATTTTCATCTCCAGAGGTTGCGGTATCTGGTTCACCAAGCAACCTCTGCCATTCTTTATTCCTTAGACCGAGCAAATACATCTGTTTTTTGCAATATTGACATAATATTCTCGTGCTGTTTCTTCTTACTTGGTAATGCAATGTTCTTTGGGCCTAATTCTATTGCTTACATGAGCTCTGTGAAAATGGCACTATTACTACTGTGCCCCTCTGCATCTTCCAAAGACTCCTATAAGAATGGTAACAAAGCTCTTTCCCTAAAAAGAAGGTATGGAGAACCAAAGCCATGGAAATAAGGAAAAAATTAGCACTGACTTCCTGTTACCATAGATTGAGAGGTGTTTGGGCCGTATGGTGTCACTGGCACACTAGGTGTTGTCTATGAATTGGGAGTCTGATCTGATCTGTGATCATGTGTGTGCTCTCCTTGTTGAGGATCCACATGCATATTCATGCATCTTTTGCATACGGAATTGAGAATGTTTTTTTTTTTTTTTTTGTCAGAAGGAATTGAGAATGTTTGAAGCTCCAGTTTTATGACATTTGCTTTTGGATGCTTGTCATGAGCATGTACGTGTGTCGGACATAATGTCCATTTCAATCCTTCACCAATCTTTATGGAGCCTGTTTGTGCTATATTTGTAATTAGGCCATTCGAAGGAGCAATACCGCTGCCCTTGGAAGCTCCAGCGTCGTAGATATCCCCCCCGACCTTGTAAATCCGGGAGCAGTTGAACTAGTCATGGACATCAGGAGGGAATATGCAGAAAAGCTTGAGGAGGTGTTTCCTCTGCTCAGGATCTTTTCAAACAAGCTCTGTAGTAATTTTTGTGGAGAGACTTTAAGTTTATTTGATTAAATGTTGGCTTGTTATCACTCGGCTATCACATCTTTGTAGTGAACTGGCGCTATCATATAAAGTTTTTCCAATTGTTGGATTTGTAGCTTGTGGGCATCGTCTGGCAACTCATTTCTTTTTGCCCCTAAAATTGCCGATTGACATTGACTTGCAGTCCCAAGAAAGGGCCAGAAAACTAAGAGCAGACTTGGCTGTTGAGGAGCACCGTGGGCAAGAACTGAGTAGAATCCTGAAGGAAATTCTTCCCGATCCAAGAGCATCTTCCGGACAAAAGTCTCGCCCAGGACGAAAAGTGAGCACTTCCTATCCTCTGAGTTTTTTTCCCTTTTATTAAACAGGTTAAAGAGCGTGAGTTAAATTTCCCTTGTTTAAAAAATGTATGAGCTAGATATTAACCATGTAGATGAAAAGCTTCTCGCTTCTTTTTAAGTTTGTTTATGCAATTCTTTAAGAAAATCTTGGCTCTTTAAGTGACGTAGGAACATAATTGTGTAAAAAATGTTTCCAGAAGCTCGTTAGGAACGTGTTAAGATCCTCATGAATGTGATTTGCATGAAGAAAACCATTTGTAAGGATTGTAATGGTGTTGTTTTGCGCGATGATAACTTCATGCATTCGTTAGATCACCGTTTATATTGATAGCTCTCTCTCTCTCATGTAATTTATCAAAACAACAACAGGGTAGCCTTGAGAGAAGAAAGATGTCTAAACGCTTGACAGAAGAAGCCCTGGCGTACTTTGATGAGTGCGTCTCACTGTCGACATTTGATAGTTCCGACTTCTCATCGCCAGAAGATCCACCACTCAAATTAGTTGGTGATGCTAACCAGTTAAATGAAGGCGGATCAGTTCGCGCATCAAACCTGAGCGTATCAGCTATGCATACTCCAAATGGTCATGTCAATGAGAAACAGGTCTGTCACCATGCTTTTCTCTATATCCTTAGCCTTTTCTGCTGTCATCTACGGTGAACACAAGATTCTCAAATCATGATTGCAGAGAGATTCTCATATTCAGTACTGCATATTAATTGAAAGACAAATAGAGAATCTGGTTTTTTTTGCGCAAATCGCACGTGAAGATCAGATATCTTGTGGGAAATTGAAGGAGGGCAATTCAAGATTCAGTGAGATGGTTTTAATGTTGTGAATGGAAATTGCTTTCAACTGTGCAGCAATCATTCATGGAGAGACGGTTCGAGCTTGGTGGCAAATCCTCAAGAGTAGCTGCCGGATGCAGTAACGAGAATTCTACCTCGGAGCCAGGTAGTTCTGAGAGTACTAACCAGGAACTGGGATGGAAGCACAAGTTCTCTTTCTCAGGCGACACATTCGAATACTTTGACCTTCGACACGACGTCAGCAACTGCGTCAAAGGTGTGAAGAACCGCTCTAAGAAGGACGATAGTAGCACAGCAAGTACGAGGAGCAATTACTTCCACGTCGACGAGTACGACTTCCACGCCTCGATGCAAAGCTTGTTGGCAGACAGAGTGGCCCACAGAAACCGTTTGGAATCTGGTGGTTTTCTCATTTGTGGTGGAGGGGTCGCAGTATCATTCTCTCCATTTGGTTCTTTCATCTGAGTCAAAATGATTCAGGATGAGACTAGCAGAAGTTCGTCAAAGTACAGAGAGAAACAAAATCCGCCCTGTGATGATGTAGTTATCTAATTGCTGTTGTGGTTTGCAGTACAAGAAAGTTATTTAACCTCAGACCATGGTTAGCCTTGACCCAAGGGTTATGCATTCTGAGTTAGGCTCTGGGTTATCTTTGGTTTCTTATTTGGTTTTTTTTTTTTTTTTGTTAAATGTATTATTTTTCCTTTTTTTTTTTTAAGCTCGCCCTCTGTCTTCCTCTTCTGAGGTCTTCGTCTTGCGCGTCTCCCCGATTTGGTAAACGACTTTAGATTTACTGCATACAAGTCAGGAAATTCACTCGGCATGGTAACGCCTCTGGAGATGAATTTTTGCTTTAGAAATGATTTTAAAGTAGAAATTTGTTTGGTAATGCAACTTTTAAAGCATAATTTAGTTTGGTTACTCAACATTGCATTTTTACTTCTTCAGCAAATTTCTACCTCTGAAATTATTTTTTAGTCAATTACAGCAGCTATAGAGATCTCTCAATATCAATATCTCTCTCACTTTGACCTCTTTTAATTTTCTGCGCTCTTCTATCCCAATCATGCCACTGCTGATCACCGCCAACTGCTAATCACCACCAGCCGCCTTGCCCACAGCTGACCATTGTGGCACCATTGTCGCGCCATTGCCACCTGCCGTCACCCCCAACCACCAACTGCTTTGCCATCACCCTCTGTCGATCACGACCACCTATCGCCGCGGCCCCCCACGATCACCGCTGCCAGTCATCGATCATTGCCGCACTTTACACTTTGCTCGCCATCGTTGTCGATTCATCGTTTCCGACAGTCGGAGTAAAAAATATATAATATATTTTAATAATAAAAATGATTTTTTTTAAAGAAATTCAAACAAAATTAAACGTGAAGTAGAAATTTTTTGGTTGCCAATAATAATTTTTCGTAAAAGATTTTGTGTTAATAATATTTCAAAAGTAAAATTTTAAGAATTTCTCTAATAAAAAATCAGAGTAGAATCGTTGCAATGCCCGTCTCAAGAGACCTATCCATTTCTTTCATAAGTAGTTTCTCTCTCTCTCTCTCTCAGGTTTGAGACAGCGCGAGAGACAGAGGCCAAATGACCCATCCATCTCTTTCTTGTGTAGTTCCTCTCTCTCTCTCTCTAAGGTTTGAGACAGAGGAAGAAACAGAGGCCAAATGAAAAGGCCTCCGACTCCATCATCTTCTCCGGCCACTGCTTCTGGGTCTGATCCTAATGAGATTGGAGCAAAAACCGAGGAAGAGGCGCGCCCGAAGAGCTCGAGACGCTGACGAACCTCCAAACGGTGATGAGCACAGCACGTGCAGGAGGAGCTCCATTTACAGAGGAGTCACCAACTCTCTCTCTCTCTCTCTGCCTGAGATTTCTCATCTTGTTCGTGTTCTGTAATCTGCATGGGGATGCGGCCATTCATTAGTGGGTGGAACAGGCACAGATGGACAAGGAGAGTTGAAGTCCACATGGTGGGATAAGAGTTCTTGGAACAGCTTTGGAAGCAGAAGATTGTAGCGTAATTAGAAAGTCCTGATGAAGCTGATGATATCTGGGCTGTGAATCTTTCGAATTTGACATTTTGTTAAAGGGATAATGACGTAAATGATTTATGAACTTTGACTAAATATATAATGTGATCTTTGAACTTTTAATTTAACCAATATGATCCCTAAACTTTGGCCTAATGTGCAATGTGGTCCCTAAACTTTCAATTTGGCCATATGATTCTTGAACTTTTGGAACACGTTCAACTCGAGTCTCCGAATTATAGGAAGATATTCAATATAGTCATTCTATTGATTCAAGTTTATGGATGACATTGGGTATCTTCTTCCTCCTAAAACACCAATATTTCCGAATTCTTTTCTATCTCACGAATACTCCAAACCGGTACCAATGACCTGAAACGCATTCCGTTAGACCTCCGTCTACAATGTCCGTTAAAAAACTCGACGTTGACGGTGCGACGGCGGCGGCAATGCAGCCGCGGATGCCGCCATGTCGGATTTTTAACGACTATGTGTTTGGAAGTCTAAGGGAATGTACTTTTGGGTCATCAGTACAAATTTCTTCTATTAGTGAGATGGAAAAGGGTTTAGAAGACCTAGCATATAGCCCGCAAATTTCAAGATTCTTGGTGGTATTATTATTATTATTATTTTTTTGGTAATGGTGGTCTATATTTTCTAACCCAAGTTCGAAATTTATGTGAATTCATGCACATGATTTAAAGAGCTATTGGCTGCAAGAGATTGCCTTTGGCGACAAAAGTGGCGCACGTGTGACGAATTCCTCGTTTTTTTTTTTTTTAAATTGTGAACAACATTGTATTAGGGCTAAAATTGTTGGAATTTCGTGACTTCTACATTTACACATTTAAGGCGAGCTCGAGATTTATTGGGTATTTTTTTTGTGAATTTAAGATTTATATGCATCTAAAGTGAGATTTTTTGAATGGAAAAAAAATTTGGGAGCTATAGCATCAGTTAAATGAATAAAAATGTCATAAGAAATCATAATTCTTTTATTTAAAAAAAAATCATAATCGTTTCTCCGCATTCCGCAATCACTCAAGAGGAGGCTGCAGAAGCCTGCGACATGGCGGCCATCCAGTACAGAGGGGGCGAACGCCGTCACCAACTTTGACGTCGGCATCTACATCGACTGCCTAAAGAAGAAAGGCATCCGCATCGATCGCTTCAGCTCTGACCAATCGCCACAACGGACCGCTTCTAGATCGAATATACGATGACGACCGAAATCGATCACGTTCATCTGCTGCCTAACCACAACAGCAACCCCAACCACCTCAAATCGAAGCTTCTGCTACGGGAGAGACGGCGAGCTTACATGGAGCTTCTGCGCCGACATGGGCTTCGCGCAGCTGCCGATTCCTTACAGGTCGGATTTAGATCAATGGAGTCGGAGACGACATCGACTTGATCTTCGTTCGGGAGTCTGGGAAAGAGATCGTTCACGGAGGTGCGTAGATGGAGACTAGTGATCCGAGCTCCGGAGCTGATGACGTGGACATGTCTGGGAGATCCGATGGCGGTGCTGGCGGCGGCGGCCTGAGAAGTTGCACTGGTGGTCATTGGTCAATACTCAGAACAAGATACTTCCAATCCTTTTTCACATTTTTGCGTTTACTTTTACTTTTTTTTTCTGCTTAACTTAGAAATATTTAGTTAATATAACTTTCACATAAAAAAAACTGATATTGTTAAAATACAAAGATAAAATAACGGCTACATTTATCTCGCAAGTTTAATAACTCCACAAAATACACATGAATATTCCATATCTTGGGCTCGATAATTATACGGATGGTGTGACAAATTGAGCAATTACACAATAAAAAAATGTGAATTTTTTTCATTTTTGCAAGATCTCATGAAGTCTCACAATTTTTTAATTTGGTTAATTTAAAGTGACTTGACTTTAACTCTTCTGCCCTTTTTCACTTTGAACAAGTACTAAAAAAATCTTAAACTTATTAGTTTATATCAATTCGATCCTAAATGTGTCAATTGTGCCAATTGAGTTATAAAATTTTTTATGATTTGCTAATGTAGTCCATCCGGATAATTTTGATTGGAAATCGCTATCGTGGACATCAACTTTCCTACATAACACGATCGGTGTTGACGTAGATAATTTTTTAATTTTTTTTTCTTTCTTTTGTTTTCCAAAATGTTGGTCGCCACGCCCTCGCCCAAACCGGGACTAGGGTCACTAGCCCTTGCATGTGGCCGGTGATGGTTGGTCGGCCTAAAGTTGTAAAAAAAAAAGGAAAAAAAAGAGAAGAGAAAAAGAAAAGAAAAATATCAAATTTAGAATATAGTATTTAAAAATTATGAAATTTGTCCGTATCAAAATCGGTCGTGTCCGGTAGGGTGGTCGGATTCCATATCAATGATTTCCAGCTAAAATTGGTCGGATGGACTACATTGACAAATCGTCAAAAGATGTAGCATTCAATTGGTATAATTGAAAAGTTTAAAATCAAAATTACACAAATACAAAAGATTTATGATATTTCCTTAAATATATTTCAGTTTTTCATCGTCCTATGTTAACAACAAGCATATTTAATCTAGGATAATCTGCCACATATTTAATCTAGAATGAGCATTTCGCGGCTCACGTGCTAAAATCATTTTAAATATACAAAATTTGATCCCCTTTCATTTGTCAAAGTAAAAACCGCTTAGGATCGCTTGGAATCACCATGGAACGTGCCAAAATCTTGAAAATACATGTTCTCATACTATCGAAAATTCAAAAAATTATAGTTATGACGAAAATGACTTCACAGAAATTTTCAAAAAGTTAGGAGAGAACACATAAAAACTGCAGATAAATATCTACTCGAGAAGAAAAAATAAAAAAAAGGCATTTATTTCAAATTAAAGATAAGGGATTTCCCTTGAAATTTTACATCAAGTGGAATTCGGAAACCTAATCCAAGAATCTATATAAACTATCCACACCGACCATAACACCTCGACCTTCCTGAGTTCCGCACACACAAGCATGCGGTTCGTTTGTTGCGGCGCCCGCGGGGCTTCTAAGAAAGGGAAATTAAGGATGATCGCCGGGTCGTGCTACGTGCCGAAGAAACGGTCCGTGTACCCCAAGGGCGATGACGCGCACTTCATATGCTCTGAGAAGAGCACCATCGGCGTGTCGGATGGGGTCGGGAGTTGGCTTCGGTCCGGGGTCGACCCTGGGGAGTACGCTCGGGGGCTCATGACGGGCTGCGCCAATGAAGTCGGGAAGTGGGAGGCCGGATGCATGGACCTAGAGTCGGTACTCAATGCGGCCTTCGAGAGGACCTTAGTGAGGGGATCGGCCACGGCATGTCTATTGACGCTGGCCGATGATGTACGCCCTTCTCTTTCAAACCTTCCGAGTCGATGACTAATTAGTGTTACTAAACTGATCGCGAGCTTCTGTTGTGTTTCTCCATCGCAGCACTGTTTGCAGGTCGTGAACGTTGGCGACAGCGGGTTCGTGCGGATCCGAAGGGGCGAGAGCGTTTACCGGTCGCCGCTCCAAGAGTACGGTTTCAATTGTCCATATCAGCTTGGAAGAAAGCCGGGGCACAGTTCGCCGGGATCCGCACAGGTAAAAGAACTTTGAGATTTGCATCAGACAGTTTCAAATAGCTTGCTCACAATGTACTGATGCTTCGACGGCATACATGCCGATTAAGGCGATCCAGGTTTTGTATGTGAAAACCGCCCTAAACCTAATAGAGCGACGAAGCGCGAATCATGACATGACATGTTCCGGAGGAGCCTTATGTTTATCGGTGAATCTTTACGTGTTTTTATCGGCTAATCCCGTATTCTGCATCGTCCTGAACGGACATGTCCAAATTAAAGCGCAACGGATAATCGATTCAGCAGCTTTCTCGTAATTTCTTTGGCTTGAACGCAAAGTAATCTTTCCGGTCCGAATCGATAACGATTTTTATGTGGATGTCCAGAGCTACAAAGTTGAAGTACGCAAGGGGGACATCATCGTCGCCGGGACGGATGGGTTGTTTGACAACATGTTCGTGGAGCAAATCAAGGACGCGGCGGAAGCTGGGATAAGAGCAGGCGAGGATCTCGGGGACATCGCATCTTCGATAGCCGCTCGAGCGCATGCCAATTCCCTCGACAAGACCACGAGGACGCCCTTCTCCAAAGGCATGGAGGAGCACGGCAAGGAGCACCGCGGGGGCAAGGCCGACGACATCACCGTTATCGTCGCTCGCATTGTAAGGGATTAGAGTGATCCGTCCAGGACATGCTTTGGAGGCATTTTCTTGCGGAGGCAAAGAGTTGTGCCTGCTTTGATTCTTTTTGCGAGATCGCATGAACTCTCGCAATTTTTTCAATTTGGTTAATTTGAAGTGACTTTACTTTAACTCTTTCTACCCTTTTGGGTAAAAGTACCAAACAAATTCTTAATCTATTGTAATTATGTCAATCCAGTCTTAAATCTTTTAATTAAGCCAAATGAATGCTAGACATTTTTACGATTTGGCAATGTAGTTAATTCGGTCTAGAAATTGGACCATGACGTGGATAATCATAATTTCTATTCTTTTCTTATGTTGATTTATGTTTTCGTTTTTTTCCCCCCCCTTCCCAACTATGAGCCGGCGAGGCCTTGCCCCTCTCCGGGGCCCAAAAAGGCCCCGGTGCCCCTACCCAAACGAAGGGCGCAGCCCTCGCCTCGGCTGATGGTCGGCCGTCGACCATGCCGACCTAAAGTTGAAAAAATAAAGAAAAAGAATAGAGGAAAAAAAGTCAAAAATAAAAATAAAAAGTTCATAATAAATATTTAAAATTTGACCCCGTCATATTTTTGACTAAAATTCGCCGGACATATTATATTGATAATTCATTAAAAGGTTTAGGACTCAATTAGTACAATCGAAAAGTTTAAGATTGAATTAACACAACAAAAGATTTAGGACTTTTTTTGTATACTTTTCCCTTTTTCATATGTCTTTATATTAACAACAAGCATATTTTATCTAGGATAAATATGCTTTGATATCATTGACCATTCTTAGCATGAGAACGATCAATGATTTAAAAACTATCTAATTAAGCATTACCGAATAGATGATCGTAGATATGCAAACAAGTTATTGTAGATTTTTTTTTTTAAAAAATTTTGTGTGGGTGCAGATATTCCGTATGGGTTACGCTTTTTCACTCCTAATTTGGCTTTGACACTCCTTATTATAATGTTTTGACGATATTATCTATTGTTTGGCCCACCACTTTAATTATAATTCTACAAAAGTGATCTACTTATTTTGTTTGGTTACAATTCTCCAAAGACGAGTACTTGGCGTCGCAGCGGCAATAAGAACGACGGGTTCTCCAAAGGAGTCTCGAGATATGGGGCGTGGCTAGGTAAAAAAATTTTCTGCATTTTTACAACGGTGCATCAAATCTTGCTGTCTCAATAAGTGCGAGACTCACATGAAATTCGTAAGACGCGTTCCCAATCTTGTGAAATCGTTTGTTGCTAATGAAGGAAATCGATTGGGATGTGATTTGTAACATCATCCTGATTCTTATGAGAGATGACAAATTCTTATCCAATTGGCGCAATTTGTCCTTCTTAACATTTAAGCCGAGCTTGAGATTTCTTGGGTATTTTTGTGAATTTAATATTTATATGTATGTCAAGTGAGATTTCTCGAATGAAAAACTTCCCCGCAGGCGGGCTAAAGAGGAGGCTGCGGAAGCCTACGACATGGCGGCGATCCAGTACAGAGGGGCAGACGCCGTTACCAACTTCGACGTCGGCATCTACGTCGACTGCCTGAAGAAGAGAGGCATTTACATGGATCTCTTCAGCTCCGACCAACCACCACAATCGCCGCAATCGTTTCTATATCCGAAATCTGCCACCGACGATGACGATGACAATCGAAATTGGTCACATTCACCTGTCGCCGAACTGCAACACCAACCTCAACCACCTCAAACTGAAGCTTCCACCGCCGGAGATGGCAAGCTTCCGTGGACCGCTTGTGCCGACATGGGCTTCGTGCAGCTGCCGATTCCCTATCTGCTGGGTTTGTTCGACAGAATCAACAGATTCGAAGATGGCATCGACTCAATATTTGATCTTGGAGTCCGGGAAGGAGACTGTTCACGGACGTGCGTTGATGGAGACTAGGTATTTGAGCTTCGGAGCTGATGATGGGGACATGTCTGGAAGATCTGATGGCGGTATTGGTGATGGTTTCGGCCCCGAGAAGTTGCTGTCCTCAGCTACATTGCTGTCCACAGCAACAAGAGATTCGCCGGCATCAACGGCGACGGCCGTTTCTAGTCTCTATTGTGTTTGAGCTTTTGAAACGAAGAAGACATGGATATTCCACTTTAGCTAAGCTAAGGATGAAAGAGGACGAACCCCGCGGTTATTGATAGACAGAAGAATCATGGTATATACTTTCGTGTACTAGCTAAAGCCTCACGTGTGTCCGATAGAGATTATATTTACTTTGGTAGAGGTCATATTCACTTCGGCACAGGTGGCCTATACTCAAACGAGATAGTTCCAGCGAGGCCCGGCCATCTTCGTCGGCCAATAAAAAAAAAAGTAAGAAAAGGAAAAAATGAAAAAAATAAAAACATTAATACAAAAATTCATAAAAAATAAAATCTTATTAAAATTATTCACATCAGCCGTAGACGGTGATACATAAGACGGCCATCATCGACCGGATGTACTCAATTGGTAAAACATGAAAAAGGTTTAGGATTCAATTGGCAAAATCAAAAAGTTTAAGACTAAATTCACAAAAATGCAATAAGTTTTGAATTTTTTGGATAATTTCCTCGCAAAAAAAAAAAAAAAAGACATGCGAGGACCTATGCTCCCTCGAGTTCGAGACACATGTTAATAAGTTTTCTTTTTCATTTCGCAGCTCACGTGTTAAAATCATTTTAAAATATTTCAAAATTCGACTTGTAAATCTACATTTAATCTTCATAATATTCCAATTTCTTATTATTTGAAATGCAAAAAGCAACGACAGATTATTCTTACATTTGTTTGGGCGAAACCTACTGATTTTTCCTAGTAGAAACTACCGTTTAAGAATTCGTAATTTGCTTTTTTTTTCCCTTTTCAAATTATCTCTGTCGTAAATGGGAGCAGTTTTTTTTATTCTAATTCTATTTCTAATTTCGATTGATATTCGATCATGTAATTATTTTATTAGCAAGATCAAATTCTTTTCCTTATCGTTGACATTCGTCAAAGATAAAAAAAACCGCTTAGGATAGCTTGGAATCATCATGAAACGCAACACAAAATCTTGAAAAATACACGTTTTTATACTATCAAGATTATAATTATGACAAAATAAGAACTGAAAGAAATTTTTAAAAAAGTAGAAGATTAGCACATGAAACTACAGATAAGATCTACATTAGAAGAGATAAAGAAAAAGGAAAATTAATTGGAATTAAATAAAAATGATTTTCCTTGTAATGTCACGTCAAGTGGAATTCGGAAACCTAGTCCAACCAGAGTGCGGTTTAATTTTAAGAATCTCTCCCCTTCTCTTCATCTATATAAATTCTAAATTCTACACACAACCATAAATGCCTCGACCTTCCTGAGTTGTCACGCACAAGCAAGCATGTGGTTCGTTTGTGGTGCCCGCCGTGCTTCTAAGAAAGGGAAATTAAGGATGATCGCCGGGTCGTGTTAGGTGCCGAAGAAACGGGCCGTGCACCCCGAGGGCGACGACGCGCACTTCATATGCCCTGAGAAGAGCACCATCGGCATGTCGGATGGGGTCGGGAGTTGGGTTTGGTCTGGCGTCGACCTTGGGGACTACGCCCGGGGGCTCATGACGAGCTGCGCGGACGAAGTCGGGAAGCAGAAGGCCGGCCGCATGGACCTCGAGATGGTACTCTACAAGGCCTTCCGCAGGACCTTAGCGAGGGGATCGGCCACGGCGTGTCTACTGACGCTGGCCAAAAATGTACATCCTTTTCTTTGCGGACTTTCTGAGTCGTCGACTAATTAGTGTTCCTAAACTGATTGCGAGCTTCTGTTTCGCCCATTTGCAGGTGGTGAACGTGGGCGATAGCGGGTTAGTGCGGATCCGAACGGGCGAGAGCATTTACCGGTCCCCAATCCAAGAGCAGGGTTTCAATTGTCCGTATCAGCATGGAATAACGCGGGGGCACTACCGTTCGCCGCTAACAGCACAGGTAAAAGAACTTGAATTTACAGATGGAGATTTGCATGAGAAAATTTCACATAGGTTGTTCACTATCTGTTGAGATTAGCGAGCGGCTTTAACGTCACGCATGTCGGATAAGGCTGTCCTGTTTCGGACAAGGCTGTCCAGTTTTGAATGCGAAAACCGCCCCAAAACCTAATGGAGCGACGAGACCCGAGTCGTGACATGTTATAGATCTGCAGGAGCCTTATGTTTATCGGTGAATCTTTACGTGTTTCTATTGGCTAATCCCGTATTCAGCATCGCAGCGAACGTACATGCCCAAATTAAAGCGCAACCGATGAGCGATTCGGCAACTTTCTCATGAATCCTTTGGCTTGTCTGCGAAATAATATTTCCGGTCCAACTCGACAACGGTTTTTATGTGGATGTCCAGAGCTACAAAGTCGAAGTACGCGAGGGGGACATCATCGTCACCAGGACGGACGGGTTGTTCGACAACATGTTCGTGAAGCAAATCAGGGACGCAGCAGAAACCGGGATAAGAGAAGGCAAGGAACTCGGGGACATCGCATCTTCGATAGCCGCTCGAGCCCACGGCAATTCCCTGAACAAGACCATGACGACGCCCTTCTCCAAAGTTGCGGCGAAGCACGGCAAGGAGCACCTCAGAGGCAAGGCCGCCGATATCACCGTCATCGTCACTCTCATCGTAAGGGGTTAGAGAGATCTTTCCAGGACATGCTTTGAAGGCATTTTCTTGCAAAGTCAAAGAGCTGTGCTTGCTTTCAAGATCAGTGTTATTTTTCTCCTTATCTTGTAAATACTTAGTTAATTTAACATTTACAGAAAAAAAAAAAGCAACTGATATTGTTAAAATGCACAGATAATATAAGGGTTACATTTATCACTCGAGTTTAATCACCCAAAAAACTATTTGCCAAAATACATGCATAGCATGGGCTCGATAACTATATGGATGGTATGACAAACCATTACAAAATAAAAAAAGGGAACTTTTATCCCGACAGCGACAAGATGCATTATTTACCCACAATTTTCAATTAATGAGTGTACATACAAAACACGCAGTGATGATGTGTAGATTTACGATTAGAAATAATTGACAAGATCTTGTGAGACTGTCGATGAACTTGTCCATTTTGCGAGATCACATGAAGTCTCACAATTTTTTAATTTGGTTAATTTGAAGTGACTTTCCTTTTAACCCTTCTATTGTTTTTCATAAGAGAAAAATACCAAAAAAGTACTAAACCTATTGTAACTATGCCAATTTTATCGTAAACTTTTTAATTATACCAATTGAATGCTAAACCTTTTTACGATTGGACAAGATAGTCCATTGCTAATATGGACGCCAATCTTTTCACATGACACAGCTGGTTGTCGTGGATATTTTATTTATCTATCTTTTTCTTTCCTTTCTTTTTTCCCAACTATGGACCATCGAGGTGCGGGCGAGGGCCTTTGCCCCTCTCCCATGGCCAACGAGGGCTATGATGCCCTTGCCCAAGCGAGGTGAGGGTTGCTAGCCCTCGCCTTTGGCCGGTGATGGTCGGCCGTCAACCTTAGCAACCTAAAGTTGTTAAAAAAACAAAGAAAGAAAAAAAAGAAAAAAAAAAAAAATTTCATAATATAATATTTAAATTTTGATCAAATGCCGATCGTGTCACGTAAGACGGCACGCTCGACGTTCATGTTAGTGATTCTTGATTAAAATTAGCTAGATGGACTATATTGGTAAATCATAAAAAATCTTGGGACTTAATTAGTATATAAAAAAGTTTAAGATTGAATTGGCACAAATATAAAAGATTTATGACTTTTTTGATACTTTTTCCTTTTTTCATTTGACTTTATATTAACAACAAGTATATTTTATCTAGGATAACTCTGCTTTCATATCATTGACCATTCTTATCATGAGATCGATCAATGCATTAAAAACTATCTAATTAAGCATTGCCGAATATATAATGGTGGATATTCAAACAAGTTATTGTAGATTTGTTATAAAAAAAAATTTCTGTGTGGATGCAAATATTGTGTATTGCTAAAAAGGTAACATGCGAGGACTTGTGCTCCTTCGACTTTGAGACACGAGTTAATAAGTTTTCTTTTTCATTTCGCAGCTCATGTGTTAGAATCATTTTAAATATACAAAGTTCGACTTGTAAATCTTCAAAATATTTGAATTAATTTTTTTTAATTAAAAATACCAAACACAAAAAGGATAAGTGTTGCTTCGAACAACAGATTATTCTTACACTGTTTTTCCAGGCCAACCCAACAAATTATTCCTAGTAGAATCTTTCGTTTAAGAACTTATAATTTGATCCTTTTTTTTTCCAAATGATCTTTGTCGGAATATGGGAGCACTTTTTCGATTCTAATCTATTTCTAATTTTCAGAGATATTATGTGGCGGTAGATCTTGTAATTGTTTTATTAGCCAACATATTTCTTTTCCTTATCCTTCACATTTGTCAAAGATATCAACAAAAAAAAGAGGCCGTGTTACGTTGTCGAAACCTACCAGGGCGACGACGCGCACTTCATATGCTCCGGGAAGAGCACGATCCGCGTGTCGGACGGGGTCTGGGAGTAGGGTTCGGATGGGCGTCGACCCCTGGGAGTACGGCCGGGGGCTCATGACAGCGGGAGGGCCGGTCGCGTGGACCTCGCGTGGCCTTCAACAGGAACTTAGTGAGGGGACCGGCCATGGCGTATCTACTGACGCTGGCTGATGATGATGTACGTCCTTTTTCTTTGCCGACCTTCCGAGTCGATGACTAATTAGCGTTACCGAACTCATCGTGTGCTTCTGTTGTGTTTCTCCGTCGCAGCACTATTTGCAGGTCTTGAACGTCGGCCATAGCGGGTTCGTGCGGATCCGACAGCGCGAGGGCATTTACCGGTTGCCGCTGACCCATATTACTATTTTTTCTTTGGGACAAACAACAATTCTACTTCAATTGTCCATATCAACTTGGAAGAACGCCGGGTGCTTCAGTTCACCGGGATCAGCACAGGCAAAAGAACTTGAATTTACTGACGGAGATTTGCATGAGAAAATTTCACGTAGCTTGTTCACTGGCTGATATTGTCGAGCGGATTTAACATCACGCATGTCGAATAAGGCGGTCCGGTTTCGAGTGCGAAAATCGCCCAAAACCTAATGAAGCGACGCACCCGCATCATAACATGACGTAGATCCGCAGGAGGTTTATATTTATTTTTTCGTTATGGCAACGCGTGTTTGTACAAGGCATGTCCAAATCAACGCGACGATGGTGATCGACAGCTTTGAGTCTCCTGGCGAACGAAATAATGACCCAGATTTGATGTCAGAGCAAGACAGGAGGGCGAATCATCGTCGGACAGACGGGTTCGACAACATGTTCAGGCAAATCAAGGACGTGTCGAAGCCGGAATAAGAGAGGCAAGGACCAGGCATGATAGCCGCCGAGCGCACGCCACTTCCGACAAAGACGCCCCAAGGCCAGAAAACCGGGAAAGGGACCCCGGGGGGCAAGGCCGATGACATTACCGTCGTCTCCCTGAGAGAGAGATCTTCTGTTCAGGACATGCTTTGAAGGCAATTTTTCTTGCGAAGATTCTTTCGGGCAACCTGAATATATAATAGAGTTGAGTGGAGCATTTCCTGTGTCCCTTTGAAATACATTGACGTCTTCAATTCGATTCGAGTTAACGTTTAAACCGTGAATTCTACGCAAAATTAGAAGAAGGAAATTCAAATTTGACGATGTTTTTACTATCTTGACCAAATTTCCGCTAAGATGTGTATGTGCGAATCATGTTAGAGAAGTCATATATTGAAAAATTGATATGATATTGAGAAGTTAATATATTTTTATTGGCTTAACTTTTAATTGAAGATATGTTCAATTGAATATATTGACGGGTTTAGACTTAAGCTCCCTTTGACGTAACGAGAATAGTGGGGGTTTGCAACCCTCGCCCCGGTCGCGTCATCACCGTCCGAAAGGACCTCGTTAGATCCGGAGTATTGCTTTGTCTTTCTCTTCTAAGGAGACGAGACTCTTGACGATTTGACCAAGGTCCCACTAGCCCTCGCCATCGGTTGGCGAGAATGGCCATCCTTCTCGGTGGTGGTGGGCGAAGCCCCGGCCGAGATAGGTACTTTTTCTTGTCTTCCTTGAGCTATCGTTTGGAGATGATACTCCAAATCTAGCCAAGGGCCAAACGGCTAGATTTGGCCAAGGTCCCACTAGCCCTTGCCATCATTCGGCGAGAATCGCGGTCCTTCTTAGTGGTGGTGGGCGAAGCCCCCGGGCCGAGATGGGTACTTTTTCTTGTTTTCCTTGAGCTATCGTTTGGAGGCGATACTTTAGATCCGGCCGCGGGCCAAACAGCCCTAGCCATTGGTAGGCAAGGGTCGTCGGCCCATGGCCGAGGACCATGATCGCGGCCTACCACTTCCCTACTATCGTCGGCCCTTCCCAGCGGTGGTGGGCGGCGGGGCGAGGCAAGGGCTGCAAAGCCCCCATTTTTCTGTTGTTTTTTTAACATTATTTTCAAATTTAAATAAAAATTATATTAAAAATCATATTTGAACAAAAATGAAGTCATTTTAGCCATTGGGAGAGAGAAAGTATAAAAAAAAAAAGTCGCGTCGGCATTTTTGGCTAGCAAAATTGGATGAAGTTAACAAAAGGACTTGATTGCATCAATTTGATAAATTTTAGGACTTAATAATACTTTCGTAACAAGTTCAAGGACTTCTAGTGAATATATATACTTTTGGAACTTAAAATATTCTTGGCGAACTATGTTTTTTCCCACCATCTCAAATACACTCGATAATGGCAAAATGACATATGAAATGTCAATATTTATATACGATGCTTTCACTTTAGTGTCAATAATTTTTTTTGGATCACTTAATTGCCAATTTTTTTTTAAAGTGGTTATTTCGGTGCCAACTCCGGTGAGTATCGTCGGAAAGCATACATGGCATCTACATGACTCGTTGGAGCATCCTAGTCAGCAAAAAAAATTTAAAAATCAATAAAAAAATCCACATAATATTAAAAAAAAGTAAACGTAAACTAAAAATAAAATAAAAAAAGTTAAAGTTGCGGTGATGAGGGCCGTGAGCCCTTGCCGCCGCCACCCATCATCATCGGCCTACGATGAGGGGGAGTGCCCTAGGGGGTCGGCGAGCCCTAGCGACCCCGACCGAGGCCTCGCAAACCCCATAGCGAGGCCGACCTCGCCCAGGTAGCTAGGCGATTCCCGCCTCGCCCGGCCACGACGAGGCCTCGGCATTGTCGCCGAGGATCGACGACCTCGCAAGCCACTCCACCACCCATCGCCGGCCATTGCGGCGATGGTGGGCGGCGACGATGAGGGCTCACAGCACTAGTCGCTGCAATTGCCAATTGTTTTTTTATTTTTTAAGTTATTTTTATGTTTACTTTTAATTTTTTGAAAAAATTAACTTAATTTTTAGTTTAAAATTTCACATGGCGTCCACGTGGACTAAATTTTAAAAAAAATTGCCACGTGGACGCCATGTGAATAGACTTTTTTTTAAAAAAAATTCCACATAATATTAAGAAATTAATAAAAAAAATGCAACGTGTATTGTTTAGTCGGAATTAATACTTTAGTGATCGTTTTTTGCCGGAATTGGCACTTAAATTATCGTTGTTTCTTCGATTTGAAACTTAAATGATAAAAAATATTGACATTAACGTAAGTGATATATACAAATATTGACACTTCAATCGAAAAGTGTACGTCGAGAGTCGAGACTAATAGGCATTCATCAACGAGATCCAATTGCAGGGGGCAAAAATTGTACCCAACTTGGAATACTAGAGAATAGAGGAGAGCCTTTCCGTAATTAATGCAAAATAGCGCGGCGAAAATGCAAGCATTGACAAATCCGAAAAACGGCAAAACGAAACAGCACCCGTGTGCCGCGTTTCTTCTTCTTCTTCTTCTTCTTTGAGTTGCGGTGTCGCTCTCACGCCCCGAGTCCGAAAATATCCGACGCCGTCGCGCCGAAATCGAATCAGGAACGAGACCTGAAAGCTCGCGGCACACACGAGTGCAGCTGCTGTCGTTCGAATTTGCTGTGCGACGCTCGATTAATCGCTCGAGCGCTGAACTCAGTGGCCACGTAAGTACGCCTCGCCGTTAGATTCGATTTCCGCACCTGTTTCCGCCGGGAATGACGGGATGCATTGTTCAATTTTGAAGAAATCGTATGTTCTGCCGTGTTTTTGGTGTGGCATTCGCGTTGCGGAAGTTCCTTTGCGGGGTCGAGATCGAAATCGATGCTCTCTCGAACTGTTGTTCCAGAATATTGGCGTGTAGGAATTAGAGCGTTGGAGCTGTTTGGAAAGAGCTACGGTCGCTAGCACCGGGGGATCATTTCTTTCTTCTTTTAAATTGTGGAGCAGTAATACCGTAAAGAAGTAACTCAATCTCGATTCTTGACGCTGGTGTGTAATGTCGCTACTTCTACATGATTGAAAATTCTTTGCTTTCCGGTAAAAAAGAAGTAATCTTTTAACATTGGTGAATTCCTTCACTTGGTTGTGCTTTCTTGATATGCAGGATGTAGTTCCATATCATGGGAGACGCTTAGTACGGCTCTTTCCACATCTCCAACTAGATTAGTAGGCGCGGAGAACCTATTGTAGCATATTCAGCCGGTGCTTTCTATCTTGGGTTGTAAGTTGAATGATGGAGGTTGAATCGGTTAATAAAAACGGGGACCCCAGGGGACACCGCATCACTCAAAGTGTTGCGCATGATCAGGGCGATCAAGAGAGTGCCAACGACACTTCTTCAGACCGGGAGACGACTACTTCAGGAAATGACATAAGGGCAAAACCATGTGTTGGGATGCAGTTCAAATCGGAAGAAGCTGCAAAAACCTTCTATGATGCATATGCTAGGCATGTTGGTTTCAGCACCCAGGTTGGTCAATTTAGCCGTTGTAGGCCTGATGGGCCAATTGTAAGTTGGGATTTTGCATGTTCCAGGGAGGTTTTCAAAAGGAAGAATATAGAAAGCTGCAATGCAGTGCTCAGAATTGAGAGGAAAGAATCGGACAATTGGGTCGTGTCAAAGTTTGTGGAAGAGCATAACCATTCAACAGCAACTCCTAGTAAAGTGCGTCATCTCAGACCACGTAGGCATTTTGCTGGTGCTACAAAGAATGTGAGTGAACCTCTGGATGCTATAAGTGATGCTCATGCTTCTTTGCATGGGAGCCATGTCTCTTATGAGCCAAATAGAGGAGGCAGGAATATCTCCCCTGTTGAATCAAATCACCCAGCAAGAAACGTTGGTTCTGCTAACTACGTGAAACCCAGTTTTCGGAAGAGAAATCTGGGACGAGATGCCCAAAACCTTCTCGATTATTTTAAGAAAATGCAAGCGAAAAACCCTGGATTTTATTATGCGATCCAGCTTGATGATGATAACCACATGACTAATGTCTTTTGGGCTGATGCAAGATCAAGGGCAGCATATACCTACTTTGGAGATGCTGTAGTTTTTGACACAATGTATAGACCAAATCAGTACCAAGTTCCTTTCGCTCCTTTCACCGGTGTAAATAATCATGGTCAGATGATATTGTTTGGTTGTGCATTACTTCTAGATGAGTCCGAATCATCCTTTGCTTGGCTCTTTAGGACGTGGTTGTCTGCAATGAATGATAGACCCCCTGTTTCTATAACTACTGACCAGGATAGAGCCATACAAGCTGCTGTGGCTCAAGTATTTCCACAAACTCGTCACTGTATCTGCAAGTGGCACATCCTAAGGGAGGGCCAGGAAAGATTAGCTCACATCTACCTCGCTCATCCTTCTTTTTACGGGGATATGTACAGTTGCATTAACTTCTCTGAAACTGTTGATGATTTTGAAGCATCGTGGGTTGCTCTTCTTGACAGGTATGATCTCCAGAAAAATGAGTGGCTTCAAGCAGTTTATAATGCTAGGAAGCAGTGGGCTCCAGTTTATTTTCGTGACACTTTCTTCGCTGCAATCTCATCAAACCCAGGGGTGAGCTCATTCTTTGATGGATATGTGAATCAACAAACAACGGTCCCTTTGTTTTTTAAGCAGTATGAAAGGGCTCTGGAAAGTTCATTAGAGAAGGAAATAGAAGCAGATTATGATACCGTGGGCACCACTCCAGTCCTGAAAACTCCATCACCTATGGAACAACAGGCAGCAAACCTTTATTCAAAGAAAATTTTTGCCAAGTTCCAGGAGGAACTAGTTGAAACTTTCGTGTATACTGCAAATAAGATTGAGGATGATGGAGTTGTCAGTAAATACAGGGTTGCTAAATATGAACATGACGACAAGGCATTCATAGTTGCTCTGAATGTATCTGAGATGAAATCAAGCTGCAGCTGTCAAATGTTTGAGTACTCAGGAATACTCTGTAGACATATATTGACTGTCTTCACTGTGACAAATGTACTCACCCTTCCTTCTCACTACATATTAAAGCGATGGACCAGGAATGCGAAATCTCTTTTGGGATCTGAAGAACAAAATTCTGATCCATATGGTATTGAAACTCTTACATCGCGCTTCAACAATCTATGTCGGGAAGCCATCCAGTATGCTTTGGAAGGAGCAATTGCCGTGGAAACTTATAACACTGCAATGAGTGCTCTGAAAGAGGGTGTTAGAAAGATAGCTTCCGTGAAGAAAGGCATTGCTAAAGTGGCTCTGCCAAGCTCACAGAGAGGTGGAAGTAATGAGGACAGTAGCAAGAAAACCTCATCATCTGTCCCCGAGATGTTCCCAGCATTGTGGCCTTGGCAAGATGCCTATCCTCCTCGTTTTAACCTTAACGACAATGGAGTTCCTGTGGCTGATTTAGCTCAGCCCAGCCTCCCCCTCTGTGTCAATTCAACGCGACAGCGGCACACCTGATGACATGGTAGGAAGCATTTTTGTTCTCTTCTAAATTTTTCCTTCTTTTTTTTTTTTTAATCTTGTAAATTTGTTAAATAGTAGTTCGACATGTTGTGTCAATTTCTGATTGTCTTGTCTTAATGTAGGTTGTTCTTACTTGTTTTAAGTCCATGACTTGGGTAATTGAGAGTAGTACTGCAACTTCTGCTGTTAAAGTCGCTGTAGTTAATTTGAAGGTACGAGTTTCTGTGCCTTTCCATATGGTTATGCTTTTTGTACATCAGGCTTTTTTTCCCTGATTGTAAACTAGAGTTAACCACTTGCATATCGTTGATAATTTCCATTTCAGAATTGAGACATTTACATTTACATCCTTGTTATATACTTGAAAAGACACCGAGTTGTTCATTGTCATCTGGAAGGTAGTTTTTCGTGCTTATCTGAGTACTAGCACGTGGTCTTCCTGTGGCTCGATTGGTTTAGTATGTATGAGGGGCTGAATGGAGTAATATGATTGTGCTGATAAATAACCCACACTTTTGAGGTTATTATCTCTCTCTCTCTCTGTCTCTCTGTGATATTGCTCACAAGCTTATTTCATTTTCATTCACCTTTTTTGTAGCTGCAAGACTATGGAAAGAATCCTTGTGGAGAGGCAGAGGTGCAGTTCAGGTTAACAAGAGTCACGCTAGAGCCCATGTTGAGGTCCATGGCCTACATCAGCCAACAGCTCTCATCCCCAGCCAATAAGGTTGCTGTCATCAATTTGAAGGTATCGCAAAGGCTTGACATCTTTTCTCCTGATGGCTTTAGTGTTTCAGCATTTAACCTTTCTCAGTGGCTAGAATTTACGTGGTTCAGTGATATATATATATATATATATATCAGCGATATCCGTGATATGTCAGGGTTTTCTTCCTTTAAATAGTTCCATGCCCCCATTTGATTCAGGCTTAAGAGGAAGTATCTTTATGACATTTTATAATTAGGTTTTCCGATGTAGGAGAAGGTGCATAAGAGACTTGGGGGTTGAGCTAAATTTTGAATTTCCTCTAGCAAGCAAAAGCCCTTAGATGTCGCTTTTTGTTGGAAACTCTGCATGATTTTCTGGCGACCTTCAGGCAATGGGACTTGTCTTGGATATGATGTATGCCCTTTTAGGATCCCAAACATGAGATAAAGTAACTGTGCAGTTATACCTTTCATGGGGATTAACCTTTTTGTTCCTCACATGCTTGAGAAGAAGCATTTCTCGTTTGAGAGTTTTGTTTTTCAGTTCACTTAGGTATCTGAGGGTGAGCCTTAAAACTGTGGGAATTGTCCACAATAATGTGCTCTCATGTGTCGTTGACTTGGTTCATTTAATCCTTGCTTACAGCATTATATTGCTATCCTTTTTCAGCTTCAAGATACGAAGACATCCACTGGAGAAACAGAGGTGAAATTTCAGGTTTCAAGAGACACTCTAGGCTCAATGCTCAGATCCATGACTTACATCCGTGAACAGCTCTGAAAGGTGTAAGTAGAGTTTCTCAACTGTTTTCCTTGTAATCAAGCAATACTGCATTAGGTCGCTTGAGGTGTATGTGGATCAAAGGCATTTTGTTCTGTGTGGTGTTTCAAATGTTTTGCTAAATAGTATAATTCATATTGATGCATGAATGACTGCTCATACAAGCTTTGCTGGTTTTTGCCGTCACTTTTTCCTGTTATACTTGTTTTTTTTTTTTTACCCACAGCTAGAGAGGGATATCGATTCCTATCCATTATTGATAGGAATATTTTTTTTCTCTTGTATAGCCCACATTGCCATTTGCCAGTCAAGATTTACTGTTTGCTACAATTTACCTGGAGAGTTGGAATCTGCAGAGTTGCTTCAAGGATGGAGGCATTGCAGAGGTCCGTAGTCAGAAATATATTGTATAATGTAACTAGTGTTATAAAGTAATAGCTAGGATTGATTGTCATTCAAGATAGGACAACATTCACCACATTGGGTGGATTTAGTTATGTATATGTGCCTTTAATAGGTCAAGTGTTAGATAATAGAAACCAGGAGTAGGTAGCCCACTGTAAATGGGAGTTGTGTGAAAATGGTTTTAATGAATGAGGTAGAAGATTGGATGTGTATAACCTTCACTTGGGTTATTCTCTTGATGCAATTTTTGGATGTTATTCGAGTTTAATTGCTTCTCCCTTTCACCTGCGAGTGAAAAAAATCCTCTATCTGAAGCTAAGCAAATACTAGAGCTTGCCCCAGAAAACACATTGGTTGACTTACTTCAACTACATCAATTATTGATATGAATGCTCAGATTATCTGCCAGTTGAAAGGAAACCTTGTCCTTCAATGGCGTATTTTTCAAAAGAACATGGTATATATGGGAGTTTAACCAGGCTTGGCTCCTTGAAAGACCATTACAATGAGAGTCGTCATTTGCCAACAGATACAGCAATAAACATTAGTCTCTCTCTCTCTCTCTCTCTCTCTCTCTCTCTCGCTCAACAGATTCTATGTGGCGGATACAAAGAGATAAAGAAACTTCATGAAAACAAAACTTTTTATTGTGGCATACACTGAAGTAGCAGGAAACTATGACGGACGAAGAGAAGAGAGCACGACATCTTGTAGGGAGCTGTCTCGCTGCATCGCCGCCTTGAACTCTTCAAAGGTGACTTTCCCGTCGCTGTTGGCATCCATCTGGTCGAATATCTCATCTAGCTTTCCCGGTTCAGTGATGTCCGTGGGAAGGCAATCATCGGGCAAAGCCTGTAAAAAGAGTCATCATCGCAAGATCACCTTTTTAACTTGGAGAACAATCAATCAAATGAATTAGTGAAAAGTTGAAGGGTGGTATTACCCTAAGCATGGAAGCCACTTCTTCCTTGGTGATGCACCCGGATCGATCTGTATCATACATCTGTTTTTCGCACAGAATTTAAGTCAGCGTGCTAATGAGTTTCGTTTTTCTTACAGGATCTTTGGTCTTGTGTCCAGAGTTGCTAAAGATCGATATTTGGCGGGTAAGAAAAGATAAGAGTACTTTGGTCGGTTTGTTACAGTTATTACAGGAAGAGATAGCAGAAACACTGCCTGTTTTCTGTTGAAAATTTAGTTTTCTAACCGGAAGGTGATGTGTTTCGTCGGAATAGATAAATTCGAATTTTCTCACCAGTACTGAAACTCTAATCTGTCTGCGTCGCGGCATTGTATTGCCAATAAATAATGTTCCTGGGGCTATTCAGATAATCAGGTGTACCTTAATATCCCTCCAAGTTCATAGCAAAGCATCTCGCTGTCCGACTCTAAAACTTTCTTGAAGTGTTATTCTCTTCCATGGAAAGCACGAATATTAACGTACCTCGAAGCACAGGCGTAGAGCGTCATCACCACGGGAGTTCCTGAGGCTGGAGAAGCCGCACAGTATCTCTCTCATATCGACGGTTCCATCACGGTTGTTGTCAAATAGGTCGAAGATGCGAGGCGCCAGGGGGACTAACGATGACATGTTCATGGCTTTCAGAACCTCTTCGAATTCTGATAGGGTGGCATTGTCTCCGTTAGCACATCTGCAGTGAGCCAAGTATGAAATTTCCATCAAAGCAGAGAACCTAAACAGAAGCGTGTGTGCCGGGGATTCATGGACTCTGGCTCACATTTTCTTGAAATTGACCCTAAGATTCTCAAGTTCCTCTTTCGAAAGGTCATGCGACCCGAGCAGAGATTTCAGCTTCTTAGTCCGCAGGAATATGGTGCTGCTCCACACGCTCGCGATCGCCGCCGCACGCAATTTGCGCCTGGCGTTGAAGCTCTGCAGCCTCGAAACGACTTCAGGGTCCATCTGCTCCTCCTTGGCCAAGTCACCGATTACCCACGGATGATTGAGAAGCTGTTTGAACAGCTGAGTTTAGTGTCACTAGAAGAGCATGTACCTTACTTCAGAAATTATCATGGGCAAGAATAGTTAGCTCATTCTTGATTATTTCTAAAAGGACCATGCAACGAATTTACCGTTGTCAGTCTGGTGCAATTTTAAGTCTAGTTATGAGCGATGCACAGATTTCTCTTGACAGCAATTCTCTTTTATAGCTACTGAATCGGCAAATCCCTGTCTCTATATAGGAAGACCTTATTGGAGTATTAGTAAATTTGAGTATCTTACATCGAGGGCGCTCGGTCTCCTGCTAGGATCCACAGACAGGAGGCTGGAAATTAGTTCTTTTGCTGATGAGGAAATGTTCTTCCAGGTCCTTTCGTCGAAGCTGAACTCTCCCTTCACAGAAGAAACATAATCTCGCCGAGTCATACTTTTTGTCCTTGGAACTGAGAAGAACAATACCTGATCCTAGGGCCACAAGAGAGCAAAATCTTTTCCTGTTAGATAGACATGCTTGAACTTACTCTCGTTATCATCTGTTGCTTTTGCCGGTTGGACGGGGCAATGAATGGGGGATACCTGAAATTCATACAAAACAATGTCAACATCTGTGGACAGCTGCCCATGGCTGTAAGATCTGAGAAATATTTTTAACGCCTCCGCTGGAGCGACGCTGGAAGTGAAAAGCCACTAAAAGGAACACTTTTCAAGAATCTGACAATCGTTAAGCCCTCTGGTTGCCAGGAAATTTGCAGGAATTGGGCAACAATGACATTTTCAGAATAATGGGAATCCTACTCGACTTGAAGAAAATTTAGTGAACAAGTGGATTATGAGACAGACAGGAATTGCTAAGCTCACAAATGAATCCGACAAGCGACTAGTTCCTGGAACAGTCCATTTAAACTGTACTAGGATTTGCTGTCACATATTGTACTGTCATGACCCGAGAGTTCTAAAGCAAGTACGTGATAAGCTTCATCAAGAAGGTGAGAATTTTCACATCTGTGAAGAGCCTACTAAGCAAAGAAAACTGCAAAAGTAGCAACTACCCTATTAGATCATCATCCTTTTATCTGAAGTAATCACAAATCAGGAGAGTGAAAATATTGCAGCATACCCTGAGAGTAGAATATATAGAATGACTCCCAAAGACCACATGTCACTCTTAGTTGTTATTGTTCCTCGACAGAGAGCCTCTGGTGACACGTAATCTATTGAGCCGAACAATCCGATAACTGGGTCGGATTCCTCCACGGAGCTCAGCCCAAAATCCATGATCTTCAGTGGCGAATCCTTACACTTGTTCAAGAAGAGGCAATTCTCCGGCTTCAAATCCCGGTGCACAATATTGGCCCTGTGGAGAGCATCTAGGCCCCGGGCGATCTGCAGGACCACGGCAGCTGCTTCTGCCTCCGAGTACTTCTTCCGATCCACGATCCGGTCAAACAACTCCCCGCCTGAGCAGAGCTCAAGGATCAGATGGACCCCGCTCTGGTCCTCACACACGTCGTAGAGGTTGATGACATTGTCGTGAGGGGAAACATTCTCAACTATCCTTCTCATGACCAGGATCTCATTGGTCAGGAGTGCATCAGAAATGGGCACTTGCTTCCACATGGGGAATGTCAGCGAAGCAAACTGCTTCTTCGCGGGGACTGTTGCCGGCGGAGTCGACAGGCCAAGCCTCTTGAGTGTCTTGATGGCGACTTCTCTTCCATCTCCGCTCAATTTGCAGATGCCTCTCCTGACCACCGAGAATCCTCCTCTGCCTAGGACATCAACCACTTCGTAGTCATCAGAGAGCCTTCTTGTTTCTTGGCCCATAGGTAAAGAGAGCTTTTCTAACAAAAGCTGGGAAAGACTCGAGAATTTGGAATCCTGGAGACTTGACGAAAACTGGGTCTGGACTTGGAATTAAGAAAAGTTTTGAACTTTAAAGAAGGAAGAGAGAAAGAGAGAAAGAGTACAAGTTGGGTTCAATGATAAGGGATTGACATAAGCATAGACGAACAGTTATTTTTGCATTAGTATAAGATCATAAAGAAATGCATGAAATTCAGATGGAGACGAGGGAACAAACTGGAGGGTACAACAGCTGAGGAAATAGAGACAAAGGTGACTTAGTCAACTAAAACTAATCAACCAATCTCCTCCCACAGAATCCATAGATGCATTATAATAACTCTATGCTTCTATCATTTCCTCCTAAATCCACGTGGAAAAAAAAAAGTCACTCTTTATGAACCCAGAAACTTAAATAAAACAAGAGCAAAGAAAGAGAGAGCTGAGCGGCTTGGTTGACTTATCTTTCATTGTTTTATGCAACAGGATCTCTAATCTGTCTGGGATTTTCATTAAACTCAATGCATAAGACTGCAGTGAGCAATTTTCAGCGAGTCGCTTAGAACCCACAGCATAGTTCTCGTCGTCTTTGTCTGATATAGATAACCAAACCGCGTCATTCAGCTGTAATGAACAGAACTTCTGTCAATTAGGGCATTTCTTGGTCCTTCCTATATTAATGTGCAGTTCTAGAGATTTACCTAGTGTTCATTTTACATAATCAAACAAATAGATCAGTTTGGCGTTATAGCTGTTTCTTTCCTTTGATTCCAAGTATGTTCTCACTCTTTTCCGTAAGAATCTGTTAAAACGTTTTGAATATCAGCCTCTACCTTTGTGTAGACTCTTTGTCTTTCATAGTGATATTGGACAAAGAATGGCATGAAGTAAAATCTGCTCTGATAGTCTTGTCATGTTCTCTCCTCTCTTGTCCAAGAAAGGAAAAAAAAAAAAACAAAATGTGAGTAGATTGGACTGAAAACATTCTTTTGACACCTCTGTTAACTGCAAGGAGAACAATGCCAAAAGATTAACACCAAAATATGAGTTGAAAACAAGATTAATAATATGTACCAAAGAAGGGAAAAAAAAGAAGAAAACTTTTTCTTTTTGTTCACCAAAAGAAATGAGTAAACGCAATGTGAAATTATTGAGAGATCAGATGAGCTCAAGCTGTGGAGCGGGTCGTACACGGAGCAGGTAAAGTGGTGAACTGATGGCCCTTGGACGGCGCCATAATTGGAGTATTTAACAACAGAAGAACCACAATTACCCAAATAAATTAAGACAACCTGAAGAAGACAAGCCACACCATTGACCTTTGGAGACAAGCAAATGAATTTTGTAATTCCAATAATCATAGGAAAAACAGCTCAAGTGAATGTCCTGGAAATCACCATTGACGAGAGAATTTGTTGACGATAATCGGACTCCGCTGACCTTCAGGAAAGTAACATGATGTGAGTTGTTCGATGAATGTTATATTAAGAAAACTTGAACCACACACACCTTTTGGCACTGAAAGCTCCTGGCTTCACTTGATCTGTACAGACCAAGTTGTGATTTTGCTGAAGTCAAGGTTATATGTGGATGAATAAAAATGGCGCATCATTCACCAACCACAATCTCTGCAACTATTTCACTTGTGGTTCACTGGAGTTTTTTGAGTGCATGCAGAGAAGAGACCCACCATCCAAGCAAAATGAAGCAAAACAGAGAATCTGAGTTTAGCTCAGCAAAAAGCAAAGGGCTAGAAGCCATTTATGTATATATATATTCCAAATCAGAGTTTTTTTTACAAGCCAGTATTAGCAGTTCCAACAAGAAAATAAAGTACAAAAAGCATGAAACTTTAGGACACTATGGAGTATGGTTTTTGTTCTTCCCCATCTTGTTACCAAATCCTCTGCCAGTTACTGCAAATGCAATTGTAAGTTGCTAACCATCCTATAGAGAATGCTGCAGGAGAGAGACCCAACTCTGACAAGCAAATCCAAACTAAGTTCAAAACCCAAAATCTTCAACCAACTTGCAGCAAAAGTAAACTAAACAGCAGATTGGTACTTTTCTTCTTTTCCAATGCGCCTTTCTCATATATCAGTTCGCAGAAAATCATGAAGCAAAGACATGGGCAGTGGCTTCAAAGGTACCAAACAGAGATGTCTTGCTTTGGAAGCAAATCCATTGTGTTGCAGCCAGCCGCTGTCACACTAAAAGGAGAACCGAACCGAGAGTCGAGCATCCCGTCATTGAGGCAAAATTCGAACGGAGAATCGAACCCCTTGCATTGATCATGTTGATCGCCCACCGATGGAAAGACCGATTGGTTCAAGGGTAGGTTTGTGTCTTCATGCGTTTTGCCTCCCATGCAAGCTCCATGAGTGAAGAAGCTATCACCCATGCTATTCTGAACATTCAGCAGCTGTTGCTCATTTTCAGGTGCACTGAGTTTCCCCGCAATTTTACTGTTTTGTTGGAGGTTCGTATCATAGAACGACATGAGATTGGATATCATCGTTTGTCCATCTTCGGGAAGTCCAAGTCCGCCTATATTAAAAGACGGGGTATGAGTCCCTGGAGATGGAGCAGGATTAGGTTGAGCAAAGGAATGAAGGAAGACTGCTTGCTGACCATTGCTCCCTTGGAAGTTTGAACTTCCAATGGCTTGGGAAGGAATAGGCTTACTACGATAAGGGCAATTAAGCTGGTGATTATTTCTTGATGTCCTATCAAGAAAACCGAGGCGGAGATCGCTGTAAGGGCATTGAGAAAACTCGCATGTGTATATCTGCTGATCCATCTTCGCCTTTGGCTCATCGGATGGTTGATTCCTCTTTGAAATTAACCGGAAATTGGTTTTGGTTTCATTGACTTCTCCTTTGATTTGAGAAACCAGTGGATGGATCAAAAGCTCGTCTGTAGACACCCGTGGCCCGATACCAAAAGCACTTGGATTAAAAGGCTTGCATTCGCCCACCTCAAGCTTCGGTTCATCATCAACTCCTTCCACATCATAATCGCTAGCATCGTTGATGACGTACGACCCAAACCCACTATCCAAACACGCAGGCGGGCAGCTATTGGGGTACAATTTCCTGGACAGAGCTTCTTCCTGATTGATTATTGCGAGCCACGTGGCACTCTCCTTTGCGGTCATCTTATCCTGTAGACATTTACTCTGACGAACGAGCTTCCTGATCTTGGAGATGTCTGGAGACATGTGCTTGATAACAGCCGTGAGGACGCTCACCTTCCAAGCCTTCTTAAGATCGTGAGGTTTTTTGTAGGGCGGAGGTCCCTGGTCCTTGGGTAGGCCCAGCTGGGGCCACCACTCCTCGTTTCCTGTGGGCCACCACGGAGGAGCCACACCCTTCTCCAGCGGGAATCGCCGCTGCGGTGGATCGCAGTGCTGCATCAGAGCCGATAAGAGCGACCCCAGAGTGGTGTCCTGCAGTTCTTGCAAGGTGTGAGGAGTGGGCCCCATGGTGGCCGTGTCCTCGCCGTTCCCAGGGATTGAGTGGTCCACCCGGTATTTGGCGATCGCTGCGGGTCCATTCCGGTCGAACCTCACTTTTTCCTTCCACCATGCTCGGAGATTGTCTGAGGCACCGCTCACCGGCTTGCCCTTCTCAGGAATGATCCCATACACAAAGCCCTGAGCTTTACAGACTTCCATCATCTTCAGCATGTACTTGAGAATACCATCTTGAGCCCTCGACATCTTCTTCCTCCGCGCTTGCTCCTGCGACTGGCGCTTCTTTGCACTGTCTGGAGCTTCTTTGTTCTTGCTCTGCTCCTTGAGACGCCTCAAGAGCATCCTGTCTCTCCACATCCTCCTCTCTAGCTCATCAACATCCACCTCCTCATCGCTGTAGTCTTCCTCCATAACAGCCTCGGTTTCCTGTTCGGTATCAGCCTCCTGGGGATGAACTGATAAGAAGTCGACGTTACTGCAAAAGCCCATTTCTTCGAGGATACCCATCTATGACAAGAAGGCCGCAAAATCGACTTGCTTCCAGCGAACTTCGCAGTCCTCACTCTCCAAACTGACCTAGAATCAAGCAGATCTTAATCAATAGGGTTTCAACATCTTTGTGGATCCAACTCAAGATACATTTCATGAAACCAGGATGTGAAAATATGGTTCAGTCCTCTGCAACCGGAACGATAAATAAAGTAAAACTTAGGGACAACCCCCACCATAAATATGTTCACACAGTAAATGAAACTGGCAAAAAAAATCGATATTTATCCCCCCATTTAAAGCTCTCCACAGCAAATTTAAGGCACTAATCAGGCAACTAAGGCAAGCAAACAGGAAAACAAGATTTCACACGTAAAATTTCCGGGAGCACAAAAAAGCCACGCATCAAGAAACAAGCCATGTATGGAGATGATTAAAAAGAGATGCGCACAACCTTAATCTCCTCAGTTAGTTCTCAAGCATTCGAACTGAAATCAAGCCAACATAAGACACAAATCCAGAAATGAGCCCCACCTTTTTCAGAGAGCAGGCATCAAAACCAATTAGAAAGAGTTTTATGTCCCAAGTAAAGGATTTGCAAAGTTAAACCCACTCAGGAAAAGGAGTTACAAACCAAGAACAGACAAAGAGTCACTTAGATCTGCCATGCCCATCATCCATTGGTATTAAAAAATTTATGCAGATTTCTCTGTCACAAAAAGTAATCAACAGAGGAATCAGAGAAGCAAAGAAACGAGTACACCCCACAAACAATGATAACTACAGTGACTCGCCAATCATAATCACAAAACCCACAAAATCTCTGACCCAATAAAGGCCTCCATGTCCAACAAAAAAATAGAACAAACAAATTCGAGAAAAACCAAAAAAACAGAGAAGAAGAAGAAGAAGAAGAATACGACTTTCCAGTAAGCATGAACAGTATTTAAAAAAAAAAAAATTTTGCAACACTAGCTCCTTCCGAGACATCGAAAACAACCACAAAGCGTGGAACTCACTGACTGGAGCTCGCTAACAACAGCAGAAGGAACCGAAGCCGAGTCCCACGAAGAACTGAGAAGCGACAAAGGGCTTACGTAACAACAGAAGCGCGACGAGATGGATTGAGAGGGCATGTGGGTACCGTTACAATCTCCTCCTCCTTGAGCATTCAGTTCCTTTTCCTCCTCCAGATTCTCCAATGAACACACCCACCGAGAGAGAGAGAGAGAGACACACAGAGAGAGGCTGTGTGTTTTTTTTTTTTTTTTCTGGGGGTTGTGGGTTGTGTTTTCTTTTTATGTGCGATTCTCCATGAAAATGAGTCGAGTGAAAATGTTTCTCTCTTGACGTGAAAAGGGAAAAGGGTATTTATTAAACCATGGTCGGGTTAGCTCTAACCGCGGTTAAGCCGTAGCTCACAACGAGTCGACGATTTTCCATTTTCTGTCCGGGGGATTTGTCTACGGTGAATCACGCTCACACCGTCGACATAAATGTTCGATACCACTTCGTTGCTGTCCTTTGGCGACCGACACGTTCGGCATTCAATTTCGGATCCCTCCACGAATCCACGTACGCAACTTTCCTTTTCTTTTTTCCAAAAAAAAAAATCTTTCCTTTTTTTCTCTTTGGTCAATGGAACGAGATTTTTAATGTTTGATCTTATCTCGAACTTAATAGCAATTCCAAATTTCTTAATTAAGTTAATGGCTATTCGAAAACATAGACGATCACGAAATCAACGACTCACTAAGCTAGATCAGGTTCGATTAGCTTAAGAGACTAAATTGATAGATGATTCGCCTTTTTCGGGCCAGCCCGACCGACGGTCGCAGGCCGGTCAATCTCGTAACGGCATCTTGATCAGGAGCTGAGCCATTTATATCCTTACACCTCGATTTTAGACTCCGAACCGTTTCATTCGTCGTGTTGCTTAAAAACGAACGCGCGAGATGCTGGAGGCGCAGGACAAGGGCGTGAGCGAGCGGCGCACTAGATCAGCCCAGCCGAGGACAGCTGCAGGAGCCGAGGCGGCGCTCCGAACGTGCGCAAAAAGAGGGGGGCACCTGAAACAAAAGCCTGGCCCACGTTCTCCTGCGATTTTACGATCCTACCCTTCCCCACCTCTTTTTCCCACGTGCAAAATCTGCATTACCGCCGAATCATATTCCCGGAAAAAAAAAAAAAACAGGAGACAACTCTGTCAAAAAAGGGTTGAAAATTAATTTTTTTGGTGGATTCACGAGTTCACTTCACGGGTGTCCCACCACCCCCACCCCCTCGGAATTCATGTGAATTTCGGCTTTTCAATAGATGTTTTCTTTTCTATCAAAAAAAAATTTTTCTCGACCGGATTTTAAATTATTGGAAAAGATCAGACAGATTAGTTCTTAAAATTTTGTGTACGAGGTCAATAATGTCATTTGGCGAGGGACCCTTGTTTGTCGGGATCGGGAGGGCCATCCCTTTGAGAAAAAAGAGCATTTTTTTTTTATCACTTTGAGTTATCTGAAACAATAAAAAAATTTATCTTATACGTTTTTTTTTTTTTTCATTTGGAGGGAGGGACGCAGCCGCCGGAGTGCACGGGGGGCATGTGCTGCGACTTCCAAAGCCGCTGAGAAGATGCCACGCGTCCAGTCTAGGGGCCCCCTCCATGTTGTCTGTCGGAAAGTGGAGGACACGTCACCTTCCTTTGGCAGATGGCTAAGGAGAAGGAGAGAGAGAGAGTTGAAAGAAATTTCGGTGATCCCGGTACACTAAGCTCAAATGTATTTGAACCGTCGATGTTGGTAATTCCACGTGGGACCCGTGTTAACTAAGGGCTTAGATGTAATGGGCTCACAAGATCCCGGATTACTGGAGAAAAATTATTCTTCTTTGGCTCTCTCTCTCCTCCTCCTTATCCTCTTTCCCTCTCTCACTAGCCGACGACGATTCCAATACTTATTGCATATCGGGCGTCATCTAAGATGGGCCGACAAAACGGGGCCCGGCCCATTTATCAGTTTGCCCGGCCGAACGGGTTCAGATGGGTTATAGAAAATTGGAAAGAGAAAAATCCGAACATAATTCCGAAGTACGACGCTCTTCGCCCACGGATCGACGCCGAATGACTCGTTTTCCATCCTTATTTAATTGCTCGTGACTTCTCTACGGAAGAAGCTACGCATTTAACGATTTAATGAGATGGATCGCGAGTGCGATCATGATGCGGATTAACTTGATATCACCAATTCTATTTTGACAAGAAAACAGAGCAGGGCCCGGCCCATTTGCGCATACTGGACCGTCGAGCTTGGTGGGCGTCACGAGGATGGCCCATCGAAATCGACGGTACAAAAACGGTTTGTCAAAAAAAAAAACATGGTTTCCATACACTCATCATCGAGATGGACTCCAAAACTATCACCGAATTTGTTGATCCGGAGAGTATAGCGAATGCCACAGGACCGACACCATTTAAATATATTAGAAAAATCATGGGATCGCTTTCTAAGTTCAAAATTCATCATATCTTTCTGAAAAGACAATCGACCCATAGATATGCTTGCAAATATTGGTACGGCGAAGCGATTAGATACCACGATCTACTTGCAGCCTCCTAGGGAATTATCTCATGTTTTGTTTAGTGATAAAATTTGGGATTGTTGATTTTATACTATAGTTTCCTTTAGTTTATACCTTCTGTTTACCCCAAAAAATAAAAATAAAAAATTCAACACGCTCACGAAGCAACTCTCTCACGCCCTACCGAGAATGCTTGATGAATCCGCGTGTGGACAGGACAGCTCAAAAGCTCCGAAACGAAGCCCAGCCTGTTAGAAGTTGGACCGAGCAAGAGATGGGCTCAAGGCCCTTGGAACAAAATAATAGTTTTATGAAGCCTAATGAAGACAGCCTTGTGGAGACAGCGCTAGAAAGGTTTCGGATCGTTGAGCTACTCGTCTGAGTTGTATTAAAAAAATATATATCACGTCGGAGAATTGGTATGATGTGAAGTAATTAATATATCTTAGTTAGCTCAATTCACCGACTTAAGCTTTTGAGTGAACGGCGGTCCAACTGCATATATCGATGAGCTCGAACTTGGACACACTCTTGGCGATCTTTTCGGGTAAACGTGTTAGGCAATTGATCACTTCATACAAAAAACATTGAGATCTCGATCGACATGTCAACGCCAGATCTTGCTAATGATTCATGTATATAGTCAAACCTCAAAAAATTATTGCCCTAGAAAAGAAAAAAAAAGGAAAAACTCGCCCGTCTATTTATTTACTAAAATATTATGTTTGGTTGTTGTTTGTTGCTTCACAAACATGAGAACCACTCCAACCCCCCGAAAAGAAAATGGAACATCCAGACATATCGCCTTGACTATAATGTTTCACGTTTAGTGTTGCTTTGTGCCTCGCACGTAGTCCCGCGCCTTAATCCATGCACGGTCACGTACGTATAAATACAGCCAACGTCCCGTACCAGCATTACCACAACAGCCAAGCACGAAAAAAATAATCTCCAAGTTGCCCATCCATGGCTTCGATCAAGACCTATGGGAAGATCAGCGAGGCTGAGCAAGCGACGCGCGATGCCCGCCGCCGAGCGCGGAAGAGAACCCTCGTCATAAGCTTGTCCTCCGTCATTCTTATCGCCGTTGTTGTCGCTGCGGTGGTCGGTACCTCGGCGCACGCCAACAACAAGAGTGGCGGAGAGCCTCGACCTCTCTCGACCTCGGTGAAGGCTGTGTGCGACGTCACACTGTACAAGGACTCGTGCCTCAGCTCTCTTGCCCCGATGGCCAACTCGAGCGGCCAGGTCCCCCCCGAGGATCTGTTCAAGCTGTCGATCCAAGTGGCCTTGGAGGAGTTGGCCAAGGCCGCGGGATATTTCTCCGAGCAAGGAGTGGCCTTCGATAACAACACGGCTGACGGGAAGGCAAGTGCGGCGCTGGACAGCTGCCGTGAGCTCCTCGGGCTTGCGCTGGACCATTTGAACAGCTCGCTGTCTTCGAGCGATGCGTCGAGCGAGGTCGAGCGTGCTCGATTCTGCGGATGATCTCAGGACCTGGCTCAGCGCGGCCGGGACTTGCCAACAGACGTGCATCGATGGGTTTGATGAATCGGCAGGAGCAACTAAAGAGAATGCTGCGAGTCATCTCAAGAATTCGGGTGAACTGACGAGCAATAGTCTTGCGATCATCACTTGGATTTCGAGCATCGCGAGCTCGATCAAGCTAAGGCGGCTCATGAGCCTGCCTCACCCCCACCACTACCTCGGCCGCAACCACCATCACCACAAAGTGCCGGAATGGGCGCACCGGAAGGAGCGGGAGCTGCTTCAGAGCTCCGATTTGAGGAACAAGGCAAACGCTGTTGTGGCCAAAGACGGCTCGGGCAAGTACAAGACCATCGGAGCTGCACTCAATGCCGTGCCAGATAAGAGCAAGAACGCGTTCGTGATCTACGTGAAGAAGGGGGTCTACAGCGAGAATGTGCGGGTCGAGAAGTCGAAGTGGAACGTCGTGATGGTCGGCGATGGGATGGATGCAACGGTCGTCACCGGTAGCCTGAACGTCGTCGACGGGACTCCGACGTTTCAGACCGCGACTTTCGGTAAGTCACTCCTTCGCAATCTCTTACTCATTAAAACTCGAATCCCAGAACTAACTCTTTACATTTCCACTTTGCAGCTGTCTTTGGACAAGGCTTCATTGCTAGGGACATGGGATTCCGCAACACCGCCGGCCCGGCCAAGCACCAAGCGGTGGCCCTCATGTCGACTGCCGACCTGTCCATTTTCTACCGGTGCCGCATCGATGCCTTCCAGGATTCCCTCTACACTCACTCCAACCGCCAGTTCTACCGGGACTGCAGCATCTCCGGGACGGTCGACTTCATCTTCGGGAACTCCGCAGCCGTCCTCCAGAACTGCAACATCCTACCCAAGACGCCCATGCTCGGCCAGCAGAACACCATCACCGCTCAAGGCAAGATGGACCCCAACCAGAACACCGGCATCTCTATCCAGAACTGCACCATCTGGCCGGCGGGGAACTTGACCCACGTCCAGACGTTCCTCGGGCGGCCGTGGAAGAACTTCTCCACCACGGTGTACACGCGCTCCATGATGTCCAACATCATCAGCCCGAGCGGGTGGCTGCCGTGGGTCGGCAATTCGGCCCCGGACACCATATACTACGCGGAATCTCAGAATTACGGACCGGGGTCCAACACGAGCAACAGAGTCAAGTGGAAGGGACTGAGATTGAACCTTTCTACTAAGGAAGCTAGCAAGTTCACGGTCAAATCCTTCATCAAAGGCGACAAATGGATCAAGTCCGCGGATGTCGCGTACAACCCTAATTAAATTAGTGAACTCGACACCGTGAATGATATTCGTAATTGAATTCTCCTATATGCAATGCATTGATTGATTGGGATTAAAAGGGTACGAAAAAAAGAATACTAATTGAAGGAGGAGCTGATTATTCATCGTCATGGTGTTTCTTCCTTCCTCCAGTACGGTCTACTTCATTCGTGTCCTTCGGAGTCGAAACCAGCCTAGAAAGTACAAATCAAGACACCATCTCAAGGTCTGTCCAAAAAAAAGGAAGACACCATCTCAAGGACCCGATCCTAGTAGGGATATTTTGGACATATTTTACGAAAGATTGTCTAAAAAGTCCTAAACCTATTGTAATTTTGCCAATTCAATCATAAATCTTTTAATTTGAGAGCCCTAAACTTTTTCACATTTTGCCGATTTAGTTATCTGATCAAATTAGGCAAAAAATTGTTGACATGGAAACCCGACCATCCTACGTTGCACGGTTGGCGGTGACGTGGACTTTAATAATTTTTTTGAATTGCTCACCTTTATTTCTTTTTTCCGTGTCCTATGCCGTCCGAGTGAGGGTTGGCCTTCTCGGTGCTTGCCCTCACTCACGCGAGGCCCGGCAAGCTGACCCTAGTCTGCCATGGCCTATGCTAGTGGTCGACAATAGGCCGTGGAAAAAAAAAAACAAATGAAAAAATGAAAAAAAAAATTATTAAAAATTTACAAAAATGTTCACGACCCGCCATGCTAGGGATGATGCCTAGCGTCCACGTTAATAATTTCGGATCTAAATTGGTCGGATGAACTTAATACGAAAAATGTGAAAATTTTAGGACTTAGTGGGTCAAATTGAAAGGTTTAGAATTGAATTGATAAAAGCGTAATAGTTTTAGAACTCTTTTGGCATTTTTTCTCTATCATTATGTTATTTAGTTTTGGAGGCAACAGGCCTCTCACTACCTTTACATGCTATGTGGGCCGAATCCCCGAGAATCACTTGCAAGATTTATGTGTACGGGCCCATTTCCATCTTTTTGGGCTATGAGGCCCATGTTTTATCCATCGAAGCAGCCACTCACCCATGGACAAGTCCATCCATTGCTCATATCCTGCGATCTATTGGTGCGACATAACAAATTATAGGACGAGTTGTATCCATTATAGTCTTCAAGCTGTCTCGCATGTAAATTTATCGAAATTATATGCCCGAGAAATGCTATATCGAAACGTTATGTGATATAATCGTCATATAAGATACTCTTCCCTTTAGGTTACATACAAAAGCACATTACCGTAGCTCTTTACGTCTTACTTGACATAAACTCATCCATAATCGATCATTTTGCGGATGATTGTATTATTATTTTGGCAATTCTGGAGGAAAGAACAAAAAGTAAATGTGCTTCTTTCTTAGTTTCCCTTGAATGCATGAATTGGTCTCTCTGAGGCAATATGCTTGTGTTGTAGTTTGTTTTAGTGTTATAACTGTTAGTGACGATACCATATGATATGTGTTGAAACTTTTTTTGGAGTCTTTGAGAGCACTTGAACATTGTAAATTTTAGCTGTTGGTCATGAAGATCTCATGTAAGGTGAACATGATCTCGCCCGTCAAATTGGACTACAACCCTTTTTCTTTAGTTACAATTCTCGGACCACAAGAGGAAATTTCATCACGAAATTTGTTGTTCTCGAATTATTTGTGGCTAAAATGAAGACCACCATTCATTCTCTATCTACTCTTTCTATCCAAATTTCAGATGATCATAGGATAATAGCACATTCATTGACTCAAGAGACGTGCCCTAGATCGCATCTATCTCTTCCCATGGAGTAATTCCAAAAGGACCACATTTTTTCCAAAGTTTCTGTCGTTTAGGGAAAGAATGTCTGTGACCTTGTACTAATCATGTCTATGCAGACATTTGACGTTTTGTCCTTATTCATCATAATGTCATCTTGTTGCTGTCGGCATTTTAAAAATTATTGTTTTTTATTCACTGTTAATGTTCATTCTTTATCGTGGGCCACACTTTTTTTTGGTCGAAGGGCGACACAGTTAACGTGAAATGAGATTTGCTCGAATTGACCTAAAAACACTATTGACAGGAACTAGTTAAGATACATATGGGAACCTTATCTTTTCCAAGCACCACTATTTTAAAAAGTCGGTTTAATTTTCCTCACTTAATATAGCAAATTTAGAAATCATCTTAACATTCAATTTTGTGTGCTTCCTATGTATCCATTTAGATGATTTCGGAGAAAATCATCCAAAAAGTGATAAACCTATTATATAGAGGTTAATTCAGTCCTAAATATTAAACCTCTTGACGATTTATCAATTCACCATAAACCTTTCAATTATGTCAATTTAGTCATTAACTTCTTGACGATTTGTCAATTTAGTCTTAAACTTCTTGACGATTTGCCAATTTAGTCCTAAACTTTTTGACGATTTTCCAAAATACTCTTTTTGGCCAATTATCGAAATAATAGCTTAAGGAATCGCGGAGAGGCTTGCCGATCCATGAGCTCATTTCGATCTGGATGGTCGCGCTCAACAACGGTGATAATTATACATAGCACTGTTGTTGTTCATAAGTTTTATGTTAACTTCAAATGTTCTTCTCTGGGTTGGAGTGATTGGGCACATTACTGAGGCGAGTTTACATCATACTTTGGAGTTAATTTGTTTGGAACAATTCAGTTGTTGATGTGAATTTAAGCCGATAGGGACATTGCATAGTGAATTTACAATCGGTGGTGATTGGACTTGCTACGTCATCGATTTTTTATGAAAATTGATCGCAATAACTACATTGGAATTCTATGCCAATTTTTTAATATTAAATTAAAAAATTTATGACTGATTTAACATTCGTATAATCGGTCTAAGAGTGATCAAGTAATTTTCCTCCTATATTACGTGGGTTACCACTTGTGGGTGCCGGAAAGTTACAACTTTAATAGTAAAAGCATCGGACCACCCGAGACAAACTTTGTCGTCCACAGATTGGTACCTCATGTCATGTGGCTTTCGAAAAGCACAATACCATTTAATCTGTATTCAGAGAAATTGTTGGATTCTCCAAGAACAAATTGACCCCAATGAATCTCGGCCATTGAATGATTTAGATATCATGTAAGATCCACGTGGTCCAACGAAACGGTTGATATTCGTTAGATTGATGTGCAATCAAATCCTGCAAGTATTGGTTTCATCGTGCGAGCTTCGCTCCGGTCCAAACGACGTGAGCCCCCTAATTGGATTCCAGCATCTTCTCTTTACTTAACCATTCCAAAATGGATTTTTGAACCCTCAATCTATTGTGATTTTGTTAATAAAGTCTTAAGCTTTTTAATTTTTCTAATTATGTTATAAAAATTTTCACATTTTGTTAATTGAGTCCATCCTACTAATTTTGACCGAAAATTAATGATATGGACACCGACCATCCACCGGCTATCCTACATTGTACGGTTGATGTTGATATAAATTTTTTTATTGTTAAGGGCCAACAGGCGGCCACTAGCGAGGAGGCCCTTGCGTAGCTATGAATGAGGGCCGCGGCTGACAAGACTCGTAGAACTCGCCTAATGTTTGACTTAATTGGCACAATTAAAATATTTATATCTGAATTAGCATAATCAAAGTAGGCTTAGAATTTTTTTGGTAATTTTCACGAGGAAATTTTATCACCAAAGATCTTGTTCTTGACCATTTCTGCTAAAATCGAGATGACAATTCAATCTCTCCCAACTCTTTCAATCCAAATTTCGGACAAGTTTGCTCAGAAATTGCAACCGAAACTTTTGTTTTGGTACATACAATACTCCTTCAAAAGAAGTCATGGCCATGTCCTCGGACAGCGGCCACACTCCACAGGTTTCAGTCATGAAGTGTCGGCACAATAATTTTTGGAGCCCTCTTTTGATCCTTTTTCCCTGTGAATGAACAACGCCAAAAACGACAGATGAATTGACCATTGAGAGCGCCTAGTTGATTCAAGAGAATCTCATCCATCTCTCACCATATAATAATTCCAAAATATTAATTCCAAACTTCATCTATAGTAAAAAGTTTGATATTTACTAGATATGAAAAGGCTCGTATAAATAACGAGAAAGACAAACTAGATATATTGAATGTACAGTTACACGATTATCAATTCAGTCCGAAACTTTTACTTTTTTAGTCAACCTTTGCTTTTCTTCTTGCTCTTCGAACGACAACCATGATCAGATTCAGTTCGAGCGTTCATTTCATTACTTTACTAAATAACTTGAATGTCTAGGAAATTTTTTTAAAAATGATAATAAAAATATGCATCTTGCAAGTAGGAATTGCAATTCATGATTTCATATATTAAAAAAAAAAGGAAGAGGAGGAAATATCCATGTTTGCATAATTAGGAATCATTTAGAATAAAAAATTTGTTCTCGCATCGGTCATTTTTAAGAAATTATTTTCCTAATCTCTTATTTTTGGTGAAACAAGCGTAACCTTAAATGGAATTTCTTTTTTTTTTTCTTTGTGAAAATGGAAGATTTCATGATTAGAAGTTCCATCCATATGTAGTACGGCCTTGCGCATTTATTTTATGCACTGATATGGTTTGTGAAAGTTCAAACAATTTTCGTAATTAATCGAGAAAATCAAATTGCAATCGAAGAGTCTTGGGAGAAGCCGTGCCAAGAGCGAGCAACACCTCGCGTTTGTGCCTGCTTGGCAATCCGTTAAACCTCCTCGAGGTTCGCCTCGAGAGGGCCACGACAATAAAATGCTCTTACAACATTGTTCTTTTAATGTTGCGTGCAACATTTGAACATAAAGATTAAAAAAGGTTTATGTACTTTTCATTTACAATTGCCATGACGCAGGCAATGAGATTGGCATTCCTTGTTTAGGCAGCAGGGTTGTCTGCATTGAATAAGCTATAGTCTTCGGCGGACTTCGGTTTTGCCTGGAGGTGGCGAAAACCGAAGTACACCAATCAGTCAAACTTTTTTAGTTTCGTCGATTTAGTCTTAAATTTTTATACAAAAATTCAATATTGTCATTCCGATCAATTTTTTTCGAAATTGCTAACGTTGTGGTGTTGCCACGTAAGACGGTCGGTAATTCCAGGAAGAAAATTGATCGAGAAGACTACATTGAAATTTCGTGCAAAAGTTCCGGACTGAATTTACAATCCTATAATTGTACATTCAATGTATCTAGTTTGTTTTTCTCATTGTTTATACTAGCCTTTTCAGTGTCGGTATTTATGGAAATTGTTATTTTGTTTGCTGTTTAATGAAGATTTTCCAACGATCGTTATTCAAGACAGGTCAATTTTTTTTTTTTTTGGAAATATTATGTCGAGCATTGTCCTCCATTAAGGTACTTAGATTATGAGTAAGAAATGAATTAAAAGCTTAATTTAATAAATGTTTTAGTAAAATCTATTAGCTGACATTTTTGAGTAATCTACGGGGGTGATCGGTTCCCGAATAGTCCGATTCTCACCCCGAACTAGCATATCGGAAGGATCGGCCTAATCCGATTCCCGAGCGGTCCAGTAGAGAATGGGTTACATGTGCTTGAAATACATATTCACATATTTTTCATATTATGCTGAAGTTAAAGTAGATGCACCATTTTGCATCACAACAACATTGTCAATTAAGGCAAGGTTGGATGCCACTTCTTACCGGCCAAAAAATCAAACTACTTCAAAAGAGACTTCCAAAATCATGTGAGCATGACCGCGCATGCTTAGTTCACGATCTTTGCTTGATTTCATACTTGAGAAAATTCCCGAATCGAGTCACTTTCATTCCACGTCCATTTGTAAAAGTGCCTATAATAATCAAGAGTTTAAATGATTTTTTAAAAGATCATTAAGAAATAAAATTTAAATTAAAAAAAAAAAAAAACAGCCCAGTTCGGGCAATCTTGATGGGCAATCCCACACCTGAAATAAAAAATCGGACCGAATCGGCCAAGTTTGTCCTAAATGGCAGTTCCCCATTTGATCTATTCTTGTTTGCCCACTTGCCTATTTCTTTCCGAGATGTCGAGATGTGAGAGTTCTATTTGGAGTTCGCCTTTTTCCAGATTCTGACCGGTCCCTAGTCTCTTGATTGCAAATGATGTCGTCTCCTACAATTAGCACGTTCTATTTGGGCAAACAGTTGGTGTTATCTGCACGTAGCCCATAAATAAAGCAGCCCTCATCATCATCATCATCATCGTTGCATTCCTTTTGTCGTACCTGCGTCGGTCTATATTATTTCAATATTCAGCTTGACCACGGCCGAGTATCTCGCATCTTGCCGTAGGATGCGCATTCCAACGGGTGGGTTCTGTTCGACTCCACGAGCGGACGTGACAACGCTTTTGTTCTGAAAATTAATTTTTAAGCAGAGATTAAATTTTTTATTTCTGAAAAGAAGTAATATTTTACTCCTTCAAATGGCTCTCAAAACTATTTTTAGAGGAAAAAAAAACTTCAGAAAATAAAAAAATAAAGCTACGTAATCAAATAAATTTTTGCTCAAAGACTTTTGGAAAATTTTATTTCGAAAAGTCTTCATGCACATCATATCACTTTTATGTATCAATCTTACAAATTATCCTAAAACCATTTTTTTAATGGGACTACCGCCCAAAAAAACTCTCAACTTTAGCGTTTGTGTGATAATTTTACCCAAAATTTTTTTATGCCTAAAAAAAATCTTCAAATTTTACATTTGTCCCAATTCTATCCCAAAATTTTATTTTTGTACAAATTCTATCAGCTTAGTACCCAAAAAACCCTCAACTTTAGCATATGTCCCAATTTTATCCAAATTTTTTTTTGTCTCATAAAAAACCTCCAACTATTACTTTTGTCCTAATTCTACCATCGTTAGCCTTCCGTCTATAATCACTATTAGTTAATCCTATGTGGCATTTTTACGTTGTTAATGAATTATACTTCAATAAAGCTGCTATGAAAAAAATCTTGAATTTCTTTTATGTAGTTTGCTTCCCTCTACATATTGCCGGGAAATATAGAGTCATTTAAGATGGCGCGTTTCGTACTCACTTTGGAACTTAGCAAACACAAAAAAGACTAGACATGGAGATAAAATTTTGTCATCCCTAAAACCTACTATTTCTAAATTTCAAAGATTCATTAGTAAATTCGGCGAAAAAACTCGAGTCACACGGGATTAACTAACGCGATTATGGATGGAAGACTGACGGTGGTAGAATTGGGATAAAAGTAAAAGTTGAGAGTTTTTTTATGAGACAAAAAAAATTTTTTGAATATAATTGGGACAAATGTTAAAGTTGAGAGTTTTTTTTAATATTAAACCGATAAAATTGGGATAAAAATAAAAATTGAGGTTTTTTATGAGATAAATTTTTTTTTTTGGATATAATTGCCATAAATGTGAAAATTGAAGGTATTTTTTTGGGATTAGGCCCTTTTTAACGTAACGGACTAAATTCGAGGAGGTGGTAGGACATTAATGGAATCCATATGATTTCAATTCATATGTACAAGTTTTGTCCTCACTCACTTTGTCAGGTGCTCTTAAGCCAGAGAAATCTGACGTGTGCAATGATGAAAATATGGAAGATCAACTTCATCGGGCTGATTGTTTTCCAATGGCTTCCCTTTAGAAGCCAACCCCACAAAGCTCCTGTATGATTTCACTCCCACATGCAACAAAAACACAAAGCCCTCGATCATAGATTCCAAGATCGACTTCTTTTTTCATTCAGGGTATGTGATTCAGACCTTTTTTCTATGTGAAATGATCTGAAGTTGCAATCTATCTCTTTTGATTTAAACGTGAAGCATCCTAACGTTTTCACGTGTTCTCACTCACTCTTGGAATATGCCTAGAGGTGGAGAATCATATATGATGTTATCCGTACTGGTATTCACTCAGGCCTTGTGATTATTCTCTCTCGAAACAGATCCTTCGCGTGAGGAAAGAAGGGCTCTTCTGTTTCATTTGTTCAAGGAGCTGAATTTCGCGGGTCCGGCTCTATCTGTTCAGGTTATCAGCAATGGCGGCGGAAGAACAAAAGGAGACGTTGTTGCAGAAGCATTACTATGAGAACTGCCCCGGCTGCAGAGTCGAGAAGCTTAACGAATCACAGAGAGGCTTGCCTATCCGTGGGCTCGTGTCGATCTGGATCGTCGTGCTTTGCAATTGTAATGAGCATGGATAGCACTATTGTTGTTCATGAGCTTTCTGTCAACTTTTGGAAAAAAAAAATTCCCCTTTCTGGGTTCGTTGAACTTCCCGAGTGACAGGACATAAGTACGACGCGAGTTTACATGATATTTTGGAGTAAATTTGTTTCGAATAATTCAGTAGTTGATGTAAAGTTAAGCCGATGGAGACATTGCACAGTGAGGGAGAGTGTAAACCCAGATTTCTTATTTCTCTGGCAGTATCAGTCCTCTTAGCTGATTGAAAATTTTCATATAGTTATGACGTTAATTCGTTCAGAAATCGGAAGTCATTGGCCTATTCGAAAAGATGTACAAACTAGATGTACTTGTAGTCACATAATTAATCACTAATTAGACTTATGATGTCACTAACCGGTGTGTTGTCCTTTCTCCTTCCAGCACTGCCAATATCATCTCTGTTCCCATTCCTTTACTTCATGGTAAGTTCTTACATGTTAGATTCCAACTTTTAAGTATGATGTATATGTATTGTCATTCTTGTTCAATTAGTCCTGAAATGTTTTGCATTTGCTGCAAATGAAACAAGTATGAGCGAAGTGAACATTGTATCATCTCACTTTGAAGCATCAGAGTTAGCTGCTGGCATGCAGTCGTGTAGGATGGTTAAACTCGATCGAAAGTCCCACGACCTTCCTCAGTAGATAATTGCATAAATGACTTGAAGCATATGATTTGGCTTCTTCTACTCAGGAAATGTTCGTTTGTTTGTTGAATTTCGAATGGCAGATTAGAGATTTCCATATCGCCGCAAGAGAGGAAGACATCGGGTATTATGCCGGTTGTGTAGGTATGATCATCCTGTTGCTTATCTCTGTTCATTGCAGACTCCCTGGTTTGATTTTGACTGCACTGTTCACTGACAAACTACTCCAAATCTGGAAGGTTGTTCGTTCCTGTTCGGTAGAGCCTTGACGTCAATTTTCTGGGGAATTGTGGCGGATCGATACGGGCGAAAACCAGTCATAATTATGGGAACAATCGCAGTGTTAGTATGAGATCACCATTCATTTTCATTTCCCAGTGACGAAAAAATTCCTCCGACGATTACAATCAATTTAAGTGTTATGATTCGATTTATATCAGCATCATCTTCAACACACTTTTCGGCCTTAGCGTGAACTTTTGGATGGCCATGGCAACGAGGTTTCTTCTAGGAAGTTTAAATGGTTTACTTGGACCGATCAAGGTAAGATATCGTACCGCCCATGAACTTTGAGACACGTCGTGGCACAAGTTATTTTGAGCCTCAGATAACCTATCCCTTCTTAATTTATTCCATGAATTTGAGATCATTCTGGCATATGTGCTTCGTAATTCCATAACAGGCTTATGCGAGCGAAATATTCCGTGAGGAGTACCAAGCGCTAGGAGTATCAACTGTAAGATCTCCGACCTTTTGTAAAAAAGCTTTGAGGTCTCAATACAGATTCCTAGTTCTTCTGCTAAGTAAATAAAGCTGACAGTTATACTTTGGACTCAGGTTAGTACAGCATGGGGGATAGGATTGATTATCGGTCCAGCTCTGGGAGGTTATCTTGCGCAGGTACGTCTGATTTATCATATCTCGACGCATAAATTGAGTATTCCAAAAGCGAGGACAATTCGGACAACCGTGCGGGAATTGCTTCTCTCGTTTTCATGCTCCTCTGATGTTCCTGGTTGTTCTGTATTTTTTCACTTCAGCCCGCAGAAAAGTACCCGTTGATATTTTCCAAAGAATCGGTGTTCGGAAAGTGAGTGGACGTTGCTTTCTTCTACATTAACATTGCAGATCCTATCAAGTGATCATACCCATGAGCTTTAAACATTTGAATTCTTGATTTGGGCGCAGATTTCCCTACTTCTTGCCCTGTCTCACCATCTCGCTTTTCGCATTGGTTGTTTCAATCGCGACCTGCTGGCTTCCGGTATGCGCTTCACTAAACCCAGTTCATGTTTCACATTCTTGTCGTCTCATCAGACGTTAACTCTGCAAAACTCCATCTATGAAAGGATACGCAACTGCTTGTTGTGCGTTATTGAGTGCCCAAAATCCGGTTTCATTGCAGGAAACATTGCATATGTACCACTATAATAGCAAGCTTGATGAGTCTCGCAAAGATATGGAGACCGCATCCCTCGAGTCTGGTGTGAAATGCGAGATGCAACAAGTCGAAGGGAAAGCTCCGAAAAAGCCTCTCTGTTTCGTAATTGGCCCTTGATGTCGGCCATCCTGGTGTACTGCGTCTTCTCGCTTCACGACATGGCTTACTCGGAGGTAACGTAAAATAGCACGCGCTTCTCTACCACGCCTTCTCAGTTCTATTCTAATATCATCGTGCAATGATTTTAGTTCTCATGGTGCTGAGTGCTTCATTGACAGTTGCTTGAAGAGCAAAAATTGCTCTATTGTTGACGTACACGAACTTGTAATCTGCAATGCAGCAGGCAGAAGGCCCTCCTTTGGCTAGCCACGATTTAATGGCTGTCACGAGAAATTTATTTTGACTTGCTCTTTTGAATTCTGTCCTAGTTGGAAGTAATTCATCGGAATATGGCATCGGCATATCATGCTGGTTTCCGAATAAGTTCATTTCGTGTTTTAATTCGATCCTCTCATTAGCCTTTCTGTTCTACTTGCTCTCTGTAGATCTTCTCGCTGTGGGCCGTAAGCCCTAGGCGATTAGGGGGTTTAAGCTACACCACTGAAGATGTTGGAACAGTTCTTTCCATCTCAGGTATATACTCCAGTTTCTTCCTTGTATGTCAAGATAAATTCGTTCAGGAAAACAACTCGGTAGTCACTAAATCTGCAATTCAAACAAAGCTTCGAGATGTGGTAGTCTGTATTATTGATATGAGTTCTGCCTATTCGAAACTTCGAATTATGGTGGTCTATTATCATTGAACATGACTCTGTACTCGTTCAATATATATGCGGAGGGTTGCTGATTGCTGAATTCTACTGCCAGGTGCCGGCCTTCTCATCTTCCAAACGTTTTTATACCCATACTTGGACAGACTACTCGGCCCCATTTTGGTAGCTCGCATTTGTGGGGTATGTTTTCGACATCTCATAGCTTGGAACTCGAGTACGTGCTGGTGAAAAACATTTTGTCTCGCTGCTATTCATGGTCTATCTGATAAAATGACGATAATCCCTTGTGTTTCCTTTGCACAAACGCGTGAATGCAGGTCTTAGCGATACCGCTCTTGTCGAGCTACCCTTTTATAGCCATGCTGACCGGGCTAAGTCTCTCCATAGTGTTGAATTGCGCATCAATCGCGAAGAATGTTCTTTCTGTGAGTATGCTTTACATACTATGGAAAAGAGAAAAAGCAAAACCTCTGTTCATACCCAATTCTAACTGTCGAATTTTTCATGTCGAAAGCTTTCTGTCTTCACCAGCTTGTTCCTTCTGCAAAACAAAGCCGTTGTAAGCTTCTCATGATCATCTTCCAACTGTCTGATCTTTGTTAACATCCTCGAATACATACATTTCTCGTGAAGGTTTGGCTTAAGTCCGAATATGACATCGCAGGATCAAGATCAGAGAGGAGCTGCTAATGGAATCACGATGACTGCCGTGTCTATCTTCAAGGCGGCCGGTCCAGCTGGAGGAGGCGCAATGTGAGTTTCGCTTAATTTTGGTCGGCTTTCATTATATCAGTACGGCGGGACAATTAGCAGTCGATAATAGTTAACTCATTATGGAAAGCAAACAATTACTCTGCATGCTTAAAGGGTAGGCTTGCTTAATATTCTCATCCATGGACAAAATCTTTTGCAGATTCTCTTGGACACAGAAGCGTCAGGACGCGGCCTTTCTCCCAGGTAAACCGAACTTTTTCCAGTTCCGAGATGACGGCTCTCGCCTTCTTTATATAACCATGACTAACTCATCTGTTGTATCTGCCAAAAGAAAAAAAATGTTTACATGAAGATGTGTATGTGCAGGCAGCCAGATGATCTTCTTCATCCTGAATGTGGTCTTGGCGATCGGGGTGCTGACGACGTTCAAGCCATTCCTTGTCGGGCGCTGCAACTAAATGAAAGCAGAGTTGAACCCGCGTGGATTCTAAACATAGGCGCTGCTAAAACTCAGAGCAGAGCTTGCGTAATATCAGCTGTCATTCGATTCTTTCCGAGTTCCATCGATCCCATGCTCGTGAACTAATCTCCTGTAGACCTGATCATGGGTATAAGGGCGTGTTAGGCCCTCCAGACCCGAAGCACAACTTGAGCGGCTTAGGGAAGAAATTCCTTCTTTGGCCCGGTCATTGTATAAAGAGAACATTACATATTTTACATCATGGGCGAGTCTACGTATGAACGTTCACTTTAGTTCCAAAACTTTTCACCGAATCACTTCAATACTAAATCAAAGAAAAAATGATCACTTAAGTATGTCCGGCGATGAAATCTGCCAAAAGATATTAGGTGGGTTCTTTAATGAAAGTTAATACCTAGGTGGCTTTTCATTTAAAAAAAGGGTCCATGTGGTCGATGAGGTCTCCTTTAATTGCAAAACAACTCCGCACTAAATCAATTTAATCTCTCTTTCTCTCTCTCTTTCGCTCACGCCCTTTCGCTCACTCTCTCTCTCTCTCTCTCTCATTCAAGCCCCGGTGCTTATCCCTTGTGAATATATATGTCTTGATCCTCTATGCGTCGCCTAAGGTGAGGAAGTTCCACATCGTCATTGAATTTCTCGACCATTGGATGCCTAATATCAGCTTTTGGCTTCGGTTTGCTGTCATGAAGACCTTTCCGTCAATACGGATATGAGGTCGTGTGAGATTGCTGGCTATTTGACTTGCCAGAAATGGCACTTACTTCGATGTGACATTTAAGTGAACCCCGTGTACAATCGCACTCTTGTTCTTATCCCGCCATTTCCCCGACTCTTCCTTGTTGACTTAAGCGAACTCATATTTGTACCCACTAAGCATTCTTGTTTTACTCACTTGTCGACTACTTTTGTTCTTGCCAAGTTCCCTGCATCTTCTTCACGTGAGACTCTTTAACTTTGACTTGGACTTGCTTGCATCCCACGTGCTACCTCCAAGCTGGAGATTTGCTGCGCGTTCTTTAGGATTCTCCAGATTCCTAGGTAAGAATTTGTTCGTTGGATACTGACTAGTTGCAGCTGGATCTTCAAGTTCTTGACTTTATCATTCAGCAAGTAATTTCTAGGTTCAGAAAATGGATGACAGATTATTTTTTTTTTCTGGTCAGGAAATAGATAACAATTTCCAACACTCTCCCTGATCTATTTTCACGATATTCCGGACATATCTCATAATATCCTGGAAGTACCTTAAAATTCTTCATGTAATTTGTGCCGTGCCTTTTCACAGTTTTCGTTCCACGATCCCTTATATCCTTTCTTGTAACACTTGCACCTACCTTCTAATCGACATACATTTGTTCAAGGATGTCCCATATGTATCGGGCCATCAAAATTCTGGCTCCGGCTTTTGTTCTACCTCTGGCTCTGGCTTAAAGACCGTGTCTTTAATTTTAGTAGAAGGTGGTTAGGGCAAACGCCCAAAACCAACCAGACGGACCTAGCTCTGTTTTCACAGTCCCTTACACCTGGCTCATTTACGAACATTGGTTCACCATTTTACCGCTTGGTTCTGACTAATGCCCATAACCAAATGATCATGCCTTGCTCTGATACTATGTTTCTAATGTGGATTGTGTGGAAGCATGGTTTTGATATCGAGCATAGTTTTTGGTTAGTTGTGTACAACTGTATAGAGTTTGGTAGACCGATGGACAAGGGTATGATAGGATATTTCAAGGATATAGGTCATGAGATAATGCTAGTTTGATAAGTTGATAGAATTGATATTACAGTAGTTGGAGTAGGTCTGGTTGGAAAGCTACCTGAGATGGAAGTTTATTTTCATGCTCCCCTCACATTTTTTGATTAACTAGTTAAGAATGTGCTGCACGTTCTCTAGGCTTCTCTCGATTGCTAGGTAAGAATTTGCTAGCTGGATATTAACTAGTTGCAGCTGGATCTTCAAGTTCTTGACTTCATTATTAAGCAAGTAGTTTCCAGATTTAGGACATGATCACAATTTCCAACATGATTATACTCTCTCCAAGCAGATTTTCCGTGTGAGAAAAGAAGGGTTTCTCTGTTTCATTTGTTCGGGAGCTGAACTTCACCTTTCTTGTTCTATCTGTCGAGGTTAATAGCAATGGAAGAACAAAAGGAAGCGTTGTTGCAGAAGCATTACTACGAGAATTGCCCTGGCTGCAAAGTCGAGAAGCTTAAGGAATCCCGGAGAGGCTTGCCGATCCGCGAGCTTGTGTCGATATGGACGTTGTGCTTTGCAGCGGTAATGAGATTATATAGCCCTATTGTTGCTCATAAGCTTTCTGAAAACTTTTGGATTTTTTCCTCTCTGGGTTCATTGAATTTACCGAGTGACTGGACATAAGGATGACGCAAATTTACATGTCATTTGGAGTTAGTTTGTTTGAAATAATTCAGTTGTTGATGTGAAGTTAAGCCGATGGTGACATTGCATAGTGATGGAGTGCGTGACCATGGATATTTTATTTCTCTGGCAGTATTAGTCCACTTAGCTGATTGTAAAATTTCATATAGCTATGACGTTAGTCCGTTCAGTAATCAGAAGTTATTTGCTGATTCGAAAAGATGTACTAACTAGATGTACTTGTAACCTAATTGATGGCTAATGAAATTTATGATGTCACTGACCAGTGTCTTGTCCTTTCTCATTCCAGCACTGCCAATATCATCTCTATATCCTTTCCTTTACTTCATGGTAAGTTCTTACATTTTATACTGCAACTTCTAAATATGATGTATTTAGAAATGTTCTATCTATGCTCGAGACATTGCGTCCTAAATTACATGGTTTAGGTTCTGTTTTCTCGAACGTCGTCTCTCTAGGCTCCAGATTGTTATTCTTGGTCAATTAGTCCTGAAAATTTTTGCATTTGTTGCGAATGAAACAAGTATGAGCGAAATGAACATTTTTTTATCTAACTTTGAAGCATCAGAGTTAGCTTTTGGCATGCAGTCCAACTACTTTCCTCTGTAGATAGTTGTGTAAATGACTAGAAGCATATGATTTAGCCTCGTCTACTCAGGAAATCTTAGTTTGTTTGTTGTATGTGGAATGGAAGATTAGAGATTTCCATATCACCACAAGAGAGGAAGACATCGGGTATTATGCCGGTTGTGTAGGTGAGATTATCCTGTTGCTTATCTCTGTTAATTGCAGACGCCGTGGTTTGATTTTGGCTGTACTTTTCACTAACAAACTCCTTGAAATCTGGAAGGTTGTTCATTCCTGTTTGGTAGAGCCTTGACGTCGATTTTCTGGGGAATTGTGGCGGATCGCTACGGGCGAAAACCAGTCATAATTATGGGAATAATTGTTGTGTTAGTACCAGATCACCATTCATTTTCCGTTCCCGGTGACGAAAAATTTCTCCGACGATGACGATTACAATCAATTTAACTGTTATGGTTCGATTTATATCAGGGTAATCTTCAACACCCTCTTCGGCCTAAGTGTGAACATTTGGATGGCCATTACCATGAGATTTCTTCTAGGAAGTTTAAATGGTTTACTCGGACCGATCAAGGTGAGATCTCGTACTGCTTATGAACTTTTGGATTCGTTGCAGCACAAGCAAATTTGAGCCTCAAATAAGTTCTGATGTATGTGTTTTGTAATTTTGTAACAGGCTTATGCGAGCGAAATATTCCGTGAGGAGTACCAAGTGCTAGGAGTGTCAGCCGTAAGATCTCCGAGCTTTGTTAGAACCTTTTGAGCTCTCAATATAGATTTCTAGTTTCTTCTGCCAAGCACGTAAAGTTAGTACAGCATGGGGGATAGGATTGATTCTCGGTCCAGCTCTGGGGGGTTATCTTGCGCAGGTATGTCTGATTTATCCCATCTCGACGCATGAAATTGAGTATTCGAAAAAGGACAACAATTCCGATACTTGTGTGCAAAAACGCTTCTCTTATTTATCATGCTCCTCTGAGTTTCCTGGTTTCTGTATTCTTTTGCCGTCAGCCTGCAGAAAAGATCCCGTCCATATTTTCCCAAGAATCAGTATTCGGAAAGTGAGTGGATGTTGCCTTCTTCTGCATTAATATTGTTAGATCCTATCAAGAGATCATCCTCATGAGCTTTAAACATTTGATTTCTTGATTTGGATGCAGATTTCCCTACTTCTTGCCCTGTCTCACCATCTCGGTTTTCGCATTGGTAGTTTCTATCGCGTCCTGCTGGCTTCCGGTATGCACTTCACTAATTAGTTCGTGTTTCGCATTCTTGATGATGAAAATATTTGGTTTTTTTTCCACTCAACAGACATGATCTCTGCATAACTTTATCTATGAAAGGATTCACAACAGCTTGTTGCGCTTTATTGAGTGCGTAAAAATCTGGTTTCATTGCAGGAAACATTGCATATGCACCACGGAAATAGCGAGCTTGATGAGTCTCGCAAAGACATGGAGACCGCATCCCTCAAGTCTGGTGTGAAATGCAAGATGCAAGAATTCGAAGGGAAAGCTCCGAAAAAGTCTCTGATTCGTAATTGGCCCTTGATGTCGGCCATCATGACGTACTGTGTCTTCTCCCTTCATGACATGGCTTACTCGGAGGTAACATAAGAATAGCACGCGCTTCCCTGCCACGCCTTCTCAGTTCTTCTTCATTCACCGTATTCTAATATCATGAGGGCAATGATTTCAGCACTCATGGTGCCGAGTACTTCATTGACAGTTGCTTGAAGACCAAAAATTCTTCTATTGTGGACGAACACGAACTTTTAATCTGCAATGCAGTAGGCAGAAGACATTCCTTTGGCTAGTCATGATTTAATGGTTGTTGCGAGAAATTTATTTTGACTTGATCTTTGGAATTCTATCCGAGTTCGAAGTAGTCCATAATACGGCACCAGCATATCATGCCAGTTTCCAAACAAGTTCATTTTGTCTTTGGTTTAGATCCTCGCATTAGCCTTTCCGTGCTATTTTCTCTTTGTAGATCTTCTCGCTATGGGCTGTAAGCCCTAGGCGGTTAGGGGGTTTAAGCTACACGACTGAAGATGTTGGAACTGTTCTCTCCATTTCAGGTATACACTCTAGTTTCTTCCTCGTCTATCAAGATAAATTCGTTCAGGAAAACAACATGGCAGTCACTAAAACTGCAATTCAAAGGAAACTTCGAGATGTGGCGGTTCTTATTGTTGATATGAGTTCTGCCTCTTCGAAACTTGGAAGTATGGTGGTCTGTTATCAATGAACATATCTCTGTACTGGTTCAAAATATTTGCCCCGTATCCTGATTGCCAAATTCTGCCGCCAGGTGCCGGCCTTCTCGTCTTCCAAACATGTTTATACCCATACTTGGACAGACTACTTGGCCCCACTTTGGTAGCTCGCATTTGCAGGGTATGTTTTCGACATCTCATAACTTGGAACTCGAGCATGTGCTTGTGAAAAACATTTTTGTCTCGCTGCTATTCAGGGTCTATCTGACAAAAGGACTATAATCCCCTGTGTTTCCTTTGCACGAACGTGAGAATGCAGATCTTATCGATACCGCTCTTGTCAAGCTACCCTTTTATAGCCATGCTGACCGGGATAAGTCTCTCCATAGTTTTGAATTGCGCATCAGTCGCAAAGAATGTCCTTTCTGTGAGTATGCCTTACACTCTACGGAAAAGAGAAAAGCAAAACCTCTGTTCATACCTAATTCTAACTGTGGAATTGTGCATGTCGAAAGGTTTCCATCTTCACCAGCTTGTTCCTTCTGCAAAACAAAGCCGTTGTAAGCTTCTAATGATTATCTTCGACGTGTCTGATCTTTATTAACATCCTCAAATACATACATTTATCGTGAAGATTTGGCTTAAGTTGGAATCTGAAATCACAGGATCAAGATCAGAGAGGAGCTGCCAATGGAATTGCGATGACCGCCATGTCTCTCTTCAAGGCAGTTGGTCCAGCTGGAGGAGGCGCTATGTGAGTTCCGCTTAATTTTTGTCAGCATTCATTGTATCACTACGACGGGACAATTAGCAGTAGATAATCTTAAACTCTTTACTGAAAACAATCAATTACTCTGCATGCTTAAAGGATGGACTTGGCTAATGTTCTCATCCATGGACAAAATCTTTGGCAGATTCTCTTGGACACAGAAACGTCAGAACTCGGCCTTTCTGCCAGGTAACTCATCTGTTGTCATATGCCCACAAGATAAAATGCTTACATGAAGATGTGTATATATGCACACATTCACGATGTACAATGATGAGATATAAGTCTATGCGACCTTGACAGACCGCGCTTGAGCTCTCTGCTGACTGAGGAACTTTGACGACCCCATGCCTATGTGCAGGTAACCAGATGATCTTCTTCATCTTGAATGTGGTCGTGGCGATTGGGGTGATGATGACATTCAAGCCGTTCCTTGTCGAGCGCCGCGAATAAATTAACGCAGAGTTGAACCCGCATGAATTCCAATTATAGGCAAGCGGAAGGATGTTCATGTTGAATATAATACTCCCTTCGTTAAGACATAAGACATGAACAAGTTCATACTCAACCCACAACCGTAACATGTACTACCATCCGAAGCATACAGGGAATGATCTAGCGTATCTGGTGAGGGATACACAAACAGGATCCTTCTCCTTTCTATCAGGCGGTCTCAACAAAATTTGTTCAATACATATGGACACTATACTCCGTACACCCAAATATACACGAACACATACATATGCATGTGCTGCCTAGCTCTCTACCATCTCCCCTGGATCGCCCTCTGGCCCGTCGTCACCATCTCTGCTGTTGTCCCCACCGTTGCAGTCGTTTTCTATGATCAGAGGTCCTAACACATGATTGCCTTGCCTAAAATTTCAAGCGATAAATCTAACAGTAACAACAGGCAGACATCCCGTGTTGACAAATAAGACGGTTGTGTACTTAATGAAAACGGTCAGTGAATTAGGGAAAACAACATCCTCATGCCAAGCCCGAATATGATATGGCGCTCCGTAGAAGTGGTGAGGGGCATATCCATATCTAAGGATTTGAAATTTTTGCAAGAGTAGGTCACATCCCAACAAATAAATCATCTAAAAATTACACCATACGATTCTCATGCTTCCCGACTAAAATTCATTTAAGACCCGCTCTTCAAATAAATTACATGAATTAAATGTTTAATTTCAAAAAATTTATTATTATTACTATTACAATAGCGACTTCCAGGGATTGAACCTCGGTCATCTATGGACCCTTTTCGGTTTTCATTCACCACACGCCGATGCGCTGGCGGTGTCGGATAGTATTCTTTCTTTTTGTTTATCTTACCTGGCACATCATTTTATATTCATCAGATTGCCATCCAGGATTATAACAAAAATACAGATCAAGCATTTGCAGCCAATGAACATCACATCACATGAGGTGTGCTATGCACTCATGGATATGCACATAATTTTCAGCCTTATTTTATTTCATAGCTCTCAATCTCACTTCCCACGGATTCCTCCCAATAGCCGCGCATGGTGCTATCAAGATTTACAAATTTGGGCATCTCAACTCATGAGACTTCTCTGATCACTAGCAGAGGCTTCCCTTGCACACTGAGGGGCTTCCTAAATCACCAGAGGCTCCATCGGAACTCTATCCGATGAGAAATTTCTACGTCTTTTAACTCCGTGCTCATGCACACGTGTCATTAATGGGAATATTCTACATGCGAATCATTCGAGTCTACCACTATTCAGCATGTATAAAAAAGAAACAGATACACAACGGTAATTCGCACGCAAACCAACCGTACCCCACATATCTATGTTCCTTCAGCCACTGGGCAGGTTTGGACTTCATATTGCATTGATTAAAATTATCAAATTAATTACTAAAATCATGAAAATCCACAAAATGATAGTTCAATGTATGCTGAGTAACTTTCGTTTATAAGTTTTTCTCATTTCGACCGTGGAAATGCAATTTTTCCTTAAAATGCAAATGCCACTCATAAGAAGTCAATATTGCACATTGATCGAAATTTTCACTTTTCATCAAGTGAAGCAATCTCAAAACTCACGAAAATTTAATATGCTGTACATAAACCCAGCTCTACAACTTTTATAGCATTCACGAAGTCCAAATCAGTATGTATAAATCACAGTAAATCAAGCAACTTAAAAAAATTCGAAAAATCGCACTAATTAGGACAATTTTGAGACGAATACTATCCGGAATTAGCAATAAAAGAATTTACAAAATAAATTTCGTCGTGAAATTTAGCAAATTTATTTTTCGTCGCTAAGTTTAGCACAAAACACAATTCGCCACCAATTTAGTGACAAATTTTTTTTTCATATGATAAAATCATTTCTTTTACTTTCGATTTTAAATTTAATTAAAAGCGGCGCGGGTCAACTAACGGGTTCGGGTCGCAAGGCTCATGGTTCCAGATCCGCAGGCTGGTTGACGGCGTCACGGACGGCTAGGGTCGAGTAGTGGGGCCGGGCCGGGCTCCGGGGACAATGGCGCGACACGGCGGGGCTGCGGCTTGGGGTCGGTCTTGGACCTCACGATCTGAGCTTCGAGCTAAGGCTCGAAGCGACGGCTCGAGCTCGTGGCGTCATGGTGATGGCGGTTGGAGAGGTGCGGGGGCGCGGGAGGTCTTGGGTGCAAGTTTCGGGTGGCGGCAATCCGAGCAGTGGCTATGGTGATTCGGGTTGGCGTCGGGTTCACGAGCAAGGAGCTCAAATCGTCGTCGCGATAGGCTCGTATATTTGAGCGGGTGGCGGTGGGGGGTGCGGTGCGGCGGGGAGTCGGGTGGAGGAGGTCGTGGGGCGAAGGTCCGAGTCGGCGACGGGACAGGCTAGCGGGTGGTTGCCACAAGCGACTCGAGGGTTGCGGCTCGCGCGAGGCCGGGGCCGAGGGTGGGGGAGAGTGGACGGAGGGTGGTGGTGCGGGTAATGGTCGGGTAGAGGTGGGTGCTTGAACCAAAAAGAAAGCAAGAACAAGAAGGAAGGAGGAAATAAAGAAGCGGCGGAAGAAGAAGATGAAGACGTCGCTCGGTCAAGGCGGGAAACAGAGAACATGTGCGGCAAACTTAGGCGGAGGGTTTAAATTAACAATCTAGCGACGAAATAAATAATACGTCGCTTATTTAGCGACGAACAAAACAATGTCGCTAATTTAGCGACAAACAGATAATTGTCGCTAAATCGGACGGAAAACAAATCAAATTACAAAAAAATTAGTTCGTCGCTAAATTGAAATATTTTCTTTTTTATTTTTATTCACGGTGCTAATGTTGCGACGAACAAAATATTTCGTCGCTAAATTAGCGATGAAAAAGCTAATTCGTCACTAATTTTAATATTTTATTTTTACTTTTATTTTTATTTATAGTATATTAGCAGAAAAAAGAATTTGGTGCTAAATTAGCAAAAAAATAGTTCATCACTAATTAGCACGACGATGTTAATTCGTCGCTAAATTGAAATTAGCGACAAAAAAGTGATTCGCGCTAATATTTTTATTATTTTTATTCATAATTTTGCGATGAAATCAACATTGTCGTTAATTAGCAAGAAGGCAAGTTTGTCACTAAGTTTAAGAAGAGAATTGCAAAAAACGTTGTTGTCGCTAATTAGTGACGAAATAGGTTTTCGTCGCTAAATGGTACAACATATTTGTGCAATTTTTTTCGTCGCTAATTAGCGAAAAACATTGCTTGTCTCAAATTATTTTTATTTTTATTTTTATTTTTATTTATATGTATTAGCACAAAACAAATTTTCGCTACGTAGTACGAAAAAGTTAATTGTCCTAAATTGAACATTTTTTATTTCTATGATATTAACCACAATAAGACGTTACGCGCTAAATTAGCGACAAAATAATGATTCGTCGGTAATTTTAAGATTTTCTTTGTTATTTTTTTTCAAAGTGCTAATTTGCGACGAAAATAAAGTTCGTCACTAATTAGCACGAACAATATTTGCTAACTTTACGAAAAATTGCACGAAAAAGATATTCACGCTAATAGCACAAGCCTATTCAAAGATATTGCGACGAATAATCTTTTCATGGTTTGTTGCAATTAAATATTTTGCCTAATCGCAAATAGTTTTTTTTTTTTTTTTTTTTTTTTTTTTTTTTTCTTTTTTTTTAATATAAAAAAATATTAATTTGTCGCTATTCGGAAAATTAGAAAAATTTTTCCGTCGCAAATTTTCGTGGCTAAATCCGTGTTTTTTGTAGGAAAAAATCAGTCTTAGCAACAGGACAGAATGGGTAGAGGGATCGGTCATATCACCTACTTAAAGAGTTTTAAAAATTCTCAATTTAATATATATTGTAGCTTAGAATATTATATTCAAATTTTATGCTTTGATCTTAGTTAATAGAAGCTCACAAAAAAGGTGCAAAAATGATAAGCACCAAGGTTAGACAGGACTTAGATTTATCACAAGCCACAAAACTGTGAAAGTGCATGGCCAAATGGCAGACCCTATGAACTCCAAAAATTGTAAAATTAATATATGTTCCAACTTTTATGTTTTGACCTTAGTAAATAGAAGCTTACAAAAAGCAGTACGAAAATAGAAAGCACAAAAGGTCAGATTTGGCTCGGTTTTAGAATAGCTTCATAAATCCTTATGCATAGCCATTTTACACTATGATCCACCCCATGCAGCACCATGGGCTTAACATTACTTCTATTTCAAATCTATACTAAGCCACAAACCTCAAAGAACCATGATCTAGCAACATTAAATCATAAATAGTAATGAAAAGATGATAAACTTGCCTTGATCTTAAGCTTCTTCCTTCAGCCTCTAGAGGGAATTTTTTTTTTTTTTTGAGTGAGATCTCATAATTTTGTGAATCCCATTTTTTTAGCTCGTAGTTACTTCATCCGAATAGAATGTTTAGAGTTCTCTCTTTCTTTCTCATTTCCTTCTACCAAACATATTGTGAAGAGTACGATTCACTATATTTGCAAGGATATGATAATTTCATCAAATCTTCTAAAACAAGAAATTAAAGGGTCCTCGCTTTTGTCCGAAGCATAGACAAAGAGCATGAGCATTCAACTCCTATTTTCCAGTACCATCAACGCATGAATGGATGCTACCACGGGAAAGAGCATAAACTTGTATACCCTACCAATCGACCTTAAAGTTAGGAAAAATTCCAAATAAGGGCTGAAGTACTCTTGCTTTCGGATCTTATTCTCTGAAACTCATCACACGAAAGTTTCAACCCTAGTAAAAGCTGAGCTTGTTGAGCACGATTGAGGAAAAATGAAAGAAAAGGAGAACCTCTGGATGGGAGTGACCAAAGCGAGATCTCGCTCTTGAACATCGAATAAGGCTCATAGTCATCTAACCGATGCGGCGACCTTAGATTCGAGGTCGCCAATCCCCCACCTCCTTGATCCCAAGTCGGGAAGCCATGGACAACCTTGACCAAGGTCGTTGTCCACAGATGAGCGCTTGAAGACAATGAACAATAACCGAGATAACATTGCTTTGATTTTTTTTTTTTGTTTTAATTCTAATTTTAACTTTTACGACGGGATGCGACATCGGCGCCCCATCAAATTTTAATGGTGCTTTTTAATAAACCCATAACGGAGGGTAAATATGTCACTCGAGTATTAGTTTGGAGTTTTTAGTACCACAATAAAAAGTTTTGGGTAAATGCGTCACGGTGAGCATAATTTGGGGTTTCTAGTTATTTTTTCAAAGAAACCCATGCATAGTTAATTAGTTTGCGATTGACAACCATTGTGTTATCATCCTGACCTTTTTTCCCTCCATCCCCGATCCGGAAAAAGTTCCTTCAATTATATCTACATTGGAAATCGTCGATTCAATGAATGACTTATTGTATGAATGTCAATTCGATTATAAATTTTTTAAATCTTTCAAGTATAGTTCCAAACATTTGTGCAAAATTTCAACATGATCCTTCCGGTCAATTTTCGTCAAGAATCACCGACATTGTAGTATGCCATGAAGGACAAAGGACAGCCAAGTGATGATTGAATCGCCATATTAGCGATGAAAATTAACTCGGAGCGACTACATTGTAATTTTACCCATTGATTTAAGATCGAATTGAAAAATTCATGATTGAATTGGTGTCCGTACAATAAACTTATAATTAATTGAGTAATTTTCCTTCTATATCATGCGGGTTACAAGTTGTGGGCATCACATCCATGCAACTTAACATTGATAATAATTGCATTGGATCAACCTCCCATGACGAACTTCCTCATTCACACCTCATGTCATGTGACTTCCGAAAATCATGATACCACATAATCTGATTGGGAAATATTCTTGGATTCTCCGGGAACACTTGACCCCCTAGTAAGTTTTGACTGTTGAATTATTTGGACTCATGTAAGATCCACGTGATCCAACAAAATGGCTGATATTCGTTGGATTGATGTGCACCCGAACCATCCAACGCATTGTTTTTATAATTGCGTGCTTCGCTCGTGTCCCAACAACACGAGCCCCCCAATTGGATTCCATCCTCCTCTCTTTAGTTACTATTCCAAAATGGATTTTTGTCTCGGACCACAACACAACTTCATCGAGAGAAGCCAATGAGGAGTTAGGTGAGTTGAGTAAGATTCGTAGGCCTTAGACAGTTAAATTGATAAGGTCCCAGGTTCGAATCTCCCGCCGCTTCTTGAGGACTTAACCTAGAATATTGACACTCATACCTCCATTACCCCGAGAAATAATTCATTGCGCGTGGAAAACTTGGTTATAAAAAAAAAAAATTCATATGGAGATGAAATTTTATCACTGAAGTTCTTGTTGTTGACCATTTTGGCTAATATCAAAACGACAATCTAATGTCTCCCAACTCTTTCTATCTAAATTTCATACTACCTTACGAAATTGCGACAGAAAATTGTTCTTTCGGGAACTAAAAACTCTTTCGAAAAGTTCATGTTCATGTCCTCGGACTATAACCATAGTTTTCAATCGAGTATTGTCTGCCGAAATAATTTTTGGAACCCTTTTCTTGTCCTTTTTCCTGTGAAAGAACGACATCAAAAACGACAGATGAATTGGCTTATGATCGCACGTCCATTAATTCAACAGACGTGCCCTATATCGCATCTGTCTCTCCCCATATATCAATTCCAAGAGGACCGTCCTTCATTTCATTTTCTTTCCAGGTTTATGTTGTTTATGGAATGAATGCACTCATGACGCTGTGCTGACTTTTTGTCCTCATCTTGCTCTCTTTATTTTAAAAACTGGTATGCTGTAGGCTAGGCTGTTAAGGAAAATTTTTATTGGTGGGCCGCCGTTTGATGTAGAATTTATTGTACTCTAATTGACCTAAAAATACTATCGTCAAAACTACTTTTTATGTGCCAACTGTAAGCCTTATTTTTCTTTTGGTCGAAGTAAGCCTGTTTTTCAAAAATCACTATTTAAGACGGGTCAGCTTTATTTGAAATATTATGTCCAACAGGATGCGTTTGGTTCAGTTTTGGGAATAAGCTAACCAAAGCCTGTTGGGTTATAAAAGAGGGGTTTGGCAATTTTTTTTTGGGACCCTTATGGCCTGCTTGGGCTTTCGGCATTTGCGAAAGGCTATTCCTAGAGTTAAATAATTATTTTTTCAAATGATTAATATCACGGAAAATCCCAAACGATACATTTATACATTTATCTCAAACTATTTTTTTATCATAAGAAACCTCAAACTGATATATCTCGTGATAAATTTACCTAAACCGGTATACATGTGATAAATTTATTCTAAATTAGTACACTTACGAAAAATTTATCCTTTGTTAATTTTCGTTGAATTTTACTGATCAAATTGCTAAATTGGATGACATGTGACAATTGACGAAGATAACCATTTGGGGGTTTTACCCATTATTTGTCATATGTGTATCAATTTGGGATTTTTCGTGGTATTAACTCAATTTAACATAAATTAATTGATGGTAAATTTGTCACAAGTGTACTAATTTAGAATAAATTATCACAAATGTGCCAGTTTAGTATTTTGGTGGTCAAAACAATAGTTTGAAATAAATTTATCATAGGTATACCCGTTTTGGGTTTTACATTATAAAAAAAATAGTTTGGGTAAATTTATCACATGTGTACTAGTTTGGAGTTTTTCATGATAAAAATAATAATTTGAGATAAATTTGTCACACGTGTACCAATTTGGAGTTTGGAGTGATATCAATCCTTTTTCAAAACTACCCTCACCAATTTTTTTCTTTTTCCAATTTTGCCCTCATTGTTACTTTTCATCTTCTCTATGGAGGGTAGCCGGTAAGGGGTCGTGCAACCCTCGTTGGAGGTCACCGGGGGCCGCTCAAGGTCGTGTGACCTCCGATGATGGCCGGCGGCGGCTTGAGCCCTTCGCCGAAGCTAAGGAAGGGTGAGTTATTTTCAATAGAAAATAGACATAAACGCAACCAATATTCTTTGCAAGTTTTTCTTTTTGCCAAACACTATTTAACCCGAAAGTTTCTTTACAAAGGACATCTTACCAAACACAATTTCATTTCAAAAAACCCCTCTAGTCTAAGATTTCGTTTGTTTCGCAAAAATGAATAATTTGAAATACATTTTTCAAAAAATAATCATTTATATCTCTTGAAATAATTTTCCATTGAAAATGTTTTTCATTGGCACTGCCAATTTATGTCCAAGAAATTTCTTGGACAATAAAAAAAAAATTCATTCATTCATTTTTATATGTGATTCAAAGAATCATTCATATGGCCATGAGGGCAGTCTAATTCAAGATGCGTATGGTTGAGCTTTGGGAAGGGGCTTTGAGCCTTCAAAGCCACTTAGATAAAACATGAGGCGTTTGACGATTTTTTTTTTTTTTTTATCCTTATGGCCAAATACGGGCGTTGGCAAAACTAAAAGCCCAAGACATGTCCCCACCTTCTTGGGCTTTTAGCATTGGAAGGCTAGTTCTAGGGTTAAACAATTCTTTTTTCAAAAATACCCTCAACAATTTTTTTTGTTTTCCAATTTTGCCATCATTTTTACTTTTCATCTTCTCTGCACGAGGGCGGCTGGTAAGGGGTTGCGCAACCCTTGTTGGAGGTCGCCAGGGGTCAACCAAGGTTGTGTGACCTTAGACAAAGGAGGGCCGCGGCATAGCCCTTTGCCGGAGCGGGGAGAGTTTGAGTTATTTTTAATAGAAAATAGACAAAAACCCAACCAAAGTTCTTTGCAAGAAAAATTTTGCCAAACACTTTATCCCAAAGTTACTTTACAAAGGACTTTTTACCAAACACAATTGCATTTTGGAAAACTCTATCAGCCTAAGCCTAAGGTTCCATTTGTTTCGTGAAAAATAAATAATTTGAAAAATATTTTTTCAAGAACTAATCATTTGTATCGCTTAAAATAATTAGCCAATGAAAAATATTTTCATTATTGACAATAACTATATCTAAATAATTGCTTGGACGATGAAAACGATTTTTGCATTCATTCATTTTTACAAGTACCTCAAGGTCAAGGAATCATCTTTAGGAAAAAAAATAATTTCACGTCATTCTTTTTTTCCGTAACAAAAGCACCCGGGTATTTGCATTTTCCCAACGATTTTTTTTCCCAAAGCCGAACCAAATGCACCTAAGGTACTTAGCTTTCCAATAAGAAAAAAAGTTAAAACCTTAATGTATTAAATTTTTTCGTAAAGTACATTATTCCACGCCATTGAATAGCCCATTTCTTTATAAGATGTATTTGCAGTTTGCTTTTTCCGGATTTTGCAAGGATCCCTAGTGTTTTAATTGCAATTCATCTTGTTTCCTACGATTGGCACGTTCCATATGGGCAAACAATTAGGGTTAGTTGCAGTTATTCCATAAACAAAGCAGCCCTCATCATCATCATCTTTGTTTCCTTCTTTGTCATACCTGCTTCACTTTGTATTATCTCACTATATCTCACATCTTGATGTATTTCAATGTGGGGGCTTTCTTCTGCGTATATTGATAAGTCACCATATCACTTTATATATCGATTTTGTAATTTATGCGCTTTTTGTATATCTGGTTAGATGATTTCGCCAAGTCATTTATCAAATTAAACTTAACTCTCTCAAAATCTAACCCTTAGCGACTAGACGAGCTTTAAACATGATGTCTTCAACTCCAGGAGCACCTTCATTTTGAATAAATTCACTATCTTAGGCTCGATAATTTTTTTCTAATAACCAGAAAGCCCCCTCTAGATAGTAAATTCAGAGCAGTAAACGGCTTTTTAATGTCATGGACTAAATAAAATGCAAACCGAGATTTGGGTAGGTGTCTAGACATTAATGGTGACAAGCAAAATCCAGAAAATTTCAATTCATATGTACCAGTTTTGTTCTTCCTCACATTGTCAACATTTCCTTAAACGAGAGAAATGTCACATTTGGGACAAAATCAATGCCTTTTTTCATTCAGGGTATGTGATTCAAACCTTTTTTTCTCTACGTGAAATGATCTCAAGTTACAGTCTGTATCTTCGCTTTAAACATGAAGCATCTTAACGTTTTCACGTCTTCTCACTCTTGGAATTAAAGTGCAGAATCATACATAAGCTACGTGGAAGTGTTCTTCGCTAACTCTGTGTGATTATTCTCTATCGAAGCAAATTTTCAGCACGAGAAAAGAAGGGTTTGCTATTTCATTTGTTCAGGAGCTGAATTTCGTGGGTTCAGCTCTAGCTGTTGAGGTTATTAGTGTTGGGATACACGTAACATGTATAGGCAAATAAAACATATGAAATACGCAGCGGAAATAAATAAATACCTATACACGTATCTCCGGAGGCGTTGTTCGTGCGTTTCAATCGAAAATCTTAATTAACGAATGGAGTTAACGGATTACCTCTTGAAGCGTGCTTGAAACAAAAATGTTCATACGTTCTTCGATCCGAGCCCCACAAGTGTCGAGCCTCTAGTTCAGACACACCACCAATCATATGACAAACGAGAAAACGAACTCGCGAGAATCACCACTCGAATTGTGCTAGCAATATTGTGGAATCAATTCTCCGCGTTCAATTTTCTTTCGGTCAACGCAAGAACACAAGTATGGAGAGAATTTTGTTTTCTTGTATCTCTCTATCACACGGTTCTCACAATGCACACTCTTGAAGAGCCTCCTTTTTTTTTTTTTTTACGAAGAAAAACTGATCGTTTATTGCACATCACGATCAGATCGTGTGTGCTTCGTGCACGACGTCATGCACGTTGTGCACTTTGTGCACAAACCACACGGTCAGCAAAGCAGTTGCTGACCATGTGTGATATGGTTAGCAACTGCTTGCTGACCACGTCACACGTGCACTTTAATTATTATTATTTTTTTAGATTTTATAAATAATAATAACCATTATTATTATTATTATTATGATAAAAACAAAAACAAAAAATAGATCAACATTATATGTGCATATTGGACGTATAACATATGTCCACGTTGAGCGTATGTGTGCATCGTATGCACGTGCACCTACGTACCAAAAATAAAAATTAAATTAAATCATATTTAATCTAATTTTTATCCAACTAATTCAATAGCCGCGATTGCAAACATATTTGCAATATCATCATTCTCGTTCATCGTCGTCATGCATTGGTTAAGGTGTGTGACATTCCTAGGTTCATCACCGAGCTAGTAGTAAGACATGCACTAACATATTAGAGCATCCAAGAAAATTAATTGTCCCGATTAATCTCTAGGTCCTACAAGCCATGAGTGACATCTAGCAATATGTCATGGCTGCCCGCACAGTGTGAATGTTTTAAGAACAAAATGAACTTGTCGGTTTTGGCTCTTGTGTAATTCAATCCCTCTGTCCGACTATATCCCGATCGAACAAAGACCATGGAACATTTGTCAAGTCACCAATTCGATCATATGCACAAATCTAATCGACATGCATTTATACGAGACATGAACATTTCATTCTCGCATACAACCCCGGCCGAGGATTTCAATGCATTGTCATAATTAGATCGCATAGGACATCATACCTTGCATGTAACAAAGAGACAGATTCCATTTTGCGCACACGTGTGACTTCGTATGTACATGAACTATGACCATCAAGTACAGAGACGAATCGATGAACCGCCAATATGCGTCCTTGTGAACCATAGCCATCCAACACACAAGTCAATACTCTGCCTCGGTCTAAGGATTATTTACACAAGACCAAAACATGAACAATTAGACATTGACCGCGGTAAAAGCTTTCCATGTCGCTAATCGTTCAATTTGTGTCACGTTCGATGAACTTGTCCGGCACAAGCACTTGTGTTCTAACTCGGGCATCGCAATATCCAATGACTTGTGACTCGTCATTCCCTTAAGTATCAAATACTTATTGATGAAATTAAGAACACACCGGTCTCAACAGGATCATTGATATCCATTCAATGATCCATCGATCGGGAACAATTTAAAGATCCAGTCTAACCGTGAACCCGTCACACATATTCTCAACATTTCAAGAATAGGTCCAGCCACAACTGATCTTATGGAATTTATTCATATATTTAAATAATTGGACAAATGAATAAATATGTCTTTGCCATTAATCAAATAATAAATCGAAAGTACAACTGAAATCCCTAACATGTAACTATTACATGGTTATTTTAGGGCATATCTCTAACAATTAGCAATGGCGGTGGAAGAACAAAAGGAGGCGATGTTGCAGAAGCATTACTATAAGAATTGCCCCGGCTGCAAAGTTGACAAGCTTAAGGAATCGGGGAGAGGCTTGCCGATCTGCGAGCTCATGTCGATCTGGATCATTGTGCTCTGCAGCAGTAATGAGCATGTATAGCATTTTTTTTTTTTCATTTTGGGTTCATTGAAAGTACCAAGTGACTGGACATAAGGACGACACGAATTTACATGATATTTGGAGTTAATTTATTTGGAATGAGTCAGTGGTTGATGTGAAGTTAATACGAGGGCGATATTGCATATGGATGGAGAGTGTAAATGTCACGCCCCGACTCTCGAGCCCGCGACATCCCTACCAAATCGCCACGAGGTCACGAAGGATAACGTCCCTGCGCGCGCTATCGACCTTTCGATTATATACGCATACGGAAACGGTTTACTCCCGACAAAACATATAAACAAATAGGGATAGCATAGCGAGGAAATACATACCAAGGAAAATAGTCAAAAGTAACATCCACGATTACTGGACGGTAGATGAGTCTTAACCTTATTGGGCTACAGAAATACATACAACCCCACACTTCGACAGCTCACTAAGACCTCAAAAGGTTACTAGTTCGGATAAGATTTACTTCTCATCTACTCCAAAAGACTACCCTCATAACCCGACTTGGTATCCATAAAGCTCCATCACTTAGGGCTCGAAAAATGGTTCCCACAACGGGGTGAGATATAAATCTCGAGTGAATCAAGCCTAAGCTCGGTTAGGATCTTGATTCGCCCAAAACATCCTAACCACGAGCATTATAAAAAAATCACGATATAACCATATATCCAACAATCATATCACATGGAAATAATCACCCACACGCATACTTACCGGCCTTGACCACACATAATGCAATGCTTGACTCCACTCAACAGCCACATCGGACAACCAACCGAACACGCATCACACTCACAAGCATGCACTTGGACACCATACAAGTCCATTTATTAAAGATGATCGCGCTCTCGGCGCCACGGTGACAAGGATCCACGCGACCGGCGTGATCGACTCTCACAATTAATGCGATCCCGCATTCTTCCGGCAGAGGACGGGCTACGTTCCTTTTCCCTCTCGGCAACGGCTACTACAAGCAAGTGTATCCAGGTGCAACCTGCACGGCACGGCAAGTAGGCATCCCTATACGGGGCTTCGGTCCATCACAAGCTACGACCGGCATCCGATAATCCCTTAAAACCGTACGTACCATACGGAGCATGAATTATCGTGCTTCGGCAAGTCGTGTGGTCCCATAAAAATGGTACAGCGTGTACTCAGTGTACGGACGAACTTGCCAGGAAAACCCATCATCGTTCCTTCATATGACCATGCAAGACACCCGACACATCAATCAATTTATTCTCTTTGATTTAGGCCGGATACTCACAACGCTGCTCAACGACTCGGCCCAGGGCCATTTTAATGCCAAATTATGTCTTTGATACTGCACACGGTCATATGAATGCAAACTACCAATTAGATATGGCAAGATCACACGGGATAATTAATCCCCAAACAACACCAACTCACTCAACGAAAGCATTTCAACGAGGCGAACCGCCCCAAAACACAATCATCAATTCCACACGAATAAACCATTTCAATTCGCCCCATAAGGCTCAATTTCGTGCCGAGTTATTGATTAGCCAATTTGATTTAAAATTGCCAATCGATCGCTCGTTCTTAACCTATCGCTCGCTCGCGATCAAATCACAATACACGATAGATCATCTAACATCAATTAGCCACAGCCAATTCTAATTTAATCGATTATGGCCATTTACCTTAAATCGGGTTTCTAACTAATCCGGCCATAATCAAACCTACCTCAATATCCTACCGGCTAATTAACTAATCCTAGGCGCAATTAGCGCCCTAACCAAGGATTAAGGTCAACTCACCAACAACGGCGGTCGAGGTCGGGTCGGGCATGATTTTCGAGGCGAGCCCGAAATCACTATTCACGTCGGAAATACTGTTCACCCCGAACACTGTTCACGAGCACTGTTCACTGAACGAAAATTTCAACTGTGCGCTCTCGGGACGACGACGGGGCTGCGATTCCAGCGGCCGGAACACCCAGATCTAGTGGGTTTCGGGCGACGAACAGAGGAGGCCTAGCTAAGGGGCTCGGGCCGGCGTCGGGCGGCGCGGGACGGGGTTGAGATCTCCGGTCCTCAAATCTCACGGCTCGAATCCGGGGCTTGAGGTAGCTTGGGCGCGCGGGACCGACGAGCCGTAGGTGGTCTCGGGTTGGAGTGGCGGCAACGCGAGGCCGAGGTGCGGTGGAGCGGCGATGGGCTGATGACGCGCGGAGGCTTGAGCCGGCGTCGGGGTAGCAGGCTATGAGCCTCGAGTGCTGAGGTTGCGGGTCCTCACGGCTCACGAACGACGACCGGCGCGGCGGAGGTGAGGGCGCGGCGGTGGAGTGGCAGTGGATGGTTGTCCGGTGGAGAGGGATATTCAACTGAAGAAAAGAAGAAGAAGAAAGAAGGAAGAAGAAGATGAACAGCAAATGGGGGGAAGCTTCGCACGGCAGAAGAAATGAAAGAAAGAGAGAGAGGGAGAGAGAGAGAGAGAGTGGCAGAATGGTGAGTGGATTAGTGGTTGGGAAGGATAAGTGGGGTGGGTTTCGCACGAAAAGAGGAAGAAAAGAAAAAGAGAAAGGGAGGGAGGGGGGAGGATAGAGATAGAGTGAGTGAGTGGGGACTGGGTGTCACAGTAAACCCACCTAGCTGATTGTAAAATTTCATATAACTATTGCGCTAATTCGTTCAGTAATCAAAAGTTATTTGCCGATTCGAAAAGATGTACTAATTAGATGTACTTGTAGTCACATAATTAGTAACTAATTAGACTTATGATGTTACTGACCAGTGTCTTGTCCTTTCTCTTTCCAGCACTGCCAATATCATCTCTGTACCCATTCCTTTACTTCAAGGGAAGTTCTTACATTTTATACTGGAGTTTTGAGTATTATGTATATATAACTGTTCTGTCTAGACGAGATATTGTGTCCTAAACTGTGTGGTTTGAGCTCTGTTTTCTCAAATATGGTCTCTCTAGGCTCCAGATTGTTATTCTTGGTCAATTAGTCCTGACCTTTTTTGCATCTGTTGCGAATGAAACAAGCACGAGTGAAGTGAACGTTGTTTTATCTGACTTTGAAGCATCAGAGTTAGCTGTCGACATGCAGTCCTACTACTTTCCTGGATAGATGATTGTGTAAATGAGTCGAAGCATATGATTTAGCTTCTTCTACTCAGGAAATCTTCCTTTGTTTGTTGAATTTCGAATGGCAGATTACAGATTTCCATATCGCCATAAGAGAGGAAGACATCGGGTATTATGCGGTTGCGTAGGTGAGATTATCCTGTTGCTGATTCCTGTTCATTGTGGACTCCCTGGTTTGATTTTAACTTTTCACTTACAAACTCCTTGAAATCTGAAAGATTGTTCTTTCTTGTTGGGTAGAGCCCTGACGTCGATTTTCTGGGGAATTTTGGCAGATCGATACGGGCGAAAACCAATCATAATTATGGCAATAATCGCAGTGTTAGTACAAGATTACCGTTCATTTTCAGTTCCCAGTGACGAAAAATTTCTCCGACGACTACTATCAATTTAACTGTCATGGTTAGATTTATATCAGGGTAATCTTCAACACCCTCTTCGGCCTAAGTGTGAACTTTTGGATGGCCATTGGGATGAGGTTTCTTCTAAGAAGTTTAAATGGTTTACTCGGACCAATCAAGGTAAGATATTGTACCGCTTATGAATGAGACTCGTCATGGCACAAGTTATTATGAGCCTCCGATAACCTATCCCTTCTTATTTTGTACCACGAATTTGCCATCATTGGCATATATGTATTTCATAATTGCGTAACAGGCTTATGCGAGCGAAATATTCGGTGAGGAGTACCAAGTGCTAGTAATATCAACCGGAAGATCTCTGGCCTTTTTTCGAAACCTTCGAGCTCTCAATAGAGATTCCTAGTTTTTTCTGCCAAGTAGATAAAGCTAAGAGTTACACATTGGACTCAGGTTAGTACAGCATGGGGGATAGGATTGATTATCGGTCCAGCTCTGGGCTGTTATCTTGCGCAGGTACTTCTGTTTTATCATATCTCGACGCATTAATTGAGTATTTTCATACTCCTCTGATGTTCCTGGTTGTTCTGTTTTTTTCTTTTTCAATCCAGCCCGCGGAAAAGTTCCCGTCGATATTTTCCAAAGAATCAGTGTTTGGAAAGTGAGTGGAGGTTGCTTTCTTATACATTAATAGTGCAGATCCTACCATGTGATCATCACTCGAGCTTTAAACATTTGATTTCTTGATTTGAATGCAGATTTCCCTACTTCTTGCCCTGTCTCGCCATCTCTCTTTTTGCATTGGTAGTTTCTATCGCGTCCTGCTGGCTTCCGGTAAGCAGTTCACTAAACTCAGTTCATGTTTCTCATTCTTGATATTGAAAATATCTGGTTTTTGTCCTTTCATCAGACATGATCTCTGCATAACTTTATCTATGAAAGGATTCGCAGCTGCTTGTTGCGCTTTATTGAGTGCCCAAAAATCTGGTTTCATTGCAGGAAACATTGCATATGCACCACGGAAATAGCGAGCTTCATGAGTCTCGCAAAGATGTGGAAACCGCATCCCTCGAGTCTGGTGTGAAATGCAAGACGCAAAAAGTCTAAGGGAATGCTCCAACAAGGTCTCTGATTCGTAATTGGCCCCAGATGTTGGCCATCATGACGTTCTGTGTCTTCTCTCTTCACGACATGGCTTACTCGGAGGTAACGTAAAATAGAATCGCTTCTCTGCCATGACTTCTCATTTCTTCTTCATTCACCGTATTCTAATATCGTGAGTGCAATCATTTCTGTACTCATTGTGCCGAGTGCTTCATTCACAGTTGCTTGTAGAGCAAAAATTGTTTTATTGACGACTGTAATCTGCAATGCAGTTGGCAGAAGACATTCCTTTGGCTAGTCATGATCTAATGGTTGTCGCGAGAAATTTATTTTGACTTGTTCTTTGGAATTCTATCCGAGTTCGAAGTAGAGTTCATAATATGGCATCAGCATATCATGCCAGTTTCCCATTAAGTTCATTTTGTCTTTGATTGCGGTCCTCTCATTAGCCTTTCCATGCTATTTTCTCCTTGTAGATCTTCTCACTATGGGCGGTAAGCCCTAAGCGATTGGGGGGTTTAAGCGACACGACTGAAGATGTTGGAACTGTTCTTTCCATTTCAGGTATATGCTCTAGCTTCTTCCTCGTCTATCATGATAAATTCGTTCAGGAAAACAACATGGTAGTCACTACAACTGCAATTCAAACGAGACTTCGACATGCGGTGGTCCTTATTGTGGATATGAGTTCTGCCTATTCGAAACTTAGAAGCATGGTGGTCTATTGTCACCGAACGTTTCTCTGTACTCGTTCAATATATTTGCCGGGGATCGCTGATTGATGAATTCTAATGCCAGGTGCCAGCCTGCTCGACTTCCAAACGTGCTTATACCCATACTTGGACAAACTAATCGGCCCCGTTTTGGTAGCCCACATTTGTAGGGTATGTTTTCAACATCTAGTAACTTGAACTAGAGCACGTGCTTGTGAAAAACATTTTTTCTGCTATTGTATCTCTGGCTATTCGTGGTCTATCTGATAAATGGATGATAATCCCGTGTTTCCTTTGCACAAATGCTTGAGTACAGGTCTTATCGATACCGCTCTTGTCAAGTTACCCTTTCATAGCCATGCTGACCGGGCTAAGTCTCTCCATTATTATGAAATTGCGCATCAGTCGCAAAGAATGTTCTTTCTCTGAGTATGCCATACACTCTATTCTACAATATGTGAAGCTAATCTGCACAAAGAACATTCCATTTACTTTTTCCGTATGGAATAGAGAAAAGGCAAAACCTCTGTTCATACCTAATTCTAACTGTCGAATTTTGCATGTCGAAGGCTTTCCGTCTTCACCAGCTTGTTGCTTCTGCAAAACAAAGCCATTACAAGCTTCTAATGATCGTCGAAAACGTGTCTCATCTTTATTAACATCCTTCGAACACATACCTTTCCCATGAAGGTTTGGCTTAAGTCCGAATCTCAAATCGCTGGATCAAGATCAAAGAGGAGCTGCAAATGGAATCGTGATGACCGCCGCGTCTCTCTTCAAGGCGTTCGCCTCCAGCCGGAGGCGGCGCAATGTGAGTTCGTGCTGAATTTTTGTCGGCTTTCATTATATTACACCGACAGGACAATTAGCAGTCAATACAATAGTAAACACGTTACCAAAAGTAAACAATTACTCTGCATGCTTAAAGGGCAGACTTTGTTAATGTTCTCATCCATGGACAAAATCTTTCGCAAATTCTTTTGGACACAAGAGCGTCAGGACGCGGCCTTTCTCCTAGGTAAACCGAACTTTTTCCAATTCTGAGAAGACGGCTCTGGCCTTCTTTGTATAACCATGACTAACTCATCAGTTGCCATCTGCTAAAAGAAAAACTATTTACATGAAGATGTGCATATGCACACAATCAGGGTGTCCAATGATGAGACTATAATGATGAGATAAATGTCTATGCGACCTTGATAGACTGCGCTTGAGCCCTCAGCTTACTGAGGAACTTTAACCACCCTCAGTGCCTGTGCCTGTGTGCGGGCAACCAGATGATCTTCTTCATCTTGAATGTGGTCGTGGCGATCGGGGTGCTGACGACATTTGAGCCGTTCCTTGTCGAGCTCCGCGACTAAATGAAAGCAGAGCTGAACCGGCATGAATTCTAAGTATAGGCGCTGCCGAAACTCAGAGCAGTGTTTGCAAAAGATGAGCTGTCATTCGATTCTTTCACAAGCTCATCCAAATGGCAGTCGTGATTGTGTTATCATCCTGACATTCTTGGGAAGAAAATGTTTCATTTCCAGTTTCCCTTTAATGTATGAATCAATCTCACTATTGGAATATACTTGTGTTGCAGTGCGCTTTGTCGCTACTAATAGACAATAGCAACGTCGTGCGTATTACCAATCATATTCCTTGTTTGTCCGATTGTTTCATTATCCCCACTCTGAAAATACAATTATGTATGCAAAGGGTTATGTTTTTCTCCGTCCTTGACTCGAGAACCATCCTTCAGCTATGTCTATACCGGGCGGAGAAGTATCAAAAAATGGTCATAAACCTATTGAATTTGTGCCGGTTTAATCTATCCAACAAATATTGGCCGGAAATCGATGACGTGGACTCCGGCCATCATACGTGACACGGTGACGCTGCGTCGGCATTATTTAATTGTTATTTATATATATTTTATTGAATATATAAATATTTTTATTTTTTTTTTGCAATGGTTAGTAAAACTTTCAGTAAGCACTCGTCGATAAAACTTTAGCCATTTGCAGATTTCCACGACTAAAATGGTAAAATTGAAAAGAGTTTGGAATGATATAAATATTGAACCATACATTCTTCTATAATATGTTTAGGACTGATTTAGTAACTTTAACTAATTAGTAAAAGAAAAGTTTAAAATTAAATTGATATCCATATAATATAACTTTCCCTCTATGTCATGCGGGTTGTAAGTTGTGGCCATCACACACATATAACTTAACTGTGACAATAATTGCATAGGACTCTCTCGCAACCTAAGAAGCATGGACACATCGAGGGGTGGCCGTGTCGGTGTCGATGTCGGATGCATGTGGGACACGGACATGGGCACGTCCATGTGTGTATAGAACTCATCGCAAAGGAGCGAGGAAAATCTAGAAGGAGAAAAGGAGATTGCAACGTCGTAGAACAAGTGGTATAAAACCCTAAGAGAGAATGGGGGTGAGGTTGGCGTTAGTACTAGGCAGGCACAACCCCCAACAGGCCACTCCCACGCCCATGCAATTTAATTTTCTCATGAAATTGGTGGGGCACGCGACCTCCAAGGCTCCAACAGGCCACACCCGCCACAAAAAGAGCACTAATGGCAATTTAATTTCCGGTTTTTACTTCATTTTTTTTCCATTCGTTTTTACTTTAAAAGCTTTTTTTTTTTGTAAAAATTGATAATTTATTAAAAAATATAACGTATCCCAACGTATAAAAAATTTTTATTTTTTGAAAATGACGTATCAACGTGTTGGTTCAAGTTTTGGTGTTGGTGTTGATGTTACTTAAGTCTCGACAAACTCTATTGTCCACAAATTGGTACCTCATGTCATGTGGCTTTCCAAAAGCGATGACACCATGCAATCCACATTGGGAAAAATTCTCTTGGATTGTTAGGGAACACTTGACCCTTCAGTGAATCTCGATCATTGAATCATGTGGACCTCATATAAGTTTCTCACGATCTAAGGAAATGGCTGATATTCCTCTGGAGTTTTTTTTTTTTGTGGAAAAATTGATGACATTCATATATTATAATAATAGTCGAGAGTTACATCTTCCGAATCTAGCAAATTCCAAATAACTACGAAGCGAAAGAAAGCCATAAAGCAAACAAGGCACAATCTGCAGACTTTAAGTACATTTTCATTCATCCAGAACAAATTTGTCACTATAAAACATAAGCAGCCGATCACAAAATTAAGTAATAAGTATAGCCTCGAGATCTCTCACTCCATCTATAATGACTTGCGGTGCGGGTCTAGATACGATGTCTTCATCCCAATCGCTATGTACAGACAATAACATAAATATGTTGAAAGAACACAAATCAAATATCTATAAGAAACACCAAAATCTATATCTAAATCTAGTTTGAGAGAGCAAAACCCTCAAATCTTGTCTTGAATCTAAATCGGGAGCGAAGAGTTACATAATCTCGAAGAAATTGTGGAGCCATATCATGAATGTTCTCTTCACTATCGACTGGATGGATGGCCGAGCTGATCTCCACGTTCATCCAAAATCAATTGCAGAAAATTTATTTATCCATATAAAATGCAAGCTTTAAAGGGGAAAGATGGATTCAACCAAAACAGAAGGAGGGGAGAAAAGAGAGAGAAAGAGGAAAAGGTCCTTCTCTCTCCCTTAAAGACAAAGAGGAGGAAACCCTAGCGTTTCTCTGAGGATTTACACAGATTTCGACCTCTCTGGAGTTGCAACAGGTCGATATTGATGATCAAGAGAAACGTGAAACTTCACCTCCCCACCATCATCAAGACAACGTCCAGCAATATTTTGCACTGCGACAAGAATGTTTAATGTGGCGATTGGCTCGTCCAAAATCTCTCATTTGATTTTTGGGCCCTTCGTCAATCAATTCGTTACTCTAGCTAGAAAGTTACAATGTATCATTTCCTTTAGGCAAAGATCAAATGTTCAAAACCTTGCTTTGTCGGAATATTACCGAAATTTTGCCTATTTTCCAACTTCACTTTCACTCCCTCCATTTTCCTCATCTTCAACAGATCTTGATCTTTCAAAATTGATGAAGAAATTTTTTTTTTGGAGGTCACAAGACTATTGCTTCTAGATAACAAAAAAAAAAAAAGTCTTAAATCAACTGTATAAATGCCAATTCAATCATAATCTTTTTAAAATTTGATCAATTTAGTCCTAAACTTCTTAACGATTTACTAATATAGTCATGCTAGCCAATTTCAGTTAGAGATCATTGCACGTGGCATAATTGGCGTAGACATGAGCAATTTTTGATAATTTTCTTTTTTACAAAAAGCAAATTAAAGAAAAGACAAGAAAAAAGAAAAAAAAAATCAAAGATCCATAAAAAGTTCAGGCTTCTTTAATATATATATATATATATATATATGTATATATATATATATTACAAAAACCGTTCACGTTATCGATTCAAGTAGGAGAATTCAATCTCTCCACAAAGTCTTTCCATCCAAAAAGTTCCGTACTCTCTTCCGACTGTGACTGCAGGTTTTTCCAATCGAGTAATTATTGTCGCCACCATCTTTGTTGGAACGCTTCTTTTGTCCATTTATGCAGGCACCCTTCTCTATCGAGGAGAGAAAATCAAGAGACGTGCCCCACTTCGCATCTACCTCTTTTCCCCCAAATGCAAATAAAATCCCAAAGGATCATTACGAATCATTTGCCTTTCCCCCCCCCAAAGCTGCTGTCGTCTTGGAAATGATTGTCCCTGACCTTTGCACTATAGCCCTCGTTAAGGCAGAAAAAGAGAAACACAGTAGCACTTCAGGCATTTGACCACGTGTCCTAATTCATCAAAGACTTCAGATAAAAAAGAGAAGAAGAAGAAGAAGAAACTGCCCTGTTGTTTGCTTAACGTGTGTGAGAGATCTCGAAGTCCAGACGATGAGACGAGTCGAGACTTTGAAAGTAGTTTTAGGATTTGTTTAAGTTCGAATTGTCCTTCATTAAGGCACTTCAGATTATTAAGTCATCGAATAAGAAGGAATTCTAAAAAAAGGGGGAAAAATTTTAAAAAATGACATAAAGTGCCTTTATTTTCTCAATTAAAAGCGTGAAGTAAATCTTGTTTCAAATAAAAATCCGTTTAAAAAAGGCTTAATCGAAGGATATTTTTGTCCTTTCCTTTTTTAGTTTTTTATATTCTTTTACTTTTTTTTTCATTTCATTTCGTTTTTTTCCTTTTTGCCTTTTCTTTTTCTTTTTCCGAGGAGGGGAGAAAAAAAGAGGAAAAACAAAAATAAAAAAACAACAAAAAAAAAAAAAAAAATAAAAAGAGAAAAAGAAAAAATATGAAAATATTTTTCACTCAAACCCTTCCTTGAAATAATTTGAATATTTCAGATTTTTATTTCAAATAAAGTTTACTTCGACTATAATTTAAAAAAAATAAGGACACCTTGAGTCCTTACTTGGAATTTTGCTAAAATTTTTTTGATGAATTGAGTATTCTCGTGCAATTCTTATCAGCATCTTTGAATAACCCGTTTCTTCCGTTTTGTAATATTTTTTAACGGGGGCTTTCCTGGGAGCTCGTTGGTGAGGTTGGAGAGTTCTATTTGGAGTTTGCTCTTTCCAGATTTTGGACCGATCCCGAGTATTCTATTTGGTCTCTTGTCCCACGCTATTTTGCACGTTAGTCCATAAATAATAAAGCAGTCCTCCTCATCATCTCTGCTTTCGTTTTGTCATACGTGTGTCCCTTCATATTATATTGAATATTCAGATTTGACTGCGGCCGATTACGTCGTATTGCATGTTCAATTCTTTGTTCGGCCTAGGGGAAAATTTTCAAAAAATGGCAGGGAGTGTCTTTATTTTTTTAAATAAAAGTATAAAATAAATTTTATTTTAAATAAAGACTTATTCAAAGAAAGGTTTGATCGAAGGGTATTTTTATCCTTTTCTTTTTGATTTTTTAATTCTTTTTTTTTTCATTTCTTTTCTTTCTTTTTTTTGCCCTTTCTTTTTCTTTTTTCTGGGGAAGGGTGGGGAGGGAAGAAAAAGGAAAAAAAAAAGAAAAGAAGAGGCACTAAAGAGAAAAGAAAAAAAATAAAGAAATGGAAAAAAATAAAAAAACTCAAAAGAGAAAAAGACAAAAATATCTTTCGGCCGAGCCCTTTTTTTAAATAATTTGAAGCACTTTAGATCCTTATTGGAAATAAAATCAACTTTAAATCATTCTTTAAGAAAATAAGGGCACTTTGAGTATGTCATTATTTGGAATTTTTCTTAAAAAAAAATTTAATGAATTGAATGTTCTCGTGCAATTATTTATCAGCATCTTTGAATGACCCGTTTCCTTTGTTTTGTGATATTTTGACAGCGGTTTCCTGAGAGCTCGTTGGTGAGGTTAGAGTTCGATTTGGAGTTTGCTTTTTCCAGATTTTGATTTGGTGTTTTGTCTCCCGCCATTTTGCACGTTAGTCCATAAATAATAAAGCAGTCCTCCTCATCATCTCTGCTTTCTTTTTGTCGCATGTGTGTGACTTCATATTATTTCAATATTCAGCTTTGACTGCGGCTGAGCACGTCGTATCTCATTCGTCGCATGTTCAATTCTTGTTCGATCTAGGGTTTTGTAAAAAAAAAAATGCATAGTCTATAATAATTTTTTAATAAGAGTGCATGTGGCGAGAACCTATATTTGCGACTTAACAATTTCACGCGCTTTCTAATCTTCGGTAATGGGATTCGATTTATGCGGATGCCAGGTCAGGATGAAAGGAAATTGACTAGCCTGGAGTTTGATTAATGATGGAACGCGAAGAAGGACGGCGAAGAAGGTCGATTAAAATGCATCATAGGCCGTCCTTCTTTTGCGAAAGGAAAAATTCCTAGACAATGCTCATATCGTTATATCTTTCGTGTGGTTACCTATTTAGATGATTTTGCCAAGTCATTCATAAATTAGTAATACATCGGCTTTCTTATGCACCACAAAATATTTTTTGTTAGCCCCGTCTGGATATTAAGGTTTTGATTCTCTAAAACTCATTTAGGAACGGAATTTGAAAAGTCATTTTAATTTAAATCAGTTTTCTAGAATAGAATGGTTACCATGCTTTAATTGAACTTTAAAAGTTGTGCATTAAAATTTATGTTTCATTTATGATATGTTAAAAAAAATATTTTAAAATATTTTAATGTATATTAGAAATTAGTCTTTAATTTATGATGAAATTTTATAAAGTAATTACATAGTTGTTTGACTTAAATGAAAAAAATTAGGAAGAGAAATAATTTTTCGAAACATAAATTTTATGCGGTTTTTATTGCAAACGAAATTTTGGGCGTTATATCAAATTTGTTGGAATTTTTGCATTAGGCGAAATTAAATTGTGGAGAAAATTCCCATGTCGATCATCGCTTTTCAATCCAAACGCTTTTTTTTATTATAGCATTGTATTCTATTTTGTTTTATAAATTTATTCATGCATAACAGAAAATCTGAAAAAATTATTTTACATCAGAATTAATTTTTCGAAACAGAATAATTATCATGCAAAGTATAAATCAAGGACAGTGAAACCGCGTTTTAATATCGTGAGCTAAAATAACGAGCCATTGCGGTGGTTGGACTGCGACAAGGAAAATCCAGATGATTTCGATCGTATGTACCAGAGAAATCTGACGTGCGCAATGATGACATTTGGAGCAAGTTGGTTCTCAAATTTCCCGGACTGGTCGGTTTCCATGGCTTCCCTTCAAAAGCCGACCATATAATTTCACTCCCACATGCGAAAAACGAAACAGACCCTCAATCGCAGTTTACGAAATCAACTTCTTTCTTGCATTCTGGGTATGTGATTCGAACCCTTTTCTTGTCTTTCATGAAATGATCCTTTAAGTTAGAATCTGTCTTCTTCAGCTTTAAACATGAAGCATCTTCGTGTTTTCACGTGCTGTCAACTCTCGTGGGATGCCTTGAAGTGGAGCATCGTAGATGATACTACGTGGCGTTGTTCTTCGCTAACGCTTTGTGTTTTATTCTCTGTCTCGAAGCAGATTTTGTTCGGGGAGCTGGGTTCGCTGTGTTCAGCTCTACCTGTTGAGGTCGACAGCAATGGCGGTGGAAGAACAGAAGCAGGCGCTGTTGGAGAAGCGCTACTACGAGAATTGCCCCGGCTGCAAAGCCGAGAAGCTGAAGGAGTCGCGGAGAGGCTTGCCGATCCGCGAGCTCGTGTCGATCTGGATCGTCGTGCTTTGCACAGGTAATAAAGCACACGTAGCATCGTCGTTGTTCATGAGCTTCAGGTCGACTTTTTGGATTTTCTTTTCTGGGTTCTTTTAACTTACCGAGTAACCAGACACGACAACGAGCGCGAATTCGCACGATATCTCGGAGTTAATTTGTTCGGAGTAATTCGGTTTTGTTGATGTGAAGTTGAGCCGACTGGCGATGTCGCATAGGGACGGCGAGTATGTCCCCAAGATGTTTTATTTCTCTGCTAGTGTTAGTCCGCTCATAGCTATGACGTTAATTCGTAACATATTTAGAAGATCTTCGACAGTTCGAAAAGATGTACATTGTAGTCACATAATTAATTGCTAATTAGACTTATGATGTTACTGACCAGTGTCTTGCCCTTTCTCTTTTCCAGCACTGCCAATATCATCTCTATTCCCATTCCTTTACTTCATGGTATGTTCTTACATTTTATGCTGCAACTTCTAAATATGATGTATTTAGAAATGCTCTGTCTACACTCGAGACGTTGCGTCCTAAATTAGTAAATTGTACGGTTCAGGCTCTGTTTTCTCGAATGTCATATCTCTAGGTTCCCGGTCGAATCGTCCTGTAAATTTTCCCTTTTGCTGCAAATATGACAAGTATGTGTGAAATGAGCATTCTTCCATCTAACTTTGAAGCAGCAGCGTTTGCTATTGGGCATGCGGTTGCTTAGGATGGTTAAACTTGACTAAAAGTTCCATTACTTTCCTCGGCAGATAATTGTGTAAATGACTCGAAGAATTGATTTGGCCTCTTCTACTAAAGAAATGCTTATTTGTTTCTTGAATTTCGAATGACAGATTAGAGATTTTCACATCGCCGAGAGAGAGGAAGACATTGGGTATTATGCCGGTTATGTAGGTGAGATTATCCATGTTGCTTATCTCTGTTCAATGCAGACTCCTTTGTTTGTCTTCAACTCAACTTTTCACCTTGAAATCTCGAAGGTTCTTCGTTCATGTTCGGTAGAGCCTTGACGTCGGTCTTCTGGGGACTCGTGGCTGATCGCTACGGGCGAAAACCCGTCATAATTATCGGAACAATCGCAGTGTTAGTAAAACATCCGCATTCATATTGAGTTCGTGGTGAAAGAAACTTCTCCGACGGATACACTCAATTAATCATGATGATTTGACTTATATCAGGGTTATTTTCAACACTCTCTTTGGCCTAAGTGTGAACTTTTGGATGGCCATCGCGATGAGGTTCCTTCTAGGAAGTTTAAATGGTTTACTCGGACCTATCAAGGTTAGATCCCGTAAGGCTGATGATTTTTGGGATCCGTCATGGGGCTCCAGCCTCAAATGAAGTATCCCTCCTTGTATTATTCCACAAATTTGCGACCATTCTCATATGTATTTCGCAATTTCGTAACAGGCTTATGCGACCGAAATATTCCGTGAGGAGTACCAAGCGCTTGGAGTATCAACCGTAAGATCTCCAACCTTTGTAAAAACCTTTGAGCTCTCAATACAAATTCGTAGTTCTTCTGCTAAGTAAATAAAGCCGAGAGTTACACTTTGGACTCAGGTTAGTACAGCATGGGGGATAGGATTAATCATTGGTCCAGCTCTAGGTGGTTATCTTGCGCAGGTACTTCGGATTTATCATATCTTGGTGCATGAAATTTTGTTTTCCAAAGCGATGGCAATTCGGACACTGCGTGCGAAATGCTTCTCTCATTTTTTATGCTCCTCTGATGTTCCTGGTTTTCTATTTTTGCCATTTCAGCCTGCAGAAAAGTTCCCGTCGATATTTTCCAAAGAATCGGTGTTTGGAAGGTGAGTGAAGGTTGCTTTCTTCCACATTTATTTTGCAGATCTTTCTAAGTGATCATGGTCACAAGCGGCGAACATTTGATTTCCTGATCTCAATGCAGATTTCCCTACTTCTTGCCCTGTCTCGCCATCTCGCTTTTCGCATTTGCAGTTTCTATCGCGTCCTGCTGGCTTCCGGTATGCACTTCACCAAACTCAGTTCATGTTTCTCATCCTTGACATTGGAAAACAATCTGATTTTTCTTTTTTCCTTTCAACGAGACATTGCCTCTCCTTCACTTTTGTCTATGAAAAAAAATTACCAACTGCTTGTTGAACTTTATTGAGGGTCCGAAAATCTGGTTTTATTCCAGGAAACATTGCATATGCACCATGGAAGTAGCGAGCTCGATGAGTCTCGCGAAGATGTGGAGACCGCATTCCTCCAGTCCGGCACGACATACAAGACTCAAAAGGTCGAGGGGAAAGCTCGGAAAAAGTCTCTGCTACGGAATTGGCCCTTGATGTCATCCATTATTGTGTACTGTGTCTTCTCGCTTCACGACATGGCTTACACGGAGGTAACCTAAAGTGTCGAGTGCTTGTCTCCCTCGCCTTCTCAGTTCTTCTTCATTTGCTGTACCAGACATTCCACAATCATGAGTGCAATGATTTCAGTGCTCATGCTGCCGAGTGCTTCATTGACAGTTGCTTAAAGAGCAAAAGTTCTTTTACCGTGGATGAAACACAAACTTATAATCCACAATGCTGCACTCAGAGGACATTCTTTTGGCTAGTTACGATATAGTGGTTGTTGTCATATTATTACTTTGGCTTCTTCTTTGGAACTCTATCCTTGTTCGAAGTAGTTGATCGGAATCGGCATATCAAGCTGGTTTCCTAATAAATTTGTCTGTCTTTTAGTTCGATCCTCTCATTATCCGTTCCGTGCTACTTTCTCTTTGCAGATCTTCTCACTATGGGCTGTAAGCCCTAGGCGGTATGGGGGCTTAAGCTACACGACTGAAGATGTCGGAACTGTTCTTGCCATCTCAGGTATATTCTCCGGTTTCTTTCTTGCATTTCGAGATAAATTCTTTCAGAAAAACAATGAGGTAGTCACCAAACCTGCAATTCAAACGGAACTTCATTGATATGCGTTGTCTATTTGAAACTTAGAAGTATGGTGCTCTGTTATCATTTAACTTGCTCTGCACTCGTTCAATATAAATGCTGGGAATCGCTGATTACCCCAAATTATAATGCCAGGTGCTGGCCTTCTCATCTTCCAGACGTGTCTGTATCCATACTTCGACAGACTTCTCGGCCCCATTGTGGTAGCTCGCATTAGTGGGGTATGTTTTTGACATCTCGTAACTGGAACTCGAGCACCTGCTTGTGAAAAACATATTTTTCTGGCTATTGTATCTCCGGCCATTCACATCTATCTGATAAAATGATGATGATCCCCCGTGTTTCCTTCTCACAAATGCGTGAATGCAGGTCTTATCGATACCCCTCTTGTCGAGCTTCCCTTTTATAGCCATGCTGACCGGGCTAAGTCTCTCCACAGTGTTAAATTGCGCATCGGTCGCGAAGAATGTTCTATCTGTGAGTATGCCTTACACTCCAAGCTATTGTATACGAAGCTAATATGCACGTAAATCATTCAAACTACTTCTTGTGCATGAAAAAGAGAAAAATCGAAACCTCTTTTCATACCTGATTCTAATTGTGAATTTTTGCATGTCGAAAGACTGCCATCATCACCAGCTTGTTCCTTTTGCAAAACAAAGCCGTGGTAAGCTTCTAATGATCATCCTTGATGAGTCTGATCTTTGTTAACATTTTCGAATATGTACCTGTCTCGTAATGGTTTGGCTTAACTGTGAATCTGAAATCGCAGGACCAAGATCAGAGGGGAGCTGCTAATGGAATCGCAATGACAGCCATGTCTCTCTTCAAGGCGGCCGGTCCAGCCGGAGGAGGCACAATGTGAGTTCCACTTTTGCTGGTTATCGCTACATCACGACGATGGGACAATTGAGAAGTCGGTCATATTAAACTCAGCACTGAAAACAAATAATTACTTCTGTATGCTTAAAAATTAGATTTGATTAATGTTCCCATCCATGGTCTCAAAATCTTTTGCAGATTCTCTTGGGCACAGAAGCGTCAGGATGCGGCCTTTCTCCCAGGTAAACCATCTTTTTCGGTTCTGCGGAGATGGCGCTAGCCTTCTTTGTATAACCATGACTAGTTCATCTGTTGTCTTCTGCTAAAAGAAAAGGAGAAGGTGTTCCCATGAAAATGCGTATATGCACACATATCACGATGTACAATGATGCGAAATAAGTCTATGCGACCGTGATAGACCACACTTGAGCTCTCAGCTGACTGAGGAACTTTATTGGCCCCGTGCTTATGTGCAGGCGACCAGATGGTCTTCTTCATCTTGAATGTGGTTGAGGCAATCGGGGTGCTGATGACTTTCAAGCCATTCCTAGTCGAACGCCGCGACTAGAAGATAACAGAATTGAACCCGCATGAATTCTAAGCAGAGCCCTGCTAAAGTCAGAGCAGAGCTCGCGAATAGATCAGCTGCCATTCGATTCTTCCACAGGGTGGAACAGCATTCGCCTTCCAGGAAGCCGAGCCGGTCCCTTTCAGACCAAGAGTCACCATCCTAGTTGAGTTAGCAATTAGCACCTATGTGCTAATATTTCTTAATCCTCCAACAATTGCACCGAATAGAATTAGCTCGTTATGATGTAACCTTCTGCAGAATTAGTGTCCGGAAGGATTAGTCCGCGATATTGTAAGGGTAGTGCAGTTGATTGAAAACAGAAGAACCAGTTGGGTCAATCAGAAGTTTCATCGGTTCAATTCATTGACATCGCTACACTTTCCGCTTCCTTCCTGCTTATGCCACAGCAACCAGCTTATTAGCCTAGCAGAGACACTGTCACCGAAAGAGAATGCTCTGCCGGGCGGAAAGCAAATTCAATCAGTACTCAATATCAGATTGTCGGAAAAGATACCGTTTGTTTTGCTAACTGGTTCACCTAGATATGTAGGAGTCCTTAGCACCGCATCGAACATCTCAAGATAATGTCGGTAATAATCTCAAGACGAGGAAGAAAAGGAAGGAGAGTGCAAATATCCGATGCTGTCTCGCCGTCCGTTAAGTCAGTTGTGGCGCAGAATCGGAGCTCTTTACAGCTCCCTTAAAAGAAGCCCTTCCATACTCGATTTTTCGGATGGCAGCTGCGACCGACATTATGCGAATAGCAATATTTGTGTACACGAAAATAGGGTCATATATTCTTCCGCGCCGATTTGAGGAAATTGCACTTAAACTATATCTATATCAAGCAGGTCATGAGCGGTGGACGCCACTCGCATTCGCATATAACGTAACTTTGATAATAATTGCGTTCAACCCTCTCATCACAAACCGTGCCGTCCACAAATTCGGAGCCTCATGTCACGCGGCTTTCGAAAGCGACCGTACCATCCTATATGTGTCGGGAAAAATTCTCGGATCCTTCAAGAGAGAGCACTCGAACCCATGTATGATCTAGTGAACCAGCGGGCGATATTCCATTAAATCGATGCGCACCCGAATCATGCAATTATTGCCCTCGTACCGCGGGCTTCTACTCGCATCCAAACAGCACGAGCCGTCTTGTTGGACCCCCAGCCTCTTCGCACCGGTCGCTATCGATGAACAAGCAAAACGTGACGTCTGATTCACGACCACCACCATCAGGACAAAGTCCAGCAGCGCGAATATCGCAGGGCAACCAAAAATCTTTAATGTGACGATTTAGTGAAGGGATTTATCGAAAACCGAATCGAAATCATAGTGAAAATCGAAAATTGAAAGACGCACTTCTTACCTCGGTTACCCCAAGATTAGTGCTGCGTCATTCCAAATTTTTCACTATATTTTTCTTGATCGTCTGATTCGTTTCGATAAATCCTGATGACAAAACCGAATAAAATATGAACCAGCGGGCGATATTCCATTAAAACAACCGCAACCGAATCATTCAATTATTGCCCACGTACCGCGGGCTTCTACTCGCATCCAAACAGCACGAGCCCTCTTGTTGGACCCCCAGCCTCTTCGCATCGCACCCGTCGCTATCGATGAACAAGCAAAACGTGACGTCTGATTCCCGACCACCACCATCAGGACAAAGTCCAGCAGCGCGAATATCGCAGGGCAACCAAAAATCTTTAATGTGGCGATTGGCTCCTCCAAAATTTGGTCATTCGATCTTGCTCCCTTCGTACTGTTTTAACGGTTAAAGAAAGACCCATTCTCTCGCCGGACGTATCGTCTCTTCGCGTGAGATCGAGTGTTCGACAAGGCCTCTGCCTCGTCGGGAAACCAATGGGAGGGAAGAAAACAGGCGGGCCGCGAGTGACAATTCGACTAGGAAAAACAAAAAGAAGGAAACTTCTCCTCATCTTTGTTTGGAGTGTCCACGCCGCATCAATTTTCCGACAACACATTTACATATACATCTCAACAATCTTCTCCTCACACGTGAGCTTCAGGTATTAAGTTTGCTAATCTCTCATTCTAAAAACTAACTCAAAAGATAAAAATTTTCTCGCATTTATAAACCGATTACCAATATTTTTCTCATTAAAAACATCGGAATTTTGCCCCCTTTTTCCGCTCTCCGCTATCGTTCCCTCCATTTTTTTTCCCGTCTCCTCAAACGGAGCCTGATCTCTTTACAGTTGATGGAGGGGAAAGCTTTTCATGGAGGTCGCAAAACTAGTTTCATGTCCTGTTTCCGGTTAATGAACGACGTCGAGAAGGAAAAAGTTGAATTGGTTCGAGAGCTGGTAAGTCGACTCAAACACTAGATGGGCCGACCATGCTCTGTTTCTCTTTCTTTGTCGTTTAGGGAATGAATGTCAGTGACATTGTACGAAACGTGTTTCTCGAGACGTTTGACCTGTTGTCCTCCTCCATTATGACTTGGTCTTGTTGCTGTCAATGTCCTTCGTACTGGGGTTCCTTTGTTTAGAAATTATTCTCTAATTTCCCGATATTTGATGGTGAGGAAATATAATATTTTTTTATGAGAACTAAAAACAAATTTATACGGACGAAAATGACTTTCCTTTCGACAAGAAGCAAATTGACATTTTTCCTTGGAAATAAATTTTATGAAAAATATTTTTCTTTATTTTGATATTTTCAGTGAAATAAACGCGTTCTTAAATTATTAAGTAATCGAACAGGAAAAAGATTATAAATTAGAAATATCGAGTTTTCTAATAAAATATATCATCAACGTATTTGCATAACCCGTTTCTTTATGGGTTAATACTTAATATCACGAAAAATTTCAAACTTGGTACACATGTGATAAATTTACCTTAAATTATTTTTTTATCACAAAAACTTCAATCATATAAAACCAAACTAGTACACCTATGATAAATTTACTCTCCGTTAGTTTTAGTTAAATTTAAGCATCAAATTCTTTGGATTGGATGACACGTGACGGTTGAGGATATACCAGCTTAAGATTTTTATCTTCCGTTTGTGACATATTTATCAATTTGAGATATTTGTGATATTAACTCAATTGTCACAAATGTACCAATTTGGAGTATTTCGTTGTCAAAAGAATTACTTTAGTATAAATTTATCACAAGATATACCAGGTTTATGATTTTTTGTGGTAAAAAAAGTTTGGGATAAATTTGTCAAAGATATAGCGGTTTAGAATTTTTCGCCATAAAAAAATAATTTAAAATAAATTTATCATAAATATATTAATTTAATATTTTTTATGATATTAACTTTTTTTTATTCGCCGCCTTCAATTAAGTTGTACGAGATACTTGATTTTAACTGGACGAAATTTCACGGCATGATTTCGTAACATATTCGAGAGTTCTATCTGCAGTTTGCTTTTCCAAATTTTGGACCGATCCCTATTATTTTGATGTCTCCTGCAATTAGCACGTTCTTGTATGGGCAAACAGCTAATGTATGTAATGTATGTCATCGGCACGAATAAAGCAGCCCTCATCAGTCGTCATCATCTTTGTTTTCTTTCTGTCATGCCTGCGTCACTTCATGTTGTTTCCATGTTCGGCTCGATGATGGCTGACCATGTCGCATCTTCGTCGTTGGGTGACCCTGTCCGATTTAGGGTTGAGAGAAGCAATGTTGCTCTAACTTCGTGCCTTAACAATTAAAGTCGCATCGGACATGATAAGCTAAGAGAAAAACGAGTTGATACTATAAAAAATTTCAATCCATTATATTTGTGATAAATCTACTTTAAATTAATATTTTTTCATCACCAATTCGCCCAAAATGACATATATGTGGCAAATTTTTCCTTCGTTAATTTTCGTTAAATTGAGTTAATAGCACGAAGAACCTCAAACCGATACTCATGTGATAAACGAAGAGTAAAATCCTCAAACCGATGCACTCCTCAATTGACACGTGTCATCCGACCCAAGAATTACGTTTTCTTGTCGATTGTCCGCTATTGATGGCTTTATCGATCAACTTTCTCAAGTCTTGAAGAAGGCTCTCGTCGATAAGTAATGTGGAGTTGTCGAGTTCCTTCGATTGTCTATTATTTTGCTCATTAAACTCTCCTGTTATCATCTTAGTTCGATACTTTGTGGATATCAATGAAAATGTTGGCCATTGTTTGGAGTCAAAAGAGTCACATTTGCTTAAAACCAGCATAAACTGACTTATGCGATGATGGCATTTGGAACGAGTTGGTTCCCACATTTCCTGAATCATCTCCTTCACCAGACTCATTGTCTTCCATGGCTTTGCTACAAAAGCCAACCATATAGAGCTCCTGCATAATGTCACTCCCACATGGAAAAGAACGAAACACTCAATCATACACTCAGAATCGTATATAATATCGTGTGGTATTGTTCTTCTTTAACGCTTTGCGATCATTCTCTCTTGAAGCAGATTTTTCGGGTAAGGGAAGGAAGAGTTTTCTACTTCATTTGTTGGTGGAAGCCGAGTTTCCCGTGTTCAGCTCCATCTGTCAAGGTTCATAACAATGGTGACGGACGAACAAAAGGAGGCTTTGTTGAAGAAACATTACTATGAGAACTGCCCCGGCTGCAAGGTCGATAAGTTTAAGGAATCACAAAGAGGCTTTCCGATCCGCAAGCTCATGTCTATCTGGATCGTTGTGCTTTGCACCGGTAAGGAGCACATGGAGCGTTATTGCTGTTCATAAGCTTTCTGTTTTGGGTTTTCTTTTCTGGGTTCATTGAACTTACTGATTTACTGGACATAGCCATGACGCAAATTTACATGATACTTCGGAGTTAATTTGTTTGGAATAATTCAGGTGTTGATGTGTAGTTAAGCCGATGGCGATATTGCATAGTGATGGAGAGTATGTGCCCAGATGTTTTATGAGTATTTTTCCGCTTTTCTGGTTGTGAAATATCATTTAGCTATGGCATTAATTCATTCGATAATCAGATGATCGTTGCCGGTTCGAAAAGATGTACTAACAAGATTTACTTGTAGTCATATAATTAGTAGTTAATTCGCTTAGACATCCTGATTTTGGTTGATTTATGATGTTACTGACCTGTGTCTAGTCCTTTCTCTTTCCAGCACTGCCAACATCATCTCTATTCCCATTCGTCTACTTCATGGTGAGCTCTTGCATTTTATACCGCAATTTTAAGTATGATGTACATATAACTGCTGTGTCTACACTGGAGACATTGTGTCCTAGACCGTATGGTTTGTGCTCCGTTTTCTCGAATGTCGTCTGTCTAGGCTCCAAATTGTTATTCTGTCGATTCGTCCAAATGAAACAAGTATTATCAGAGTTAGCCATTGGCATGCAGTAAACTTGATAAAAAGCTCCATCACTTGCCTCGCCAGAAATCTTCATTTGTTTGTTGAATTCCGAATGGCAGATTAGAGATTTTCACATCGCCGAAAGAGAGGAAGACATCGGGTATTATGCCGGTTATGTAGGTGAGATTGTCCGAGCTGCTTATCTCCGTTCATTGCAAACTCCTTTGTTCGTTTTCGACTAAAATTTTTCACTAATAAACTCCTTGAAATCTTGAAGGTTCTTCACTCATGTTCGGTAGAGTCTTGACATCGCTCATCTGGGGAATTGTGGCGGACCGCTATGGGCGAAAACCCGTCATAATTATTGGAACAATCGCAGTGTTAGTACAGGATTACCATTCATTTGAGTTCCTAATGAAAAAGCATTTGTCCGGAAATTACACTCGGTTAATGATTAAGGTTCAGCTAATATCAGGGTTATCTTCAACACTCTATTCGGCCTTAATGTGAACTTTTGGATGGCCATTGCGACGAGGTTTCTCCTAGGAAGTTTAAATGGTTTGCTCGGACCGATCAGGGTAAGATCTGGTACAGTTATGAACTTTGGGAATCGTCATGGCACAAGTTATTTTGGGCCTCGTGTAAACTATCCCTTCGTTTATTGGTCTACAATTCTCATCTATGTGTTTATTAATTTCGTAACAGGTTTATGCGAGCGAAATGTTCCGCAAGGAGTACCAAGTGCTAAGAATATCAACCGTAAGGTCTCTGACCTTTTGTATAAACCTTCAAGCCCTCAATACAGGTTCCTAGTTTTTCTGCTGAAGTAACAAAGCTGAGGTTACCGTTTGGACTCAGGTTAGTACAGCATGGGCGACAGGATTGATTATTGGTCCAGCTCTGGGAGGTTATCTTGCACAGGTATGTCTGATTTATCATGTCTCGAGGCATGAAATTGAGTATTTGAAAGACGCCGGCAATTCCGACACTTGTGTGTGGAAAATGCTTCTCTCATTTTTCATGCTCCTCTGAGGAGCCTGGTTTTGTACTCTTTTCTCTTCAGCCCGCAGAAAAGTTTCCGTCGATATTTTCCAAAGAATCAGTGTTTGGAAGGTGAGCACAGTTCCTAGCTTCTGCTGCAGATCCTTTTTAGTGATCATCGACTGATTTCCAGATTTCGATGCTGATTTCCCTACTTCTTGCCCTGTCTCACCATCTCGCTTTTCGCATTGGTAGTTTCTATCGCGTCCTTCTGGCTTCCGGTACACACTTCGCTAAACTCGGTTCATGTATCTCATTCTTGATATTGTTTTTTTTTCCCCTTTCCTCGGACATTACCTCTGCTTCACCTTATCCATGAATGAATTACCGAATGCTTGTTGCACTTTATTGAGTGCCCAATTATCCGGTTTTACTGCAGGAAACATTGCATATGCACCGTGGAAGTAGCAAGCTTGACGAGTCCTGTGAAGGTGCGGAGACCGCATCCGTCAAGTCCGGTACAAAACACGAGACGCATAAAGTCGAAGGGAAAGCTCCGAAGAAGTGTCTGATTCGAAATTGGCCACTGATGTCGTCCATCATTGTTTACTGCGTCTTCTCGATTCATGACATGGCTTACACGGAGGTAATGCAAAATGCCGTGCTCTTGACCACGACGCCTTCTCAGTTCTTCTTTGTGCACCGTGCCAGACATTCTACGATGATGGGTGCAATGATTTAAGTACTTATGCTACCTAGTGCTTAATCCCAGTTGCTTAAAGAGCAAAAAATGTTTTTTTTTTTTTTTGTGGAAGAACACGCGCTAATAATCTTCAATGCAGCGGCAGTAGACGTTCATTTGGCTAGTCATGATGTACTGGTTGTCGCGAGAAAACTACTTGGGCTCTTTCTTGGGTTATCCTAGTTCGAAGCAGCTCATCAGAATATGGCATCAGCATATCATGCCGCTTTCCAAACAGATTCATTTAGGTGTTAAACTGATCTCTTTTGATGCGATCCTCTCATCGGCCGTTCCGTGCTACTTTCTCATTGTAGATCTTCTCGCTATGGGCTGTAAGCCCTAGGCGATTAGGGGGTTTAAGCAACACAACTGAAGATGTCGGAACTGTTCTGTCTATCTCAGGTATGTACTCCAGTTTCTTTCTTACATTCCAAGATAAACTCGTTCAGACTGGATTCAGTGGTATGCGTTCTGTCTTTTAGAAGCTTAGAAGTACGGTGGTCTATTATCATTTAACGTTGCTATGTGCTCGTTTCAATTACTTGGGGGGAATCGCTGATAACCAAATTCTACTGCCAGGTGCTGGCCTTCTCGTCTTTTTCAGACATGTTGATATCCACACTTGGACAGACTGCTCGGTCCCGTTGCGATAGCTCGTGTTGGTGGGGTATGTTCTTCGACATCTCGGAACTTGAACTCGAGCACCTGCTTTTGAAAAGTATTTTTTTTTCCGGCTATTGTGTATCTCCGGCCATTCACGATTTCTTTGATCAAAAGACGTGTTCGCCCATGTTTCCTTCGGCGCAAATGCGTTAATGCAGGTCCTGTCGATACCGGTCTTGTCAAGCTACCCTTTTATAGCGATGCTGACTGGGCTAAGTCTCTACATAACATTGAATTGCGCATCGGTCGCGAAGAATGTGCTCTCTGTGAGTATGCCTTACCCTCTAACCTGAACTATGAAGCAAATATGCGTATCTCCATGGAAAAGAGAAAAAGCAAAACCGCTGTTCATACCTAATTCTAACTGTCGAATTTTGCATGTCGGAAGACTTCCGTCATCACCAGCTTGTTCCTTCTTCAAAACAAAGCCGTGGTAAGCTTCTAATGATCATACTAGACGAGCCTGATCTTCATTAACATCGTCGAATGTGTATCTTTCTTGTTAAGGCTTGGTTTCAGCACAAATCTGAAAATCGCAGGACCAAGATCAGAGAGGAGCTGCTAATGGAATCGCAATGACAGCCATGTCTCTTTTCAAGGCGGCTGGTCCAGCTGGAGGAGGCGCGATGTGAGTTCCGCTTAATTGTGGTTCGCCTTCATTTAATCACGGTGATGGCGGGAAAATTTGAGCAGTCGATCATAAAACTCATCAGGGAAATCAAAACATTACTTCTGCATGCTTAAAGAGTATACTTGATTAATGTTCTGATCCATGGACTCAAAATCTTTGGCAGATTCTCTTGGGCACAGAAGCGTCGGGACGTGGCCTTGCTCCCAGGTAAACCAACTTTTTCTGATTATGCGATCGCAGCTCTAACTGTCTTTGTATAACCACGGCTACCTCGTCTATTGTCATCTGCTAAAATGAAAGTTGGTGACTATAATGGACCCCGTGCCTACACGCAGGGGACCAGATGGTCTTCTTCATCTTGAGCGTGGTCGAGGCAATTGGGGTGCTGACGACAGTCAAGCCGTTCCTAGCCGAACGCCGCAACTAAGAGAAAACAGAGTCGAACCCGCATGGATTCTGAGCAGAGCCTGCAAAAAGATCGGCTGCCACTCGATTCTTTCGCACGGTGGAGCAGCATTTCCCTTCCGTGAAGCCAAGCAGGCCTCGTTCAGGCCAAGAGTCGTGATCCTAGTTCAATTAGCAATTCTCTCTATCATACAATTTTCTGCAGAATGAGTGTCCGAAAAGGATGAGTCCATGACCTGTGCAACTGAAAACCGAAAAACCAGTTGGGTCAGTCACAAGTTTCATTAGTTCAATTGGGACTTTGCTAATATAATGGACTTTGGACAATGTGAGAACAACAATATTTTGTGAGCCATAAATTCTTAAATATGTGGACCCCACTATAATTTTGATTATTCATTATTCCTTTGTGGCCTAAAACAGACTATTAGCATAACAATGTTTGGTTCAAAACACAATGTCAACATAATACTGTTATATAATCAATTCATGTTCAATTCATGGACATTGCTACAATTTTCACTTTCTTTTGTCTAGACCTGTCAAACGAGTGAGTTGGTTCGACTTTGGATCAGGTTGAATTTCGATCCAAATAGACTCATTTAACCTTGTTTTAACCTATTTTCATGAGATGCAAATTTAGTGCCTCATATCCGATCCGACTCATGCTCAACCCATACTCGACTCCATACATATTCCTAAAATATTTTCATATTTAACCCAACTTAAGAACACTCATATCCAAATTGAGGCGAGAGTGCAAGGTGCGTGTGAACACAAGATCGATTGAGGACGAGAGAGAATGATAAAAGAGTCATCGATGTGGGTTGGGTCTAAGCAAGTTGTAAATCAATTTACGACCCATAAAACATGTTTATTCTATTTAAACTCATTTACAATCCATTTATTGAATCCGATTGAACCTTACAACGATTCAGCTCACCGTATATAGGTTAAAAAATGGGTTAATACAACCCATTTTAAACATGTCCACTTCTGGTTTGTGCCGCACCAACTATACCTTATGAGCCTAGCACAGACATTGCAACCGAAAGGGAAGGCTGGAAGCCGGGCAGAAAGCGAGCACAATCACTCAAATGTTAGATCGAATGAGATGTCGTCGTTTCGCCTACTGCTCACCAAGATAGGTATGTCGGAATCCCCAACGCAGCATCGAACATTTCGAGATAGTGTCAACTATAATCTTAAGACTGGGTGTGAAACGGAAGGAAAGTGCAAATATCCGATGCCGCCTCGTCGTCCATAAAGTTAGCCGTGGCACATTGGCACGGACTGTACGTGTCATGCTAATATTTGTGCAGCCGCTTCACTTTGATGTTAATATTATTTTTTTTTATCACTTAAGGCAAATTTTTTGAAAAATGATTATTTGAGTGCTAATCCTCAGTGAGCGTTGTCGGAAATCTTACGTGGCATTTAATGGCTAACCGAAGGATCCTAGTAAGCAGATAAAAAAAATGCCAAAAATTAATAATAAAAATATTCCACCTAATATTAAAAAATAACCTAAAAATTGAAAAAACAAAATTAAAAAAAAAGTTAAAAATGGCTAAAAGGGCATCAGGACTTCAGCATTTGTATCTGAAAAATTATAATGCAATATCCATTACTTTTATATGCAAAAATATCAAAATACACTCCATAATTTGTACTAAAAAAATTAAATATTAGAAATTAAGCTAAAAATAACTAAATAACGAAAAAAGTAAAAAAAAGTTGCCGACGACGGGTGGGATGGCGATGGCAAGGGCTGTGCAAGCCGTTCCCGCTTTCCAACTTTTCGCGATGAGTGGGGGCTTGGTTGGCCAACGGGGTGACCCTTGCCCCCTATACCTTTGCCAGTGGTAGCCTGTGGCCAGGCCTAGGTGAGGGCTAATAACCCTCGCTCGATTTGGGGGAGGGCTTGTTGGCCCTCGCCCGCTCGACCGACCCTCGGCCACCATCTCTCGCCCCGCTACTGAGTTTTTACTTCTTTATTTTTAACTTATTTTTAGTTTTAAGAATGAATTTTTGAATAAAAATTGCCAAGTGGACTTATAAATGACATGGCACTAAAACGTTTTTAGAAATATCATGTATATATTTTGGACTGAATTTCTCGCATTTGACACTAAAGTGATTTTTTTTTTTTGATTTGGCGTTAAGCAAAAAAAAAAAAAAATAATGGCATCAAAATAAACGTTTTACATAAATATTGACACTCTATATATCCTCTTGGCTTACTAATTAGGTCTTGGGAAACAAGGTCCAAGCAAAGTAATGAAGGCACTTTTTTGTTTTATTGAGTTATTTAGTCAATTTATTTCCCATTGCCCTTGATTTTTTTGGGAACTTCTCTGGGGCCAACGGTGTCGAGAATCGAGATATTTTCCCGGTTCCCGTTTGTGGGGATGATCGGCGGCCGCGTGCCCCTCCTGCGTTATCCAAATCCCAAAACGCTTGGAGCAGAATCGCGGCCCCGCTCTGCCCCCGTTTCACTTACAGCCACATGTTCTCGTGCCACGTGTCAGTCCCTGGGCCCCACTCAAATAAGAAGCAATCTATTGTTTTGTCATTTACGGAAAGGGGAAAAATCTACTCTGGGCTTGATAATGTTCAGTGCACAGTGCACACCTTCGTTTCATAAGCGCAAATTACCCGTCGATTTTCTAATTAAAACTCCACCCCCTCCTTTTTTTTTTATAATGTTTTGCCAAAATCCCATTTGATTCGGGAAAATTCGTTCATTTTTCTTCGAAATAGGCAAAACCTTAGTTCGTGAAAAATCGCGAAGCGTACCACGTGATCGGAAATTGCTCAGACACATTTTCCATTGATGTTGAGAAATAGTGAAATTTTAAATGTTAAGTATGAAAAGTATGGAAAATGAAGAAATAAAAGAGAATGGCCTTTGTAGGTTGGTGGAGGTGAAAATCAGAAATGTCGGTTATATCGTCTAGAGAAATTGGTGTAATTTCATTTTTTTTATTTTCTCTTTTAATTTTAATTTTTATATTTTATTTTAATGCTGGTCGCAGTTCTAACAAAATGGCCAATTCACCAGAATCACTCGCTCGACACACGATAGATTTACAAAGGACTGTACCTTCTCGTTCTTCCTCCTCTTCCTCTTCTTCTTCTTCTTCTTCTTCTTCAGGAGTTCACCTAGACTCCGCGTTCCGAAACCGCGACGGCGACGGCCGCGAACATGGCTCTACTCTCGCCGGCGACCGCTGGGACCGCCGCAGTCGCAGCAGCGTCTATCAATCGCCCCAGCACACCGGTCATTTCCTCCTCCTTGTCTCCCTCGGACTCGATCAAATCGGTTCGCGCCTCTCTCCGCCTCTCGCCCCTCCCGAGGACGGCGGCGAACATCGCCGTGAACACCTCGCGGACGAGGAAGTGGAAGGTCTCGTGCGAGGTCGCGCTGAAATCGGACTCGAAGCCGTCCTCCTCCTCGTCCGCGGAGAGCGATTCTCCATCGGTTTCGGGGGAAGGAGACGGTTCGGACGGCGATTCGGCGAGGATTGGAGCGAGGGTTAGGGTAAAAGTGCCGCTGAAGGTGTACCACGTGCCGCGCGTGCCCGAGGTGGACTTGACCGGGATGGAAGGCGAGCTGAAGCAGTACGTCGCGGTCTTTAAAGGTAAGCGCATTTCGGCTAATCTTCCTTTTAAGGTGCAGTTCGTTAAGGAAATTGAAGGCCGTGGACCTGTCAAGTTCTTTGCGCATCTTAAGGAGGATGAGTTCGAGTATGTTTGATTGATGTCCGTGTGATATGATGATGAGTTCGATCAGTGTATAAGCGCTTCGGCATTGTGTATTTGCTTCCCCATACAAAAGGCAAATTAATCTCTCCCGTTCTAATCTCTGCTCCTATATTCATACATACTTTTTCCTAGCGTAGTGCTTGTGGGCGGTTAATGTGGATGGTTGTTTGTTCTACTGTTGTTCTCGATTCTTGGCCTTTGAACTCGATACTACGATTGCTCTTATCACGAGAGTGCTGTTTTGCCTCCTCCTGAGGCACAATTTGCTTGTTCCTCGAGGATTCAATTTGGACACGGTGGTCATACGTTCTGCATTCTTGCTTACACGGGATGTGACCATAACAATGGAATGTGAGAATAGCTTTTGCTCAACTTTGTCGTGGTTCTTGCTATTAAGAGAAGTGACATTTGAACTGAGTGACTAGATTCGAACCGGTGATAATTAAAGTTATCCATAGTGAGCAGAGAATATGAATACTTCTTTGACACAAGAATGCTTTAATGGTGTCCCGGAGAGTTTGTTTGTCAGAATAAATATGGTAAGTCCTGTTGATAATGGACCTGTCACTTCACTCCTGAATATTACAACTGCACTTCACACAATCTAAGAATCTACACTCCACATCGACTGCAATTGGCTGGGAGAAATGTAGAACTTCTTCAATGGGAGCTGAATCGTGTTACAAGGTTTAGCCCTTTTCAGTACTTGTATAAGCAGTTGAGTGAAAACGTTGCATTGATGAATGACTGGTAGGAATCAATAGTTACAAGTATAGTCCTTTCTTTTCTCTCTTTACTTTGCCAATGTTTGAGATGATTTGAAATCTGATTTGATGAGTGTTACTGCTGTTTTACAAGCCATCTACTCGTGAAGCTTGAAGTTGTTGGGCGTGATTTGCCTCAATTAAATATAGTTCTATGACGAAAGTTGTTTCTTATGTTAGTTATAGACCTCACTAAGTAAAAGAGTGGTTCTTTTTACAAAATACGTGGAGGGATCCATTGGAGATTTCATAAAATGGGCTTCCTAGCCCAACAAACACCCCCGCCTGCCCCTGCGGGGACGCTCTCGCACATGAATTTTTAAAGATCCAATAAAACCAACTGCGATTTCTTCAGAACGTGTCAATTGGGCAAATGTGTCTATGGTGACTAGTGCGGATATCTTGCATCCGAAAACTAGCACTTCGCCATGTTAATCCTCCGGGGCCCAAATAACTGATTTTTCTCTTATGATGGGGTATAATTTGAAATTAAAAAGGAAGGACTCTGCTTCCTGCTTGTGGCAACGTATAGGTGGAAAAGGAAACATCTGTGCTGGGTCAGATCTACAGTTTTTTTTTTTTATTTGGTGGGTGGGGGGTGTTAAAGTACTTAAAGATTACATAGATGTTTATTATATAGGATGAGGTTATGTCCATGTAGCGATTATATGTTCATTGGGAAGTACTTCTAGTGTGCGTGGGGGCAAACTTGATAAAAGGTTCAATAGTAGCTTGTCAAAGTATCTCCTATGAGTTCAACCAGAAGAAAAAAAAGAAGTTTATTTCCTATGAGGAATTTCATGGGTTCCCCATAAAATAATCATTGCCAAATGAAACTAGACTAGTATTAGCACTTGGAAAAAATCGATTTGTCCCCACATCTGAGCCTGTAAATCCGTCTCCGCTTCTGTATACCTGTGTTTTTACACCTGATTATCTTGTTAATCATTGATCTTGTTTGCCATTAGCAGCTACTCTATGAGATTGTAACTTTTTAGTGGTAGCGAGAGTTGTGTCGTCCTATTATGGGCTTCATGAGTGAAGAAGTTCCTCTGCGAAGTCATTTAATTTTTCCAATGACTTTGTTCTGGGTGTGCATCAACATCACAGTTTTCCTTCTAGTGCTGTTCGATTCACTACTGATGAGGTTTAGCCAATTCATGAACTATTCCATGTGATCGTATGGAGGATTGCCTCCTCAACTTTCAAATGTTCTTGATGAAAATGCGCTGATTAGCAAACTGCCCCCTTCATCGAGGTACTGTTTCGCTCTTTCAGTGATAATATTAATTTTAGTAACCGAAAATTTACAGACACACTACTCCATTTCCAGTTGGGTAGAGCATGTTCAACAGAGGAGCATATTTAGATAGTGTCATCCTTGGTGCAGAATGCTTTGCCAGATTTGTGCTCAATTCTTGTTGAATGAAGTTTGGCTTTTTGTCGGTGAGACTGCTCAACCTCCTATTAAGAATGAGAGGTTGTTTTCTTCACCCTCTTGAGGTTGATGGGTCCATAATGTTATTTCCTCAGTTGCCGTTCTCACAAATGTATTTGGTTCTCGCTTTCTTTTGGAGGCAATCTGGATTCCCATATATATGAGTTATCATGCTGCAATAAATAACCAAATCTACCTCGTGATTTGCCTTTCATGTATCATTGGCGATGCTGTATCAGCTCCAACTCATCCCAAATTCATTCTTGTTACATGGTTTAGTCGTGTATGAGCTTCATTTGGTGCATTGAGGAGATTATCGGCCTAGACTGGCCTTCTACGCACATGCCTTCACTAAGTAATGCTGTTCACTTACGAAAATGTGGTAATTCTCGTGTTTGGTAACCTTTTTCTGTCATCTTGCGGACAGACTCCCAGTACTCTCATAGATGCACGCACTCATGCACCCACAGTGCCAAAGGCAGAGAAAGAGAACTGTTCTCAGATCGGGATTGAGCTATTGCAGTTTTTCTTTTTCGGGCACATACCTGCTGTCTTCCGCTCTCATGCAAACTCCTCCTATCTGATATATTTGCTGAATATTTGAGGAACTTCCTTACAGCAGCAAATAAGTCACGGATAGTCATGACAGGAATGGCAGCTATCGTATGGAGTCAATGCGTCGCTCCATTTGGCTTTGTACGGTAGCACTATCATGGTCATTTTTGTTTTTGCTCTGCACCACCAGCAAATTCTTGCCAAAAGTAAAATGTGGCAATTGTGCTTCTACTTTGATTACTGGCAGCCCCGCCGTCGATCCCTTTTTTTTTTTTTTTTTTGTGATTGTCAGAAAATTTTTGGCTGACAGCTATATACAGCGCGTTCTTACTTAAGGAGACTGATGAACGCTCGACGTCTTTAGTCACAGAAAGTTCGGGTGGCATAGAAGAAGATAAGTATTGTCTGCTCATGAAAGAAATCTGGAACTAAACTCTGGTCCTATCCCTGTCAAAGAAAGCTGCAGTTAAACAAAAGGAAAGGGACTAACCAAGATGCTAATCTTCAGAATTCGGGTTTGTCTACAGATCAGTGAGGTTGAATTATTCAAACCTTCATGCGTAAGGATTTGCAGAATTGGTTCTTCCCTTGTAGTTATATTTCCTCTTCTTCTAGATTGATCATCAGTGTTTTTGTCAAGTGCAAAAAGGTTACTGTGGCTCGATACGGCAAACCCCTTTCCCTCTTGCACGTACTTTACCGCCAGTCGGCTTGTATCGTCGCCTTGTTTTCCTTGAAAATCTCAATTTCCTTCAATCTTGTCCAACAACGCCCTCACAAACCTCTAAAAGACTAGAAAAGGGTTGCTGGAGGCGCACTAACTTTTCTGTTTCTTGCTTTCTGAAATGGCTTTGGATCTGTTGACCCCTCAATTTTTGGGAATACAAAAGAGCTCATATCTGTTTGATCTGTTGTCTGTACCATTTTATCCAGACCGATTTGGGCAACACGGTGCTTCGACATGTGAAGATGTGGAGAACCCAGTGAATGCAGCCGAGAATGCCAATACTAGCCTCGAGATTTGGAAACGTGATTTTGATGAAACAAAGTCGAGCGAGCGTCCGCGGTGAGTGCGAGTTTAGACGAAACACCTCTTGGGTTCTGTAGCTATCGGCGCATGCTTTCTTTCATATACCCGCTTAAAGATCATCATCACACATCACCTCCGAATGCGTCTTTGCCATGCCTTTGATTCTTAGAGCAACATGCCGTCTGCCCTGTTCATCCCACCTCCCGCGGTGTGAGCATGTAGGGTCTAGAAGAGAGAGGCCAATTCATGGATGAGCCGCTGAGGAGGCCTGCACTATAAAAGCTGATGAAGTACTTGGAGTTTGCTTTGGAGAGAAACAAGACATTCTACATCTCATCCTAGTCTCATGTGAGGGACATTCCATGATGGTCTCTCAAAGATTGTCGTCTCTTACTTCTCAAGTAGTGAGAAGAGACCGCGAGAGCTTGCGCGCTCGAAAAAGTTGTTTCGCGATGGAAACGACAGGCCCGGCGAAAAAAAAAACATATGGATCCACCTGAGGACATTAGCCAAACCCAAAATCCACCTGAAAAAGAGAGGAAGGAAGAACAAATCGGGACTTTGATTAACGTTAGTCAACGCAGGCCAACCTCCGGTTGGAGTTAGTGATGGTGCTCGCATGTAATAGGAAAAAGAGCAAAATCATATTCGACCTACTTTGATATTTCGGTTAGGTCTTTATATCAACTTTTCGTCTTCTTCTTCTACTGCTGCTGCTGCTGCTCTTTTAGCTTTTATTATAGTACTTTGCAACGGTAACTTCTTCGCGTCGAATTAAAAATCGTTACAAGTTTTGACCAATTATGATGCAGAAAAATGATAACAGAAAATATTTTTCAAAGGATATATTGAAATTAATTGAATAATGATACCGATTACATAGGGTTGATGTTCTTTATATAGATAGGACCCCATTTAAGAAATAAAATACGAATCAAATCTAATCCTAATCAAATAAAAATCAAATCAAATCAAACATAATTCAAATCAAATATCACGATCGGATATATCACAAAGTTTCTTAAAATAGAAAACGCTCGAAAACCCATCTAAACGACTCCAAACGCGAAAATCCATCGTAATCACGGCGAAACGTGATTATTAATCGAAGGCCGTTTTGCTTGGTGATCGAATTTGAGCACAATTCGAGATCGCCAGCCCAAAATCAATAAAATCTACCTAATTTTTGACGAATCACGTTTTTTTAAAAATCACACGCCGGTTATTCTACATCACAACACGGTCGAATTATCCTATAATGTAATAAATTATAGAGGAGGATTCTTTTGCATTTGCCCCAATTGTTGTAATTATAGTACTACGATCTAACTTTGCATTAAAAATTGAATAAGAGGGCGTATGGTGAACATGTCCGTTTTTTTTTGGACCAAAAAAAAAAGATGATATAATCGTAATTTATATGAAAAAATAAAAAAAGACATCCTCGTCAGAATTTTTGAAAATCTTCTTTCGGTTGAGGAAGGCAGGTAACTGTACTTCTAACCGTGGGACCACTCCAATTCTTTAACTTCTACACCTTAAAACAAATAAAATTTGAAATTTGTCCACCAATTTATTTGACCATGAAAACGACGTGCCAACAAAAATCTTTCTCTGATAAGAAAAAAAAAAACAAAAATAATTCACCAAGACTGAATTCAGCCGTGGCCGACCTAACTTGCATTCCCAATTGGAAAAAATTACCGAAAAAGTGCGGATTTCAATTTAGTTTAGTCCTAAACCTGTTAATTTAATTAAATTAATCTTAAATTTTTTTATCATTTGTAATGTTAGTCTTTCCAATCAATTTTGGCTTGAAAGACATTAACATGGATGCTCTATGTCCTATGTGTTATAGCCAACTCTGTCATTAACAAATTTTGTCATTTTTTTCTTTTATTTTCTTTTCCCTTCTTCCTCTGTTGATCACTAGGCCGTGGCGATTGTTGACGAGGCTCAACCTTGTTAGGCCCACGCGGCCTCGAGCGAGGCTCGCCCTCGTCAGATCTGGCAAGGTTGAGCTTCACTAGCTTCAAGTGAGGGGCGACCCTTTCTTCCCCTCGCATGTGGCTCGATGACCGGCGGATGGAAAATAAAAAAAATAATAAAAATGCAAAAAATGTCTACATCAAGCATAGATCGTGCCACGTTAGCCATACCCGATCATAATCGAAAGATTATACAAAAAAATTATGACTAAATTAATCAAATTAGAATGTTTAAGATTGAATTAGTATCTATATGATAAGTTTAGAATTTCTTTTCCTCAAGAATTGCTATGCTCTTGGGGCTATGCTCTAAATGAAGGAGAAAACGACGTCATATCAAGATCCTTCGAGATCGAGGAAATGACGTGATTTCCATCTTTTCGAGAGTGAAATTGAACATAAAATAGGTCCGACTCGAAGGAGCTTTCGATTAATGAAATGCTTTACGCTGTGATTGTTTGGTGTCCGTGCGATGTTAGGTTTTGTGCGGATGGAAGAGCAAAACTGTAGGCGATGTGAAATTCATATTTTGGTTTGGGGGTGTCCCACGGTGGCGCCACCACCGACATCGGTTTGGTGGCCGCAACGGGCATGCTTTTCACGTGTTCCGGCCATTGAAGCCAATTCGTTCACGGTTTTTCTGGGGTTGTGAAGGACTCTCATTAAATGTTCTTCAATGGAACCGGGAAAGGGTAAGCCCTCCCTCCGCCAATACAGAAATAATTCCTTGCGGTGGACGAATTAAATGGAGAAACAAAAGCGGTGGTGGTGGGAAGTTATTTCATTTTTATTCCGATTTTGTAACTAGCAATCACGGAATTTCGTCCTTTTCTTTTCTTCTCTTTCCCTCAATGCAAAATTGATTATATCGTTTATCGGTGGAGAGCCTCGCATCGACATGTGCGATCGTCGAGCTTCGGGATGCTCGTTCGGGCGGGTCCAAAGTGGTATGTTTACATTAACGTCATTTCACTCTATCTATCAACTCAAAGCTTTGGGTTTGGACATTCTATCATAGTGCAGTCCGCACCGCCTCCTTCGCGAATATTCACGTGCCGCTTGTGATATGGCTTTTTTACGTGGAGGGGGGTGTTGGAAGTACCGCCCCACGTGGAATTTGATTTAGCGGTCGGAATTTCGCCGTGTCGTGTTTGTGCATAAAGGGGTGAAAGAGCAGAAAGAGTTAATACCTAAATGCCACCAAAGCTCAAACCTAACGGATACCGAACATGGCTTTAGGCCCCAAAAGAGCATTGTTTAGTTTTGACCTTAATGTGTAGGAGGACCCGCTTGGCCCATAGGCTTATGGAGCTGCATCCTGATGATTGCTGTGTGGCTCCCACCTTTACAACATGTAATCAAGAAAAAGCAGAAAAAAAAATGTTAAAAAAAAATAAAAAAATAAAAAAAAGGGGTAGAAGAAGTCCAAGAAAGCAAGAAACGAGAAGTGGAAAAATATCCCACGAAACCCCCAAAGAAAGCGAAATAATCCTCTGAAGAAACATCATTATCAATTTTGAGGACGGCCTGTCTCTACAAATACCCTTTTGAGCAAATTGGCTAAGATGGATTGTTATACATTTTACCGTAATTTTTCTCTCGTGCTGTTGCGTGTACGGTTCATTCTTCGGTCACACTACATTTATCGAGCGTGATGAAATTTATTATTATTTTTAATCTTATTATCACGTAAAATTGATTAAAAAAATAGTCGTCGTCGTCGTTTGACGAAAAAGAAAAAAAATCCCGAGAAAAAAGAAAATAAATTAATTCAGTAGAGAAAGGGGTAAGGGAAGCAAGGGAGGAAATGTGACTAAATTATGAGGGGAAGGGGTGGTGGGGGGCATTGGTGGTGATGAGACTTTACCGTTTTTGATTTGAGAGGGGAGGGAGAGTTTGGTCCAAAAGGAGAAGAGGAGAGAGAGAGAGAGAGAGGCGTTGGGTAGTTTTCAAATTGGGCAACACCACATCTCATCTCATCTCATCTCATCTCATCTTATTTTATTGAAAAATATGATTATCATCACTGCTAATTATTGTTGATTATTAGGAGAATATTGTTATTTTCTTGAACCTGAACGCAAATCTTGAAAGCTTTTTACCTTGCCCTCCTCCTCGCACTTCCCCTCCTCTCTCTCTCTCTCTCTCTGCCTCCCTGGTTTCCTCTTCCCAGAATCACTGCATTGTCGCCATTGTTGGCGTTCAAGTTTTCTTTCTCTCCTTCCAGAATTAGGGGAAAAGGGGGGAAAAAGCTGTCACTTAGTTCAATACTTTCTGCTGATTTGATTGTGCGTGATGGCTCTCCGTAACTGAAAAAGGGAAATTCTTTGCTTCCGGAAATTTGAATGCTTATGCTCTACTCTGCGACCATTTTCCTTTTTCTTCGAGTGTGAGCGAAGAGCAGGAGAAAGAGAGAAAAGAAAGAGGGTCTTCTTCTTTCACCTGCGCCATTCAAAACGTCGCCGCAAAGGTGGCATTTTTTTTTTTTCCAATTTTTGGCCACCCCTCTTCTTCACTTCCTTCTTGCTAGTTCTCGTTCCCTGATGATCTGGGAACTCACGATTTGTTGTTGAATACCAGGGCTTGGGTACTGGCAATGAGGGCGTGATACGGGGAGAACCCGACTTGGGTTTTTGAGATCTGGCTTCGTTTGTCGGATCTTGGGCTCGTTTCGAACGACCCGTCATAAGTTGAATGTCTCCGGAGCTGTTCTTGCCATTAGGGTTTTGCTCGCGTCTCCGCCATGACTACGAAGCGCGCTTACAAGCTACGTATCCTTGAAAATTCACGTGTGTTGATGCCATGTATTGTGGCTGCGAATAGCAAGATGAAATGCGATACCGTTTGCTGCTGTATGTGAAACTTCCTTGTTTCGTGGATTCGGACATCTTGTATTTCAGTTTGGAATCATCGGAAGTTGTTGTATTATTGGTGTTATTTAGGTTCTCCTTAACTTGAGCTGCAAATACAGAGGAATTTGTAGCGCATTCTGCAGCAGTCAATTGCCTCAAAATTGGAAGGAAGTCATCGAGGGTTCTGGTCACCGGCGGAGAAGATCATAAAGTCAATCTCTGGGCTATTGGAAAGCCCAATGCCATACTGGTCAGTTTTCTACGGTCACACTGTTGTATGAATTACGTACGAATTATCGACCTTCTGATGGGTTCTTCTTTAACTTTGATTTTATGCCCAAATGATGGTGGCATGCACCTAGTGCTGCTGTGACGATGCGATACTTATACTCCTTCGTCTTGACACAGTCATGATATACAGAATGTGACTACAGTATGTACCTTTTATACCTTGTCCATTAACCATGTGAATCGTGAGCTTTCGAGTTTCTGATGGTCGATTAAGAATTAGACATGTTTGACCAAATTTGAAATCCCTTACCAGTGATCTGGCAGCTTATAGATTTGAGTTAGGTACTCTTCGTAGTTCGTCTTCTTTCCCAGTGGGAAGAGGTTTTATAGGATTGCTTTCTTCAGATAAAAGGATTGGGCACCCTAGAAACTGGCCATGCTAATTAGGATCTGCCTTTGATCTAAACAGCAGGTCTAATTTTCATTTCTTGTGTTCAGAGTTTGTCTGGACATAGCAGTGGAATTGATTCAGTGACTTTCGATTCTTCGGAGGTGGTTGTAGCTGCGGGAGCAGCAAGTGGTACAATTAAGCTTTGGGATTTAGAAGAGGCAAAGAGTACGCTCATCTGTTTCTTAAGCAGTATCTCAAACTCGTAATCTGCAAGTTATATCTTGGAAAACATGTGTTTGCTGATTTGTTTTCACATCACATTGATGTGTAACAACGAGTTGTGACGTGATTTTCTCTGCAGTTGTGCGGACTCTCACTGGTCATAGATCTAATTGCATATCAGTGGACTTCCACCCTTTTGGGGAGTTCTTTGCATCTGGTTCTCTTGACACGAACTTAAAAATATGGGATATCAGGAAAAAAGGTTGTATCCACACTTACAAAGGCCACACTCGCGGGGTCAATGCAATTAGGTTTACTCCTGATGGTCGTTGGGTGGTTTCTGGTGGAGAGGACAACACTGTGAAGGTTAATTTTTTTTTGCATTCTCTAAATTGTTTGTGAAAATAGTTCATGTGATAAAGTACGTGATCATTCATCTAGGTGTCTTCTTCTGGTAATAGTTAAGAAGCATCTTAATCCCTGGATGTGGTAATTGGACGATGATATTGGAGGCTTTATAGTTAATTTGTGCTGTGGTACAGTCTCGTTTACATGTTTTTAATAGGGGCAACCGCACATCTGGAGTCTGGTGTGATTTGTCGCTATAGCGAAGGGAGCGTAGATTCTTTTAGAAACAAGCACACTGGCCACTTGCTGATGAAATTTGTAGGTTACTTGGTGCAACACTGACAGTCGACAGATGACTAGACCTACATTAGCTACATAATCGGATAGCTCGAAACAATTACCAATTCCTAGAACCTATATCATTTTATGGGTTATCACAATATCTAGTTCTGGATATGGTGACTGAGACTGCAGTTCCTTGTGAGTAATGAATGTATGGTTTTGTCTAAGGAAATGTGATGTAGGGTCTGATTTATGGTGATTGCCTGAGTTGCGAAGATGATTTGGATCATGTTGATTGGAGCAAATGATGTTATCAATATGTTTATTATGGTTGCTTAATAATATATGGCTGATTACATTTCCGAATCCAATAGCTCTGGGATCTGACGGCCGGAAAGCTACTACATGATTTTAAGTGTCATGAGGGCCAAGTTCAGTGTATAGATTTCCATCCCCATGAGTTTTTACTGGCAACAGGTGAGATACCATTCTGCTGCAATTTTATTCAATGCAACATATCTCTTTATGTTTCTGCTAACTGTTCATATGTTCCGGCTGTTTTACAGGTTCTGCTGACAGGACTGTCAAATTTTGGGACCTCGAGACCTTTGAACTGATTGGTTCCAGTGGACCCGAGGTGAGAGTTTTGTCTGAATGATTTTTTGGTATATAAAGAGGAGGTAAATTATCGATGGGTCTTTAGTTTGACGTTCTTACGAACCCTATGGCATCCCAATAATATGACAGAGCACTGGAGTACGTTGTTTGACATTCAATCCTGATGGAAGGACCCTTCTTTGTGGATTGCATGAAAATCTTAAGGTAAAAGTGCTACAATTTAGTGTTGCAATGAAAAGGTACATGGTTCATTATTGATTCCTTTGTTCCATGCTTCTTCATAGGTTCTTTCCTGGGAACCAATACTGTGCCATGACACTGTAGATGTGGGATGGTCTAGATTATCAGACCTTAATGTGCACGAGGGAAAGCTTCTCGGCTGCTCATTCAATCAAAGTTGTGTTGGTGTTTGGGTTGTCGACATCTCGGTAACTTGCACATACTTTGTGCGCTTGGTTGTAGACTAAAGTTGCTTCCTGTGTCATTTTTGAGTTTTTAAATGATGTTCTTTCTTTCACCTCTTTTCAGCGCATAGAGCCGTATGCTGTTGGTAATAACAGATTTAAAGTAGCTCCTGAATCCAAAGCTCCTACAGGAGGGAATCTGTCTGTACTGAATGAGAATACTGCTAAGGCCAGTTCAGGGAGGTTACCTGTTTCCCAAACTTCAGATTCTTTAGTGAAGGAAACAAAGTCCTTGGGGAGATTGTCGGTTTCTCAAAATTCAGATCCTGTTAAGGAGCAGAAAAGTTTAGCATGTGAGACATCTATTTTTACTTTTTGGTTATATTGCGTTTGTATCTGGAATGGAGTTCAGAATATGACAATTTTCTTGCTTTGCATATGCCTGAAGCCACAGGAAGTGTACCTGGTACTCCTCAAAGGGTCAATATAAATGCTGGTTCAAAGGTGGCTCCAGCCACCTCAGTGACAGCTCAGATCGCAGCAGCTCCAAGGAGGAATACTGCGAAGGCCAATGCTACAATCGGTCTTCCCAGCTTCAGTAAATCAGATGTCGTACCTGTCATTGTTCCTAGAACTGATGCTAGATCAGAACTGGCTGCTGAATCCAAAAAGAAGTTGATCTTGCTTCAAGAACTATGCCATTTTCTTTGCAGTCAAAATCAATTGAATTACGAAGGCTCTCAAATGGCAGAGACGAACTAGATCAGCCAACGGTCTCAGGTCAATCTGAAACAGCTGGCCCAAATGCCGGTTCATTGGGCCACATTACAAATAGGAGCATCTTCTCTGTAGTGAGAACCCCAGTCCAAGGCTTGTCTACCGCTGAAAGAAACACAGTGGATGATTCATCTGGTTTTCCGAGCAAGCATGACACAAGTACAATAATGGATGCTCCGGCTGATTACCAGCGTGAAAATTGTATGTGTTCAATTATCAGAAGAAGAATGCTTTCCGATATTAAATGCAACCAATAGTTGTAGAGTATTCATTCTTGTCTAATTTCAAGGCACCTTTTCAGTTATAGCGGCCTGTTCCACAATGTTATGCTAGTTTTGCTGGATTTTATTGCCAAAGAATTGCTTCCAACTTGGTATGGACCTGTTCTGACATCAAAAGGACCATTTAGAATATCAGAATTTTAAGAGGGAGGTAGAGTAATGCAAAATGAGGAAATTATGCACCTTTAGTATTATTTGGTAAATGCACAACGAAGCCTGATAGGTGAATAGAAGATCCTCGTAATGGAGAGTGGTATTAGTCTGGCAAAGTTGATAAATGTGCTTTACTGATATATCATGTGCCTATGTAAAGTGAGCTGGGTGCAGAAATAGTAGCAAGGAACTGTATTAATATCTCCTGGAAATTCAGATTTTGGTCCAAGAATGACAACTTGGGGAAATGTTTTTGAGTTTGTTTCCCCTCTAAAGCCTAGGATCTGGTTAGACTCCTTGGAACTGCGACAAACCTATTCAGCGAAAGAGTTAAGCATCATATGCTGGGATGTGTCGCAAGGAATCACAGCTGGAAGAATTCTTTCCACCTTAATGCAATAATTGATGGTCTCTGTGTAATCTATTGCCAACTACTGGCAAAAGTGAGAACTGTTATGTGTTTGTTGGGTTTCACATTCATAATGTCCACCTTCTGCCTATTAGATAGCTGGAGTGTTTGGCTTCCAACTCTTTGGATTATTGAAGCTTGGATCTGCAAATGTGCATTTTTTTCCCTTAAAATAATGATTCTCAATATTGAATCTTTTGTTGCAGATGAATCTCGTTTGCAGAAAGCAAACAGAGCACAACTTTTTGTGGATGGCCAAAGGGGAGGTACATCCTATTTTCAAAAATTACTTTGTGTTTGGGCATTATAGGAGGTTTGCTCATATAATCTTGTCAATATCTAGGGCGAATGCGTTCCCTTGTTAATTGGGAGAAAAGAGAGAAGATTAATATTGATGGACCTACACCCAGCATTATCTCAAGAGCGGGGCCTGGTGTAAATGTGCTTCCTCTTAGTGTGGTAAGGCAATGCACTAGTTTTTAACTGGCCCTCTCTTTCAATGTTTTGTATTTCCTTCCGACAAATTTCAACCTGTTATTCGTTATTGGAAGAAGTGTCATTATATGCAAGAATGGGGCAACTATGCATTCTGTTTTTCTTTTTTTGAGCAAATGCACCTCTGCAGTTGCATATATGTGGGTTCTGATACCAAGGAGGGTTCCTATAGTAGCTTCTCTTTTTTTTTTTTTTATAGCCCAAATAGTAGCTTCTCTTGATTCGTCTGTTTTTGAAATTTTTCATTGCGACTCTTGTGGTGGATAAAACAAAGAATGGACGAAGATATTGCCTTTTTGTTGTGGGCATTAAGGACTTTTGTTTGATTTTCTTGGGCTGAAGTCCAGTTTGGGGAATACGAAGCTATAGTTTGGGAATAGCATAGTTTGGGCAATTGTGCATAGACCCTAGCCCACTTTATTTTGGATGATGCTCTTAAAAGCTTCCATTTGGATGGCCTTTGCCCACTCGAGATCAAGAGTTGAGGGAGGGAGGGAGGGAGGGAAGAGGAATGATCCAGGTTTTCGGGTTTTATAATACAGTTTGGTGTAGCATACTCATGAGTCGCCTTGTATGAATATAAATTGGGTTCGTCTTTGACAACTCCTGTTGTGAAACAGAGAGGACATAGATCGTCAGCTGAGAAGGAAACAGTTTCTGCCAGTGATGAGGATGCCATCGCAGATGTGATGGAGCATCATGACCAATTTGTTGGCTCTATGCAGTCTCGGTTAGCCAAGTTGCAGGTACTTCATATAGGTCACTGTCATGATTTAAATAGCTGTATAGACTCAAAGTCTTTGAAAGTTGTAATGTGGTTGTGAACTCTGATGTTTTGGTAAACAACAGCTTATGCATTAGCCAATCTTGTCATGTTAATAGCTGTATGAGGCTGGAAGTTATGAGGGGCATAGTGGGAATCTAACACAGTAGAAAATGCTTTTCACTCTCAAATCTGCAAGCTGCAGATTCTTAATCAATTGGACATTTGCTCAAATTTTTCAAAGTGCTAAGAACAACTTGTGGTGACTATCTTTCTCTGCTTGTATGCTTATCTTAGAGGCCATGTTAGAGAGGGAGATTTAAAGGTAGGATGTGAGTAGTGTGAGCTCATCTGCCCTATTCAGCAAGTTAAGGGATGTCCTCCAAAAAGAAATTGTTAATTCATTTTCAGTCTTTTTTTTTTTTAAAATTGTATTATAGTATATAATTAAATGTTAATATTTATTCATTTGTATGTTCTATGGTAGTATGGATGGGGCTTACATGGTGGCATGTCATCATGTGGAGATCCTGGTGGTCCTGACACAAAAATAGCATAAGCTCACGAGCATAGCATTGCGATGATGTCATCTTGTCATTAAATGTGACAATCATTTTCTGTAAATTATGTGGTAGGTCGTCAATGGATTCTGGGGAAGAAGGGATATTAAAGGGGCTATTGGTGCTATGGAGAAGATGGCTGATAATACTGTGAGTAGCTTTCCAGTGACTATTTAGTGTTTTTTCTTTCTGTAGAAGAAACATGGGAGTGCCTCATGAGGTCTTAATTAGCATCCTTGTGTTAACCACTCTTTGTCCTAAACTGCAGGTGCTTGCTGATGTAGTTAGTATAATGACAGAGAAAATTGACATGATTACTCTGGATATGTTCACTTGTCTTTTGCCCCTTCTGAATGGACTTCTTGAGAGTGACCTGGATAGGTGAGTAACAAGTACTTAATGGTTCTTTGGTAGCAACTTTACTCATCATCTTTGTATTGTCAAAACGGTTTACTTTCAACCAGATTCTGGTTGTGGACCTTGATGCTGCAATTTTTTGTTGCTGCCGCTTCTTTTCATTTTGGTATCCCTGATTTATTTCTCGCTCTTCAGCTTTAATTTTTTAATATGTGAAGCCTTAGATGCCATGATCATGACTATGATGAGACCTTTTCACTCAATCTTCAGCTTAGTTTGTTTTGCGTAAAGCTACTCACAGTAAAAGAACATCCTCATTTCTTGTGATTGGTGAAGCATCAAAAGCTTTCATCGTATGCTTCACTGGCATTATAGCTATCATATTGCGTTCACTTTTCTGGAGATATGTAGCTTTGGTTAGACAGATGAAATTCTGCATTCATGTTGAACATGACACAGGATCAAAAGAATGGTCTGACGTCACGCTCTTTATGAACAGTCTTTTTGTCTGATTAATCATGCTGTTCTTTTGCCTCTTTTATGTTCCATAATAAAGAAATTTAATTTTTCTAAAAGCTTCTCACTGTGCAGGCATTTGAGCATCTCTGTGGACATACTTCTCAAACTGGTCAGAGTTTTTGGTTCCATGGTTTATACAGCAGTATCGGCATCAACGCCTGTTGGTGTTGATATTGAAGCTGAACAAAGGTGTGTTCCTTATCATCTTGTTCAGTTCTTGAATGTTCTTGGGTAGAATCTTCGTCCAAAAACTAACTTGATGGTGATACTGGTGGATTGGCACAGGTTGGAACGTTATAACCTCTGCTTCGTAGAGCTTGAAAAGGTTAAACGGTGCTTGCCTGCTCTTACAAGGTTCATTTTAATTTTCCTTTTCTGAAGACCTTGTTATATTCTTCTTAAAGAAGCCGTAGAAGTGACGATGTTCTGATTTTCTTTGTTCATAGAAGAGGGGGATCTGTTGCAAAGTCCGTGCATGAGTTGAGTCTAGCTCTTCAAGCAGTTTGACGAGCGCAGATCAGCCGACTACATTTTCACTCATGGGCTTTATGGAGGATACATTCCCCATGTATCTTGAAGGAAGTGAATGTGATTCTTTCAAGGAAGTGACCGCCTCGTGGTCAAGCAGCGGCTACGGGTCGATTATACTTATTTGCCCATTTCACAGTGCATATACTGGAATATGGAAGCATTAACCTCACTCTAATATAACTACCTTAACTGGAGTGGATAGCCAAGTACTCTTCATACAAGTGCCTGGTGGTTTTCGCGCCGGCACCATCGTGGTGAATGTGCTTTGGCAGTGAAGACAAGCAGTCAATATTCACACTAACCCATTGTGAAGCTCAGTTTGTAAGTTTTAGCCACGAGTGAGCGTGTATTTATCGATCTTTTTTTTGGGATACGGGATCACAAAATTGTCAAGCGATCATTTGTCGGAAGATGTTCATCAATTGGTAAAAAGTTGCATTATGAATCTATCTGTCGTTGAATATTTCTTGGAAGCTTTTTACTTTCTCCATCCTGACAGCTTAGGGGCACCTTGCAAATTGGCGAAGTTAGCGTAGTTTCCAGTGTTAATGGAGATCTGAACCTAGCGGAGGTAGGATGAGTGATCAACAGAATTTGAGAATGGTTTCCAGGTGAAACTCTGTTGCAAGCTTGGCACGCTCGAGTCGTATAACTCTGACGTTCAGTGAGGTCTTTTATCGATCCGTAACCAATGACTTGACCCCAACCTAGTGGAGTCTTCGTCGAGATTAGTTGGCGCATAAGTCTGACGTTCAGTTGATACATCTTTGATTGGTTTTTGAAGCTTTACGGATCGTGTAGCTTCCAATTTGAGCTCTTGGTTTTGCATTTTTCGGTTAGTGGTCACTATTTCTCTTTATGAGTTTGTAATCTCATGTCGCAAAAGTGATGACATATTATGAGCTACAGAAGAGAATATTTGATGCATAAAGCTGGATCAGGAGGCATTTACAACATTTTGGTTATTTGTAAATAGCTTGGGAAACGTTTATGAAAAGTGTTTCGCAATGTTATACATATTTATTTGTGAATGATTAATGAAATGTATTCTGGAATTGTTCGAAAAATGCCTTATAAAGTGCATTCTATATGAGGAATTAATTTGTGAAAGTTTTCATACTTGGTGTTTAAAACGATTTATGAAATGAATTCCGGATTGCAATTATGGGTTATTTGAAGATGATGTTAGTAGTTAAATGCTCATGGTCACTATTTTCAGAAGCCAATGAGGGTTGTGGGCATCCATACCATTTTCAAGATATCTTTATGGGACGAGCTACCTGCTAATATAAGTAGAGACATAGTTGAAGGGAATCTTGGTAAGCCTTGTCATGGGTTGACAAGCATGACCATAATTTGATATTAAGCATGAGATCGATCGAACTATTGATATTTACTTCAAAGTATTGATTGAATGAGTACATCTTATAGGTATATGGTCCTATTAAAGTGATAAAACTAATTTTGATTTTGCGAAAATATTACATACTAGATTTAGGATAAATGTGTCTTGATATTATTTTTTAAATATGCATACAAAATGCTTGATCTATTTAGAAGAGATTTGTACTATTTACTGAAATGATGTTGCTCATCCCATTCATGTTAAATCTTTTTTTAGGTTTTTCAACTAGCTGTTGGTAGGATGATAACAAATGGATGATGAATTTTTGGTGGTCAAACTTAGGGATATATATATATATATATGTGTGTGTGTGTGTGTGTGTAATATTGTTTTGTAGCTAATTAAAATGGTTGACTACTCTGTGTTGCAAATGCATGTTAATTTCGGAAAATGGTCATTAATGTTAGAAGTCTAAAGGTAATAGTAATTAATATACTCCGGATTATGTCAAAATATTATATTATTTTTTTATTTTTTAAATTTGAACTTTCAACTCAGCTCACTCTGAAATGCAATGGGCACCCACTTGCTTAGTGGAAAATGAGAAACGAAAAAAGCTTGTACATAGATTTGTTTCTTTCTGAGTAAAGAAGAAGCCGACAAAATCTGTTGCATTCGGTTTTAAAGCTCATCGAGAAAGGAAAAGAAAGGAAAGAAGGAATCGTAACCGCTCCCTGATCTCTCAATTGAAGCTTAAATTAGAGTCCTCTTTCTCTTAACAAGTGGGCATGCATGCATACCTCCCTCTTCTCTTTTTTTTTTGTCACTAATTTCAAAGTACTTATTGCTGTATTCTATGTGAAATTGGGAAACCCAAAATTTAACTATTCTAGCAATTTAAGGAAGGAAATTGGCAATTGGGGTGTGGTCAACCTGCCATGTGAGGAGGATTGGGTTGGCAAGGCTCTTTTTTTACCATATGTGGTAAATTACCATGTATCCATGAAAGGGAAAAAGGATCATTAGTGGGTAAGTACATGAAAGGGGAAGTGAGGGTTGAGACTATGAGTTTTAGTGGATAAAATCTTGGATGGGTTTTGGGTTTTGTGCATTAATTAAGCCTCTCCAGAAATGGCTAATCCACTTTTAATTTTTTTGTCTGAACACTAGGGCTTGTTGGAGGGCTGTTTCTCTTTATCAAACAATGCACTTCTAGTTCTCTCATTTCTAGAGAGAGAGAGAGAGAGAGAGAATGGCACCATCAAGGTGGGACATGAGGCTGGTTCCAGAGTTGAAGTCCTGGACAAACATGGAGTGCCTTCCTCACTCTGTGATTCCCAGGGTTGCAGTCAAGGAAGTCCCCAGGGTACATCTCTTCTCTTCTCTTCTCCTCTCTCTCTCTCTCTCTCTCTCTCTCTCATTTGTCATTTCTTCCATTTCCTTTCTATTTCACCTAGGAGAATTAAGAAAGGAGTTTTTGATTTTCGAAATTCATCTCATATCTACTACAATAACGTTGTTGAGACTCGAGATCCCCTTTTCATTCAAATGGAGATGAATAGGCCGTTCCGATACGTTATATCGGTTCAATCAATTAGCTCGATCGGGGATTGGTGCAGTGCGGACCGATTTAATCCGATTTTACCGCATACCACTTATTAATCTAGTTCGATCCACTAGTGAAAAAAGAACCGAGGTTGAGAGAAAGAAATTCCTAGAAAAATAAGTTCGGTCTCTTATCATTATTATAAAACTCGATTCTGCGTAATTGATACGTCCTCGCCAAATAATTCTTGGAGATCAAAAGGAGTGGTCCCAAATTTTCATTTCTCGGGTAATTTCAATAGATTTATAGGACAAGTATTGAGCAGATTTTGGTCCTTTTTCTAATTACTCGTCCCGCAGACTATCACATAGTCACTGTGACCTCGATAGAGGCCGACTTGTGATCTATCTTTTGTGATCCAACGGCTATCAACCTCGTAGAGCGATGGTCCTTGGAGATCATGGAAGCGTCTGATCTCGAATTTCTGCGCCCGGTAAAATGGGCCCTCATGTGGGCCCAAGTCATCGTAACTCATGATCTTGCTGATTTGACGGCAGTGATGAATCGGGCTCACATGGATCCGGTGCGGCTCACGTTGAATCTGTACCATAACACTTCCAGTTCTTTCTTCTTGACATTTCGATTTTTTGTTTCGTTCCCAGCCCAATGTGGCAAGCGCGAGCAAGGAGGGATCACAAGAGCGAGAGGAAGACATGGTGGACTCGTTCCGCCTCAGAGATTTCTGGAAAGCTTACGAGGAGTGGAGCGCTTACGGCGCCGGAGTCCCGATCATGCTGCCTAACGGAGACTCCGTGGTGCAATACTATTTCCCTTCCTTATCGGCAATGCAGATCTTCACTTACAAGAGGTTTGCAGGGCCGCGTCCCGATCTCAAATCTTCCATGTACGATGAACTGCCTCGAGTATTCAGTAGTTCAGTTCTTGGAACCGAGATACATTGTTGCATGGCTTTAAATGCTTCCTCGGTATCTAAATATCGTAAAATGTTAGAAAGACTAACTTTTCGGGTTCGAGACGGCGACGATTATTTAGACGAATGCTTTTACTACATTGTTTTGTGTTTAAAGGATGTCCGGCGAGGGGTCGTCTTCAACTGAGTCCGAGAACGTGACCGTGATCAGTGATGGGAGCAAGAGCAGCTCGGACTCCCAAAGCAATAACTCAAGTAAGCTCCTTCACATTTTTCATGACCCTCTTGCTTAATTAGAATTTTGTTTCGTCGAAAATTTGCCAACAGTGTTCGCCGTTTCTCTCTGTTTTTGTTCTTTTTTGTTTTTCGGGGGCATTCAGACAATGCTTCTGCTAGGCAGGAAGGCCCGGAGCAAGTCGAAGATTATCACGGCGAACTGTACTGCCAATACAATGAGATACTGAACCCGTATAGCCGAGCCCCCCTAAGCGTGAAGGTAAATTCGTCCCGGTATCGCCAGAGTCTCGTATTCGATTACAAGATCAGATTGCATCTAATCTTTCAAATCTGATTTTGTGTACGATGAATTGTTTTGGGACTAGATCAAAGAACTGGCACAGAAGTATCCTGGCTTGACGACTTTCCGGGGCACCGACCTCACTCCACACAGCTGGGTGGCCGTTGCTTGGTAATGCTTTAGTAACTTTCCTTTGAATTGACAAAGAATTAAGGGAAAAAACAGCTGCTGATTCGACAGATCTTTCTGATCTATCCCTTTCTTCTCTAACTAAAGGAAGATTAGCTTGATGCCGGCCAAGATTCGCTGATTGACGTTGTCGCTTTTAGGTACCCGATCATTCAGATACCCGTGATGAGAAACCGAAAGGAATTATCTGCATCTTTCCTTACTTACCACATGCTGTCATGGTCTCCTCAAGGTCTGTTCTAAGCATTCCCACTACATCACAACCTTTTCCTACTTGTTCTTTGACTCCGTATCTGCTCTTGTTCTTCGTTTGTGCAACTTTCTTTATGCAAAGCTTGTGACACGGTTAGCTAATTTACGATGTTGATGCGCCCCGTAACGAACCTAGGAGGGGAATTTTCATTAGTGCGTGCTAGAAAGAACACCACCTGGATATTGGAATACCAATTTCAGGCGGCGGCAACTGAGTTGAGAAAGAAAACGGAAATCGACCAATTCCGAGGGACGACATTTGGTAATGGACATGAAGATCAATGGAATATAAGCTTAGTGTCCTATAATGGAAATTCCTTTCTTGGCTATTTGACTAAGATCAAGTCTTAGACAAGTACCACTCTTGTAGCAAAGTTCCAAGATAGGGGTTTGAGCCAACTCAGGTGAACCTGAAGGGAGAAAAAGCGACATTTAACAGACAATTGCGTTCCGATGAACTATTTAAGATATATCAACATACGAAACAATCCAAATTTTTATGAATGGCGAACAACTTGAGAAAGTCGAGCATTATACGATGGTCCTTCACAAGTATTGCATTTGGACTATCAACAAAGGGCCGCTGTCTAGAAACTTAACTGCACCATGGCGAGAAAGACATCTTTTCTCCCGTTCATCAAGGAGTGTTGCTAATGGGCAGACTTCCATCAGTTCCAAGATTTAAAGAAGATTCTCTCCTCATCAAGAGGTAGGCTTGAAGAAATTTTTTTGGAAAGACTGTTCCCAGGGCGACTTAGTCGGCTCAGAAAGGAAAGAAGGATGATACAATGGACATTTTGCACTGCTTCGCCAGAGGTACAAATCAACCTATCACCTCTGCTAGCCCGCCTACATCTTGACCACTGTCAAACTTTGGGCCAATTCCCCCACGAAAGGAGGGATGGATAGGCTCGAGTCGAGATGTGATTTCCACACCAGGATCAAGGCAGCAGGAGTCAATCGTGAATCCATTTCATCGCCTTTCTTAATCATTAAATGTCTGTCCAATCACATGTAATATGGGAGGATAGAAAAGCTTCGATACCTAACATGCCACTTTTGTGCATGATTCATGGTAATTTAGCCAAATAGGCTATGTCAAAGACGGATATTTTCTCTAAGGTTACAAACTCTCCAAATTTGAACCTTCACGAACTAAATCTATTGCATTTAATTAACAATCACCAGCTTCTTGGATTCCTCAGGCAACCCGACTCCTGTCTGCTTCTTAGATTCCTCATGCAATCCGGCTCCAGAAAAACGAAAGTCCAATAAAGATGGAGGGGTATCTCATCAATCACTAGGTTGCAATAAAGAGGACAATTATGGGGATGTATCCCTAGTTTGCTTGTCTGGCTTGAAAGGACAAGTAACCTCTTTTGACCCTCCGAAGCATATAAATCCACCATAATGCAAGAGCTCTCACATTTTTCGGCTAACTCTTTCACTTGAATTTCCAAATCCGTATTGCTCCTGGCTACCTTTCCTTTGGACCCTTTGCCAGCTTATAAGTGGATTCAAACCACCGACAATAGGATTTTCAATCCTCTGGTCTAACCAAGCGCCTCTACAGGCGGTTGCCAAATAAGAAGGTCTTTTGAATAAATGGATACACAAAAATGGAGTAGATTTAGGTTTTTGTGATGACAAATTAGTACTTTCCTCTGAAGCTTGGCCTTTCCTTTACTTTATCAAGATGACCCCAAGACAGTCAGTGGAATCTACCAAGCTGCAGCACAGTATGGCAAGGTAATTTCCGATAAAGTGGTGAAATGCATTTTCTCTTAGGATCCTACTCTATTAGAAAATCCAAAGAAACTTCTAAAGCAATCAATCATCTTCATATTTTCTAATTATTCAACATGACACGCACAATTTAGACGGTGATGAAGGATAAATGTATGAATCTATCATGACATGGAAACTAGTTCTTGATGCCTTTTTCAAAAATAGATAATTTGGTATTTAATTGTATAAAGGCAGGCGCAAAATCTATGAATAGGAGATGTTGTATGAGTATCTACAGGTCTCATCAACAGGCTCCAAGCACGTTGAAAATTCGGCCTTGAGTTGCTCCACAGAGTAAAAAGAACTCCAAATCTTACCATATGTTGAAAGCATTGAACAATTGCTAGCCAAATTTCCAACTATAGCCACTTTCACAACCAGTTTTTTCATGATACTACAATAGATTTATACCAATAAGGCCTTGGAAAAAAGCCTACTGAAAATTGCTCTCTTAATTGAATGCCTTAATCATGTATAATGACATTCAATAACATGATTTCTTTTGACTGTCGTCAACTCATCTTGATTGTTTCTTCAATTGCACCACTATAGTGTAATTGTCAAGAAGAGATCATTCCATTATGGAGGATTTTTATAGAGGATTGAAGACAAGGAAAGATGGCCATGGGCGGACAACATCAAAATAGAGCAAGAGAATAGCACTACATTCAAATGTGCTACAAATAAATCAAGAGCCTTGTATTGCTTAAGAGATCGGAATTCATTCCTTCTACTAATATTTCATGGAGAAATCTCTCTACTCCTATTTTTATCTATATGTGGAAACTATCAAGTTGAAGTATAGTAAGCGTAGGCACTGAGGATCCTACTCTATCAAGCAATTGAAAACATTTCCAAACTGACCGTTATCTTCATACTATCTAATTATTTAACAAGACATGCACAATGTAGATGTCAATAAAGGACAAATACCTAAACCCCATCATGGCGCGAGAATGAGTCCTATGGTAATTCTTACTAGACTTTGAATTTGTGGGCTGAAGGCATTTTTACAATTGCTAGACAAGCTTAATCACTTTCTTTCCTTATGCTATAATAGATTCATACAAAGGTCTGATAAAGATCCTAAGAATCAATGTTGCTCCCTTAATACGCTTAGCAAACTCAAATGCACCAGTGTCAGAAATAAAATAGTGTTTAGCTCAAAGTGGAACTCTTAGTCTCTAAAGACACTGAAAATAAACTTAAGCAACTTGAGCAACAGTGATGAAAACATCACCATTGAACACATTGATTGAGGCACATCCACTAAAGTAGCTTTTGAATGAGACCTGCCACTGGCGTAGGTGCCATTGCTACTCAAATGGGCGTACATGGAATGGACTTCTGATCTCTAAAAGGATCTACTATAGCTGCTCGATCTCTATCAAAGACTTTGGATCTCTCTCTACTTCTTGTAATCATAACATTCAAGAGCAAGATTTCATTTGATAGTCCTCAACTCAACTTGATGCTTCCTCAAATCATGGCCACTATAGTCTATTTGCCAATACAAAACGATCTCATTGTCCAAGCATTAGTAGATCGAAGAAAAGAAATAGCCATGTGTGGACTTCATCCTAATAGAACCCATTCGAAGGAATAGCCTCATATTTCTTGAATGTCTTAAGAGATTGAAAGTCATTCCTTCTAAAAGATTTATCGATGAATCTCAATACTTCTATTGAAACCTATTGATTGGCTTAACTAAGCTGGAGTACGACAAAGGGAATTTCCAGCAAACCCAACTTTATCAAAAACGTTGGAAGACCATTTTAAAACTACCCATCATCACGAAAATGTATCATTTTATTTTTGTAAACTAATTAAGTTTGTATTTTATATTTAATAAAAAAATTTTCAGCTTTTACCTTTTTTTTAAATTGCTGAGTGGACTTTGCCGGAGCCACGTCAGCTTCAAATGTTAATAAAATAATGTCACGTTAGATTTCCGACAATGCATGTCGGAGTTGGCACTTGAAACGATCGTTTTTAAAAAATTTGGCACTTAAGTGATCCCAATGAAATTTTTGGCACCATAGTGATCTCCGTACACAACTTTTAGCACTGATAATGTCATTTTCCCCAAATATCATAAGTATTTTTCAATCCAATTCACAAGTGAATCTGTTATTCAAGGGTCAAAATTGGTGCATTAATTGATTTGAATGGCGAAACCTTATGAGGATAGAACTTATGCAATAAATGAAGCAACCCAAGGGTATAGACATTAAGATCATTTTTCTGCTAATGTCTATACCCTTATATGCATGATCACAACAACTTGTCGCTTGACAAGGGACACCGTACCAAGTAAGCATTTATAAGAAAACTTCTTTGCAAGTTAAACATGATCTAGTGTGCAAGCAGCAATGAATATGTCGTTTGGAAGGACTTCTTCTTATGAATATTAGTGTTAGAATTAGGAATTCTGCTTTTGGATGTCTAAGCGTGATGATCACGGATGTCTTTGGTGGAAACTTTGAGTCAAAATTTTGGGGTCTCTTTTGTTCATGCAGAAAAAGGTGAAGAAAGTTATTCCAGTGCTATTAGTGAAGGAAAGTTTGGTCACTGAAAGTCCATGTTCAGTTGTTGAAGTCCGTCTTTAATCAACAGTGCTTTCCAACAATTGCAAATGAGTATTAAGAAAAGTAACCTAATGATGAAAAGATACAGTAATAAATTACACATTTTAACTACTCAAAGTCGTTCGTCACATAGTTCCATTGATTAACAAGGAGAACTGATGTACAAACTTTCTGGACAAATGATAATGATGAAAATTCAATACCCATTGTCATATCCTCAAGCTTTAGAGGTAAAGCATTTGTCCTAGTAGATGTGTACAATGTAGCAACAAATTTTGGTTTTGTTGCTGAGTATATCTTTTCCTTGCAGTGCCTCAGACATTCTTATCTTTAGTTCTTATGTCCAACCAACTACTTTTTATTAATCCATAGTGAAAAACTGCAAAATTTAAAAGTTCAGCTCTATTACTTAATCCATCTTTATAGTGAGATCGTAAATGTAGTAACAACCATTATTTCGATCTTCGTCTTCCAGAGTTCCTATAGTTTTCTCTCCAATTTTATGAGAAATATCTGCTTTAACGAAATTTCACCATCATCTGCATCTTTAGCAAAACACCGAATTTTTGTATGTTAAAGGGATTATAACAGGCATGATAAGCTCACGACTCTCAATATAGTAAGAATCTTTAGTTTCATATCCAACAGATCTTCCAAAACCCACATACTTGAAAAAATCTGCACCATATATGAGTTTTAACGGTAAACTCTAGTTTTCCAAAATGATGCATCGACATTGTAATTTAATCGATCATATTTGGATATCTTCGATATGATTGCAATCATGTCTAGGGCCTAATGAATATGAGACATTTCAATAAAATTACTTTGGGTTGTGAAAGACCAGCTCAGTAGCTTACAATAGTTGATTTTTAAGGAGACGACATTGACAAACTACATTTTTTTTTTATCGGGTGAAGAGTTCAAGCATGCATTATCTTCTCACGGATCAAAATGATCCCAAACATGCTTTTTAGCATATATTCGTTTGCCAGTTTAAGTTTTCTTGAAAGTGTAGTTGTAATTAGAGTCCTTCCTGTTATAGGTGAATCAAGTTAACTGTACATCAACTTACTGCATCCAATGCCCATATTTGAAGTAGTAGATGTACACAGCTTCATTGTAATAATCTCTTTCTTATGTGCTAGAAGGTCATATTTAATTTATACAGGAATGTCATTTAGCTTTGAGGTGTTTAAATCGCGATTAACAGTACAAGCATGCGCTCCCTACATGTTTAACGTGTTCATTTTCTTTTCACCCGGTTTATATGTCCTACTTGGTATATGATCTACCAATTATTTGCAAGTTCATATAGGTCTATTTCTCAAGGAATGTAATTGACGATTCGATGGTCAGGTCTGGTAAAGGTCATTCCAGAAGATAATCAGAGAATTGAATCCATTATTCCACCAAGAAGAGAAAGCAAAGTCCTCACAAATGGAGAATGTAAGTATGAGATCGGGATTCCTCCATTTGCAATGAGCACATATAAGATGAATGGAGTGCTTTGGGTCAATCCTAAGACGCTTGATCGCGAGATGATGGTTTCCTACCAGCGTGCTGCTTGGTTCTGGTTAAGAGAACACAATTTTAGTCATCATGACTATAACTTCTTCGTGTCTCATGGTGTATGATAAATATACAGCTCTAAGTTCTGTCTCACCATGTCAACGACCTGGCTCATCTACACCCTCTCAGAGGTGTTTTTCCAAGAAATGAAGATGTTTCTTAAGGATTTCAAGCAGAGCACAATGACAAAACCCTTCTAAGCTGAGCTCATACCTAGAGAGAAACATTTGAACTCTCGTGTATTCTATTGTTTATTTGCTTCTACAACTGAATTCTACCGATGTGTTGAGTTGGATTTCTTTCCCATCTATTTTGCCTCTTACATCTTATCCTGCCAGTAGCTGTGGCTGTGATTGATTTCAACGTTGACATATTGCCTTTTGATTTTTACAGTATCAAAATTTTATCTATACCTCATCTTGGTATTGCCTGGTGTGATAAATAACAGATGTACACGTAGTAGGTGAATTAGTACATCTATCTTTCCTTTTGCATTTCCAATATAACAATGACACAGGAATGAAAACGGGAAACAGTCATGTCTGACATTGTGAAGCTTCCGGTCAACCAAGGAAGACAGTAATAAGCGAACCCTAAAGTAAACTGTCTACGTATTTGGGCAAATGATGTCTATATCTGATGCGAAGATATAGAACTAGGGGTTTATTATCATAAATACATATGATACGCCCTCGCCCACGGCCGCCGGGGCCACAACGGCCTTCACGCCCTCGCCCGTGGCCGTCGCGGTCCTCCCGGCTTAGGGTGAGGTGGCCCCTCACCCTTGGGCTAGCTAGTGACCCTCGCCGGCCAAGAGGGGAAAAACAGAAAAAAAAAAATAAAAAAAAAGAAAATTTTCAAAATAACTAAAAAATAAAAATAAAAATAAAAATCTACGTGTACATTAAAAAATTCAAAAAAATTACTTCGGCGATGCCACGTCAGTCCATGTAGGATTTCCGGAGAGGGCAAATTGGCGATGACACTTAACTAATCGTTTTTTCAAATTTGTAAAACTCAAGTAAGCAAAAAAAAAAGTTATGGCACTCATGTGAGCGCCGTACACAAATTATAGCATTCTCGATGTACTTATCCCGATGAAGGTATAGAACTTCTCAGTAAGTAAGACCATAGTGAGTGATATTCATGTAAGAACCAGGGATTTTGAAGAGATGAATCAGCCTCGTCATGTCACTACGTAATTTGACTTCCCATTCTTCAACGAAACTCCAATGCTCTTAGTTGGCAATTGACTTGCAATCAAAATCCACTTTCCAAAACCAGGACTTTTTACCTATGTGCTCTAGCCAAGTTGTAAGAATGTACATAAAGCATGGATCATCTAACAATAATCACATATGCATCAAATCTTAAAGTACTTATATCCATACTCTGGATTGGTCATCCCTTCTTCCCAGTCACCCATGCGCCGACCACCAAAAACAATTTGCTGAATGCCCAAGTACCTGTTGAAATGGAGACCATGATCAATGACTTATTGAACGTAAAAAATGAAAGTGCTAATAAGTTCCTACGATTTTCCAGAATCTTTGTTTCTTCCAGTAGCTTGAGACTTACTCTGAGCTTAATACTGTCAAGCAGTTTAGGAGTACATCAATAGCAAAGTAATCAGAGGTACCGAGGTCTACCCTGCATGACAGATTGAAAGAATTTTTTTCCAATGAAAAAATCTTCACAGAGAGACAAAAGTAGAGAAAGAAACCCCAAGCATCTCTAAACCAAGTACCAAAAACGACCCCAGTTGTCCTGGAACTCCACGTCACCAATATCATGGAATGATGATGGTATCACCTTTGCACCCTTTTCAGCATCGTAGAGAGGATCATAGTCCATCGACATATTTGCCAGCTGCAACAATTATGATTTTAGTGGAACTTCTCTTACAAGCACGCTATTAGCCAAACATGATAAAGAAAAAAGGCCATGGCGAACATTGATAGGATGCCATTTTCCGAAAAGTCTAAACAAATCAACTACCCAGTTTTCAGCTTCACACACACACACACACTGATTTGGTATTGGCAAGAGAGAAGGTTGGCCATGCTATGTGCTTTAAACTCCAGTTTGAGCTTATCTTGAGCCCATATAAGCATATTCTTTTGATGATTGATGCCCATAAATGTCACTACAATTGTAGAATAAGATATTTATATAAGGAAGTACTCCAACCTGCATATTAGAAGAATTGAAGGCACCCAGGCGCCCCATGACATACCATGATTGAATAACCTGCATATGGGTCCTCATAAACAAGCCGCAAGTAGAAGTATGAAGAAACAAAAGAACAAACAGATAATACTCAACAATTTTAGCAGACGGAGGAATAGAATGTTAAACCATTAACCTACACTTCCAATTAGATCAACCTCCCTGTCTGATGGAGATCCATAGAGTTCAAACCATATGTAAGATTCAGCAGGATTGAAACTGCACATCAAGACAAAACAGAAATCATTAGAAGAAAGAAGGTAACGCAATTCACCGAAAGTGAGAGGTGCCAAAGAAAACCTGATTTATGAGTGGGGAAAATGCACTACCCCATGCAAGACTAATGCAAAGTATCACCCTTCAGGTATACCCATTTTCGTGATTCAATACAAGCAAATATAGTAAAGGAAAATGACATAAATGTCTCTAGAAAGTAGAATTGTACAGAAAAAATAAATTGGGATACAAGTGAAACGACATAACTGGAGGTGAGATACCGAAATATTATAGCAAAGCTAGATACCGCGGCCACTGCTAGAACAATCAAAAGTTAGATGCAACAAATTAATATACGTACTTCTGAAAACAAGGATCTCATCGGTTTACACATAAACATGGTGGTGGTGCATAACTACAGATTTGAGCAGTAATTGTTACCGATGAATTCTGAAATGGCTCAAGTTTGACATGAACACGGTCCCCATTGTGGCATGAATTATGAGAGAGAGAGAGAGAGAGAGAGAGAGAGAGAGAGAGAGAGTACTCTCTGAAGCTAACTTTGAAAGCGAGGACCGATCCAGTCTTAGATTTTTCAAAATCTCGACCCTTCTTTCTCACTCGTTCTTGCACCTGGAGCATATGAATATCATCTCAGATTTTCACGCGACAACACTGTCCACTCTAGTGAAGACAAGACACAACAAATATTTTTTTTTTTTTTTGGCCTTTTGTTCTCGAACTGAATGCCAACACGAGAAAAAGGAAAGTAGCATGGGTGGATTACTAGAAAAAAGTAAACTGAAAGACAGATACGAGAACGACATTCTTCGAATACTCATGCTTTCACCACCGACGAAGCAAGAAAAAACAAAACAAAACCCACCTTTTGCCTCATGAGCTCGGGGTTGCCGATGCTATCGCCAAGAACGGCCCGAAGCTCAGTGTCGTCCTTGCAGGCGTCCTCTAGAACCCTGCAGACAACGAAAAAAAAAAAAACCGAGTCCACAACCAACAAAATCAAAGATTTAGCAATGCGAACTCGCGCGGGAATATGATCAAACAACTTCGCGGCATAACTGACTGACTTGGCCCAAGCGGGATAGCTGTGATGCCGATCGTGCTCACGCCTCCGCTTCTCCTCGCGAATCTTGAGCAGCCTCCGGGCTCTCGCGGTGGTCCCCGACCCCTTCGCCCTATCCGCACTTCCGCTGCTGCTCGTCGAAGCATTGTCGTCTTCTTCGCGCGCACTGCGGGAACACGAAATGGGATTGCGGTTCTCTGAAAGGCGAGGACGCGAAGGGAGTGTCTTGGCGAGAGGTGAAGAGGACGAGTGCGGACGAAGAAGAGACCAAGAACCAGTTTTCAAGATCCAACAGTGACCAGCACCGGCGGTCGCAGTCATCTTCCTCGAATCGAAAAAATCAAGTTGTTTCCGAGCTTCGTGAGTTTTTAATTCAGCACTCTCTACCTCGGGAGGCGCGGTTTTTATTTATTTATTTATTCTATTGGATATTCCATGTTACTATTATTTAAATTTTTAACTTTCTTTTATTTAGCAAGTTTTTTGTGTAATAAAAATCAATATCTTGGACATATTTATCCTCCATTATGTTTATGTCAAGAATCACTATTAATTATCCTACGTGGCGACGTTGATGAAAGAAAGTATAAGGTCTTATGCGCCACCGATTGAGAAAGAGGAACGACGTGGTTTTTGGGTACAACAAAACGATGTCATGTTCTTTGTATCTCTTGGTCTTTGTCTCTCTCGTTTTGGGGTTAGGGTTCTTCACGATGCTATGTTGCCCCATCTCCCTTATTGCTTCAAACGAGACAAAAGTTCGATTTCTCCAGGGAAGGAGTTCGATAGTGGCCGAACTCTCACGATGCCCTCCATCTCACTTTCCGCTCGATTCGTGGCAACTCTCTCCACGATCCGGGGTCTACGTTCTTCCTGATTTTTGAATCTTCCATTGCTCCACATATAAATTTTAAGGGTTATCGATTCCCGGCCCTCTTTCGATTTTGTTTATTATTTTGCGTCTTCTTCATCGATTTGGGTGTTCCTTGATTTCCTTGTTAAGCTACTATAATGGTCAATTCCCCCTCACTCTTTCTTGATTCATTTGTTGAATGTTCGATAAACTTTTGAGTTGTCCCGTATAATCTTGGTATGCTCTTGGCTATAGGCATAAGACCTATGTGATTTCTCTCGCATATAGAGGCGATTGGTACCTTCAAAAACAATAGGTCTTGCATTTACAGGTTGTTTGAGATTTGCAACATTTGCTCCAACTGTCAAAGCTCCATTCGTTGGTTGGCTCATTCTCAAGCCGTATTTGCTCAATGTGAGACTCACCAATTCTAGCTCGAATTCTAAGCAAACGAGTTTACAAGTGGTTGTGCTGTTTTTTTTTTTTGAAAACTTCTATTTGTATAATGGAGTTGACAAAAAACACAAAAGAAAGAGTTAAGAGATTGCGGAACCAAGAGTTGTCACCTTGATAATGCAATCGCGTTGGGTCCGAAGCACGTTTGCTTAAGAAAAATTGACTTCTGAGTTCATATTACTTTTGAACATGATATATTGTTAACGAAAGTTATCCGTCTTTGCAGGGAGAATGAGGAGTCTCTTGGCTTTAAGTCTCCTCCATGCAAAAAGATGGAACGATGTATAGAGGGAATACAAATATAGTTGATATTGAAATAGTAGATGACTTTGAGGTGGAAATTCAAGGTGGAGCCAGGGGTGCTAGCCAGGGTGAGGTTGAGGTTGGGGTTGAATCGAGCAACGAGTTGGGACTAAACTTCTAATTAGGGTTGCGAGGGGCTTGATTATGGGGTGCTAGCTAGAGTGGAGTTAGTGAGAGTGATAATGGCCTTTGCTTTGAGAGTGATGATAGTGAGAGTGATGATCAAGACATGACGTGGTTTTGTTCATACCCAAGAAAACCACGTCATTCCTATTTCATTAATCCAGGTGACGCCACACAAACCCTATACTTTCCTTCATCCACGTCGCCACGTAGGATATTTAACGATGATTCTTGAAACATAACCAAGGGTAAACCACAAGATATAAGTCTAGGATTTTTGTGAAAGTTTAGGTAAATGTCCAACGAACATAGTTTGGGGTTTTTGGTGATTTTTCCCTTTAAAATATTTTACTAAAAATATTCACTTGAAATAATGACAATAATATATGTCTAAATATGCTCGTGACATGGAAATATTCTTCATTCACTTATTTTTAGGGAAATTTTCAAATAATAACTTAACTTGTTCTCATTTTCTTAAATAACGCTTTAAAGTTGATCTTGTCTCAAATAAAAATTTGAATTGCCCTCTTTATTTCAAGAAAGAGCCTGGCCAAAGACATTTTCAGCATTTTTTATTTTTTTTTTTTTTTTTTTTTTTCTCCCTCATTTTCATCGATGGCCGGCCATCGGCCGGAATAGCTCAGCCTAGGGCGCTATGAGGTGAGGCCTAGCCTAGGGCAATCGAGGTGAGGCCGGCTCTCGCCAGATCCGGCCGAGGGTCTCCTTGCCCACCACCAACATGGAGACCTCGCCTGTGTAGGGTGGGGCCACCCTCCGTTGAGGGCAACCTCGCTTCGACGGCCCCCAAGTGAGATGACGAGCAAGGCAAGGCCGCCCAGCCCTTGTTAGTGGCCAACTATGAGACCGGCCTCAATCGATGAAAATGAAGGGAAAAAAGCAAAAGAAAAAAAAATGATGAAAATGCTCTTGATTTTCCAATTTTAAACAATGTTTACTTTCCTTATTATTTTTTTTTGTAAGGACACAAGTGATCTTCTTAGAAGGATAGCTCAAAAAAAAAAAAGTTGCCTATGTGATTTGAGAACCTAAAAGGTGATCTGAGCATGGGCCTTGAGTGATTCTGCATCTTTAATAATGCTTCGGACTTTGGAAAACACAAATGCTCGAGTTAAAACAATGATATCTTGAAATGTACTGTTCATATAGCTCAGCGGGACTTCTTCTTGTAATTTTGACATCCATTAATCAAGATATCATCACGACACAACTTTTTGAATCATGGTACAGTCTACGGAGCTTTGGATTCTTCCCTGTTTTGCTTGGTTTCAAGTTTTTCCCTGCAAGTAATTCTAGCGTAACTAAGAGAGCCATTCCATTTAAATAAGGCAAGACAGGATGGGCTGCCACGAGCGGTCCGATGTCCAAGCCAATTGGTCAGACGATGACCACTTCACTTGTTAGATTATTATTAATCACCTATCCTGGAATGGAATTTGATAAAATAGAAAGAAGGCGAAGCGCTAGCGCCATATATAGGATCCGGTCTCTTTTGGTGGGATAAGCTTTGAAAGTTCCCGAACCGCATAGGAGCCTTGGTGGGTCACCAGAATGACTTTACTGTTATCAGATCTGGGATCTCTTTTCTATTCAATTTATAAGCAATTATTTCCATCTCTACCTATTTCTTCTCCCCGTCGATACTATCCCCTCGAATATTTTCTCAATCTTATTGCCAAACCACTCCTGCCTTCTTGTTTGCCATAGGAAATTTGCTAGCCTTTGATAGATCGAAGAAATTGGGGGTGTCTGCCCTCGATTTCTTGTTTGTATTGGGTTCTGTCTAATATAGGAGTAGTTGTAACTATGCTGTTATGAAGTACTTAGCGGAAACACTACAGGATGCGTACAATCTTCAGATTTATATGATGGTCTAAAGCTAGTATTTATTGCTTTTATCGTGTTGGCAGGATCATTTTGCTGTTCAAAGAGACCTCCGGAGAGGTTAAAATTTTTATGAGGGATCGATAGAAGTTCCCTCAAACAGGTTAACAGAAAATTCTTGTGTTCCTAGCTTTCCAACTTGTAACAGGACCTGGGACTTCGCGGGTTTACGCTTCTTGATTACAGTTTGGTTGCTAGGAACAGTTAATGCGGCTGTCTTGATCTTATTTTGGTCGTGCGTGAAGTTAAGGTAAAGATAGATGTCAGATTCTGTCCAGATAGAGGTACAAGGTCAAGTTTCTGCGTATGTGGAAACATTTATCATCTTCTTTATTTCGTCATATTGACGGGTGTCTAGAGGAGTCGTTGCGCACTTGTAGTTCCAGATGAGCGGCGTGCTAATGTGGCGTCAGGACGTACATCTTACAGGCATGAGAATCAAGCGTTGCATCCAGTTGATTTTGGACCGAGGTTGTCGTCGAATGCTGAAAAATGTCAAGTCATCTTCCACGTTAGACTGGGTAATATGCGGCTTGTAAGAGACAGATTCTGATCCTATTCACAGTATATCGGGTCGCGTAGAAGCTTTAGAAAAAATGGAAATTCTTGCACTCATACCTCCCATAAGTCACGAGCATCGGCGATCACAGAAGAATTTAGACCAATGTCGCTCCATTCAGCAGTCACGTTAGCAGTACCAAGCCCTCTATTCATAAGGACTACAGCCACTCTGTTGCCACTCAGCGGACCCGACCAAACCTACATATTGACATGAAGAAAGAGTGGACTAGTGAGCATATCATAATGCGAAAATCCTGTACACACTCCTTGTAAAGTAGTGTGTCGTCTCGGCAGATTCACCTCTAAATCTCCAGTTTTCTTCACCTTCTTGCCTTGAATTCCAAGCTCATCTGCCAAAGCACTCAATGAAAACAGGGATCATGAGTTTTACTGTCCTTTTGCCCTTTCCATTGACCATAAGATTATAATGAGACTTGATTATTATCTCCAGACCTTGATTAACAGCAATGGCCTCCTTGTTGCTTACCAGCTCGAACGTGTCATTGTCCATGGACCTAATATCACAACCTAAGATAAGCGGAGCCTGTAAAGTGATGAACTGTAAGGAAACGTAAATCTCGAAGGGAAACATGATAAGAGTCTACATGATTCTTCTATAGGATGAACATTTACCTTTGCTAAAGACCAAAGGCTGAAGTGACATCGGTATTCTTCTGTACTCATATTTCCATTACCAACTTCAAGCATGTCAGGATCTGAAAACCACAGGACAGTTGCCAGAGCTTAGGATATCCATTGAACAAATCGAGTTTCAAATCCTAATTGCATGTGAAAAGATCGATCTTTTTCACCGTTCCATCCGCCTGGTCCAGCATACGATGCCCAAGCATCATTTTGATCAGCCTTCGATATCATACTGCAACAGAAAAGAATCGATTTTCCCATTTTCAGTAACAAAAGTAACTTTCTCGTTCATCTGATTATTGAAACCAATAATTCATTGCCACCAATTAGTTGATCTGGTTCATGCTACCTTCCCCAGTTATCCTTTATGTCTCCAGTAGTTCTCCAACTATTTCCTATGCTTGCCGCCCAAGTTGCAGGATAGGCTTGGCCCCTACAGAGACCACATGAACCATTTTGTGACTTCATATTGACTATAATTGTTCAGTGTCTGAAAACTGTCATGCGTAGATGACGCATACGCCAAAAGCAATTACCGGGGTTCGATGTGGTCACATACCATTCACACAGAGAAAAGAAGATTGGCCTTCCAGTGGCCAGAAGGGCTTTGCTCATCTTTGTGTATCTGCCAATCAGTCGCCGAAAGCGTTCACTCACAAGTCATGGTTGATTACCTTCCACAATCAAATCATATCTGCTTTACCTTTCTTGAGGGCTAATCCCATTGTTGTGGCAGTTATCATACTTCAAGTAATCAATCCCCTGCAGCAATTAAGCCAAGAGGTGGAATTAATTGGTGAGATTATGCATGTGTGGCACTAGAAGATTTGAGACTAGAGATTATTTCAGAATAGACTCAATTGGCAAGCCTACTATTTTTCTGGAGGTTCAGTCTAGTAATTTTCAGGTAATTTATTGTCTTCGATATTTTTCTGGAAAGTACCAACACAATAAATTCAAGATTTGAGAAAAACTGAAGTCCATTTGCAAAAACAGCATAGTCTAGAACATCTGATGTCAAATCAAAATCCAATGGTTACTGGGTGCTTTTGGGAGAAATTTTCCTTATGGAGTGCTATTTCTTGTGCATCTATGCAGAAATTTTTGCATACAATACATACCCACGAAGCAAAAGTATTGGCATCTTGTTCCTCATAGCCAAGTGACCCTGGCATTGTCCTTGCACATGTCAATGTCCTGGTCAAGATAAACAAGTTTGTTATGAGGTGGCCCATATGACGAGTAATGTTGGCATCTTCAACAGAGGAAATGTCAAGTTGGAGCCCATTGAAGGTGCCTTAGCGAATCTGCCGGCTCACTTGAAGGCCAAACATGCGATCCGCAAAAATTGGGACATTAGCTTATGTTTGCTCTTGTTTAAAAAGAAACTAGTGAGCATTCACTTGAACATTGCTGAATTTGTTCATCGTGCCAAGGCTGCTGCAATAATTAGGATAAGTTCATCTGGAAGATATGTGACTTAAAGGATCCATGAGATGTCCGTACCCGGCATCCCCATATATTCCAATCTTGAGACCCTTGCTATGGATGTAGTCGGCTAGTGCCTTCATACCAGAGGGAAAGATAGTAGCATTTGGAACTAAATTCCCCTGCGCAAATATTTTGAATCATGTGATCAACACACGGTTTGCAAGCTCGCTGATAAGCACCTGCATCATGCAGGGCTCTGGCAGCCAAACAATGACTTGGTAAAACTAATTTGCAACAGACCAATACAATCCTCAAGAACAATCGACTATGAGTTACACTCTGATGACATCACTGAGAAGGACGTCGAACGTGAAGCAAATATCTGTTGCGTTAGCTCTGCAAGTAGCGAGTGTGAAAACCAAGTACTTTGCTGGTGCAAGAAAACATTGCTCATTACAAGAAATACAACTTATTTTATATCCTGATGGATTAGTCATTCTGGATTCACAAGCAAATGTGCTGAAAGAATCAGAATCCAAACAATTTAATGTCCTAGCTTCCTGATTAAGAAAGAATCAGCACTTAATGACTAAGAGGTCAAACATATGGGGAGATCCACCAAAAGCGACCGCAGGCATGAATATAATGACTCTCATGTGTAGAGATTTTGTACCTGAGAATCTCTGTTCAGTTCGGCCCAACAATCATCTGATCAAAAGCTAGAGTCAGGCAAAATAGACAATTTTACCAGTTCTTCAGTACATAGTAAAACCAAAAGGAAAAGCCCCTACCGAGATTAATGTACTTGTATCCCAGAGCTGCCAACCCTGTGGAAACCATTGCATTGGCTGCGAGAGCGAAGGAAATGTGAGAATCAATGTATAAAGAGCTTGAAGGAGATAATTGGCCTCGAGATCACTGTTAGGCTCCCACGTGATGCCTTAATACCTGTCTGGCGAATGAGCTCCTCATTGAGCTTGCCAGGGAAGTGATTATAATTGTTCCATCTGCATGGGACGATATCCAAACATTCCTTTTCGCTTAGATCTTGAAAAGGCAGCGTATGAACGTTTGAAGTTGGTATAATGAACTCATAAACATGTCAAAGAAACTCCTGTCTCCTCTTGCAATGATTTCAAAAGATGCTAATGGATTGTTGTGATACTGTTATCCACTAAAGATTATTCATAAATTGCAGTGGCAAAGTATGCCTACCCCATCTGCGGAGTCCGACCCAACCCATTATCTAACAGATCTCTTCTTGGTCTGGATTCGCCGAGCTTCCTGTTTTGATTGATACCGCTTGCTGCACCTGCTGATACGGCGACCAAAACAAGCAAGAACAAGGGAAGAGAAAGCGACAAGTGATCCATGAGAAGCTTGTGTAATTCCTTTTCTGCAGGAAACCTCTATAAATAGGTGCATACTAATTTCACAAGGCAAGATAAAGTCAGGGCCTTTGACATACATGATGTATTTCCCAAGGAAAGCAACAAGAACATCGCAATCTAGGAATGATCAGTAAACTACGGGATGTTTGTTATTATTGTAACTTACTTGACATGCCCCAATGAAATCTTTTGGTCGGAAGAGATGACTCACTCTAACGGCAGAGCTGTCAGATAGTCTGTTGTCGCATTTTAGTCATGGTTGTATATGACAGCTTCGGATTTCTTGGTTCTTACAGACATGTTTTTCTTGATTCTTACAGACATGTTTAATTCATTTGTGAAAATGAGAATTTGCCCTTATACAAGTCAGAACAGACAAGTAGCCCTAGAACAATCAGAATTTGACTCATATACGTAACGGTCTATCTGATGCACATGACAGCTTTGGCATTTCCCATTGAGAAGGCAGTCAAATGCCGGTTTCTACCGAACCACCTGAAGCCCAGTCCGAACTATCCCTTAAAAAAGCACATCCTCAAAAGGCTTTCCCCAGATTAATGTTAGAAGAAACAGGACTCATATCATATTTAACAATTAGAGGTTCATAGACAAAAGCATAGTTTTTGACCACCAGAAGTGCAAGGTTACTCTGATACAGCCAGATAATATATGTAAATGGCCGGCCGAAGATTCTAAATAGCTTACGATTATGTGGAAGCTTCCAAACATGAACTAATGTCTGCCAACAGAATCTTTTGTTGTCCATTCTAATGTTCTAGGAGGAATATCTTACCGCGCATGAAACAAGAAGATCAATACAGAAAAGAAATCCAGCTTAGCAGTATTTGTTGGCTAGGAAATGGAATGCAATTCATTTTTTCAGAATACAACTGCATTCTCAATCAAGACAATCTACATGCTCACAACAATTTCTTCAATAGAACTAAACTGATTAAGTACATCGCAATACCTTTGTTGACGCCTAAATTTTGATTAATATATATTTTGCATAAAAATTAGAACTAATTTTAGTTCTAAACAAAAATCATCTCACATATTCATTTAGCATTGGCATACAATTTGAGCTTAATTTAACAGGGGTCTGGACTAGGCATGCGGTGGAAAAATGCACCAAGAAGATTTGGGCTTAAAAGAAATATTTTCTCGGGGACCGTATGTGCAAATACTCAAAACTTCAGGGACCAGATTGCAAATACTCAAAACTTCAGGGACCGTATTGCAAATACTTAAAATTTCAGGGATTGTATTGCAAATACCAAAAGAAGATGGAGAAAGGAAGATGATGAAGAGAAGATGGAGAAAGGAAGATGATGAAGAGAAGGTGAAGAAAAGAAGATGAAAATGGAAGATGGAGAAATGAAGGTGAAGAAGAAAGATGAAGATGAAGAAGAGAAGATGAAAATGGAAGATGGAGAAATGAAGGTGAAGAAGAAGATGAAGATGAAGAAGGGAAGATGAAGATGAAGAAGAGAAGATGAAGATGGAAGGTGGAGAAATGAAGATGAAGAAGAGAAGATGAAAATGAAAGGTGAGGAAATGAAGATGAAGAATGAAGGATGAAGAACTTTGCCCTATAAAAGAAGAAGAGTTCTTGAAGAGAGGGGGTTTTGGAGTGAAAGAGAATTGAGGGAGTTTTTGGAGTGAAAGAGAATTGAGGGAGTTTTTTTGGAAAGAATGGAAGAGAATTGAGAGAGTTTTTGAGAGGAATTCTTTAGAGAGGAAAAAGAGAATTCTTGAGAAAAAATTTTTGAGAGAGTTTTGAGAGGGCTTGAGTGTTTTGAAGCTCGGTGCTACCATTGATTTCTGCACCCATCAACACAAGCCACAAGTTCATCACCATCGTTCAAGCTCGCTGCTGAAGAAAAGAAAGTTAAGTGATTCCCTAACTTTCCTTAATTTCGAATACAAATTAGCCCGGATTTTCTATACCGATTTCTCTCTACGTTTTTATGTTAAATAACAATTGCATATCAACGATGAGACATCAATGGTACAACAATAGAAGGAGAGCAAAAGGAAAAAAATATCAACGCCCGGATTGCGATCCAATGGAATTCTAGCGAGATGAGAAAGAAGCGTCAAGGAGAGATAGGACCAAGAGATTTCTCGGTCTAACGAGTCACCAAATCGGTCCAATGATCAAGACAAGCCCGGAGCACAAGTTTGGTGCACAAGTTCAAATTGGGGAGTAATCTTGAACCTATTTCATCCTAATTTCATGTAATTTCTTTATTTCAAAAAAAATGTCAAGGGAAGAAAAACCCAAAAAAAATTGATTCTTTGATCTTCAAGTCGAATTCATCAAATTTGTCAAATTCATTATTTTTTCATGAATTTTAAGGTACCGAAAGGGCATTAGTTGTAATTAATGTAACCAAGTCCCCGGACTCTTAATCTACAGTTCACGAAATAAGATAGTTTTCTCCCGCTATTTTATTTAGGTTTCTAATCGACCTACCGAAAATGATTAGTGGCGACTCCAAATTCAAATCACATTGCATGATCATTCGAACCTTAAGTTGCGATTTGGTATGGACTTGGGAGAGTCCGAGTTAGGTTAGTTAATTAATTAACCCGATAATCCATTAGCCCGAAATGATAAACTTGTTTATTTTTTTTTTAGGTCGCGACAGCTTGCGACTCCGACCGGGGAGTGCGGAGAGGACTTAAGCCGGATAAGTTCATGAAAAGGAAAATTACTTGATTTGGCAATCTTGCTTGAATTTTAATCCCTAGGTGTTAAATGGTTTTGCGGGAAATTGAGTTATAAGGGGAGGAGTCATGGCTAACCTCTCGTTTTGCGAGGCTTGGTGATGAGAATTTTATTTTTTGAACTATCGGAGTGCCGATTGCCTTTAAAATGTCGTGCATGCCTCTAATATAATTGTACTACACCACCTTGACTTGTGACCGAACCTGGGTCACTCGATAGTTTCAGGATGGTATTTATGTGGTTCTTTAACCTTGGCGGTAAGGCTCGCTAAAGGTTATCCCACTTGGATCCCGAATTTTTCAAAAAAATGGCTCAAGGGTTGTTCTCATGCACGTGAGGCTATGATGCATGAGAGTTGCCCTTGTCGACCGAACCAAGCCGAGATGATTGGACCCGACTAGTCATGACTATGTATGCGAGGCGACAACTAGTCATGATGAACGTGCGCGAGGCCGCGACATGTCGTTCCGTCCTTCATTTCATTTTGCTAAAAGAACTAAAATTTGAATCCACGATTCATGCGCATATCTTTGTGATTGACATTTTCTTCCTATGAGCGGTAATTTCCTGTCTCTTACGCCATGTTATCTCATTTTTATTTTGGGCTGGTCCATGGTCTAGGTTGATTGTTTATGAATCTCATTGTCTTGTTTCCAATTTCACACTTTGCTTCCGTAGTTTTTACAATTTCATCGCTTGTCCTCAATTCGATTTGGCTCGTTCCTTGTTGTACGATTTTTACTAAATTCTACGATCTAGCTTTGAGTAAGTGTCAAACATGAAAGTTGTAGACCTATGTTTCAACTAATATCCTACAAAATTTCAGAATTAAATTCATAATTCAAGATGGCCTTTCGTTTTTTTAACTACCTGCGGTTATAACAGTTTTCGAATGCGATTTTTCGGAAAGACACATTAAACTGATTTCATCTGTTCATTTCTAGTCCGATCGGTCAATATAAAAGTTGTTCATCATCTTCTCAACTATAAGCTCGTAAAATTTGGACGTATTTTGACCAACGTGCAAATTAATACGGATTTTTTCGTAAAAGCGGACAAACTGAAAATTACATGTTTCAATTCTTTGGTCATAATCACTTTGTTCGTTTGAGTCTAGAGGGATGCCATGGGCCGGCTCGCTATTCTCGCTCTCTGTACTCATTTTTGGTTTGTTACTTGCGTACGGGTAATTTTTCACGAATCCTCCACATATTACTCGATCGATCGCGAAGAGGATGGCCGACATTAACGCCACCGTCGGTCGCTGCCCTAGCAGAGAAACTTGGCTCCTTGACCGAGGGCTTTGAAGAGATGATGTCCCGAAAGATGGAGGAAATGATGGCCGCCTTCTCCGCCAAACTTCAATCATCCGCCAAACTTCGCCGCTAACCATTCCTGCTCTAATTCCTCCTACGGACAACTCCGGGGATACATGAGGAGGGAAACCTAGTGGATTCGAAATATACGACCTAGATGAGTTCAATCCGGATTATGAAGAAGTTCGTCAAGATTTCGAACGACATGAGGAGATCAAGCCCTTGACCGGTGAACAAATTATCTCGGTCGGCCTAGGCGATGCGGAAAACCCTAAAGAAGTTAAGATCGGGGCAAGCCTTTCCTCGAAATGTCCGAGCGCCCGATCGACTCTTGAAGGATTACCAGGGCGTTTTCGCCCGGTCCTATGCAGATATGCCCGGTCTCGACCGTTTCATTGTCGAGCATTGTTTGCCGATCGATCCTTCGGCTAAGCCGTCGTGCAAAAGTCAAGGAGGGCCGGACGAAATTAGTGCGAAAGATCAAAGAGGAGGTCATGAAGCTTCTCGATGTAGGATTCATTGAGACTACAGAATATTTCGATTGGGTCGCTAACATAGTCCCCGTCATGAAGAAAGACGGCCGCATTCGGGTTTGTGTCGATTATCGAGACTTGAACAAAGCCACCCTAAAGATGATTTTCCCCCTCCCGCATATCGACGTACTTGTTGACAGATCTTGCAGGAGTTTGAATTGTTTTCATTCATGGACGGTTTCTCCGGGTACAATCGATCCTCGATGAATGTCAATGACAAGTTGAAAACCACTTTCACCACACCATGGGGAATGTTCCATTACCGGGTAATGCCGTTCGGTCTCGAAACGCTGGAGCCACTTACCAACGAGCCATGGTCGCCCTTTTCCACGACATGATGAGATTGAGGTTTACGTCGATGACATGATAGCAAAAACGAGGCATGGAGAAGATCACGTCAAAACGCTAAAGAAATTGTTCGACGAGACTCCGAAAGTACAAGTTACGCCTCAACCCCGCTAAGTGTGTCTTTGGGACCAGCTCGGGCAAGCTACTCGGATTCGTGATAAGCGGTAAGGGCATTGAAGTCGACCCTTCGAAAGTCAAAGCTATTCGTGAGCTTAAGCCGACGACGGTTAAAGAAGTTCGAAGTTTGATGGGTAGGCTGAATTATATTGCTCGATTCATCTCCCAGGTTATCGAAATCGCTAAGCCATTCCTCAAGCTATTAAAGAAGAATGCGCTAGTCCAATGGGATAGCGAATGTGAAGAAGCTTTTGGGAAACTCGAGCGAAGTATCTCATGAATCCACTCGTACTTGTTCCTCCAACGCCGGGCAACCTTTAATCCTCTACCTCACAATCCTTAGTGAATCCTTGGGTGCTATGTTAGCCCAAGAGAAGCAGGGAGGATGGAAAAGAACAAGCCATTTATTATCCGAGCAAGAAATTCACAATTTCGAAAATGAAGTACTCCAAGTAGAGAAAACATGTGCGGCAAGAGTCCAGGTACTACACGGGTTTCAAAGAATATACCTTGCATCACCAAGTGCTTCGGTGACGGAATGCGATCCTATCAAATACTTGCTTAATCAACCCGCCTTGATTGGTAGATTTGCCAAATGGCAAATCCTCATCTCCGAGTTTGACGTTCAATATTTGTCCCAAAAGTCAATCAAGGGACGAGCTATAGCAGATGTCCTAGCTGAAAATCCGGGGCAAGATAATGATGCCTATCATTCCGAGGATCGAATCACGTCGGTGGAGGATTACATCTGGACTATGTATTTTGACGGAGCTGTCAATTTATCGGGATCGAGCACGGGCGCGGTTCTTATATCTCCAGGTGGTCGCATTATCCCGTGGCAAGAAAATTGGTATTCCCTTGCACAAATAACGTAGCGAGAATATGAGGCATGCATCCTTGGTCCGCAGGCTGCGATTGAAATGAGGATAGCCCGACTCAAGGTGTTCGGAGATTCCGCTTTGATTATCCTTCGGATCGTTGGAAAGTGGAAGACGAGAGATGCTAAATTGCTACCCTACCATGAGTATCTGGATGAATTGGTGGAGGAATTTGAAAATATCTCATTTGAATATCTGTCCGGGACTCATAATCGATTCGGCGATGCATTGGCTACCTTGTCTTCAATGTTACAAGTCGCCAATGAACTTAAAGTTGACCCACCGAAGATCGAGGTACTAAAAAGCCGGCATATTGTATGACCGTGATCAATGAACCCGATAGTAAGCCATGGTACCATGACATCAAGACTTATATTCGAAGCGGGAGTTCCTTAAAAAAAGTACCGTATCGACAAAAAGTACATAAGGAAGATGGCCTCGAAGTTCTTCTTGAGTGGAGAGAATTTGTACAAGCGGTCATTCGATTCTCGTCCTACTAAGATGCGTTGACTCAACCAAAGCAGTTCGTCGATGATGGAAGTACATGAAGGGATCTCGTGGTCCACATGAACGGTCACATGTTAACTAAGAAGATCATGAGGTTAGGTTATTACCGGCTCTCGTTGGAAAGCGATTGTATTCAGCATGTTCGAAGCCGTCACAAATGCCGATTCATGGAGACAAGATCAATGTTCCTCCAAATGAATTGCATCACTGTCGGAACCATGGCCATTTTCTATGTGGGGGCATTGATGTGATTGGTCCGATCAACCCAAAAGCTTCTAATGGACATCGATTTATTCTTGTGGCCATTGATTATTTTTCTAAGTGGATTGAAGATGCATCATACCTAGCGATCCACCGCACGAATGTTGTGAAGTTCATCCGTCGAGATATCATTGCACGATACGGCTCACCCGAGGCCATAATCACCGATAATGGCTCGAATTTGAACAACAAGCTAGTTGACAAACCTGTTCAAAAAATTCAAGATCAAGCATCCCGAACTCCTCTCCGTACCGTCCTCGGATGAATGGAGCAAAGAAGCCGCCAATAAGAACATTAAGAAAATTTTAGCGAAGACGGCTGAAAATTATCGCGATTGGCATGAAAGGTTGGCATTTGCACTTATGGCGTATCGAACCTCAATCCGGACATTTACTAGGGCAACCCCGTATTCTCTTGTATACGGAATGGAGGCTGTTCTACCAGTTGAAGTGAAAATTCCTTCCTTACGTATACCTGTCTCAAGCTAAGCCGACGGAAGTCGAATGGATCCAATGAGAGCACGCCTAACCGAATCGATCGACGAAAAAAGACTTAAGGCTGTATGTCATGGCCAGTGTTATCAGCAGAGAGTTGCTAAATCATTCCACAAAAAGTTCGGCCTCGATATTTTCAAATCAATGACCTGGTCTTGAGAAAATTATTGCCAATAGTCCCACTCCCGAAGGGAAATTCGCTCCAAACTATGGTGGTCCATATATAGTGAAGAAGGTGCTCCTTGGTGGTGCTTTGATTCGGCCGAGATGGATGGTCGTGTCTTTACCAATCCAGTCAATTCAATTACGTAAAAAGAAATATTATGCTCGATTCACTCGATGTTTTCATAATCGAGTTATAATATTAATACGGATTCACGAGTTGTTCACATTTGAGCATCCGTTTGTTTCCTCGCTACTAATCTTTGTTGAGAGATTATTTCAAATGGGGAGCCTCTCTAGCCCAATTGGATTGACCATCGGGAGCGTTGAGATTTACATATTCGCAGAGTAAAAGGGGTTATTTTGCGAAGAAATATGACGACCAAGATGAAATGAGAAAAAACTTGCATTTATTTCATTCATCGAAAAGCCTTACAAATAGATCAACGGGGTGGGAACGTAAAGCCAAACCGAGCCCTAATGAGCATCACAAAGGAGTTTAACCGACTCTCCATACGATTGATGCTCCGCCTACACCGATTGCTCCGAGAATCGAGATCCGCCAACTTAAAGAGGAGGAGCTCACATTTCTCTTTGAGGTCGGCTACCTTGTCCTCGTGATACTCAAAAGAATTCCAGTGTCATGGATCGGCATTCTCCCGCGGCTATATCCAGGGTCGGATCGTCCAACCTTTCTTCCAGCCATGTGCATTGAAATTTTAAAACAATATTGAGCGGATCGCGCTCGAAAATGGTCCAGGACATGGCCAAACATCCCACCAAGTTTCCCTCTCACGAATCGGCGGGGAGACTTGTTCGTTACCGTAGTCAAGGGCTTTCTTATAATTGTCTCATGCTAAGACCGGCCAACACCAAGCCGTCCGACCGATCCTGGTAGCGTGCCTTCACAAGGTGGGCCAAAGTAACATTTTGATGAGCAACATGGTAAGCCTCCCGGGAAGTTTGTGAAGAGGGTGGGGAAGATCCTGTATTCCTCCTCTAACTTGGTACCTTCAATAGAAGCGGTGTCCATATCCCTAAACATAAGACGAATCTCGGTTTCGGCCTCCGGATGGTTGGCTATATAAGAGTAGCCCGGCCTAGGAGATTATAAAGTTTCTCCCATTTGGCCAAAACTTCACCGAGAAGGCGTGTGCGGGAAGGGAAGCCATTGTTATGGAATCGGCTAAAAAGAGTGGATGCAAAAGAGTGCTTAGAAGGTTGGAGATGAAGATATGAAAACGATAATTGTCTCGGCGTTAAATCCTAATTTAAAGGGCGGGAAAAGCTCTAGCAATAATTGTTGTGGAGGCCGAGTTAATTATCCGGGCAAAACTACAGACGTTTCGTCCGTGAATCACTGGATCTACCATCTCGAGTCTCACAAATCCGAAAAAGTTACGAAAAGATTTGAGGACCCCACTATGTTTGAAACGAGTGGGAGACGAGCATATTTTTCCGAGAGAAGAAACAACAATTCTTGCGAGCCACGTTAGTTACTCGGGTGAAACTACATGTGTTTCATTCATTGGATCCTCGGATCTATCGTCAATCCGTGATCTCGAGCCCCACAAATCCGAAAAGCTACGAAAGTAGTTGGAGTCCCACCGATTGAAAACCGAGTGGGAGACAAGCATGGTTATCAAGAAAAGAAAATCGGTGCGAATGGATTCGGGGTCCCATCACGTTGAAAAAAACAAGGCAAAGCGGGAAACACGAAATCTTGGGAAAACGTCGGCTTAGTGATTTTCATCCGCGTTAAAAGGGAGGTTTTGGAACATACCCGATTACTCGAAAGAATTTGGAGAGAGTAAGCATACAAATGGAGAATAGAGTGAACAAAAGGCGGTAAGAGGTATTTCAATCCAACATGTTTAGAGGCCATCATCACTTACTTGGAGGCGACCAACCTAGACATCCCCGAAAGCGAATTGCTGGATTTCGAGGCCGGATCCAACGCCGAAGCCGTAAAACCCAACTCCTTGGCGGTGAAATTCAAGATCTCGACAACAACAACAATGGCAAGCGGTAGCCGCAATAACCCTGAAAAGAAAATATCAAATCGTAGTGCTGAAGCTCGCCTTCAAGGAGTGCTCTTACGTGAATAAGAGACGCAAAAATGAATTGAGCCGGATGATAGGAATGGAGCCCTTGAAGGTCAAGTTTTGGTTTCAAAACAAGCGGACCCGATTGAAGGTTAAAAATGAAAGTCATGAACTTGCGTTTCGAGGGAAGAAAATGAAAAGCTTGAGCGAGAGAACAAGAGGTATAGGGATGCCATTAACACCGCTTTTGCCATGTCCGTAGCGGTCCCATCTCCTTTGGTGACATGTCCCTCGATGAGCCACATCTCGAGCATTGAAAATGCTCATTCACCAGCTCATCACCCAGAGCAAGTTCTCGTACAATCCGATTTCGTTGGAGATACATCCCGGAAAGTCGGTCTTGGAGAGGCGAAACCGATACCCTTCGAGGGAAGAGACATGCATCACTACAATTGGAGTTTCCTTGATATCACAAACAGCCAATTCAACGCCGATGGAACTCCGAATGTGTAGCCTACATGAAGCTTTAGCTTTTTTATTATGGGCTCTCAAAATATCTCTTTCTTGAGCATTACTAGCTAGGCCTTACGAATCCTCAAGAGAAGTAGTGACATGTATGAATGAATGTCTTGTTTGTTACAAAATTCCCATGTGAGACATTCTTCTTTAAACGCCTAGAGTTAATCCTGGGGCAAAAAATAGTACTATCCACGAACATCATCATGCTTAAATGCGTGAATTCCTTGTCGATTTGACTAAGCATTGAAAGCCTTCACGTAAGTAAATGCGAAAAGATTTGAGGAGGGCAAATAACCGCCTCGTTCGTAGGAGGAAGCGAAAAGATTTGAGGAAGGAAATAACCGCCTCGTTCGTAGGAGGAAGCGAAAAGATTTGAAGAGGGAAATAACCGCCTCGTTCGTAGAGAAAGTGAAAAGATTTGAGGGCTCCTCCATATCGAAAAGTAAAAAAAGAACGACGGATTGAGCGGGAGGTAAGAGTTATTACGAAATAGATCCAAGGCACTAGGACCGAAAAGGAGAGAAAAGTCATCATGAGACTAACGTATCGAGAAAAAGTTTATAAAGAACTTGAAGTCTCCATGCACCTCCAGGAACTCGTCACAAAAGGCCATCGTCGCTTTTGTCTTTGCAAGTCCAAAGAACATCTAAAGCCCGATCTCTAGTCGAAACACCCATTTTTCGGTCTACATATGGAAGGTTTTGAAAGGAAAATAAGTATGCGTTCACTCCAGGGCGGAAGTATGGGAAGTTTCCTATCCCGAGGATCTGCGAGTCATGGCCATTGATGGTAACCCCGTTTCCCTCTCGATCCTCGTTGCCATGCCGAGAAAGTGCATGTATAGGATTTCAGCTTATGTGAAAGCAATGGAAGCCTTAGAGGAGCCGAGACATGACAAATATGATTTTGACATCGTCGTCACAGCTATGGTAGGGATCGATATGGACGGTCTCAATCTCTTAAAGATCATTGATTCTGAGTTGAATATACCGGTCATCGTCACATCGCCAGTGATGATCGGCGAGTTCATAACGAGGGCCATATTGCATGGTGCTCAAGGCATCCTAAAGAAGCCGGTGCTGCGTTCGAGTGCTCCAAAACATTTGGCAACATGCTGTAAGGGAAGCAATTACTCGAACAAAAGAACTATGGCCAAGCCGCCTACGACGATTTTGTCGGAAAGAAAAGGCCCCTTTGGTCCGCCGAGCTTCATTCTATATTCATCGAGGCGGTTCGACAGCTAGGAATCAATTCAAGACGACCAATGGCTGTACTCAAAATGATGAATATAGACGGGCTCACCCTACGAAATGTCACAAATCACCTTCACGCATTTAGAGAAAAGCTGAAGAAGCACGATGTAGCTTGGAACCAAGGCGATCGGAGCAAAGTTGACTGGAAGATTAATCCTAGGAAAACCTACGGAGCAAAAAGTACCCGACCATTTCCCAATCAAGAATACCGGCCATACCGACCTTCCGCCGGTGGTTCTAGCAATGGACCGGTTGATCATCCCTACGAGTTCCCGAGCGACGGCGGAGGCTCAAGCTCAAGGAGTCGACCGTTCACGGCAAAAACAAAGTGGAAAATCCGTCGCCGGTGTTAGCAAGTAGCAATGCCCAATTCGAGTATCAATTGCCCGAAAAATCAAAAGGTTACTTTGATGATGAGCTCACCGCCTTGGTCGCCGGTTCGGAGCCGAAAGACCTCCGCAGAGTTGTGATCCGAAGCAAGTGATCATGGATCCTCAAACAACGATCGTTGGTGTATGATCCAAGACAAAATCAGCCAATCATTGGAATAGCCAAGAAAAGAGGTGGAACCAATCTCGCATGAATACTCCTTTAATTCCATGTATAGTTCCCCTGCGTGGGATACTTTTACTTTCTAGTTGTCTAGAATTTGCCTAGAGTTAAATGGCGAATTTTCTTCTCTCTTATCAAATGCGTAAGTTCCTTATTAAGCTAGACCCGTAGCAAATCAATTTGTGGACGACGCTCCCGAACGCCCGTAAAGAGAGATTCCGAATAGCCTTACTTGGGAGAATGCAAGTAAAAGACCAAACAGGCTCAAAGATGGGTAACTCCGTATCGTCCCAATTGATTCTCACCGTTTCAAACTCTAAGTTAAGCTTATTTTATTCTCGACGGGGGATTGCCAACCGCTTTGAGAACAATATAACAAAAGCGAACCACCCGTGGGCGCCAACAACACCGCAAAGATAGTGGTTGGGGGAATGACAAAGTGGTCCGAGGCATCCCGGGGTCGATCTTGGGATTTGGCATCAATGTACAAAGATTAATAAAAACATTTTTTGCTTCGCAGATCGAAGCTCAGCCCAGACGGTTATAGAACCAGGAGAGATAACGTCCCGGACATACAATCCGATCCAGGATGAATCGATCTTTTCAATTCAAAGTTCGCAAGGAATACGTGCATGAGTAAAGTGGTATCGTTTCAATTCTTTTAGAACATGAGGACGTACATTGATGCTTTCTCTTTTGATTTTTACAGGGTCACTGCTGTCCAAATATAGAAGTATCCCTCTCCCCGAAAAATTAATGAAATGAGAAATTCCTGGAGCCTTTGACAACCTCATGTCTCGAAGCGGACAATGAAGTTTTGCAACGCATTTGCATGAACAGGGGCAACTCACGATCCACGCCCCTAAGAAATTTTTATGTACTTGCGAACTTTGTCCGCCAAGCTAAAAAGTTGTTGCGTTTTATATGCTCGAAAACACTCATACATTACATGGTTTGCACATGATTGTTCCTCATGTTTAATTTACCAACTCGAATAAGGAACATGAACTACATAAGGTACATCGAATGTACGAAGAGGGCATGACAGGATGATGAAAGGCAATCCTTTCCCAAACACCTCCAATTTTTTCAAAGCGAGATGAACGGTGGCAAAATTCCGCATTCCTCGAGGTAAAGAGTTTTCTCGCGAAAGGTACGATAACCGAAGTGATGGAGGCATTCATTTCTCTACCCTAAACACCGCAAGTTATCCGTTGATCAACCCATTTGAGCGGAGATTTCACTTCCACAACCCTCAAGAAGAACCACCCCACATTAGGGCAAAACAGAGGTAATTCCATCAAGCATCACGAGACAAATGGTTAGAAATCTTCTTGCTTGGACTAACATCAATCTTCGGGTGGTTCTTTGCATTGTACTTGCGCTTTAATTCAAGTGTCTTAGGGTGACGAAGAGCATTTCTTTTTCTATCCCACACATCTATATCCATTTGCACAATCCATTTGAGCCTCGCAAATTCGTTTCTAAAAGCCCTTATTGGTGATCATTGTTGTCCCAAAGCAAATATGGTCCATCTTTGAGTAGAAGGACCCGAAAAGTCGGATCCATAGAAAATCTCCCAATGAACTCATCAAGATACAATCGTAAAAGAGAGTTGGGAGTAAAAAAAAAAAGGAAGAAAGAGGAAAAGTCGATTCCACAAAAAAACTCCCGGGCATTTAAAAAGCAAAGTGCCTACCAAAAGCAAGGCCAATGCCCTTTCAATTCATTGTTCATTTGTAGAATATTTCGAACTTGAATGCACAATTTTCCCGTATATCCTAAAAGGGTTGAGAGAAACATCTCCATGAAGTGTCAAATTGCAAATGCAATCTTCGGTTCATACCATCCTCGAGCAATGATGGTATCATAGAAGGCCACGATCGGTGACAAGATTGTAATGATCACCAACATCAAGCCCCTTCTCAAATATCTTCCGAGCCAAAAACGAACTCTTTCGTTTCTCGGTCCCAAATCATTACCTCCATTACAACCCTTTAAAAGCCTTTTCCGACTAGGGCACTTGAATTAATGTGGAGTTCAATGATTTTAAGCATCACTCGAAGAAGTTCGAGCAAGATTACTTCTCTCTCATTTTTGTAGAGTTCTTGACTTGTAAACCCGGAGAGATGACGAAGAAATTCATTTCAAGACCCTTGACTCAACTAGAGTCCCCTTTGTAAACGTTTGACCTAGCCCTCATTACGGTCCTAATCAAGACCTCCCGGATCGGCTCGGTCGTATCAATTGCGAGATTACTTGGATCCTTATCGAATGCGATGATGGAAAGATTGAGTGATTTCTTTTGAATCCCGGCAGACGGGATAAATAACTTTTCTTGAGAGTGAGAGAAAATCCTTTCTGACCGAAGTCCCCCCATTCAGCTCACATTCGAGGTATTCATAATGTGAGAACATCCCTGGACAGGATTGGTAATGCAAACTTGATAGAATGGTTATGCATAAACCATGGTTTGAGTGATTGCATTATACACATGTTATTTCTAATCATTGCAAGCTCGGTAGGAAAGTTTTGCATGAACTCATTGTTAAATATGTTTGCGCATGTTACCTCCGACATTCTATGATGGGTAATACATTCTCGATGTTCGATGTCCCTCCCAAGGTCTCGAAATTCATCCAAGGATTATTGAATGAGCAAGTTCTCCTGGCAAATGCCTACCATGTAAGATACGAGCAATCTGTTTCGTTCTTTGATTAATCGTTCGGAGAACCCGGGTAAATTTTCTGAACCCATTTTCAAATCAACAACTCCTCCGATGATAGTTGTTACGATTCAACCGTGCAATATGCCTCTCCCGTCGAGTCGTGTAGACATATGCACCGGCGATCTTGACATCTTATCATAATGACATAGCTCTTATGATTCTCGGCTCCTTTTATCAAATCACGAAGACATAGCGCCCGTGATTTTGATCCAAACCAAATCATAACGACGTAGCTCTTAAGATTTTGGTTCCCCTTTCTCGATCACGAAGACATATGCACTTGGTGATCTTGACCTTTAGTCGGCTCATAATGACATAGCTCTTATGATTCTCGGCTCCTTTATCAAATCACGAAGACATAAGCACCCGTGATTTTGATCCAAACCAAATCATAACGACGTAGCTCTTAAGATTTTGGTTCCCCTTTGTCGAATCACGAAGACATAAGCACCCGTGATTTTGATCCAAACCAAATCATAACGACATAGCTCTTATGATTCTCGGCTCCTTTATCAAATCACGAAGACATAAGCACCCGTGATTTTGATTCAAACCAAATCATAACGACGTAGCTCTTAAGATTTTGGTTCCCCTTTGTCGATCACGAAGACATATGCACTAGTGATCTTGACCTTTAGTCGGCTCATAATGACATAGCTCTTATGATTCTCGGCTCCTTTATCAAATCACGAAGACATAAGCACCCGTGATTTTGATCCAAACCAAATCATAACGACGTAGCTCTTAAGATTTTGGTTCCCCTTTGTCGAATCGTGAAGACATATGCACCTGGCGATTTCGACATTTAATCAACTCACAACGATGTAGCTCTTGTGAACTTGATTCTTCTTCTTTCGACTCACAACGACGTAGCTCTTGTGATCCGGAAGGATACACATATTTTGCGCCTGTCTCGCATTAGGGAGAAGTCTCGATAACAGATAGGCCAAATACCTTAAGGTCCTCGTGTTTGCAAGAAACTTGGAAATTAAGGGAATCACCAGCTTTATGAGGTATTTGGTAAAATAGGTATTCTCGTATGCGATCCATGTGCGGGTTTCTCTAACATGGAAAAGAGAAATTATGACACATGTTATTTACGATCTTGCATATCATGCGTCACTTCATTACATAAAAAATGGGACTAAAACTCCCGCCAAAAAGTTCATCCATCATTTGCACTATCAAAATTTAGGATTCAATTTTGTCTTTGAGCGGAACCTCTACGAGCCTCCACTCAAAGAGGGGCAGCTGTTGACGCCTAAATTTTGATTAATATATATTTTGCATAAAAATTAAAACTAATTTTAGTTCTAAACAAAAATCATCTCACATATTCATTTAGCATTGGCATACAATTTGAGCTTAATTTAACAGGGTCCGGACTAGGCATGCGGTGGAAAAATGCACCAAGAATATTTGGGCTTAAAAGAAATATTTTCTCGGGGATCGTATTGCAAATACTCAAAACTTCGGGGACTCATTGTAAATACTCAAAACTTCAGGGGTCGTATTGCAAATACTTAAAATTTCAGGGATTGTATTGCAAATACCAAAAGAAGATGGAGAAAGGAAGATGATGAAGAGAAGATGGAGAAAGGAAGATGATGAAGAGAAGATAATGAAGAGAAGGTGAAGAAAAGAAGATGAAAATGGAAGATGGAGAAATGAAGGTGAAGAAGAGAAGATGAAGATGAAGAAGAGAAGATGAAAATGGAAGATGGAGAAATGAAGGTGAAGAAGAGAAGATGAAGATGAAGAAGGGAAGATGAAAATGAAGAAGAGAAGATGAAGATGGAAGGTGGAGAAATGAAGATGAAGAAGAGAAGATGAAAATGAAAGGTGAGGAAATGAAGATGAAGAATGAAGGATGAAGAACTTTGCCCTATAAAAGAAGAAGAGTTCTTGAAGAGAGGGGGTTTTTGGAGTGAAAGAGAATTGAGGGAGTTTTTGGAGTGAAAGAGAATTGAGGGAGTTTTTTTGGAAAGAATGGAAGAGAATTGAGAGAGTTTTTGAGAGGAATTCTTTAGAGAGGAAAAAAGAGAATTCTTGAGAAAAAATTTTGAGAGAGTTTTGAGAGGGCTTGAGTGTTTTGAAGCTCGGTGCTACTATTGATTTCGCACCCATCAACACAAGCCACAAGTTCATCACCATCGTTCAAGCTCGCAAAAGAAAAGAAAGTTAAGTGATTCCCTAACTTTCCTTAATTTCGAATACAAATTAGCCCGGATTTTCTACATCGATTTGTCTCTACGTTTTTATGTTAAATAACAGCTGCATATCAACGATGAGACATCAATGGTACAACAATAGAAGGAGAGCAAAAGGAAAAAAATATCAACGCCCGGATTGCAGTCTAATGGAATTCTAGCGAGATGAGAAAGAAGCGTCAAGGAGAGATAGGACCAAGAGATTTCTCGGTCTAACGAGTCACCAAATCGGTCCAATGATCAAGACAAGCCCGGAGCACAAGTTTGGTGCACAAGTTCAAATTGGGGAGTAATCTTGAACCTATTTCATCCTAATTTCATGTAATTTCTTTATTTCAAAAAAAATGTCAAGGGAAGAAAAATCCAAAAAAAAATTGATTCTTTGATCTTCAAGTCGAATTCATCAAATTTGTCAAATCCATTATTTTTTCATGAATTTTAAGGTACCGAAAGGGCATTAGTTGTAATTAATGTAACCAAGTCCCCGGACTCTTAATCTCCGGTTCACGTAAATAAGATAGTTTTCTCCCGCTATTTTATTTAGGTTTCTAATCGACCTACCGAAAATGATTAGTGGCGACTCCAAATTCAAATCACATTGCATGATCATTCGAACCTTAAGTTGCGATTTGGTATGGACTTGGGAGAGTCCGAGTTAGGTTAGTTAATTAATTAACCTGATAATCCATTAGCCAGTAAATGATAAATTTGTTTATTTTTTTTTTAGGTCGCGATAACCTTTACATGTCTATTCATCGAAGCTAATAATGTGGTGTAAGGACGAACATTTTGCATGCATGAGGATCCACCCGAGCGGCAATTTGACCTCGAACGGATGCTAGAGTCATGCGGCCGCGATTTGAAGGAAAGATAACAAGAAACGAAGAACAATCGAATAATATGACAAAAAAAAATTGATTGCAATTCTTTATCCCCATTATGGAAAATTGTTTGATGATACCTCCCACAAGTCTCGAGCATGGACGATCGGCTGCTGAGTTTAGACCGATGTCGGTCCAAGATGCGATAATATTTGCTTTGGTGAAGCACCTCTATTCCAAAGCACAACAGGCACTCTATAACCAGCCAATGGACCAGCCCGAGACCTAATAGTTTTTGCCCCCAAAGAAATTTCATTGACAAGTATGCCATATGTTCCAAGTTTAAGCAAGAAGATGAAGATAATTACCTCCAGATCTCTATCTCCCTTGATCTTTTTCCCCCGAACGCCAAGCCCATCCGTTAAAGGCAAAATCTTCGCATTACCACTACCATAAGCATTGATCTTTACAAATCAAAGCCAAAGGTAAAACCAAAAAGTTACGAGATATACCTTGATTGGTGGCATGACTTCTCGATTGCTTAGTATATCAAACGTTGCGTCGTCCATGGATCGAATGTCGCATCCAATCAACAATGAGCCTACAAGCGAAATGGTAAAAAAGAGGGGCTAAGATCATAGATCACGCCGAGTCTCATAATCAAATTTTAGGCTTAAGTACACCCTAAGTGCCACAACTTGTGTACGACACTCGGTTTAGTGCAAAAACTTTCAAATCGATCACTTTAGTGTCAAATTTTTGTAAATTCGATCACTTCAGTACCATTCCGACCAAAATCCGGCCAAAGTCCGGCAAAATGAATTACATGGATTTTAGAATTGAGTTTTATTATCTTACGTGGTAAATTTTTACAAGCGGCTACCATGGTGGAAATTGAAGTGGCTTAAACATGGGTAGAAATATAAAACGACGTCGTTTATGTATCATAAGACAATACACAAATGACGTCGCTGAAGTGTCTTTGTCTTCAAGGTCCCCGTCGTGCGAAGGAGTGGGCGGGACTTGCGAAATCCGATGGCTCAAAGAGTCGCCGCCGCCGCTCGCTCACCATCTCTTTGGTCGGCGGTCGCCGCCGCCATCGCCCGCTCGCCGTCGTAAGGTATGCATCCTCTTTCCCTCTCTGAAAGTTAGACCCAAGGCCAAATTAGGGAAAAATTAGGGTGAAGTTAGGGCTCCGAGGAAAAAATTAGGGTTCGGAGGGCAAAATTAGGGTGAAATTAGGGCACCGAGGGAAGAGTTAGGGTTCGAGAGGGCAAAATTAGGGGTGATATTATAAAATTAAGGCTTGAAGTTGATGCGTTGGGGATGTATACTAGTTTAATCACGGCCTCTGTCTTCGATTTCTTAATAAAGAAAAATAGTGCGCTCTTAAGGTCCCTTCGGTCCCTTTCGAAGTGGAATTTTTCCATCCCTTTCGGTCCATTTGTTTTTTGTTGTTAGGAACTAGTGAAGTGAATGCCGTGGGAATCTCAAATTATTGAAACCGAAATACTTGTGCATTGGTTGTCATGTTGCTTTGTTGATACTAGACAACAAATAATGACTCTTTAATCAAAAGCAGGCCTTGTGGGGACCTCCATGTGCATTTGTTGATCGTGGTCCCAAAAGCCGACACATTTATTGATTTTTTTCTCTTTTCATGCAGGCATGGACAAGAATCTTGTTGCTGTCATTATTTCTTATGGTGGAAATTTTGTCATTGGCATCGACGAGTGGGACTACGAAGGTGGAAATGAAAGAACAATTTTCCTCGATGTAAGGACGTCGTCGTATGTTTCTTTCGTGAGGGATATAATGCAATTATACGGTTGCAAAGTAGATAAATTACTTTATTGTGTCCTAGGAAGGGTTTGAGGGATGGGCTCGAGAGAGTTGTGGGATGAGAATGGGTTTAAAGATTTGATTTATCACTATCTTTATGGCAACGAAGCGAAACCGTATGTCAACAAATGATAGCGATAATGAAGCTGATGATGATGCTCGAGATGAAGAAATAACCGAAACAAGTGAAGCGAGACATTGATTCCACTTCTCATGGAGGTGAAACCGTTGTAGAAGGGCATGAGGAATAGGCGAGATAGGGAGGAATGGGGTAATAGAAGGATTGTGGGGAGAGGGAGGAGGCGGGGGTAAGCTATACAATCGATGAGGCAATCACTGGATTAGATTGCGATGTTGTAGAATCTAGTGATGATGACGATGATGATGAAGGCGTGGGAATGTCGGCTTCCTAAGAGACAACGATGATGATGATGAGCTTGCACGGTCAAGGCAAAATCGTAAGGACTTTGCGAGGAGAAAAGGTGCATCATTTAGAGAATTAGAGGGAGTTGAACCAGAAATGGGGAAGAAGCTACACCTGCTACAGCTGTTGGTAACGATGAGGAAATTGGCGGTGACGACCGGGTTGGTACTTCGATGATGAGCCCGAAGAAGAAGAAGTCGCTGCAACTATGCGTAGAAGGAAAGGTAAGTACCCTTCCTATGATCCAACTATAGCATGCCCTATTTTGTGCCTTGGTAAAAAATTTGAGGATGCGAAACACTTTAAGGATGCTATAGTGAAGAGCCCTATTACTGAACAGAGGACTCTAAAGTTTCTTCGAAATACAAAAGAGTATGTGAAAGCTAGGTGTCCACAATGCAATTGCGGATGGAAGATTTATGCAGCACTAAGCAAGAGGAACGGGTCATTCCAAACTAGATCATTCCGGGGAGGAACATACGTGTTCAATTTTTTTTTACAATAAAAGGGTAACAAGTGGTTGTCGAAGCGGTTCTTCAACACGATCAAGGCGATGCCGACAATTAGGAGTCCTCACTTGAAGCAAGTGGTGTAAGAGCGGTAGGGATTAATGTGTCGGAGAATTAGTGTAAGAGAGCCCAAGTATAAGGTGATGAGAACACTCTTGGGTCAGGTACAAGCAAGAATATGCCCATGTTTGAGATTGTGCTTACGAATGTAGGCTTCAAAACCCCCAAGTAGAGCGTATGCGAGGTTGTGGAGAGGCCACTGCCCGATGAAGGGACCGTGTTTGATAGGTTTTATGTGTGCTTCGATGCATGCAAGCGGAGATTTTGATCTAGTTGTCGAAGAGTAGTAGGATTGGATGGGTGCTTTCTAAAAAGCTTGTGCAAGGGTGAATTGTTGGTTGCAATTGGTTGAGATGGCGAAGAACCAAATGTTTCCAATAGCTTGAGCTATTGTGAGGATAGAAAACAAGGACACTTAGTCCTAGTCCTTGAAAAATTTGATGGCTGCTTTGGAAATAACCGATGGGGGAGGTTGGGCTTTCGTGAGCAACCAATAGAAGGTAAAGCCATTGTCAATACATTATTTTCAAATAAACTCATTATGTTGTATTTTTCTTTTTCTTACCATTATTCTTTCGTTTAATATTGTAGGGACTTGTTCCTACTTTAGCCGACTTGATGCCATATGTCGAGCATAGGATGTGTGCAAGGCACGTATATGCTAACCGGTCAAAGAAGTACAAAGGGGATAAGGTGAAGAAGCAATTCGGCAAATTGCAAAGAACACGAACATGGGCGACTTTAGGATAGCCAAACAGGGTTTGCTTGAGCTGACCAAGGATGGTTTCAAAGTTCTATTCCAAACTGAGCGAAGCATTGGTGTAGGGCTTTCTCCAAAAAAAAATTCAAGTGCGATATCATCAACAACAACCTTAGCGAAGCTTTCAATGGCAGCATATTAGTCGCTAGGTGCAAGCCACTCATTGCTATGCTTGAGGATATATGACTTATGATCATGACTAGGCTGCGCAATAAAAGAGATGATGTTGCGAAGTGGACTAGAGAATGTGGTCCTCGAATTGCGAAGACATTAGATGACAACTTGACCGCTAGTGAGTTATGCCGTCTAATTTGGAATGGCGATGATGGGCTTGAGATCAAGAAGAATGGCGATACGTTTGTGGTTCACCTCTAGAGAAAAAAGTGTTCATGTCGTTCATGGCAACTAACTGGAATTCCCTACGAACATGTCATTTCGCCATCCAATGGAAAGAAGAGAACCCAAAACATTACCTAGCTGATTGCTATAGCAAAATGTTGTATCTTGATGGGTGCAAGTTCATGATGCAACCCATTAGAAGTAGCAAATTATGAGAACCAACCAATCGTGATGTCCCCGCACCTTTGCCACTAAAGAAGCAAGTAGGAAGGCCAAAGCGAAGACGAAGACTACAAGGAGAGATTTTAAGACAAAGGATGAGCAAGGCTGGTGGAAAGATGATGTGCTCATACTGCCGTAAGTTAGGGCACAGAAGAAATGCTTGTCAAATGAGGAAGCAACATGAAGGGCAACCTTGTTGGTACATATCCGACACAAGAACCACTAGAAAGCCACACTATGCAGCTAGCTTAAGAGCCAGTTAGAAGAGCACAATGAGTCAACTGCTCACCAACCGAGGAGAAAATATCCGGTAAGATGATACATTATTATTATTTTTTATCTTCTTATAAGGTGTACAATAGTCTAACCTCATTTCTACATTTCGGGTGAGAAAAAGGGCAAGAGTTGACTAAACCGCCCAACCGCCGCCACCCGAAGAGGCAATGGAACATGTTGCGGGAGGACATGCTATGCAACCACCTCAAGAGGCAATATAAGTCTGCTGCATTAGGGCATGCTATACAGCCACCTCAAGGGCCAACGGAAGGTCAAGTTGGACAGCCAACCTGAAGTGCCAACAAGAGTGGATACTGTGCAACCACATGAAGGGCCAAGAGAAGACCACACTCAATCTACTTGTTGAGCAAACGAGGAGAAAATATCCAAGAAGATGTACATTGTTTATTTGTGTTACTTTATGGCCGGTAGTGTAGTTTTGTTTCCATACTTCAGGTAAGGAGAAGACCAATAACTCGAAGAAACAGTCCAGCCACCACTACCTTCGAGCCAAAAGAACTTGTTGTACAGCCACCACTTTCTTGGCTAACAAGAGGGCTCTTGAAAAGAGGTTGAAGGAATATGGTTATGGCCTATTCACGCACGAATGCACCGGAATGACTATTTTGCATATAAATTTCATAGGACTTGTCCATTTAATGACAGAGATTTAAAATTTTTTTAATCATTTGCTTTTGTTATTATGTTGATGTAACCTAGGAGAAGCTTAGAGATTCTTATCTCCCGAAGATGGGCTAACTCAAGAGTTAACGGTTGCGCGAAACAAGAGTTTGTGAAAGAAGAGGACAAAAGCTACGGCTCCTAAGCACCACCAAGAAAAAGCTAGCAAGAGTTCCATCTCAACCAAATGACCGATATGCCACTTGAAGAACCAGAACTTGCATATGTTAGAAAGAGTGCTAGGATCATGAACCAAGTAAAAAAGCCATCGAAAGGAAAAAGAGTCGGAGGGGTTGTCAATATTGACCGATATGAATGTAGGATTGGAATGAAACTAATATTTATTTTTTGTTGGGAACTCATACCGGTTTAGTGTTGTCATTTTGATGCGAAGGACATGGTTGTTTATTCAAATTATGTAAACCGTACATTCAATGACGATTGAGCTTCTTGTTATTGAATTATGCATTTACATTCTTTGTGATTTCGCTTCTTATTGTCTTGTTTGGCTGCTTGTGGATTTTGTCGACGGCCGATTACATGACTTGGTTGTTGGGGGCTGTTTATACTTGCTGGTTGTGGTGGGTGGTTATAGTTATTGGTTGTTTAGGAGCTTGTTATAGTTGATGATTGTCGTGGCCGGCGTAGGTTTTGGTATAAATTTTGCTTGGTACAAATTGGGAACTCGCAAGTTTTGGTGCACCAAAGAACTTGCTCGGTGCAATGGTGATACACAAGCAACTTCCTAGTGCAACTTGGTTCATCTGGTGGACCAAAGAAGTTCTTGGTGCACTTCCGGGAATGTACCAAAGAACTTGTTGGTGCACCGTCATATCTTGCTTGGTGCACCAAAGCAATGTGCTGGTGCAAATTTAGGAATGCACCAACTTGTTGGTGCACATGTACACCGTAGTGCACTAGCAAGTATGTGTTGCTTATCGTCAATGCATCGAGCAAATTGGTTGTGCACAATGATACTTGCAGGATTTGCTTGGTGCATAAGTTGCTGGATTTCGTCACATCCACAGGTGACCGAAGCACTACTAAGGTGCTGCTTGCACGAATTGGTGTTATAGGTTTTGATGATGCACTTAAGTGATCGCTTTAATAAGTTGGCACTCAAGTGACCATTTTCAAAAAAACTTGGCACTTAAGTGATCGCTTTAGAAATACTTGAAACCGAAGTGATCACTTTTTTACCCCGACTAGCACTTAAGTGATCAACATATACAACTTATGGCACTTAGATTATAACCGATAACCAGCATTTGCAAGCAAACCACACAAAAATTACATGCAACAATGCAGTTGTTTGCAACCTTAAACAGCTCCATATACGAAACCAAAATTTGCAAACAAATATTGCACAATGCACTTAACAAACTATAAGTTGTTTCAACTCAAACCAAAATGCAACTAATGTAGCAAACCATCAACTTGCAAGAAATGAGCACCCCATTTGCGGCAACAACCACTTTGCAAAGCAAATCATCATGGTCACAATACAAACTAGAATTTAGGGTCCAAAAAATGAAGAAACGATTCGACCGGTAGATTTTAGTTCCATGTGAAGCTTGGAAATCGCTAACCTCTACCAATAACAACCTCTATATGCACTAGCATCAAAAAAAAACATGTCAAAAATCTCTCCAAATATATGCAACGAACCAATAAAAAACAAGTAAAAAAACCTTCGCAAACTACCAGCCACTTTTGCAACAAACCAAACACTAAACCAAAAATTATGCAAAAAGATATTGACAATACATAGCTAGTCCAAGAACCGACCAAAAACTAAGCAACCCCCGCATTACAACTTCCATTTTCACAAAATACTTCAGCAAGGGTCCTTCATACATAGAAAAATCATCCATTAATTATACATTATGGAATACAAATACATATTGAACTCAACTTCACGTACCAAGACTGAGAAAGTTCTTCTTATCATACACCTTAAACTTGAACATTACATAGGTTACACAATATAACAAAACGATAATTAAGGCTCGATCACGCTTTCTTTGTCTTCGCATCGTTGACACTTCTTTCTTCAATTGATTGCTAGAGATGATACGACCTTCATCTCGGCTTGCCTTGAATCGACATCATCCAATTCGTCCACGAATGTACATAGAGGTTCATGCCGTCTTTCAAGAAACTCCAATATCACCTCCGTGGCTCAACCGTAGAATTTTTTATCAACCTATTTGAAATATTTGCACTTCAACCCCTCTCTATACCAGCCACATTCATGGAATCTTCTCCCAAGATTCAATCGAGTCCAAGAAGTTCTTGTTGGACTAGGTAACCCATAATAACAATAAATTTCACCATTTTCTTCGATTGGTCAAATCGAATTTGAGCTGCCATCGAAGCTCCTTCCCTCCATTTCGACCTAGGGCTATCAATTTTGGGGCAAAATCGAAATGGAGAACTCAATTTCACTTCAGCCGCAATAGGGTTTCGAATTTGGGGTTCAATTTGGGGATTTAGCGTTTATGTTGGGCGAAATCAACATTTACGACGTCGTGTCGTTCTTCAAATTGCTGAGTCGGTCTCCGGCGAGCCACGTCCTCCTTCTTTTTTTATGTAAAAAGTCCATATGGACTCCACGTAGGCTTTTTCGGTAGCCACATATGCACCTAGCACTAAAGTGATCGAAGTTACAAAAACTTGACACTAAAGTGATCGATTTGAAAGTTTTGGCAATAAAGTGAGCGCCGTACATAAGCTATGGCACTTCGGTTGTACTTAAGCCCAAATTTTAGCACAAACCTACAATTGTACATAGAAAATTATGGAGTAAATAAGTGAACTTCAGCTGATACTGATAGACAACCTTGACCAAGGCCCAAATGCTAAAATGAGAGCGGTACTCTTCTTTGGTCATGCCCCCATTTCCTACTTCAAGCATATCAAGATCAGGTTCAATCAGAAAACCAAAGAGAATTCGCTCCTATTTTAGCACTCTTTTTGTTCTTATCGCTTCAAAAAATCTGAAAAGGAAGGAAAGAAATGGTATTTACTTTATTGGGTTAATATCACAAAAAAATTCAAATTGGTACGCCTATGACAAATTTATTCAAACTAATTTTTTGACAATCAATGGCCCTAAACTAATACGCCTGTGGCAAATTTACCTTCTATTAAATTGGATTAATACCATGAAAAATCCTAAATTGGTATACACGTGACAAACGGAGAGTAAAATCCAAACCGGTACATCCGTTAACTGTCAAGTGTCATCTAACTCAACAATTAATTAACATAGGGTAAATTTATCACAGGTGTGCAGCAATTTGGAGTTTTTAATGATCAAAAAATTAATTCAGGGCAATTTTTATCGTAGATGGTCCTAGTCTAGATTTTTTCCTCGTATTAACCCTACTTTATCACATGAACACATCATACATATGATGTAGCTTAGAAAAAGTTCAGCGTACATCCTTACCATTCCAACCACCTGGTCCAGCATATTCTGCCCATTTATAATTCTGGTCAGCAATCGTTTTCATGCTACACCAATGAAACATGAAACCCACAAAAAAAATCATTAAAAAAATCACTAATTACTATCATTTGCTTCACTAATTAAAAAATGATTTAGGTATTTGCCTATCCCAATTGTCTTGGATGTCCCCGGTTGTTCTCCAACTGTTGCCTATACTTGGTGCCCATGTTACTGGATCTTCCTCTCCCCTTCATTCATAGCAAACATATGAAGGTGAAAAACCAAAGAATTAATAATTAAAGAAAGAAAAGCTGACTAAAAAAAAAAACAACGAAAATTTACTAAATGTGAATGACCATTAGTCGAACACCGCATTTATGATACCAGCGTCTCCACACCCCTAATCCCTTTACTAGAGAGCCACATGGCTATTGGCTAAAGAACCTTTGTTGGTATTGAAGGTAACTCACCATTCGCATAGAGAGAAAAATATGGGTCTCCCTGAATTCTGCAATGCTTTGCCCATCACAGGATATCTATACCAAAATAATAATAATAATAATAAATAAATAAATAAATAAATAAATAAATAAATAAATAAAGAGAAATTGCTAGCATTTATGACGTCATAAATGAATATGGTGAATTGACATACCTATCCTTGGGCCTGATGCCTCTATTTTCACAATTGTCATATTTCAAGTAATCAATCCCCTGGATTTATGCATGAACATAGACTTTAACAGAGGCAATTTTTTATTTTCACATAAAATTATTAAAAGTACAGTGAAATGTTAGTACCCATGAAGCAAAAGTTTTGGCACCTTGTTCTTCATATCCAAGCGATCTGGGCATCCTCTTGCTACAAGTCTGGATTCTGGAAATTTTACCACAAGCACATTGATTCAAAGATTTGTGCCTGGAAAAATAAATTAATTTTATTTACAGGGAAACCCCTTAGAAATAATTAGTTAATTTTACACCCCCTGCATCAGAATAAATTCCAAGCTTGAGACCTCTCTCGTGGACATAACCTGCCAGTTCCTCCATGCCTGAGGGAAATGTTGAACCTTTCGGCACCGTATTGCCCTGCTCATAATTAATACCGCCCTTAACTAATTTCGCTTTTCGGATCATTGTTTCTCATACAACCGAAAATCGCGAAGTTTCAATACTCTTATGAATACTAATTTTGAGATATAAGAGCAATCGAGGTAAACACATTGGACGGTAGAGCAGGGGAACACGCATACCTTGATGTCGCGATCATGTTCAGCCCAACAGTCATCTAAAAGCAAATAAGAAAAATCAGAGTGTTCGAAGTACTGTTTAAATCGTACTATAATAAGTAATTATATGAACGGATTACAAAAGAAGTAGAAGGAAAAATTAGTCACCAAGAGATTAGAAAAGATGAATTAGGTACCTATATTGATGTATTCATATCCTAAGGCAGCAAGACCTGTTGACACCATCGCATCCGCTTCAAAGTTTAAACATTTCATACCCAATAAATCATTTTGATTTTCTTACTCGAAATATAAATCTATGTAAATATATATATATATATATATATATATATATATATATATATATATATTTATTTATTTATTTATATCCCATGCTTTTAATTATTGAAATATTTACCAGTTTCCTTGATCAGTGTCTCATTTATGTCGCACTGAAAATGGTTCCAACTGTTCCACGTGCCCCCAAAGCTCAGATTAATTTCGTATAAGCAGGAATTGGGAGAAACAGAAAGCAAGTAAAGAAGAAAAAAAATTAATAAATTCAAAAAAATTCAAAATTTATTATAACAAAATTTCGCATCAATGCCGCCTGATCAAAATTGGCTGGATGGAGTGAATTAGCACAAGTGCAAAAGATTTATGACTCAATTGACAAAAAAGAGGATTTATGACTGAATTGGTATAATTGCAATAGATTTAGTATTATTTTGATAATTTTCCCAGAGAAAATGAACCCATAACATTCAATTGGCAGTGAGTCGCTATATAATAACCTGATTTATTGTATTTGATAGACTAATTTTTTTTTTTGGTCCGGACAAATTGGAAAAATCATAAGAAGAAATTACCCTGTGATTCCATAGTTAAATAATATGCCTAACTCACCTAAATTGATTGCGCATCCCTTGGTGATTACTGATTACCTTGAATTATTTTGAGATAGAACATACAACCGAAACAATGTAGGAACTTTTTTTAAAAAGTGATGAATTTTGCATCGTTTCATTTTACATGCTCAAAGGACCCACCGCTTTTTAAGAAGTGTGGGGAGATTCAAATTGAAGATGAAAAAGATTAAAAAAAAAAAATTCACTTATATTCGATGTAAATTTGGATGTAGATTCAAATAAAAAGAAGTAAATATGCTCGATTTTAGAAGCAGACCGCGATGATCCACCGGATGAGATTCGCGATACGCTTTTCATGATGAGCTTTACGACTGAACCGTTCATACAAAGTGATAGGAACTCTTCAAGAGCTTAACTATATGTTATGAGTTTAACCATAACATAAGGTTTGTATAGTATAAGCAAATGTTCAAAAGCGAAGGTCACCGGCATTAGTAATTTAGTAGATAATTACAAGTACGTACAATAACAGCTCGTGCGGAATCAGAGATTTGTCCAAGTGACGAAAAGCAAGAAAATAGAAAAGGAATTTTTTTTCTGATAAGACAATTCGATGAAGCAGTCATATAGTGTATTGTGCGATGAAGAAACAGTAAAACATTACCCCATGAGTGGAGTTAGACCGAGGCCGTTATCTAGAATATGTCTTCTGTATGAACCAAGCGACGGTCCGACGGCGTCGACGTGCCTCACCGGTCGAGCACCAGTCTCACAACGAGCACTGACCGTAAGAAGCGACAACATGGAGATCGCCATAAAATTGCAAAGAAGCCTATTTGTAGTTTAAGAAATGGCCATGGTTGTTGCCTTTCTAATTTTTTTCCTTCTTTTTCTATATTTTCTTCTCCTTCTTCTTTGAAACAAATGGCCATAGGTTGTTGCCATGCTCCCGATGGCTTCTGATCACACGCCTGTGGTTTCTTCTCCAATACACATCAAAGAGTGCTTTTTTCCTTGCGATGTGTAAAGGGGTTGTGCCCACTGGGACTCTTTCGACTTTTATCTTCACATTGTTCCTGAAAAAATGGTAATGGTTATGGAATCCCGAATTAATTAACCCCGAGAAGTGAGCGGTCCCCGCCTTAAGCATACGAGTGAGAGGGCATATCGTCGACCTTGGTCGACAAGATTCAATTTGATCCATAGGGACTCATGGCTTTTCTCCTGATTACACGAACATGGTGGTAAAGCCCTCTCCTCAAAAGCCAGAGGATATGGAGGAACGAGTTCACGTTATTGGTGAGAAACCTTCACTTTTGTCAGGAGCGATTGTTTTTGCTTCACGCATCGGTTTGAGCTTGTGGAGGAAGTCCTCGTCTCCCTTGCTTTTCGAACAGTCCTTTGCTTGCTGCTTTGATTTCCAGTAAAGCTTTCGCCGCCCCCCGCTCCCAATTTTTCCCTGATTTCTACATCGATTTCAAAAAGCTGTGGGCGTAGTGGACCATTTCGCGCAGGTGATTATGGGCAAATCCTGGGTTCACTTGCAGAGAACTGCGATGTGCATAAAGAATCTATACACGCAAACTTCCTAGCTCTATGCTTCTGAATCAGAGCTCAGACCAATATAAGAGGTTCCTTTCTGATCATTTTCATTCAGGAACATATACTAACATTAGAGCCTATGCTAAGCTAACTGCCATAGCTTTCGAGAGACCATCGCTCATTGAACTCGTAGATGATGCATCTGAACACGACGGTCCAATCTATCCCCTTACAAAATAAAATACAATGGCACCTGAATCTAGAGGGCAAAAGAAAGCATAACACCTACGAATGCTTTCCAAAGTTCATGCTTGCATTTTCAGAATCTTTGATCATACACTTCATCGATCCTTTTCGAAAGGATCGATTACCCTGAAGATCAAGGACATGGAACACTTCCTATGCTACATCTGGTAAGTACTGATCCTACAAGTGTGGCAGATATCCAAACATAACCCTCAACTGAAAAATCATACGCGTTTCGGAGGCACATACTGCACACGTTCATCTTCACATAAATTCTGCAAGGAGTCCGCAAAAGATTATATGACTGTTATCAATGTGCACAAAGCAAGGGTTCTGAAGACCCTAAACACAAAATTAGAAAGTGCAAGAACAATTTTAACACAAGTGAATCATCTGACCATGAGTTGTAGAAGAGACAGCAGGAAATGATGAGAATGCTTTTTCACAGCCGAACAAAGAATTAAACCAACACAACACCAAGAAAAGCAAATGGGATTGTCCTCATCAGCCCCTAGGTCTGGACTTACTTTGCTTGAAATTGATACATATCAAACGACAAGCTCAAGATGGGTGGATTCAGCACACCAGACATCAGTTATGAACAAGATACTAACGGGAGGTGAGATTCTTTTCGTCCTTTAAATAGCCTCATCAGTCTCAAATAACAATTAGAATTAAATTGGACCCCATTCAAATCCTATGATAATCTGATCAGTATGTCATTCCACTGCAAATAATTAGGTGACCCTGATCATCAAATTCATGGTGCATCTGCCTGGCCGTTTAACAAAATTTATATCTTCACAACCACTTACAACTTAATATATGTGCCGAATGTTTACTCAGCACAGTGAAGTGCAGCTGAGGATATCTTTTACTCCTCTATTTGTCCTCATCCACAATCCTGACATGTGGATACTTGAAGTGATTAAGACGAGATAGTCAGCTCAAAGCCAGAAGACAGCGATCATGCCCAGCCAAGGGTTGATGGGTCTCAAAAGGCCTTAATACGAGGAGAACAAAGAACTGGGCATGCCTACAATTTATTAGTGCTTGAAGCTTCTAACAGCTTCTATAATTGATAAAGTATTTTATTCAACAGCTTGGTATGGGCAGTGAGCATCATATTGACTAATTATTCGACAGGCACTCGATCTGAAGGGTAAGTGGTGTAAGGATGCTTCACTCTCAGAATCAGACAAAGAATGAAGAAGATTTGATGGTGATATCCCACCACAGCTTCTCTATGCATTTTGCAGTGTTTCTGCATGTTAACCTACAAATCAATTGTCCTTGACATCGGAGAAGTGTGGCACTCTCGGTAATATTATTTATAGGGAGCAACAGAAACTCTATTTCATGTAAATTCAGCAATTGGCTTTCAACGACCATACATGCAAAGGAACTTATCCTGAGCGAAGATGTCCTAGCTAAAATGCCCAATTTGATAATTATCTGCATAAAGCGATTTACCTCTTGCCATAGCTTCTATATGGCAGAGTTTCACAAATTAAGCACCCTCGAATTTAACAGAAAATGCCAAATGGAGCACATTCAACATAATTTTTTTCACATAAAAGAAGATTTCAATAATTTACGTCCCAATGAAATACAGACCTGCAGGTCCTCAGGCAGTGCTTCTGAGACTGCAAGTGTGTAGACACCAGGAACAAATTTTCCTACAAAGACAGAGAATATAAGACTTGGTATTCAAGGGAATTTCAGCAAAGAGGCAATCACCAAATTGCAGAATCTTTACACTGGCAAATATATTGAGAAGGCAAAAACAACAATATTCTACGAAGCTATAAAGAAAAAAAAATCAACCTAAAAAATTCTCAAAATACGTCATTCCTAAAGTTTGTAGCAACTATTATTGCAGGACTCATTGTGCATGTGAACTTTTCACCTCCACAGAGTTGAAATGCATAAGATCTCAAAGCCTCTTCCCAGAAATGAAGTGATCATCTTTTAGGCACAAAGGCCAGAAACCAGAGCTTGAAATTCATCCCTCACAATACACATTTTACACACCTATGCCCAAGAAGAAAACAAATTTCAGTACCAGGTACTAGATTAGTTCTACCAGATGATCCAAGTTCCCAGTGCAATATCACAAAAATCTTCTCCAGCACTAGTAGAACAGTTGCATTGCCACAATTAGAGGCGATTCATCATGTCCGTAGCAAATTACAGGGGCAACACGTAAGAGCCAACTAATTTATTTGACATAACTTTTATTTGACAATCTTGTGCACAATCCTCCAGATAACTTCTAGTAAGAGTACATAAGAAAACAAAACAAAGGTGCAGGAACATGCATAAAATATACAGGTGCACCACTCTGTACACTAGCAGAACAAACTTACTTGGAGCATCTTTTAGTACAAAATAAAACATACCAATTCTTAGCCACCGAGCAGCCCAGCTCCTGCTAGGGTCCATGACAGAGATTATCCTGTGAGAATGAATTCCAAGGTGTTGACATCAGTTTTAGCAGGGAGATGGAAATGGAGGTGCATTAGCAAAAACCTCATTAACCTATTTTAAAGTTGAGTGACGTTTGAAGCCAGATTATGGAATGAAAGGTTACTCCTTAACCAATAGGAAGCTAGAACTACTCTTATTTTTTTTCCTTGTAACAAGCCTGGACAAAACAAAGGGTTTAATCGCCCCCTATACCAGACAAAACCCATCCCTGACCAACTGAGCTACCCGGCTCATTGCTCCTAAGCAGAAGCTGACCCATTTCTTTCCTCCTCTCTTTCAGAGAAATGAGGAACCGCATTCATCAGTAGTGTGAACAAGTCAAGCTGCATAACCATCCAGGCCATCCTTTTCTATTCAACGTCAACAGTATACGCAAGAGGGTCACAATTCCTACAATAGCCTCTAAGTCAGTTCTTGCTCTACGAAACCTAAGCAACAAACAAAACTATGGAAAGGACGCACTGTTCGGCAAGCGAAACATCACTTTTAAATGCAAACAGACAAGTAACGAAAGCCTCAAACTAAGCGAGGATGGTAAGTTTCTGCGATGTGCAATGACGAGCCAACCAAATCGTACCCGTTGAAATTGGGAGTGGTGCACTCGACGATGCGCTCGTGGTCTTCGTCCATCTTGAAGAAGGGGCAGTTCTCGCAGCCCGAGTCTCTGAACTGCAAAGCGCGCGGCGATTACAGCGGGACAAAAAAGGACCCTACTACAGAACGCCAAAAGAAGGCGTTGATCGCAGATATAATGAACGAAGAAAAGATCACGCCGAACACCCGCGAAACGATTCGTCACGCAGAACCGCGAAATCGGCAGAAAAGCAGGGGAGAGGGAGATGGAGAGAGGACCTGATCGTAGGTCTTGACGAGACGGCAACGAAGGCAGGCTCTGAGCTCGTGGCCGAAGCTCGTCGGGATCTGAGCGGGTGGCGCGGCACTCCCCATTCCTCTCTGTAGCTGTCGAAATTGAAATTTCTGGATGAGGCGGCGGAGGCGGAGGCGGAGGTGGAGGATTTCTGGAGCGGGGCTTCGGTTCAGAGTGGATTGCCGTACCCGTAACCCGCCGCCGGAAATAGGTCACGTGAGAGACACGTGCATAATTAGCTTTTCCCATCTAAGTTAATTGCTCAAGACCTCTCTAAACTATCACACCTGGCACAATAACCCCCAAATCTTTCACAAAGTGACGAATTTACTCTCCTGAGCTTTAGCACTGCAAAGGACTTCATTAGCATAATATTTTTTGAATGATTGCAAGAATAATAATATGTTGTGAGTTATAAATTCATAAAAATGTGGACTCCATACTAATTTTACTTAATTTTATTCATTTTTGGGGCTCAAAAACCGACTGTTATATAACCAATTTCCAGCTGAAAACTCTGAAAAGTTATAGATTACACCTGCAGCTTCCACCCATATTACAATGGTTAATTTTTAGTTTGCGCAATGGACAAATTTATGCTTTGTGACCGAAATGACATCAACTACACATCATATTTGATACTTTCTTGCCCCAAATTTTCTCCGTAGCATGATTTTAGTATGACATCCATAACTTTGTATAGTTCAATTAGGCGTATTTTTTTAAATAAGGATACTTAGAAGTGCCAAAGTTTGTGTACGGTGCTTACTTTGATTTTTTTTTTTATGGGTTACTTAAGGTCAATTTTTTTAAAATATAATTATTTGAGTGCTAACTCCTATAAGCATTGCCGGAAATCTTATATGGCATCTTCATGGCTCGGCAGAAGATCCTAATCAAGCAATAATAAAGCGAACAAATAAAAAGATAAAAATTAAAAAATAAATTAAAAATTTATACAGGATTATTTTTAAATTATAAATGACATGACACTATAATATTTTAATTATAAATGCCGCATATATTTTTGGTTGAGATCTCTCACTTTTTGGCAATTAAGTGATAGTTTTTTCTTCGATCTGACAATTAAATGAGCCGACAAAAAATTTTAGCACTAAAATAAGGGTCGTAAATGAAGTTTGACACTTCGATGTCCTTTTACCCTTTTTTTTTTTATGTAATCTTTTTCAAATTTTTCAATTTATCATAACTGAAGCTTTACTACATGTTATTTTATATGATACTTTTGCACCTAGATTTGAGATCTTATGTTTCTCAAATCAAAGGGATATATTCATTAGAATTCCTAAAATTTATCACAAAAGTGGCAATTAAGTCCTAAAATGTGTAAAAAATGCAACCGAGTTCTAAAATTTGTTAAATTAGTGCAAGCGAGTCCTTCCATTAAGAACGTTCAATTTGACTAACGAAAAATGCTTGGCATGGCTTTTTTTAATATATTTTCTCTGCTGCATGGCGACGATGTGGCTAAAAACGACGTCGTGGTTAAAATGTGATTTTTACTATGATTTTTATTTAATTAATTTAAAAATAATGTAAATTTAAATAAATAAATAGAAAAACCAATATGAGAACCACCGCAGCCGGCCCACACACCACCGCCACTGGCTGTTGCGTATAGCAAACCCTAAAATTTTACACTTTTCCCTTTCCTTTCCCCCGAAAGACATGGATGGAGCACGACAGAGAGCTAAGGTTTAACGCCATACCATCGTCTAAATTGCGAAGAAACTCAGCAAAACAAATCAGCGCCTATGACAATTAGCAAAATCCGAAACAAATGCAATGCGTAAGAAATATTCCATCAAACAGAGATCGACCCTAAGGCTAAGAGTGCTTATATACGCTCCTGATGATTTTCATAATTGGCACGCATCAAAAGGACAATGTCCCCCAACAAATCCCGACGTAGATCCTAAAAGTTTGAGAACGAATCAGGACAATCTAAAAAAGCGAAGGAACTGCAAAACCCAGGATCGGCCCAAGTTGGGGGGCTCTTGGCTAGAACTGGGGGAGGGCAGCGACCCTCGATCAGATCTCAACGAGGGCCAGCTAGCCCTCACCATCAGCCTGCAAGGGTCGCCGGCCCATGGCTTGGCCCAGCGACCCGCGAGACTCTCTGATCGTATTTTTTAAATCAATTTAAATAAAAATTATACTAAAAATTAGATTTGGACCAAAACGACATCGTTTTAGTCACGTTATCGCCATATAAGAGAAAGAAAATATTATAAAAGGCACGTCCGGACAGAGTTAACGTAAGGACTCTTGTATTTTTAAGAATTGTACATTTTATAAGTTTTAAGACTGATTAACTTTCGTGAAAGTTTTAGGGGCTTCCGGAACATATTCTTTTTCTCAAACCTTATGTCATTATATTTGTCCATTCTAGACCGTAGATTCTACATGGAATCACCAGGGAATTACTAGAACGAACCCACTGAAATATTTAGTAGTCTTGCCAATAGTCAAGTGCCCGACATGCATGATCTCACCAATTAATTCCCCCGCACGTCAAATTACTGCAGAAAAAGCAAAGATTCTATGCACCTTGTGAGCTGAAGACAAAAGTGTTGCATAACAGCATAGTTATGACCTACACCATTTACTAAATTAAACCAATATATTCTGACAAGATAAAATTAAATCTATATAAAGTCAAAACCAAGGGCGAAGAGAAAAGGGAAGAAAACAAAGACCGTCCCTTGCATCGAACAAGATCTAATGGATGTCTTATAAGTTACCGCCCGTATTAAATCAATATAAAGTCAAAATCGAGGGCAAAGAGAATAGGGAAGAAAAAACGACCAACGGCGAAGAGGAAAGGGAAGGGAAAAAAAAACGATTCCAATGGTGCGAATGGGAAGGGGTTGTCCAATGGCTAATAAATGCATGGGAGGATTGCATGAAGTACATGTATTCAAAAGGGAGCGGGTGAGCTGACGGTCACTACAAAAAAATAAAGATTTAGCCACGGAAAAATAGTGACGAAAAAACTTCATCACTAATTTGCGGAAAATAGTGACGAAAAAATTAAATCGCTAATTAGCAACAAAATAGCAACGAAACTATATTCATCGCTAATTGGCAACGAAAATAGCGACGAAAAAATATTCGTCACTAAATTGGCGACAAAATAGCGACGAATGTTTTTGTCGAAAATAGCGACGAAACTATATTAGTGCTAATTGGCGAACAAAATAGCAACGAAAAAAGATTCGTCGCTAAATTGGCGACAAAAATATCGACTAAAAAAGATTAATTGCGCTAATTTGCAACAAAATTAGCGAAAAAACTTGTTTGTCGCTAAATTAGCGATGAAAAAGTGATTCGTCACTACTATTTAGCAACGAAAAAGTGATTAGTCGGTAAACCAATTTCTGTAATTTAGCGACGAAAATCCATTTCGTCTCAAAATTCATCATAAATCCCTTTCGTCGCTAAATTACAGGCGTTTTTTTTTCACTAAAGTCCACCAACATCTTTTCTTCATTAATTTATACAATTAACGACGAAATTTGCAATTCTCATCGGAGTTAACCATGTTCTACTATAAATAATTCAAGCAAATACTTGGGTAAGTGTTTTTTACCTGGTTATTTTTTTCAATTTCAAAGTAATTGTCTTGTCATATACGAGAATTTAATTTTTTAGAATTTTATGGTCTTAATTAAGAGTATTAAACATTAGATATGATATTTTCAATATTTTATAAATCTTTAATTCGTATGCGGGCACAATGCAAAAAGATAGGGCTTGGATGTATAATAAGAACTTACCTGGACATCGAGGATTGGCCGATGAGTTTAAATCTTGGGTTGAAAGGTTTCTAGGCTTTTGCTTCCCAATTACAAATCATTCTCAATTACATTGTTACTATTAATTGTAATTACAAATCATTCTCTATTTCCAATTATCTTGGTCGATTTTAATGTTCTTTGTATAATAAGATAGTGTTTGTGCCCATTTCTATTTCTATACTAATGGTCAATGGCGATACATTTTAAGAATTTTCAGATTGTGACATCTACTTTTAATACATTTAGGAGGTAGGTCTTTCTTTGTTGGTGTGAGATGGAGCATGGATAATCTATTAGCGAATGAGATCTTTTTCCGAGGCAAGGATGAGGTCTTTTTCCGATGAAGATTGTTTTGTTGCTAATTTAGAGAATTCTTTTGAATTCTAAAGGATAGAATTCGTTCCTAATTTTAAGAAGCTTCAGATTGTTTCCATTTTTCATTGCTCATTTAGCCCGAAATTTCCAATAGGATAGAATTCCCAAATTCAAAAATAGAAAGAAAATATTTAATAATAAATAGAAATTTAATAAATTAATAAATTGAAAATATATGAAAACAGAATATGAATAAAAATAAAATAGAAAATATTCAAATTAGTGATGAATTCATTTTTTTGCTCGCTTAAATTAGCTACGAAAGAAAAATTAAGTAGCTAATAGAATATGAATAAAAATAAAAAATAATAGCAACGAATAAACTATTTCAAAACTATTTAGCTAAATTAGCGACGAAAAAAAATCGTTTGTTGCTAAATTAGCGAAAAACAAGTTATTCGTCGTTAAATTAGCTTGACGAAAAATTGAGTTTGTCGCTTAAATTAGCACAAAATAAATATTACGTACGCTAATTGAATATGATTTCAAATAAAAAAGAAAATATTCAAATTAGCGACGAATCAGTTTATTTGTCAAGCTAATTTAGCAACGAAAGAAATTTTTCGTCAGCTAATTTCGCTACAAATCCTTTTTGTTCAGCTAAGTAAATTAGCTGACGAAAATACATTTTCGTCGCTAAAGTCCCCAAACAAAACCCATTTGCCGTGTTCTTTCTTTTCCTTTTCCCTTTCCATCCCCAACCTTTTGACCCCGCGCGAGCCCAACTCTCTCTCTCTCTCTCTCTCTCAACCTTCGCCGCAGAACTAGCACCCGATCGCCTCTGCGCCGCCGTCTCCGCGACCTACAACCTCCATCGATCGGCAATCCACGGCCGGCGGTAACGCAAATCTTTCAAGCTCTCTCTCTAAGGATCTATGTCGATGGCTGTAGGTATGATCCTTCCGACTTCCCTTTCACTCTATGCTTGATTTGATGTTTGGAAGCTTATGGCAGGGAGGGAGGGAAGCATTGTGTGGGTAGCATATGCTACTACTAATATGTTATGGAGATTTTATCGATCGTTTTTATTGTTTCTCTGTTCTATTTGTCGATTTACTCGGTTTGAAGCTATTTTCTCCAAATTTTAAGCTTTTTGCATGACATTGTGGGATGGTGTCGACCCTCATGTTGGGAAATGTGGGGATCCGCTGGTTAGTTTAGTGGATTGAAGTGTCGACCCTCCTGAGTAATTTGATTAACAAATGGTGAATGTTTTTGCCAATATGCATGTTGGCGACGAGAGTTGAGTGACTTGAGTGTGTGTAGGTGAGTATTGTCATTTGAAACTGTTTTAAATTGAATGCACAGAGTGTTGAGTTATTGCTCTGTCATCTCCTCTTATGAATTTACAACTTTTGTTTCCAAGCATCCTTTGTTGGAGCAATGGCAATTGCTGACTTGGTCAAGACCATCGTAGGTCCAAAGGGAATGCTAATATTTACAGTTCTCTGAGTGTATTGTCTATCTGGAGTGGTTTACATAAGTTAGCCTCTGCCATGTACAGTAAACTGGAGTTCTGCTTGATGTAAACTATGGATTGGAGATGGCTAGCCCTTTTTATGTGATTTGAAGTTGGTTATCTTGATGTGTCATAGCTTCAGGATAATATTCTGCAATCAACAGGCAAAGGTCGGGAAGTTACTGTTACAAATGATGGTGCCACCATCTTAAAATCTCTTCAAATTGACAATCCGGCTGCTAAAGTCCTTGTCGATATCGTTCATATGATATAAGTGCCATTATACTACAAAAATTTCTCGTTATTCATAGTTGCATGTTTTTTGGCACTAGGAGATTTTCTTGGAAGCAATTCTAGTGGACAAGGAAAATTTAATGATCTTGATTCTAAGTATAATACTTATAAAAGAATCAAGTTAAGTTATAGGAAACCTGTAGAGTTGTATGCCTCACGCAGATAGGGAAGACTTTTTATTGCTTGCTTCCCGGTGTCAGTATCTGTCGTGGCAAAACTCTTGATATGTGAGTCAGAAATCTCTAAAGTTCAAGATGATGAAGTTGGTGATGGGACCACATCGGTTGTTGTTTTGGATGGAAAACTTCTACGCAAGGCAGAAACTGGTCAATGCAAAGATACACTCAATGACAATAATTTCTGGTTTGTGCGTGTGTTCTTTATTTGGGATCCTTTTGAGTTTCTTTTGGATTCTATACTTTTTGTGGAAATCCTTATCTTCCATTCTTGTTTCCTCTGAATCATTCAATTCATTACGCATTTCCATTCCATGGTAGCTAAATGTGCACGTGATGTTCTATTACAGGGTAGGTAATGGATGATAACAAAGAAGATGCAGGTATTCTTCTTGACCATTGCCTGTGATTTGCTTCCAACATTTGGATAACTAGTGTTTCCATCATGAATGTTTTATTGTCGAGTATCCTTAGGTGTAGTAAAATTCACACGATGAGATATATATGTAGGTACAGTTTGTTTTTTAGTTGCTAAATCCAACGACCTTTCTCATTTGCTTGTTCAACATTTGTGCCTTTTGTAACTTTTATGACTAATTCACAATTATCTCGGGTGATGCAAAAGAAATTTAAGTCGACTTGATGAAGATTGCAAAGACTACTTTGAGTTCCAAAATATTATCTCAAGATAAGGAACATTTTGTCCAGTTGGCGATCTTTGTTATGAGGCTAAAGGTTTATTTCTAGTTATCAAAGAGAAAAAAAAAAAAGAGCTTTTCAATGCCTTTGGTTTCACTTCTAAGTTTCTTTGCGTATACATCTAGATTACACGTTCTTATTTGTAGCATCTATTAGTTTGTCTTGCCTCTGCTCTTGAATGCTTTATTGATATGTCTCTTAAAGGCAAGACAAACTTAGATCAAGGAAATGCTAACCTTTCCGGTTAGTGCGAGCTTAAGCCAAAAAAGTGTGATCGGTGGTTTAATGGTTCAAGGGTCCAAGATCGTTAAGAGGTTGTTCAATCGGCTTTTGCCGTGTACTCCAAATAAATCATCGGTTCAAAAGCTGCCACATGGGATTTCCTCTCACGGAACCGGAAAATGTGCATCCTCAATTGAAGTGTCTTCAAATGGGGGCTGCAGAACAATACCACACCTCAAGAGGCTACCCCAACTCGCTTGCACTTGTGCGCTAGAGATGGCGTTGTTGCGGTACTTATAGAGTCTATGTTAAGTGAATGGTAGATGAATGATATTTTATTTTTTCAGAAAACTCTCTCTTCCAATGAATGGTAGATGAATGTATTTTGTTTGCATATTATTATAATATTTAGATCTTGCTTTATCAATGTTAAATACAAATTCTAGAAATTAATTTTGTTTTTTAATTAGATTTAAAATTGAAAATTAAAAGAAATTATTTTATTATACGATCACAAATTATAAAAAGTTTTGCGGTTGCAAATTTCGTCCCATACACAGTAGTCGCAAAATTCATGGTTGAACAAATTTCGTTGCCAAATTTATCCTTGAATAATATTCGTGGCCAAAAAAAAAAATTCGAATCAAATTTAGCGACGAAAAGTTGATTTTTGTCGCTAATTTTGCCACGAAAAATTGGGCAAAATTAAGTCGCTAATTAATTTTTCTATTTTTGAATTTTTCCACAAAAAAAATTAGTGGCTAATCCGGTCGCAAAATTTAGCGCAATTTAATTTATTTTCGTGGCTAAATTTAGCGACGAAACACACATTTGGCTAAATTTTAGACGACGAAAATATATTTTTTGGCTAAATGTAGCGATGAAACACACTTTTTCTGGTGGCTAAAATTTTAGCTACGAAAAATATTTTTCGTGGCTAAATTTTAGCTACGAAAAATATTTTTCGTAGCTAAATTTGCGACGAAACATACTTTTTATCGCTAAAATTTAGCAACGAAATGTCACTTTCATCGCGAAATTTTAGCGACAACTTTAGCGACGAAATAAATATTTTCGTCGCTAAATTTTGCTGACGCCGGATTAGCCACGAATTTTTGTTCGTGGCAAAAAGTCAATTAGCGGCGAATTTTTGCAGAATGTTTTAAGTAAAAATTAGCTAAATCCTCATTTTTTTGTAGTGGGTCCCACATTGTTGACGGTGGAACCGTCTACTCAAAGCCACAAACTTTGTTATTGATGCAAATTTTTTTTAGCGACATTTTTGTTTTGTTGTGCATAACAATTTTTGTGTGGATGTGTGCTGACTGTTCCACCATCAGTCAATGTGGGACGTTAGCACCGCATTTCTCTATTCAAAATATCAAATCTTTAAAATGCCTTGTGGGAGAAGCATACTACATACGTAAGGGGTATCTGTATTTTCTCACCCTCATGATATCCCAGCTAGTCTTGAGACATCGATAATCTGGAGGAGCTGAAACTTGTGCCAAACCCTATGCTTGTCTCTAACAAAAGAACATGCACTAGTTAGGGACATTGACTGAAACAAAGAGCATGGAATAGTAAGATAAAGTCACAATCGTGCCATGTGCATCGAAGATGTATTTCTGAATTGGTACTGTGCTGGTAAATGGGTAATTCAGTTTAGATAAACTCACAAGTCTTCTGCTTGTGCCTCAGATGGGTCCCTATCTTATAATTCACAAATAGACCCAAGAAAACTAATAGGCCTTTCTGTTTCCGTGTTTTCATATATCTCCAACTGTGATTTCTGAGTTTTGTTCAGGTGAAGAAAACTAATGGGCCTTTCTACGAATGAATAGCATATCTTTTGTGGCATTTTTGTGCCTAGTTTCATGGAGTTTCGTTTACAAATGCTCAAGATTGTTCATCATGTCACATTATTTTGCAGATTCTAGTTGAGATTGGTCATATTGGGAGGCAAGCTAGTTAGGCTGTTACTGTAAAAGATGGGGAGACTGTAAGTTCTGGTTGTGTATACATCTACTTAGCAATGTGTCAACGAACTTATCTAAAGCGTTCATCAAATCCTTAGCAATCCAACCTACCAGAACTGTTAGAAATGTCTTAGCCAAAATGGCACTAAGAGGTGGAAACCAAAATATCATCGAGGACAGTTATGATGACACAAATTAGGGGAAAGAGACAGAAGAGATTACTAACTTATTCACCCTTACAAATTTTGCATCGAGTAACTAAGGAACTAATCATCCTATCATCTGTCTGGCTTATCCTTGTATTGTTTGGAGACAACTACTGTCACAAAAAGTATGTTCCTAGTTTAATGTGCGGTCTCGACCCATGACAACTGTAAGTTCTTTGACTTAGATCACTATAATTCTATATCAGTGCATTGGGTGCTTTCAGATACCCACGGTTAGGTGTAAGATATGACAACGCTTTTTCTAACAGACTAATTTTATCGTGCTTTAAATTATGGAACTGTTGTAGATGCTTTTTGTTAATAGTGTATAGGATCATGTTGTATTACTTGAATCAATGCGTCGATCTATGGTCTATTATGATAACTTTTGCCCTAGAAAACTCCCTTGTGGTTTTAGATGGAAAATAGCCATGATTGCGATGCACTTTGATTTTTTTGTCACTTTTGTTGATTTTGCGTCCAACAATGCCAAGCTCACGAAATTGGGTCTCTCTTTGATTATGGTGTTAGTTTCCCTGTATTCAGCCCATACAAGTGGTTATAGAGCCCTTTACGGCTCAAGTCTTCTCAATGCTTTTGTTATATAAAGATATGCATTCTATGGTAAACTTATTATTTACATGAAACCTTCTAAGACCATTGACATTACCCATTCTATCATCTTATAGGTTTTAGGGGGTTTTAGGGGCATTAAGTGTAGACATTGAAAAAAACATCGAACATTACTCTAAAAGCAAAAGGGAAACTCAAACTAAAAATCGATATGGCTTTTGCAACTTTTGGCAAGATATTAATTTGCACTGTGACTAACTTCGTACATCTCATCAAAGCAGAGGTTACCACTTGTTCAAAATCAAGATTGTTACAGCTATATTCTGGGCCCATATTGATAAACCTGAACACTAAGGGATAATGTCGTGAGTAACAGACATTTCCGACATTGACAGGGGTAGCGCCCACGCATGTCAATTCTACTTTCTTTATAGAAAGTTGATTGGCTTATATAAGTTTAAGTTACCATCTAAGTGGTATGGTATGATAAACGTTATTGATATATTCAGGCACAAACTTATAGTCTCACATATCCATAAAAAGAGGTTAAACTGCCCGATATTAGATTTTCCTACAAGAGAACACAAAGTATCTCAGATCAATTTTCTAGTAGTACTTATTATCGAGTATGACTCAACCAGAATTTCTTTTTGTTAATAGCAACTTATTTCTTTAAGCTAATTATGATATGTATAATAGAAAGTGAGTATCTTTTTTATGAAGGATATATGCTTTTTTACGGTATAATCGAGTCACAAGTTTTCTGTTGATACAAAAATCGAGTTAATCGGATGTTGGACCGAAAAGTTATTTTATGTCAAAATTTGGTCAAATATATGTAAAAACATACATAAATATCATCTTTCAAAAACTTTCACTTTTATCTTCAGGAAATTAAATTAAAGGCATCTTTCTACCTAAAACTCGCATTACCCAACCATTTTTTCTATTTTCGTTATTCTAATGTTTTGACGGATTCTAATTGTTTCACGGCTGTGATGAACTCGCTTTCTTTCTTTGGAATTATTTGCTGTGGAAACCAATTCATTTCTTAACAGGATGAACTTCTATGATCAACACAGAGATATGACACAGAATATTCATAATATGTCAAATGAGGTTTGTCCACACATTACGGTTATGTTACAAATCAATTTTTTGTCATCATCATCTTTAACTTTCCTATTTATTAATTTTGAGGAATTTACTTTTCTTGCGAAAATAAGTACTTATTGCAGCAGAAACAAAGAAGAGATAATAGGATAGAAACACGCAAGTAAACAAAAGGCAAACAACACTCGCTTTGAAGAAGCGTGTATTTTAATCGCATGGATAACTTATATATATATATATATATATATATATATATATATTGTGTGTGTGTGTGTGAAATTATTCTCTTCCTGCCCAAAACACTTCAAATAGACTTATTTGTTTTTTAATGAAAATTCACGATCCCTACACTTTTTGTTTTTTTTTAAATCCAATCGCAATTTTGAAATAATCGAGCTTTCCGTTGAAACAAAAATTTAGTCAATCGGAGTGTTGGACGAAAAAGTTATGTATGGTCAAAATTTGGTCAAATATGTGTAAAAAAGCACATAAAAATCATCTTTAAAAAACTTTCACCTTTAATTTCAGGAAATTAAAGTAAAGGTGTATATCTACTTAAGACTCGCATTATCCTTCCATGTTTTATTTTCGTTATTCTGATGTATTGACGGATTCTAGTTGTTCACAACTATGATATAGTCGCTTTCTTTCTTTGGTCTCTTGCAACAATTAATTGCTCTAGAAACCAATTTATTTATTAACGGGATGAACTTCTATGATCAACATATATGAACTTGGATATTGATAATATGTCATAAGAGGTTTGTCTACCCATTACGGTTATGTTACAAATCAGTTGTTATTATTATTATTTTTATTTGAGGAATTTATTTTTCGTCATACTTATTGCAGTAGAAACAAAGAAGAGATAATAAGATGGAAACACGGGAGTAAACAAATAGCTAGCAAGGCTCGCCTTTGAAGAAGCAAGTATTCTAACCACAATGGATAATGTATATATGAAATTTTTCTCTTCTAGCTCAAAACACTTCAAAAAGACTTTCATTTATTCTTTAACAAAAATTTTCGATCCCTACACTTTTTTTTTTTGAAAATCGGATTGCATTTTTGGAATAATTGAGTCGCGAGCTTTGTGCTGATACAAAAATCGAGTCAATTAGATGTTGGACGGAAAAGTTATGTGCGATCAAAATTTAGTCAAATATGTGTAAAAATGTGCATAAATATCATCTTTAAAAAAACTTTCGCTTTTATTTCCAGGAAATTAAAGTAAAGGCATCTATCTACTTAAGACTCGCATTACCCTAACATGATTTATTTTTGTTATTCTGATGTTTTGATGGATTCTAGTCGTTTCACTGCTTTATAGTTGCTTTTTTTTCTTTGGCCTCTTGCAGCAATTAGTTGCTCTGTGAACCAATTTATTTCTTAATGGGATGAACTTCTTTGATCAACATAGAGATATGAGACTGGATATTGATAATATGTCATATGAGGTTTATCTAGGCATTACGATTATGTTACATATCAGTTTATTATTATTATTATTATTATTATTATTATTATTATTATTATTATTATTATTATTGGATATTTTAATTTTTTTTTATTTGAGGAATTTATTTTCCTTGCGAAAACTAACTGCTTATTACAATAGAAACAAAGAAGATATAAAAAGATGGAAACACTCAAGTAAACAAAAGGCTAACAAAGTTCCCTTTTGAAGACCTAGTATTCTAACTGCGTGGATAACATATATATGAAATTATTCTCTTCCTGCCCAAAACACTTCAAAAAGACTTTTATTTAATTTAAAAAAAAAAAATTTGTCCCTACGCTTTTTAATTTTTTTTTTTAAAATCAGGTCACATTTTTGGAATAATCGAGTCGTGAACTTTCTATTGACAAAAAAATCATGTCAATCGGATGTTGGATGGAAAATTTATGTCGGGTCAAAATTTGGTCAAATATGTGTAAAAATGTACATAAATATCATCTTTAAAAAAATTTCACCTTTATTTTTAGGAAATTAAAATAAAGGCATCTGTCTAAGTAAAACTCACATTATCCCATCATGTTTTATTTTCATTATTTTGATGTTTGGACGGATTTTAGTTGTTTCACAGCTGTAAATATAGTCGCTTTCTTTCTTTGGTCTCTTGCAGCAATTAATTGCTCTGGAAAACAATTTATTTCTTAATGGGATGAACTTCTACAACATATAGGACACTAGATATTAATAATATGTCATATGAGGTTTGTTTACGCGTTATGGTTATGTTACAACGCAGTTTATTATTATTGATAGTATTGTTATTATTAGGATTAATACCATGAAAAATCCCAAGCTGGTACACTAATGATAAATTTACTCCAAATTATTTTTTTATCACGAAAAATTCCAAACTGATACGGTTGTGATAAATTTACCCCAAACTATTTTTTTACTACCAAAAATCCTAAACTGATATACTTGTGATAAATTTATCCTAAATTAATTTTTTTTATCACGAAAGACCCCAAACCCGGTACATCTATGACAAATTTACCATCCGTTAAATTGGGTTGACACAACGAAAAATTCTAAATCGATACACATGTGACAAACGAGAGGGTAAAAATTTGAAGGCTGGTACACCCGCCAATTGTCACGTGTCATACAATTTAGCACTTTAATGGTTAAATTTAGCGAAAAGTAATAGATGGTAAATTTATCACAAATGTACCAATTTAGGATAAAATTATCACAAGTATACCAGTTTGAGTTTTTTATGATTAAAAAATAGTTTGAGATAAATTTATCACAAATGTACTGGATTCGAAATTTTCTATGGTATTAACCCTTATTATTTAACTTTCTCATTTTTTTGGGGGAATTTATTTTTCTTGCAAAAACTAGGTACTTATTACAGTAGAAACAAAGAGGAGGTAATAAGATGGAAACACATGAGTAAACAAAGGGCTAACGAGGCTCGCTTTTGAAGAAGCATGTATTCTAACCGCATGAATAATGTATATATGAAATTATTCTCTTCCTGCCTAAAACACTTCAAAAAGACTTTTATTTATTTTTTAAAGAAAATTTACGATCCCTACACTTTTTAAATTTTTTTTAAGTTGGATTGCATTTTTGGAATAATCGAGTCTCGAGTTTTGCGTTGATACAAAAATCAAGTCAATTAGATCTTTGGACAGAAATATTATGCCTGGTCAAAATTTGGTCAAATATGTGTAAAAATGTGCATAAATATCATTTTAAAAAAAATTCACTTTTATTTTAAGGAAATTAAAGTAAAGGCATCGGTCTACTATGATTTATTTTCATTATTATGATGTTTTGATGGATTCTAGTTGTTTCACTGCTGTGATATAGTCACTTTCTTTCTTTGGTTTCTTGCAGCAATTATTTGCTCTGGAAACCAATATATTTCTTAATGGGATGAACTTCTATGATCAACACAGAGATATGAGACTGGATATTGATAATATGTCATATGAGGTTTGTCTACGCATTACGATTATGTTACAAATCAGTTTATTATTATTATTATTATTATTATTATTATTATTATTATTATTATTATTATTATTATACTTTAACTTTCTTGTTTTTTTATTTGAGGAAATTATTTTTCTTGCGAAAACTAAGTACTTATTGCAATAGAAACAAAGAAAAGATAATAAGATGGAAACATGCGAGTAAACAAAAGGCTAACAAGGTTCCCTTTTGAAGAAACACGTATTGAGCTGCATGGATAAGGTATATATAAAATTATTCTCTTCCTGCCCAAAACAATTCAAATAGACTTTTATTTCTTTTTTTAATGAAAATTTTTTATCCCTATGCTTTATTCATTTTTATTTTATTGAAAATCAGATTGCATTTTTGAAATAATCAAGTCGTGAGCTTGAAGATGTGTTTTAGGCTTAAAGAATCTCATAGGGCTCAAGCTGATGTATTACTTGGTTCATTGGAGAAACCGTCTCGAGACTTTTTGGTCCTGGAGTTCCTTTTTGGTAAGATTGGTTGTGGCAAATTTTGCAACATCTAATCCTGGAGACGAGACGCTGCAACAATACTTGAGGACAAATCTTTTTCAACCTGGGGAGTATGATGCGAAGCATCGGGCTCTATCTATAGCTCAATTCGGTACTCGTCGATTAATCCAACTAAAGATTCGGGAGCAGCCAATTCTAAGGAGCAATCCAAAGTTCCCACATGATTTCGTTGGCTAGCCAAGCAACATCAATATCTGTTCATGCTATAGCGGGTTTTGGTCTTAACTTGTCTCAATGGATTCAAGTTCAAGATGAAGTTATCAGCGTGAAAACTAGCAATCAAGATGCCGACAACCAAGATGCCGACAAATGGAGCTACCGACTTATTCGTAACCGACGACCCTCATAATCGACGATCCTCGTCGTTACCAAATTCACGAGCACCTGTCGGTATTCGATCACTTAGTGATTGAGGAAAGTTCACATTCATTGAAGTTCGTTAATGCAGCAACTTGGAAATATGCAAAGTATGAAGACCTTCAACCGACTATCTTATCTTCCATGTTTTTCAAGATCTAGTAAATGTTTTTTAAGTTTTCAAAGAGTCCAAGTTTGAGTCTCTAAGTATTTAATGTCACTTTCTAATTTCTAGGACTTTATTACTTTTCATGTTTCTAGGTCTTAGTCTCTTTCCTATGAAGAGTGACTTATGCTCAGAGGGTTGTTCTATGCTCGCCTATATAAGCTTACTAGGATGAATGTAAAAGTGGACTTGATTATTTGATAAACTATTGCCTTTGGCTTGAGAACAAGGAGTTGTTCTTATTTTACTCTTATCCCTTAGGTAGATTCCTATGGGTGGCGAGTATTATATCCTTTTACTCTTATCCCTTGGGTGGATTCTTATGGGTGGCGGAGTATCCTATCCTTTTACATTCTTGTTACCTCCTATCTCTCTACGCTCTCTCCTAGCGTCGGTGATTGCTCTTCCCCAATTGCAAACATTGGATTTGTTGAAGTTGTTATCGCACATCACTTGACAATGGGTTCTCTATGCTCTTTATATTCATGTGTTCTCCCTTTATTTATGAATTTAAACTTTTGATTGGACTTTCTACCATGGTGTCGAGTCAATGATTTTAGTCTCTTGTGGGATTAAAGCTAAGAACTGATTGTCCTAGAACCCAGAAACACGATCGTTTCTATTTCTGATTTGCCAAATAGCAGTTGTTGTGACAAAGTACTTAGAAAAAATATATTTAGTTATTCTTGGAATCACACAATTTATTGACACGAGGGGCTCTGTCAACGGTTCGAAAGAATGAAGTACTTAGGAATAATGTATTTGACTGGATAAACCTCAAATTATAGTGGAAGTTTCATTTGACTGTTATCAATCTTGAAAAGAATTGTAAAACGCTAGAGAGAGAGAGAGAGATCAGTTTCGAGGTTTTTGCCGGTAGAGATCTCAGCTCAATAATACTTATGAAAACATTTTCAACTGAGTTCTGAATTTCTTTCCTAACTGCAGTAGAAGTCGCTTTTGCAGTTGATACTAGTTGGGTGCTGTGCTTTTCTTGCTGTCTTTTGCCGATAATTTGACATTAAAACCATGGACATATGTGATGCTTAATTTGTGCTGTGCCCTATCTTGATTCTTGGTGACATGTATCCAGAGTGTCATTCGCAACACCTATTATTTCGAGGTTGAAAGCATGACCCTTTTAAGCCTAGTACAAATCTGTTAGGCTCCACTGCTAGGTCTGCTTTCCAGCTTCAGGCAGCTAGCAATAGCCAAACATGACTTGGCTAAACTTGCTTTGATTGCATCCCCTGCGGCAAACTGCACACAGCTCAATGCCCCATCTTTAGCCTTACATTTTGCCCAGGATGCTTGTGCACTTCACAAAATTTGTGCTCTTAACAACATCATTTCTTGCTGCATAAATTAACCAGTCACAATTTTTAGCCTTACATTTTGCCCGTACTCTCACCTTGTCGTTCTTGATCAAATCAATATTAACTCTTCTGGTGGCTGCATATTTGTTGATAGCTTCCTTAAACTGCTTAGGGCCATCAAATACCATATTCAATGCGAAATGAGGTATCTCTGTGGTTCCATCATACTGAGTATGTGTGCTCTTCCTTCTAACGGCCTCTTCTATCTCTAATTCTTCTTCATCACTCGTGATAAAGCTCCAATTAGAGTCAATTGAGTCAAAGTATTCAGTCTCAAGCTCAACATTATCTTTACACTGACTTGTTATAGCCTCTTTCCTCCTCCTTTTTTTTCTACTTCAACATCTATTTCACTAGATATATCCAGCAACCTAGCAACTCCATATGCATTGTCTCCCTTAAAAGTTCTACTTTTCTGCCTAGCTGCTTGAAGTTCTTCTTCTTCATTGTCGGATAACCATGGGACCTCAAAAAGCTCATCATCCTCTTCAATTTCATGATTTTCCCCGGAGGTAATAATTTGAACTCCCTCATCTTCTTCTATGTTCATCACTCCGTCAACTAGCCCATAATGAATGCCAACACTCATGCCTTCACCATGTTCAGTAAATATCTCACATGTACCATCAATATTTGCCCCAAGTTCCATCAATTCTTGTACTTGAAGTGTCATCTTCAATTAATCTTAGACCATTCTCAAAATTCTTCCTTGGCATTAAATAGTGAAGTTTCTCAATATTAGAGTAACCCATATCTTGTACCAAATGCAAAATCTCAAAGTAGCTCGATCAATGTCCGGATCATAAAGCCACTCACTACTATGACCCCCAACATACTATACTATTCTATCACGGACAAACCTACCCCCAACCCATAGAGTAAATCGAAATGTCTCATTAGCCATGTAAATCTGCAAAAAGTTACACATAAAATCAGCTAAACTAAAAACGAAAACAGTCAATATAGTTTATACAATACGAACAAACAAATATAAAAAATATAATCTACGAGACAAGAAAGAAAAGACAAAAGGGGCCATGTGTGAAAATCCATGAAAAAGCTACAACCTAAAACTACAACAAGTTAGGACCACATTTAACTAATATAACAAAACTTGTTGTTCATTCGATATTGTTTTAATATTGGTAGGGCATTGCACAACATAACATGCCTAAATAAATTATTCTCACTTTACATCATAACTTCGTTTTGATTGAGTCGGATAAACCATGCATTATAATATTTGGGGAAAGACCTGATTAACCCATCTTCAAGAAAGCCCTAATTAACCCTAAATAACCGTCATGGAAGAGCACATAAGGCAAGTCGTCCTTGTAGAACCCCCACGCATACGAGTCAAGTCTTTATTGGAAGCATTATGCCGAGAGAACTCTCCGGGAACTTTTCCTGTGTGACGCCGGGGCTAGGGTCGAAGTTGTTCCATCTCCGGGATCAAATCGGGCAAGATAGAGCGCCGTTCGGAGTAAGCTCGAGTCTTGAACCCTAAATCTACGTATATGCTATGAAAAGAAATCTTGATACTTACTTCTAGGTAAGGCTTCCCCCTCCTTCTTCTCCCTCTTCTTCTTCTTGTCTTGCTACAATGTTTTGGGAACAACCGCAGATTGAGAGCATCGATCGTTTGAAACAGAGAAGAAAAAGAGTGGCCTTTGCTTTTCCTTTTTGGTCGGCAGCCTCGGTTTAAGTTTTTTTACTGATAATTTTCATGTGGATTTTTTGTTCTCTTAATCTGAAATAAATTACTTATGTGGATATTCCACATATCTTTTTTTTTGTTTAAAAGACTAAAAGCCAAGTCAGCAAATTCTGTTAACTTTAACTCACGGAAGGATGACATTAAATATTTTTTAATAGGCTACGGACTAGATTGAATATTACTAATAGTATAAGGACCCTATTGAACAAATTGAAAGTCTATGGATGAAATTACACATTGAATCAAAGTTTATGGACTATTTGTGTCATTTTCCCTATATATAACGAGAAATGAACACGTCTTTTCGCGTCCGAAAAGTAGTTTCTTCTCATGCAACTCTTCGTGTCCAAACAGTTTATTCAATCACACATTTTCATGTATGAATCGATAGTTATTTCCGAATAGACACAAATACACTAAAGGTTGTAAGAGTGCCTTAAAAAATAACCGCTAACTGAATAGACACAACATTTCAAGGTTGTTAGAATCCTTCGTGAACTGTTTCACTAGAAAACAATGGTAATAGTTGATTAGTGCCAAATCTAATCCACGTGCGCACTCACATCTTTTCGATGTGGGACAAAGCACCTCTTAGTTTGTTTTTGCAAACAAACCACCAACAACACTCCATGAAGCCACGAAAGCAGTCTCGACTAGCAAGCTGTGGTCATCTGTCGGAGGAATTGCTCGGTTGTCCAGTGAAGCTAATTATTTCTCATGAGTTCCAACAACGCTGGTAAAAAATTTTCCACATTGGTCCAGCTTCCATGTTTGGCCCAGTGTTGATCGACCAGTAAATCTATCAAAGAACAATTAATGGTCAAAGCTTCTATCTCTGATCATAGTTTTTTTTTTTTTCTGTCCAGGAACATCCCAAGACTTGTCTGGGGTGCTTGGACGGCCATAGACGCTTGCTCCTTCTGCCGTTGAAACTTGTGCTCCAAACCTTGCATTGACTATGTTATATTATCATTTTTCTTAAGTTCAATCTTGACAGATTTGTCTTGTTGCAGCTTCTGGAGTTGTCCTTGGCGTCCCTCTGCATATCTAGCCACATTGCATGCCATTTTTCTCATGAATGTTTTCTGTGCAGGTTCATTGGTACTGATTAACGCCTACAGTTTTGTCTTGTTCTCTTTTCCTTCACTGGATGTCGGGCTCCATTGCGAACATTGGGTCGATCACCATTGAGTGAGTATCACCCCGCGAGTCCCCCAGCCACGCGCGGCCGTGAGCTCCTCCCATTGATCGGTCCAAGCTTGAGAACTTAGCGCACCAGATTTGGTTCAAATTCAAATTACGAAGGCAATATTCAGGAGGTATATTTTCTTATCTTAAAAAAAAATATTATCTTGCCTAGTTTGTATATATTAGCATATCATATCATATATTTTGTATATTTTTTCATATTTTTGCATCAAAGTGGATATTTTTTTTTCAAAATACAGGCTGATTAGGATTCTTTCCTAATTCGCAACTTGCCATACCAGAAAGTTCATCTTTAGGATTATTGATGGAATACTCGATTAGATTTGAGTTCAATCGTTAATCGCAGGATTACGAATTAAAGATTGATTTAAATATTCACGAAATTTTTTTCAAAAATTGGTTGATATATCCACTTTCTTGATTGATTTGATTGGCATAATGTCTTTAGAATGAATATTCTCTTGCATGATATTTAAAATTCTAAAAGATATTGGGTTCCATCAATTGCCATGTTTAGATAAAAATTACATCCTTAAATTAAAATCATGTAGATATTTGCGCGTTTAATTTAATTTTAGAATAAGTTAACTTAGATTTGCATTCTAGGAAAGAATCCGCCTATTTGAGTAGATTTTCATGTCTAAAATAATCTATCTTAAATAGGTTATGGTTTAGGCAAATTTAAACCCTAAAATATGCAAGATAATTATCTTTAGGCATAGTCTTATTTAGGGTCATTCATTAGTCCGAAAATACAAAATTAAAACAAGCTTGCCATGTCATTTGCATGCTAGGTTTAGATTATATAGAATTTGCATGTTTAGATCTTTCATTAATTCGTATGTTATGTAGTTGATTTAAATTAAACCGTAACATCATTTGTACATTAGTTTGATTCAATTGCACGTCTAGGTTAGTTATCATGTTAAGTTAATCAATTTAATATGCATATTTAGAATAGTCTTGCATTCAATTAATTCATTTGCATTTTAGACTAAATTGATTCATGACATATAGGTTAGCCCCCCATCTTGTAAAAGCGAAAATCCAAAAGTGAGAACAATAATGTTGTGGCGTATGCTCCCTGAGTTTATTTGACTTTTGGATGTTTACTTAATTGATTGTGCACCCGCATGATAACCGTTGTTAATGACTTAGGTTAAAATCAATTAATATTGCCTTCTCGAATGATTTTTCATGAAATAAAATGATACCGAAAAGGCGCTAGAGTAACCTAGTATAATAAAGTCCCCAGATCCTTAGTCTCTGGTTCGTAGAAGTAATTTAGTTCTTCCGCTAATTTATTTAGGTTTCTAATCGACCTATCCAAAAATGATTAGTGGCGACTCCGAATTTAAAATGCATTGCATGTTAATCACATTGAACCATAAGTTGCGATTTGGTATGGACTTGGGAGAATCCGAGTTAAGTTAGTTAAATAATTAACCTAGTAGGCAATTAGCCTAAAATTTTCGAATTTTAGGTCACAACAAGGAGAGCATACAAGGTGTGTTTACAAATTGGATTTTGAATGCTCTAACAATCAAGCTTGAGTATGAAGCGTTGACTAATCGGATTTAGAATGTGGATTGATCGAAAAGCACGAGTTCGTTATATATAATTGGTGATTCTCAATTAGTTATTAAATAATTGAATGGAGAATACCAATGTTTGAATGAAAATCTTATTGGCTACTATTATTTAGCTAAAATACAACTAAGCCAATTCGGATATTATGACATAATTCATGTCACAAGAAAAACAAACTACGAAGCCAATGAATTAGAGCGGATGGCTTTCAAGCACAAAATATCAAAACAATTGGCAAGCATTGCATCCACCGTTATACTATCGGTACCTTCCATTGAACAAAGAGAGATACCGATAGCTATGAGTAAGGTAGTCCAAGAAAAAAATTGGTTTGTGGAATACCTTAAGAAGCTTGATTCAAGGGATCGAAAGCTAAGAAGACAAACCCAAAAGTGTTTGGTAATGAGAGAAGATGCAAGTCTTATGACGGATTGCTATCACGGATGCATAGTTGGTCATGGCAAAGGCACATGAAGGAATTTGCATAGCACATCAAGTTGAAATTAAAATGAGGTGGTTGTTGAAGATGGATGGATATTATTGGCCATCAATGATGCATGACTGTATTGACTACACTAAGGCGTGTAATTCATGCCAAAGGCATGGACCGCTACAACATGTACCAACTGTTGTGCTCCACCCGATTGTAAAGCCATGGCCATTTAGAGGATGAGCAATGGATATAATAGGTAAGATTTACACACCTTTCTCCAATAAGTATAGCTTTTATTCGCGCTTGCAACAGATTACTTCACAAAGTGGGTAGAGGCCATCCCATACAAAAACCTATGTGACGTCCCAAAATTTCGACATTTGTAAGAAAACCTAGATTCGATAAATTTTTAATCATGAATTCCAACATGATAAATAAAATTGGATTTTTGAGGATTGAAGGAACAATAATTGGATTATCATGAGACGTCGGTCGGAGAGAGTCAAATTCGGGTAGTCGAGCCGTCACGTCATAGTATCGAGAACTCTTTGCGCCCGAGCCTAGCCCGATCGAACCCTAGCTGTGAAAAAACAAAATTGCCCTCAGTTTTTAGTACCATTAATTTACCCCCCACGAGCCAAATCACCAGACTGCCCTTAGATATTATAGATAAAAGACGAAATAGTGAATAGTTGAGTTGACCCATGTGAGAGCCCCCAACCATCACCATCCATCACTTATTATCTCTCTCCTCTCTCTCTCCTTCCCTCGTGCACTCGACGATGACCTCCTCCCCCCCTCCTCCATTTGCTCGGCCACCACCACCTCAAGCCTCCATAGCCGCCCAAGCTCCACGTCGGCCATCGGCTCTGTGAGCTGCCGCCGCTACCAGCCACCGTCCAGCCACCCCCCACGGACTCAGCCAATCAAAAATGTTTTTCTAGATTTGATTAAATACGAAAATATTTTTGTAATATGAATTAGATCGAGTATGGGTCGTTATATTGCATGAAAATTGATCAAAACGGATTAAATGGGTCAATTTGAATCGACTATTTTCGACTCATCCCACCCATTTGATGAGCTTACTCTACACCGGGTCCGAGATACAAGGTAAATGCCCGTTGAACATCTTGGCCTAGTTGCAAATGAATTGTCTTCTGAGTAGATTATTCACATCTATATCATGAAACTAAAGTGGCGGTTTACGGAGGAGTAATGCCACGTGTACGTAGTCTGGGTTACAAAATTGGCATAACAAATCATGTGGCAAACTGTTTTCGGGTATTGAAGATGGTCCATTTGCTTAAGTGTCTACCGCCCCCATCACTTTTGTATATTCATTTCGTGTACCGATGTTGAACCGAGTGAGTATCATAACAAATGTGTTCCAGGCACGCCCGTGTCCGCTGTCCCCAACCTTCCGTCGTTCGGCTAGCTGACCACCCCGTACCATAATTCTCTTAATCACATGGCGATAAACTGAAATCCACACACATCGATTGAAAGAAATGAACGAAAAAGTTTGGACAAAGTGGAAGGGCAGAAGAACAGAATTTGGAATAGTGACCAATCATACCAGGTTGCATTATGAACAGAGAATTACAATTTGCAACATATTGAGAAGCTACGTCATAGCATCAAGCACAAGGCACGTCTTAAGGTCGGTCATCCATTATGCGCCACCCGTGAATTGCGACTGCATTATGCGGCCGATAATGACGGCAATGCAGGGCAAACCTGTAAGGAGGAAAGGATTTCACTTGTTTGAATATAGTCATCAATGACACGACCGCCTACATTTACCTGGGATAGCTAGGAGCTTGCTGTCCACGGTTCTGGGAAATGAGTTAGATAGATACAGGCCAAATAATCAATACATCCATTGCCTCCCCTATATACATGGACAATGTGCAAATATGGACAAGAATTGAAACTAATTTGTCTGCGAATGCAAAGTAGCTCCACCCCAAAGAAAAGTAAAAATGTCTCGGGTATGGACATTTCAACACGGCCAAAAAATCAATGTCCCGAAAATGTGAAATTCTCCATTTGAAGTAAGTAGCTTCCTCAATAATGTACTTCAATTTTAAACCTCTCTAAAAATATTATTTTTAAATTTTAGTTGAATTAGTTAGTGCCTTTAGTTGTTACTAAGACCCCGTGATCAAATTATAACGGGATAACAATACAAATGGGCTTTCAACTTTAACTCAATATGTAATGTAGTTTGAACTTTAAGTATAATGTTGAATGCGGTCCTTGTACTTTTGGTATATGTAGTTCTTTCATTAATTTAAGATTAAGGACAAGATTAAGGACAATAATGAATATGTTTATATGGTCGAGGGATTAAATTGAACATTTACTAAAGTTTTAGGAATTATATTGAACAAGTTAAATGATTAGGGACAACATTGTACATTAGCTAAAATTTAAGGACACGTTACACAAATTAAAAATTTAAAGATCACGTTACATATTTGGTCAAAGTACCAAACTATCGTCACCATCAAGGTGGCTTTAAGAGCTTTGTTTACTTCTTCCGTCGTAATGGGGTGGGGTTGGGTGCTCTTTGATATAGAAAGTGCGTGACTTTAAGGTGCTCCGAATCATTGAATCATACCATGCTTTAAGTAAACAAATACTTTGGCTTACCGAATGAGGGCCCACCATTACATTATGGTACTTGGAAATCTTCTCCAAGATTTGATGATCATCGCTATCGATAACCATGGTTGATTCGTGGTGCAGCTCTACCCAAAGGATCTGAATTAGATGGCGAGCTATGACTTAACTTCTTGTTTTAGTCCTATTTTGGGGGTGAAATCCAAAGTTTTTTTTTTTTATTTGAGCTTCCTTTTTAAATGGTTTTATTTAACACGAGACTATTTTCTGAAATTAACTCTCATCCTTTAAGTTTGTAAGGTAAGTCACAGGCGGAGGTAATAAGCAGTCTTCCTATCAAAAAGAAAATCTTTCGCAAAAAAAATGGCCGGCTACCCTCAATTATAGTCCAGGAAAAATGGAGAGAGAGTTATGAAGAATATTTTGATCCGACGATCACAAATTCAAAACCTAATGATAAAATATGAGTGATAAAACAAGACAGAAAAGTTATCCTTATAAGAGATCCAAGCAATCCTTTGCCTTTGATCCAAGCAATCATCTATTTGCTTACGTTACTTATTAAAGTTACCGACAAACTTACATCTTTATGTGGGAAGTAGTAATTAGTTATCTGAACTTTTTGCTGATGGGGATTATATGAAAAGACTTACTAATCCGTGATCGATGGAAATTACTAATCACGTTGAGGAGAAACTTTTCCATGCGATTTTGATACTTGGTAAAGGCCAATTGGTTTTCCAAGAAGGCACAAACTGATTTTGTCTACCCAACTCCAAACAAGAGGTTGCTTCTGCAAGCAAATCGAACTAACAATATTAACGGCAAAAAACTAATAAGTTTAAGGAAAGGCAAATTGCAAATGAGACTTATACATGTTCGGTTTGTGTGTGCCTACTCCTCTCTAGAATTCTGGCAGCCCAAGATGATCTTGACGCAAGTGTAGAACCCGATGTTACGAAGAACAATTAAGTAACTCTGGAAAATTACCAAAAATGTCTTAAATCTATTACAATCATGCCAATTCAATCCTAAACTTGTTGGCTCCAGGACTGAATTGGCAAAAAAAAAAGTTTATAACTGAATTGGTACAATTGTAATAGGTTTGGGACTCTTTTGGTGATTCCCCAAGTAACTATGGACCCTAGTCATTGTGGTATGGACATAGCAAGAAATTTGAGTCATCAAGGAAAAATGACTAGCTGGTGCATAGCAGATGGCTATGCAGGAGATACTCTCGTGTTTAGCAAGCTTTCCACTACAAGCTGCGTGGCCATAGCATAGCAGCCATCCTTGGAGGTCGTCGTCCGCTGGTTACAACAATCATAGCCGTGATCTACCGTTGCATTAGCTAAATCCTCGAGAACATGGCTCATATCATCAGTGAAAGCCGAACTGGAAATTAAACCCGTTGAATACAGAGTACTTGGTGGTCGCGTCGAGAGCGCGCCCTGCAATGTTGAGGACGCGGAGGAGCCAAATTGCAAGAATCGTCGATCCCCAAAAAACGGCCATGTATGGTGCTCTCTTTCATCTGAACTCTGCTGGTTCGACATCTGCTTAGATTTGCTACCCATAGTGATGGTGTTCGGGTACGTTTGGTCCTAGTTTCTATCAATGTATGAACTAGACTACAAAAATCTATTTTGGAACAGAGCTCCCAGTAGTTTTCACTTCCCAGTAACATCCCCAATGAATGGCTTTTTGTCATTGCTATGGTCTATGATGAATTTGATTTTGGGTTTAGACTTTTGTTTAGGGCTCAACATGATGGATCGACCAGACCGGAACCACTCAGACTGTTTTCTCCTCTTCTTTTTCATACAACAATGTCGGTCTAATGAATGTTAGCAATGATATGACACTATTTCAAGCACTCTAAACTATACATAAGTTCAATTTGCTGCGATCATTATTTAAAACATACTAAGCGAGTTTCTGAAATATTTATTAGCAAAAGAACGCAGGCATTCTTTCGCATATCCAGCAAGGTGGCAATAACTGACCCAATGTTGGATGGAACCAGAGTATCGAAAATGGAAGTTCGAGCGTTAGAGCTCACTAAGGCAATCATACTGAGAAGATCATCGGCTACTGCAAAGTAATGAAAATTCGTATGATACCTAAACAAACTGGGATGAAATGGCGTTAAAGCTTGGACTTCGCATTGTGCGATTCTTTGGACCACGTGGGAGGGATGATTCGATACTCTTGCTTCGGCTCTTCCTCCTTCTTGACATCGTCATCGTCACCTTCTAAAACTTCTTTAGAGAATGCGCCAGGGTTGGCTTTGATACAATTCTGCAGAGCAACAAACGGATGGACACAATCCGAGCCCTTACAAATAGAGCAGGTTTTTCTTTGTTAGCAATGGTTCAAAGTTTTCGGTATGCATTCTAATAGAGAGCTACACTTAACTAAAACTGTTCTTGTTGACAGACTAATAATCAATAACTGAATAACTATAAAGCTTTCTTGCTAACTATTATACTTGTCAAACGACTTAAAATACAAGACCTGACCCACAGTGACCAAATCTATTTTACATAAGTGCCAGGCCACTAAAACTTTAGAAGAAGTTCAAACAAAATACCGAATGTCGCGAAGATAGCATGAAGAGAGCAAGAAGTGCACAAGCATTCCTTGTTTTCCCTCCACTTTCAAATCAGAGCAATTATGCCAAGTTTCACTCGAGAGACTACGAGAAAAGAAAGGCAATAGCACTACAGCAGGTAGGATTAATAGAGGACTCAGCAGCACAGATTGAACAAATCATCAACTTTCCATGAATAAGTAAATTATGAATACCTTTTCTTCAGCGGTGCTTTTCAAGAAGCACACAAAAGATTCAGAAAACTGGTTTCCACATGGGCCATTTCTCAAGTCAGCAATGCATGGACATTCCAAAGCTTTCTGTGCCTTCGCATCTAGAGACTGAAAAAGCAACATCAGATCCCTGGTAATTTATTTGAAAGGAAGAAGTACATGTAAGAGAGAATCGACCTCATTTTCATCATCAGCATATGCTGCAGCTTCTGAAAAGGAAAACAATGAAGTCTTCAAATAAACCAGTAAAAGAATAGCATGATTACATTCAATCATGAAAATGATATTGGTATGACGTATAATGCTATTATAAAGAATTAGCCCTTTCCCACAGAAACACTCTCCTAACTGGCATTCAAATTGCTGAGATCGGGATGTGAGGTGGTGGCTTCCAGGCACGTGAAGAAGCATAATTTACTTGGTATCCCCACACAAACTAATGTGATCACAGATGTGCCTCAATCAATTTTGCATTTCAAAGACAGAAAAGAGTGAAGGTAGTTCCACAAGTAGTTTTCAAAATGGGGATTCTCATAAACTGTTTTTGTTGGCAAATCGGTTTCTTCATTTATTTACATATAACATTCTCAAGAACCTCTCTTTTATAGCATAATTCTCGAGAATTTGAGAAAAGCCATGAAAGACCAATTGCTGTCTGATACAATTATTCTGCCTATCTAGACAAGCTAAAGCAAAATAAGTTTCACCAGTGGAAACTGTTCTTAAATTGATATCTGGCTTACGCAGGGTCAATATTTTTTTTAAAATAACTGAAAAGTGTCATCTTTGTCAAAGAAGCTCCAAGAAAACGAAAACCACAAAGTAGTATCGTCCGAAACATTTCTGGGAAGACTACCTGCTGTTATAAAATACAAGAGCTGATAAAAAGTACATGAACGGATAAGTGAATCAATTAAATTGCTTCAGAGCGGCACTGTATGTTCTCCTGGTCATGAAAAGCTTTGGAAGAGTAATTAAAGAACTTCCATGCAGTGTCTCGATTCTCAACTTTGGTCTTCCAAATACATGTGGATACCAAAAAAGAAACGAGTTTCTTGTAGGTCGTATCTTTCATTCATTGCTAAGCAAGTGCATGAGCAACTATTTGTATATGTTGCATTAAAAGTCCTCCACCGTAATCCTAAACGACAATGAACATGGTTCTCAGTACTCCTCACTAACAGTTTTCAGCTCAAGTTCTCGGTTACCCAAAACCATAGTTCTGCATTTCATTGTCAATGAGAAAACTTGTAAGCTAATATCAATCACTGACCCCCAACTAAAACGCCACATACACGACCCCGTCTCATGAAACAGGCGAATCTAACGTATTTACTCAAGAAATCGAGGAACTCACACACCCAATTACCGAGTGCAGCAAAAAGTGGGGATGAATCGGAGTGTCGTTTCGAGCTAAAACAGACACTACCCGTTGACCCCGAGAAAAAGAAAAAGAAAGGGAAGAGAGCAAACACCCGCAATCAGAGAATCCATGGTCGTAGCGACACCAGAAGATCGAGATGCCAACGGCCCGCCTCGAGATCGATCATCCGAAGCTGCTTCACTCGCTGCCACGTCGCTCTGAGCTTGACCCATTTGTTTCCTCGAGCAGAGAAAAAAGAATCGCGGTTATCTCAATCGAAAGAAGAAGAGCATGAAATGTGATGAACGCCTCAGGTCGTTTCTTCACTGATCGTTGTTTTGTTCAAGAAAACGGTCTCTCATCAGACTCCAGTCAGGAGCAGCGTCGACTGGAAATTTGTGGCGACGGCGCGATCAACAGGGGAGACCGTCTCGTGGGGTCGGCGCGCGGCGGGGTTTTCATATGCTTATTTTGACAAAGAGGAAGTATTGTTTTCAGCGGAAATAGGAAAACTACCTCTTCACTTCTGCGGAGTATTTCATCCGGCGTCTATACTTTCTTGTGCTTTTTTTGTTTTTTTTTTTGTTTTTGGCTCTGTTGTCTTTGAAATACTTTTATTTTTAAATTGATCCCTCGTCAATCAGAAGCCAGAAGAAAGGGAAATTTTCAAATAAATATTTAAAGTGCGATTATTTTTCTTAAATAACTGCTTGAAGTGAAATTTATTTTAAGTAAGAGTATGAAGTAGTCGTGTTAGTTTTAAAGAATTGCCTGACCTCTTCTACATGTGTCGAGGCATTTTCGTCATTTATATTTTCCGAACTTCTTTTTTATTTTTTTTTCATTTTTTCTTTCTTCTTATTTTCCCTTTTTCCCCCTCCTTTTCGCCGATGGTCTATCTGAAGCGATGGCTGGGCATCGGAGAGGGCTGGGCAATTGTCACCAAGCACTCGTGCCCGCATTGAGGGAAAAAAGAAATGGGAAAAGAAAAATAAAATAAATCAAAAAGGTAAAAGATGAAAATGCATTTGACTATGCGGTAAGGTCAACTCTTATTTAAAAATGACATGACCACTTCGGGTCCTTATTTGAGATAAGTTTCATTTTAAGCTCTTATTTTAAGAATGAATGAACCTGTATACTCTTATTTAAAATAAGATCTACTCTTCATGCCCGATTTGAAATTGGATGTCAACGTCTCGTAAGCAAGCTTTAAGCACGAGGGAGATTGGATGTTGAATTAAACAAACCAAAATGCATAAATTCAATTAAAATAAAGTCAAACCTATTCCAAAAGCAAGCTCGAAGTCCTAAAATTTTTCACAAAAGTGCAATTCGGTTTTAAAACTTATAAAAAAATGCAATCTAAGTCTTAAAAATTATCAAGTTATTGCAATCGAGTCATTCTATTAATTCCGTGTAAGTTGGCTAATGAAAAATGCTAATGTAACTTTTTAAATTATTTTCTCTCTCCTATATGGCACTCATGTGGCTAAAACATGAAGCTAAAACGATTTCATTTTTGTCCAAACATAAAATTTTTAATATGTGTGTTGCATAAGAGACTAAACAAATAAACTAAATTAATGAAAAGGGAAAAGAAGAAGGCAGAATGTTAAAGGCATACAAGGACTAAGTCGCCACCGCCCCACCGTCGCTACAAATGGTGGGGATGGCCCATCGGTGGTCGGCGAGGGTCGCATCCCTCCCCTCGATGGTGGTCACCGGCAAGGATTGGCTTCTATCGAAAGAAAGTACTCTTGAACCTCATCAAAACGTAAATAAATAAATAAAAAGTTGTTGCTTTTCTTAAGGTGTATTAATTTGAAAATTTTCGTGATATTAAACCCATTTAACGAAAATAAACGAAATGTAAATTTGTCATAAATATACCGATTTGAGATTTTGATGATCAAAAAATTAATTTTGGATAAAATTTTCACGAGATATATATCAATTTGAAGTTTTTCATGGTAAAAAAAATAAGTAGCAGTTTATGATTTTTTATGATATTGGATGAATTTTATTTTTGGGCTAATATTACGAAAAATTTCAAACTCCAGACATTTATGATAAATTTATCTCAAACCGATTTTGACCATAAAAAATGCTAAACTGATAATATGTGACAAATTTATCACAAACTAATTTTTTTATTATAAAAAAATCTCAAATTAGTTCTTCTATGACAAATTTATCTTATATTAATTTTTTTAAAATTCGGTTAATAATACGAAAAATCTCAAACTTGTGTACATATGAATAATTGAGGCTGAAAACCACAAACTCATACATACGTCAACTATCACGTGTCATCCAATTCAGTAAATTAACAGTAAAATTTGATCAAAATAAATATAATGTAAATTTATTATAAATGTGCCAAAATTTAGATAAATCTATTGTATCAATTTTAGATTTTTCGTTTCCCAAGGAGCGAGCATCGAGAAGCGAAACAGCCCCATCTCACGCAAGGCATTTTCGTTTGGCGCCGAGACGCGTTGATCTCGTTTCTCTTTCCCACGAAGAAGACGAAGATCGAGAGCTCGCGACTCGAGCCTGAGCATGGAGGTCGTCCCTCGCAAAAGCGACGTCGACGACGACCGCAACGGCGACGGCGACGGCCATAGCAATGGCAAAAAGATGGGGACGCTTCTCGAGAATTTCATGAGAAGCCAGCGGACCTCGTTCAAGTCCCTCTTCCTCCGCAAGAAATCGGGCGCCGAAGACGACGCCGATTCCCCCAGACCCCTCCCCTTTCTCTCTCCCATCGCCAACTCCGTCGTGTCTCGCTGTTCCAAGTGAGTGCGCTTCCGATTTCCTTCTCTCTTTGCGACTGAAAGTGAATGTGCGTTCCTAGGATTCGAACTTTCTATCTAGTGAAAGTACGTCGAGATGCCGGCAGAGGTTTGTGCTACTTGGTGCGCAATGTTTCGAAGAAGTGGTGGCTTTAGGTCCAGACTATGCCGCGACATGCGTTTTGTTGTTGAGAATTTTGTGTGGACTTAGGAATGCTTGTGAAATTGTATTTGCGACGGCAGCCGTAATGTATGATGACTTGTGCTGCCGTGATTGGGATTGAAAAGCAGGTAAAATAGTAGGCCTACGTTAGCATCGGGCGCAGTGACTGAAATCTCACATAAGCTTGTACATGGTAGTTGCTGCTGAAACGTGTGCGTGAGATTGTCAGGAACCTATCTGTTCGCACTTTCTTGATGTTTACACATGGTAGTTGCTGCCGAAAAGCGGCCATAACTGAGTGTTAAGTCATCTGTCCCTTTTGCCTAGGTCTTTTATTTGTGCTGACTAAACAATGGTGGACTTAGAGAAGATGAGAAGATGTTCAGGGAATTAGTCAGCTGTTTCTAATGTGCGCATGCATGTGCAGACATGAGTATGTCCATGTGTTTTTGGCGATCAGTCAGCTGTTTCTTGCTCTTTGATGGTTCGGGCAAATGTTCTCGAGAGAGAAGTGGTTTTCCAGAGGGTGCGGCAGTACATACTGTAGTGTTGTTTCAGATATGGAGCTTAACTTAATCCTGGAAAGTTGCTCGCATGCAATCTTGAATACTCACTCTTGCATTTTCTGATTTAATAATCCTCAATGCTCCTGGGAATATGCCACTGCTTATCTTTGATTCTACTTGAGTGGGGACCTGAATGGTGAGTCCAGGTGGGCTTCAGGAGTTTAGATAAACAAGTGGTATTGGCATTCAAAATAAAAATGTCACTCTTAGGATTGTAGTATTGCACTCGTGTAGCTACCTCAACCTAACTATTAGCCTGATTGGCTGCTTTTCGAAATTGATTTGATTTATCCATTTGCTTATTTTCAGGATCCTTAAAGTTTCCACTGAAGAACTGCGTCATCATTTTGATGAAGAGATACCTGAAAGTGCTAGGCAACGTTCACTCTACAGTAGGAATTTTGTAGAGTTTTGCTCATACAAGGCAATGAATGTGGCAACAAAAGCTCCTGATTATTTGGGTGACAAGGAGTTCCGCCGCTTGACATTTGATATGATGCTTGCCTGGGAGTCCCCGGATGTGGCGAGTGAAGTGAGTGAGACAAGTTGCTTTATAACCTATTGATATTTGTAAAACGTCAACTAATTTTTTTTTATGGGCGTTAAAATCCTCATTTTGGTGATTTGATGCAACTGGAACACTATGCTCCATACAACCGACTTTGATATTTTGATTGCAGGAAACAACTACTTGCAAAGAAGCAGAAGATGGTGATGGATGGTCACTCTTTTATGCTGCCTCAACTACTATGGCTGTTCAGGTGCGCAGTACTCTTGCATGGTTCTCCAGTGTCTTGCTAAATGCCAATTGTTAGGCTACTTCTTTCACAATAGTTCTGTTGATAGTAGGGAAAAATGTAAAATTGAGAATTGTTTTCTTACTCCTTTAGGTTGAAAACAAGAAAACTGCTGGGGTCGATGCATTTGCACGAATCGCTCCAGCTTGTTCTGCCATTGCAGATGTAATAACCATCAAGAATCTTTTTATGCTCTCACAGGCTCCTCGTGCAACCGGCTTCATTTTCTTTTGTATGACAAGTACCTTCGAAGTCTCGATAAGTAAAGACTGGCTCCCTTTCTTGCTTTCCTGGCCGTTATAGTTTGTACCATGACATCATCATCTGCCAATTTACTTAATTTTAGCCAGAATTGTTACACAGAACTTTGGTGTTTCATTTCTTCTAGTGTTTGGTCTGGATAGTTTAATTTCCATAACAGAATCATGTGGATCAACTAGATAATGCTGGATCTAGTTTTTTTTTTTTGCAAGGGTAATTCAATCATCATGCAGCTGATAGGCTTTTTTTTGCTAATATAACCCATAAACAAAGCACAAAAAGACAACATGTACCTGATATGCTTTGCTAGTGTGATTTTGTGTACTTCAATTGTAATATATTTGCACCAAAATATAGAAGGATCATCAACTAGCTCACGATTGGTGGATTAATCAGATCAATCAATCAGAGTTAGCTTTAGTAAGGGCTCCAAATTGTTTGCATAAAGTTTCACCATACAGACAGCTGTACGGTGTTGTTTAGGCATGGTCAAAGTCAATTATCTCTAAATCTGAAGGTTGTTCCATTGGAACACCTGCATATTGGACTGGCGATTTGATTGAGTTGTTAGGGGAAGGTAAACACTCTAGAAGACCATGAGATCCGGGCAAGGAGGGTGTCTAGGAAACAGACTGAGAAGCATAGAAGGAAGACGGTCATTTTGATCCTTTGAAACTCGGTACAGTTCATTGGTGATATAAAGTTATATCTTACGTTTGGATGAGACAATTGTTCAAAGTAGGAGTCAATAGCTATACACACATCATCTAACTACTCAGGTTTGTTAGCTGGATTGGGATGATGACCGGATGGAGGACAGCCAAAAGTACTAGGAGGTGAAAAGAATTGAACCAAAATGGTACCAGTGCCATGTGGCTGACAATGAAAAATTCAGCAAGAGCAGGCTCTGAAAATGGGAGGGGATCAGAAAGTTGATTTTTGGGAACTACAATTTTCTAATTACTGATAATATCTGATGTTCAATGTACTATCTAGTTGATTGCTCTAATTCTTAATGATGTCCATGGTATGTTAAGAAGGCTTTTCAAGATGCGAAGCAATACTTTTCAATTCACAGCCATTGAGAAAGATCTCGGTTCTTTATTTTCATTTAAGAAGAATGTAGTTTTAACAATTACGTTAGAGGCACCTTACATACTATTTCAAGTGTTACAGATTCATTTTGCATCTTGTTTGATGGATTGGATGTTTACTGGCAAATGGTTGTGAACTACTACTTTAATTGCTCTATGTATGCAGAGTGATTAAGGCTGCAAAAAATGTTTCGGGACCAACATTTTCTAATTTCCAGCTTGCTGAAGGAGAGATTATTCTTGACATAGATGGCACTGTTCCTCTGCAACCTGTATTGCAGCACATTGGTATCTCAGCTTGGCCTGGTGAGTTGTATCCTGACAATCGAGTTGTGAGAGTTTATGTTAGGTTGGGTTCCATGGTTGACTCTGTGGATCATCATCTGTTTGCTGGTGGGAAATCAATTCCTGGGATGATGATCTGTCTTGTAGTAGCTGCTTGAATTTGACAATCATGGACCTTTTACTTGCAGGATCACTTCTGGCTGAGGATTGAATCCTGCAGCCTTAGAAACTTTTGCTTCTCATCCTTAGCTTCCATTTGTTATGGGGCTTTGAATTTTCCAAACGAAATATGTGTCCCACATACTTCGGCTGTCAATTTTTTATTTTCTATTAGTTATTTTGGCGGTTTTATTCCCATATAGTAGTTATGGATTTTGACACACAGGTTAAGGTACCGCTCTACTGGCAATGTTGCTTCGAACTTTAAAGGGTGAATTCAAGGGGAAGGCCTAGATGCTAGGACTGGTGGGACTTAACTACCACAAACTCCGGCTAAACATCTAATACACTGTTAGGACAGAGACCAGCATGTTTGTTTTAGATACATGTCCAAGATGGAGAAATTGGAGCATTTTCTAGGTTGCTTGGTGTTGCTGGTTAACTATCTCTGTGAGCAGAAGACCCTGTCAAGTGAAGTTCAGGGAAAATAAACCTTTTTGTGCCGTTTCTCTTCATCACCCAAGGCTCTCAGTTAATTCTGTCGTGGAGGATAGCTTTTTGGAAAAGAAAAACTGTAGAATGGGTTCTCGGGGGACTCTTCTATGTGAATGTTGCTTATATTGCAGGCTTGTACAGAAAACTGTAGATTGCAGTCAAAACTGGACTTTCCTTCCACACCTTCTCAGATATGACTGTTTTGTGTTGTGAATGCTAGGTTATCATCTTATTCAAACACTTTCTTCTGGCTATCATAATTTCGTCTTTTTTGTTTTTGGGTAGGTCGTTTGACATTGACCAACTATGCTCTCTATTTTGAATCGTTGGGAGTAGGGGTATATGACAACGCTGTTAGATATGATCTGGCAACTGACATGAAGCAGGTCATAAAGCCTGAATTAACTGGACCATTGGGCGCTCGTCTTTTTGACAGAGCTGTGATGTACAAGTCAGCCTCTGTGTATGTTTACTTGATGCCCATCACATTGAGATTTCGATGGCTTTTTTAGACGATTCTCATCCCATGTCTTTTGTAAGCTATTATTCTTAAAGCTGACAACTCTTGACTATTATTTACAGAGTGGAGCCTGTTTACATGGAATTTCCTGAACTGAAAGGAAGCTCCCGCCGGGATTATTGGTTGGACATATGCCTCGAGGTTCTACGTGCACATAGATTTGCCAGGAAGAACAATTTTCGAGAGATACAGCGAGCAGAAATAATTGCGAGGGCTATTTTAGGCATCTTCCGATACCGTGCTATTAAGGAAGCTTTTAGTATATTCCCATCCAATTACAAAACGATACTTCCATATAATTTGGCTGAAAGTCTTCCAGGGGGAGATGTAATCTTGGAAACATTGGCCATTCGCTTGGAACTTGTAAAAGTTGATGCTCCTTGTCATGATGGCTCTGGAAGTCCCTTCACAAAACAGAAGAAAATTCTTTCCCCTGTGTCCGTCATGGCACTTAATCGACTCGGGTTCACTTTACTAAAACAGATAAAACTGGATATTGATTTAGTTGCTGTAGGAGATGTTTGTGTCGCTGAAATCAATCCCTTGGAGACAGCTCTGAAGAACTCGATATTGGATACTGGAAGGGCTGAAGCTGCTCAGGCAACTGTAGACCAAGTCAAAGTGGAGGGTATTGACACAAATATTGCTGTGATGAAGGTTAATAAATTGATTCTATTGCAATAATCTTTGATGAACACTGTGAAAAATACAGTTGACTGATTAGATTATTGAATGGTATACATTATCACTTGGATACTCAGAGAACTTGCATCTTCTGTCACTATTCTTTTAATGTTCCTCTTGCTTCTTGAGTTAGAGGAACAACACATTTGAATGATATACTGTAGACGTGAGCCTTATAAGTTACTTGGTCAAAACAAAGTTGCAAAGACACATTACGCCTTGTATAATTGCATTCATCATTGATGCACCACCTAAGCCCAGTAGACCCTGAATTCGCATCTTCCCTGGCAACTGCAAGATGATGGTACGTGAACCATGAATGGGATGTGATTGCATAATGTGGATTTTTCGTTAACTTTTTCCCATGTTTTTGTGAATATGCACATAGCTGTACGGCTGGTTGGATGTTTGTATAAGTTGGTTGATGAGATTTTCTCTTAGAAAATGTTCTCAATGATAATGTTTTTTTTTAAGGAACTACTGTTCCCAGTTATTGCATTGGCTAGCCGTCTTCAGAGCTTGGCATCATGGGAAGACGCTCTCAAGTCAATTGTGTTTCTTGTGTTAGTTTGCTATACAATACACAGGTAGGCTGCCTAACGATAATTTTCCTTCTATTGTCGAATAAGCTTTATTGCGTCCTGTTAAGAATCTTCATGAATGCTTGGTGTAAATGCAGTAATTAGTGGTGCTGACACTTGGTCGCTTGTACCGTATGTTCATCTCATTTACCACTCTAGATACGCATAATATCCATACAAAATCTTTGAAACCAAAATCAGGAGATTTGCATGTGCTAATAACGGTAAGTTTTTAAGGCTACCTCTTCAAGCTTCTCTTTTCCTGGGTTAGTGGAAATAGTTGAATTAGATCTCTGTAAAAGAACCAGCAGGCCTTCCTTTCTTCATGACACAACTGTAGTAAGTTAATAGGACTAACATACTCCGTAAGTAGAAAAGGTACAGTTAAGCAAGTTGATAGGACTAAATATATTGCGAAAATTGGGGCGTGTCACACTATGTGATTGAGAGTCGTGATGTCCACCTCATCTATGCTTTCAGATTGGCATGATGACATTCTGCCTTGATTTTGATGAAAAAATTATGTGAGAACTTCTATTTGACGCAGGGGATGGATTCAGTATGTGTTTCCAGTTTTTTTGGTATCGCTTGCCCTTGTCATGCTGTGGAGAAGGTACTTTAACAGGGGGAAGTCATTAGAAGCCTTCAGAGTTACCCCTCCTCCAAATCGTAATGCAGTTGAGCAGCTATTGACATTACAAGATGCAGTCAGCCAGGTTGAAGCACTTATCCAAGCTGCAAATATTGTTCTTTTGAAGATAAGAGCGCTCTTATTTGCTGTAGTTCCGCAGGTATAGCCCTGAAGCCATGCTCGACTTTTATGAAATTGGAAATCTATAATAACTATGTGTACGACTATAGATCATCTTTACTCACAAGGTGTCTTACTTGTCAAGGTTATATTTTGTGCATAGGTCAAAGTTGTGCAGGCAAATTTTCTATGTACTTATATTTCTATGAATCTCTTGGATGATCACTTTTTGCTCTAACCTGTGTATACTGTCTTGACTTGAGCATGTGCTGCCTCGAGATTCTACTCTCTGGAATATATGAAATCAGCTTCGTCTTTGGCCACAATTTGTTAGTCTGCATAAAGCGTGGTGAGCCTGATAGAGGAATATATGATGAAATTATAAAAGGCTTTAATTGTCTAAGTGGACGGATTGTCTAGATGATTTCTGTATGTACTACAGACCTGGTCAGCTCGAAGGTTTCATCCTTCTGTTATAATTCTACATGCATCATGTAATTTTTGACTCCATATATTGTCTATCTACACAAGTTAACATACTTAACATACGTTGCTAAGGCATTCTCTCCTTCAAATTCAACTTCTCTGTGCATTCAAGTTTTAATAATCAAGAGTTTTTCTATCTAGTTTTACAATTCAAGGCATGCATACAGAGACATTGCTATAAATGAAAAAATGTTTCACAATTCATGGGACATACCACTCAGTATACTTCAATTTTATCATCATGTCTGATGATGAAAGATTGAGAGAGAGCTATAAGACCGTGGAGCCTTAGGAGCCTTTAAGCGTAACTTCAATACAAGACCTTGACCTGGCTTTAAGTGATGGAAAGTTGCTTTAATTGTAGTCTCTCTCGCTCTCTCTCCAGCCAACAAAATGATCTAGTTGAGCTGACCTTCTGTCTGAACAAGAAACAGGATTATTATAAATAAAGAAAACTAACACCCTGAAGGTGTTAATGCCCTTAGGGAGCATTTGCCCAATATAAGTGACAGTTTTTCTTTGAAACTGCAACTATGCTGTTGCTGACCTCAGACCTGCGAAGGTTTCAGATACACGTGTCTTTGATCTTGATCAAATGATTGGTTCTAGCATTTGGAGCATAATATATCTATATGTGAAACCCAATCCTAAGATAGAATTTGTGGTATTATTTTGACTGAGTCAAATACTTTTGTCTCCCAGGCCACGGACAGGGTTGCCCTATCGTTGATCATCATGGCTTTGGTTTTTGCCTTTGTGCCCCCGAGGTACTTGATTCTGTTAGCCTTTCTGGAAGTTTTCACGCGGGAGATGCCGTTAAGGAAAGAAAGCACCAACAGGTGGATAAGGCGAATGAGAGAATGGTGGATCAGAATACCCGCAGCCCCCGTTCAGCTTATTAAGACCGATGACAAGAAAAACAAATGACTGTACTATCTACCTTCCAGTGACTTCCTGGTGTACATAATCCTGAACGATGGACTTGTCATTCACCTGCAGCTCAATTTTTTTGGTTGGAGCGCAGGCTTTGCCGACACTTAAGATGCTGACAATAATTTTAGCAATTTGATCCTTTTTCCAAACGACGATTACCATTTCTCAGGCGGGTGAAATGATAATTGGCTGTTTTGCCAATTGAATATTGGTTTGGTTGCACTTTCCTGACATCAAGGTTGTTATCTTGCCTAACAAGACAGAGTTCTGTCATCTTGCTGAATGACGGCCTTGTGAGAGTCGGTATTGTGATCGTGCTTTCCCTAGAAATTTTCTGCCAATGAGAAGATAACTCGGCATGACCGAGTTCCTAAGTTCCAACTTTGCCATACGTAGGATAGGATTTGGTTCCCACCATCCAATCCTCCATATTAACATGCTAAGTGAAATGATTTTTCTCGGGCCATTTAATTACTAGAATGTTGATACTTCTCTTTATGGTCTTTTGCAATCTGTCTTCAATAACATTGAAGACAGTTTTACTGATCTTGATGTCCTTTGATTTTGTTAGAGTCAAACATCAAAGAGTGGAAAGAAATTGCTCGAGTAAGTTATGCCATGCAGTCTCTTATATTGTTGTTTTAGGTATCTCTTCATGATTTGTTTGTTGTTCTCATTATTGTGTCCTCCTTGTTTATGTTGTTTATGGTTTGATAGGTCTGATGACGAAAGTGAGATCATTACGAACGTGAAATACCATTACAGACGAGCTGAAGTTATAGGAATGCGTTTTTGAAATTGGAGACTGCCCGTATAAAAGTAAAGCTTTTTACATCAGTTAAATCTGCAAATAAATGTCAGCCTCTCATATATGTCACATGAGCTGTCATTTGTGAAATTTAAAAAAAAAAAAAAAAATCGCAGTCAACCTTTTGCAAGATTAAGCAAGTCATCTAGCTGCCGGCTGCCGGCTTTGAAATTTACAGAACAATTGATGGTTCTTTTCTCCGCGCAGATAGCGAGCACCCATACTGAATAAGAGGATTATGAATTAGAGAAATTTCTTGAAATAAGATGGAGGAGAAGTGGCAGAAAACAAAACAGAGGACAGAAAAGAAATTGTATACCGTAACTTTCTTATTTTTTTTTATTTGAGGAATTTATTTATCTTGCAAAAACTAAGTACATTTCTTGCTTATTGCAGAAGAAACGAAAAAGAGATAATAAGATGGAAACATGTGAGTAAACAAAAGGCTAACAAGGCTCGCTATTGAAAGACTAACTCAAGAAGCACTTACTCTAACCACATGGATAATTGTATACATAAAATTATTCTGTTCCTATCCAAACAATTCAAAAAGACTTTTACTCTGCAATCTCGACACTTTTTTGGTTTTTTTGAAAACGAATAGTATTTTGGAATAATCATCTCGACACTTTTTTGGTTTTTTGAAAATCGAATAGTATTTTTGGAATAATCAAGTCACGAGATTTCCGTTGATACAAAAATCGAGTCAATCATATGTTAGACGTAATCCAATCCAAATTTGGTCAAATATGTGTAAAAAACTTCGTGAATATCATCTTTCAAAAACTTTCGCTTTTAGTTTCAAGAAATTAAAGTGAAGCGTCTGTCTACCTAAGACTCGCATTATCCTACCATTTTTTATTTTCATTAATGTGATGTTTTAACGGATTCTAGTTATTTCACGGCTGAGATATACTAACTTTCTTTCTTTGGGCACTTGCAGCAATTAATTGATCTGGAAACCAATTTATTTCTTTAACGGAATGAACTTCTATGATAAACAAAGAGATATGAGACTGGATATAGATAATATGTCATATGAGACTACGCAATATTGTTATGTTACAAATCATGTTATTATTATTATTTTTTTCTTTCATACTTTAACTTTCTTATTTTTTCATTTGAGGAATTTATTTTTCTTGCGAAAACTAAGTACATTCCTTGCTTATTGCAGGAGAAACAAAAAAGAGATAATACGATGGAAACATGCGAGTAAACAAAAGTTTAACAAAGCTTGCTATTGAAACATGAAAGGCTACGTGCTTTTGAAGAAGCACTTGCTCCATCCGCATGATAATTGTATACATGAAATTATTCTTTTCCCGCTCAAAACACTTGAAGAAGGCTTCTATTTCAATTTTAACAGAAGTCTACGATCCCGATACTTTTTTTTTTTAAATCAAACCACTTTTTTGGTATAATAGAGTCATGAGTTTTCTGTTGATACAAAAATCGAGTTAATCAAATGTTGGACAGAAAATCATCTTTCAAAAACTTTCACTTTTAATTTCAGGAAATTAAAGTAAAGGCATCTATCTACTTAAGACTTGCATTATCCTACCATGTTTTATTTTCATTATTATGATGTATTGATGGATTCTAGTTGTTCACGGCTGTGATATAGTCCCTTTCTTTCTTTGGTCTCTTGCAGCAATTAATTGCTCTAGAAACCAATTTATTTAATAACGGGTTGAACTTCTATGATCAACATAGAGATATGAACTTGAATATTGATAATATGTCATAAGAGGTTTGTCTACCCATTACGGTTATGTTGCAAATTAGTTTTATTATTATTATTATTATTATTATTATTATTTTTGTTTTTTATTTGAGGAATTTATTTTTCTTACGAAAACTAAGTACTTATTGCAGCAGAAACAAACAAGAGATAATAAGATGGAAACACGCAAGTAGACAAAAAGCTAGCAGGGCCGCTTAAACGATGGATAATGTATATTTGAAATGATTCTCTTCTAGCCCAAAACACTTCAAAAAGACTTTTATTTATTCTTTAACAAAAATTTTCGATCCCTACACTTTTTTATTTTTTTTGAAAATCGGATTGCATTTTTGGAATAATCGAGTCACAAGCTTTCCATTGATACAAAAATCGAGTCAATCATATGTTGGACGGAAAAGTTATGTGCAATCAAAATTTAGTCAAATATGTGTAAAAATGTGCATGAATATCATCTTTAAAAAACTTTCAATTTTATTTCCAGGAAATTAAAGTAAAGGCATCTATCTACTTAAGACTCGCATTAATTGAGTAGCAACGGATCCAACTTTGAATATCCTGCAAACTTTTATGAGACACTCATGGTAACGCCATTGACAACTTTCATTCGCTTTTCAAGCGATTGTCTCGTGATCCCGGTAACCCCTCATTGATGTATCCTCTTCATTAATGGATGCCACGATTCAGAAGAACTTATGCTTGCTTATATAATCACAAGGCTATGCATTAATTGCTCGAGCACTCTTCAAGCATTAATTGCATGATGTAACGTAGGCTTACCTATCTTCGGTTGCATAATTTAAGTCTCTCGACATCCTTACGTTTACATACAAGTTCTTTGTCAAAGGAGTTAAAACTTTTACATGATCTTCATTGTGTCGTGTTTCAATGAGTCCAGGGAATATGCATTGCTGGAGCAGCTAAGGAGTGAAATCTGGGTGCGATACACTCTTCGTGGAAATCTTTCACATTGATTAAGGTAGGGTAAATTGGTGTCAATTTTCTGAAAAGTTATCTGTTTCCAGTTCTTTTCTAATCAGCAATAGTACGGAGAAAAAGACACTTTGCTACGTATAAATAGAAACAAGCAAGTATGCTAAAAAAAAAAAATAGAAACGAGCAAGACTTTTGCATATATCAAGAGAAATAAAATTCAAAGCTTTGCAATTTTTTAAAAGCTATGAACCACAACAACATGTTTTATGGCGTTGAAGAATTTCCCAATTCTCTTATCGTGTAAATTTACATCTTTGTGCGTTAAATTTGCTTATGTGCTTACCACGTCATGCTAAATTTTGTCTTTGTGAATATCACGTCGCGACACACACGACATAGTTTTGCCACACGATCTGCATTCGACTAATGAGTATTAATTCAGCAAACTTTGAAAAAATTAATGTTGCGCGTTATTTGATACGTTTATTTTTCATTTGTTTTTATCTGTTAAAAATATGCCTAGGAGTAATGCAAAGAAAATAATTTTATTTAAGCTGCACTTGATTTGAAATTGAGTTGAAAATTGATAAGATCGATACATTGTTTTTTTCCCTTAAACTATCTAGTTTGCTTATTTCAATCATATTGTTTAACTAAGAATCTAACGAAAATAATATTTCTTTTTGGGGCACAAGTCATTAGATTGAAGATACACTTAATGCTATAGAGTATATATTTTTCCAATTATTCACATTTTCCTTAAAAGTTATAGCTGATAAGGCAGATGTAGGATTTAGTTAAAGATAAATCTGGTGACAATATCGGATTAAATGCATTATATATTTTCCCATAAAATTTAACCAATGAGAAATTAAATCTTAAACTGAAAATATTAAAAGTCAGCAAATTAAAAATATGTTTGACAAAAAGGAGAAAATCAAACCATGTCAACATATTTGTTGGGCACAGGCACGAATGCCAATGCCGCCAAGCGAGCCGGATCGGATCGGGTTTGGGTAGGATTAAAAATGGCCCAACCCAAATCAACATATTTAACTTATATTGACCCATTTTTATACAATGCAGTTTTAGCGACCCACACCCAATCCAATCTCGACCCAATCTATACCGCGCCATACTCAGCTCTAATGCTTTGCAATTTTTTTCTTTAGGGTACACGAATTTTTCTGAGCTTCATGGTGTTCTTCTATACATGAGCACTTAGATAAGTCAAATTTTATTTCATTATCGCATTTTTGCTCTTCTTTTTATAACCACAATTTCGCTTTTATCTTTTACTCTGTTCTTATTATTTGTTTTGTTCTATTTAGTATTGTAACCTCTCAGAATTATATAGTAACGTATTAGAAGCTCATGGTCGAAATTATAACACAGAAGCAAATATGCACTTGAAATCTTCTGTATGGCAATAATGTGCGCCCTTTATTACACAAATATCAGTCACGTAGAGTTTATTCCTACCTCTATAAATCTGATCCACATAGACATAATCTAAAAGTCGAATGTGCTCTTTTCGATTTTAGATCAAAATTCCAGTCCGCCTGCCTATTATCTGTAAAAGTAACACGAGAAGCTCTTTCATTATAGGGTAGGCTCATTCCGATGTGAAATTTATGTCTACGTACACAAAGGTGGATTTTCGGGTCAGCAAATTGCTACAGTACATAAGCAGCTTTTCTTGATAATGACTTCTACATCATTTTATCAAGAGAAAATTTCAAATGAAAGTTTGAAGTGGGTTTTGTTTGAAATAAAAATCTATAGTGGTTATATTAGTCTCGAAGAAGGGCTTGGGCTGGCCAAATCGGGCGAGGGTGACCCTCGCCCAACGGTGATGAGGGCTGCCCTTGCTTGAGGCTAGTGACCTCCGTCGGCCATCGACGAGGCCCAGCCGATGGCCGAGAGGGGAAGAGGGAAAAAAAAGAAAAGTGAAAAATAAAAATATATATGCTTAGAATTTTTTTTACTAAAATATCTCTCTTGTGACGAATAGAATAGTCACATGCTCACTGGCCCGCCAAAAGTTCTTACTTGAGAAGGTTCGGCCACTTCAAGCCCTTAGTTGAAATAAAGTCAATTCATTGATTTTCACCGAACTAACAATTCTTTTTGTTGACAAGGACTTTCATTTCTTGGTTTAATGTCGCTAATAGTAGGTCGACGGATCGGTGATTTTGATTTCGCAATTGGCTAATTATGGTTTAATTGCTCCCATAATTTCATCCAAAATAGAAGAAGCAAGTACTTCCAAATTAATCCATATCGGCAAATAGCAATTTTTTATATATATATATTGATGAGCAATTCGTCAATTTCTCTTTTAAGCTTCTAAGAAAACGAACAACTTTTATTTTGCGAGCCTTGATAAGTTATGCATTATTTCTTTCAATTAAGGTTTGTGGTGACCATTACCTCTCCATCATTGTTTATAACGATTTCTTCGCCAATTAGAGTAGAAATTGACAAGAACGAAAAAAAAAGGGGGGGCATGTAAGCCAATTATCCTCTATACAAAATAATTATTCTCAAGAAATTATGTTTGAAAATATTTATTTTATTTGCGAAATAAATAAAACTTCAATTATTACCGTCATTCAGGCACACGCAATGCCTGTCGCCTCACGGGGATAAGCTTACCGGCAACGTGGTCATCCCCAAATGCCATTTTCGAACATTTCCCTATTTCCTAGACCATGCCTTTTTCAACAAAACTTAAGTCGTCGCATGTAAACATTATTATGCATAGAAATGTGTGATTTCGAAATCAAAAAGTCGAAGTGCTCACCTATGACGTCATTATGCATAGAATACGTGTGATTCGATGATTTCTTCAATATTTTTCTCTTTATTTTCAGGCAAAAAAGTATACGGATGATACGATATTTTCGCGAATTCTTTCTCCCGATGCTTATAATAGGTAATATTTGGAATAATCGATCGAATACGGACATGCTTAGGATGCTTTTGAGCTTTTTTACTCCCCTCAATTATTCACATTTCGAAGGTAGTCAATCAATTTGGTCCTACCTTGAAATTGAATCGGATTGTCCGTAGAAGCAGGTCCGATTCTCGATTGTAATAGAAACAAGTACGATTCCCAATTCCAAATTTCTAGAATTAGTATCGTGCGAGATAAATTCCAAGTTTGAGGTGTTGGACCTACCCACCCAACTCGGGAGCCGGCTAAACCTATTTTTTAAAATTGGAAGAAGTTCATTTATTATTTTTAAGGATTAATACCACGAAAAATCTCAAACTTAGACTTGTGACAAATTTATCCAAAATTATTTTTTGAACTCAAAAACTCCTAAACTAGTACATATATGATAAATTTACTTTAAACTATTTTTTTGACAACCAAAAATCTCAAACCAATATAACCGTGATAAATTTACCCAAACTTGTAGATTTGCGATAAATTTACCATCCATTAGTTTTTCATTACATTTTGACATCAATTTATTGAATTAGATGACACGTAACAGTTGACGGATGTATTGGTTTGAGATTTTTACCCTTTGTTTGTCACGGATGCATCATTTTGATGGTTTTAACACGAATTAACGAAAGATAAATTTGTTACATTTATACTAATTTGTGGTTTTTGATATTTATCACAAGTGTAGCAGTTTGTGATTTTTATTCGGGAGTAAATTAGTCACATGTATACCAATTTGAATTTTTTTATGATTAAAAAAATAGCTTATGATAAATTCATCATAGATGTACCAGGTTAAAGTTTTTCGTGGTATTAATAATATTATTAAATGAGCTTAACTTTCTTGTTACTTGCTTTTTTTTTTGTATCGATATTTTATTTTGAGTGATCTTGTTGCTCATACTATTTTGTTATAAATGCTATTTGTCATTTTTTTTAATAAAATGAAGCAAAAAAAAAAAAAGTCCCTCGGTAGACTCTGGAACCGAATCAAACAAATAAGGTCGGTTCCAAGAAAAACATGGTAGGTTTTAAGTTAAAAAAATTGGAAACCGATTTTAATGGAGTTGGTTGCAAGTAGACATGGCCAAATGGAACCGTGGGCCCGGAACCGGCTCGTTGATCGGGCCCACGGTTCCAACCCGGAACCGGCTCTGCGGGCCGATTTCGATTTGTAAATGGCAGAGAACCGGCCCTAAAAAAAAAAAGGGTGGAGACTTGAGGAAAAAGAGCCATTGGGCCTAGGAACCGGAGGTTCGATTCCGAACCGGCCCGAACCCGGCGGTTCCACCTTTTTTAGGAACCTGAACCGGTCATGTCTAGTTGCAAGTATTTTTTTTTTGGAAATAAAGTATTTTTTAATTTAAAAAAGTATATATTTTAAAATAGAAAATGTTTCTTTCGAAAAAAATAGAAAATGTTTCTGACATTATTAAAAAATAAAGGAAAGAAAAAGTCAAATCATGGCAAGAAATTCGTTGCCCACAGGCGCGAGCGCCATTCTGTACCTGCCGGGGGTTTTCTTTTATTTAAGTCGCACGAAATCGCCGGCGCCGCCCCTCACTCTCCCCCTCACACTCCCTCGCTGCTCTCACACCGTGTCGTCGTACTCAACGGCGAGGATGAGCGCCGGCGGCAACTGCTCGGATCCGATCTCTCCTCCGGTGGCGAAGAAGGTGGAGCACCGGATGGAGATGTTCGGCGACGCCAGGATCGACAACTACTACTGGCTCCGCGACGACTCTCGCTCCAATCCCGATGTCCTTTCCCACCTCCACCAGGAGAATGCCTACACCGATTCGGTGATGGCCGGTGAGTCGACTCTGTTGATTATCCTTGTAGACGTCACGCTAAGAATGCTGTCCCGTTTGTGTGAAAGGTTCGAGTTGTTGGATTGTGGAAGTCGGACTGGAAATGGGTTGTGGTGTTGTAAGGTCTGGAATTTGGTCACTCGCTTGTAATGGAGATTGATGAGTTACGATTCAGTGTGGTGGAAACTTGATTTGATGTGCTTAATAGTTTGTAAGCTGAGCGGTCTTCTTTTTGTTTTGCCTGATGTTCATTTCTGTGGTTCTCTGGTGTTGAAAATGTGGTTTAGGTCTGGGAATAAGTAGGTTCAAGATTTTAATTTAGCGTGAATTATGCGTTAATGAATGATCTCGAATGATTCAAATGGAGAGAAGAAGCCACTTTGGATGATATATGGAAAAGCTGGCTCGAGACTTGAGAATATGGTTATAGGCATGTGCAGTTTTGTGATGTATCAACATTTGGAAGTTAGAGACCTAGTGTTCAACGAAGCTCTTGAGCAGAATTTTTTGATTGCGTGACAACTTCTCTTCTTTCTGTCTCAAATAAAGGGTCAGGAAGCTAGAGTCTGGAGTCTTTATCTGAAGATTTACATGGCTAGTAAGAACAATAGGCTTCTAATATGCCAGTCATCCTATTTCTTTCATCAAGCATGGTCTGCAGTCTTATCTTTTGAACTGAGTGCCGATGCACTTTACTACAATCAAATGTGACAGTGCAATCCGAAAGGAAATATGTGATGAGCTTAATCTCTCTGATGAATGACTTAGGGACGAAGCAATTTGAGGATGATCTTTTTGCTGAGATAAGAGGACGTATAAAGGAAGATGACATATCTGCACCCATACGCAGAGGGCCTTACTACTATTACGAAAGGAATCTAGAGGGAAAGGAGTATGTTCAGCACTGTAGGCGGTTAGTACCAGATACGGACGCCCCTCCTTCTGTTTATGATAAGATGCCGACTGGTCCTGAGGCTCCTCCTGAGCGGGTTATCTTGGATGAGAATATCAAGGCTCAAAATCATTCATTCTATCATGTCACTGCTTTTCAGGCAAGAGTGACCCTTTCTTTTCTACTTTTCCACCCACATTCAGTTCCATCATGCTTTTCATTTTCGTAACTTCATTGTGCTAGTTCTTTGATGCTATAGGTTAATCCAAGTAATAAGTTGGTGGCATATGCAGAGGACACCAAAGGCGATGAGATATATACCGTTTATGTAATTGATGCTGAGACAGGAGCTGCAGTAGGGAAACCTTTAGCAAATGTGACATCTTATGTGGAATGGGCTGGTGATGATGCATTAGTTTACATCACAATGGATGAGATTCTTCGCCCGGACAAGGTGTGTTTTATGTAGTATAAGTATCCGTTGCCATGGAATTCTCTTTGTTTGCTCCTTTTACAGAAAATTCAGTACTGATATCAAGGCATACTTCTCAGTGGTTTTATCAGCTTGTGGATCTTAAGTTGCGCTTGACAAATTTTTGTTTATCTACTCTGATTTGACCAGCTGCATTTTGCTAGATTTATAGGTCCAGAAGACTTTAGTTGATGTTAAGATTTTAGGGAACCTTTAGCTTTTCTAATACATCAAGTTTCGCTTAAATTCTAAGCAAAAAAATGAAATTTCAGTAATGTGTTGCCATTATAGGTGTTGCGGTTGAATAAAAAATGTGGGATCTCATTCATGTCCTCATGCTTATAGTTGAGATCTGGCCCTGATCTGATATTAGGCATGCTCAGTGCTGGAATTTGTATTTATAAATTTAGAAGGGTAGATCATAAGCCTATTTTCTCTGATAGGAATTTTTTTTTCAGCACTCAAATGTTTCCATGTTAAATGACCACATGACATAGGTGGGTTATTGTCAACTCAATTGCATCACTACTCTCTCTCTCTCGATTGATCGATCAATGGATAGATATGAAAGCACTCTAGATTTCATATTTCAACTTGGTACAACCACGGAGTTTTGCAATCATTGTATAATACATGTCATCAGTCTAGCACATCACACTCAAGCTGCCTTTGTCTAATTTTCTATTGCTGATTGATTAAGCTAGCTTAAGATCTCTTGTTGCAAAATTCTAAGAGTTATGTGGTGGATCGAATTTGTATACACATATAAAGGGCACAGAATGGTGAACTGGGAACAGGACATCACTAATATGCCAAACATCCCTTGGCTGGAAGACTTAAAGTCATATAATGTGGATAATAGTCGTGAAGTGTCCTTGGATGCTTGGACACTTGGGATGTATGGTCATTCTCAGAATCTGACCTATTAATTTTTTACTATTGGTGATGGCATGGCATTTTGCTATAACTGTTTGTTTCACTTTTAGGTGTGGTTGCATAGGTTGGGGACTGAACAATCAGATGATGTTTGCCTTTATCATGAGAAGGATGATATGTTTTCTCTTGATCTTGAAGTTTCTGAGAGCAAGAAGTTCTTGTTTGTTGCATCTGAGAGCAAAAACACAACATTTGCTTTCTATCTTGACGTTTCAAAGCCAGAAGATGGTCTTCGGGTTCTGACTCCTCGCATATACGGAGTGGATACTCGTGTCAGCCATCGGGGAAATCATTTTTTCATTCGGAGGAGAAGTGACTTGTTTTACAACTCAGAACTTTTGGCTTCCCCACTTGATGATGCGTCAAACACAACTGTTCTTATCCCTCACAGGGAAAGGTAACATGTCTTAATAGTTGACCCTTTTATTGGTTTTCCTTACCTGTTACTTTAGTTATTGTACTATCACTCTATATTCAAGCTTGTTGTGGTTGATTGAAATGCAATGTGTTTGTCTACACTGCGCATTTATTCCATAAAATTGAAAGGCAGATCTGACCTAAGTTGGTTTTGGTAAAGGAAATGGATTATAACAAAGTGATGACATAGAAATTGGCTTTTCTAGTGACTGGAGTACCTAGAGAGATTTATAATGGATAGAAAAGGAGAAAATTAGTGTTAAGTCGCTTTAAGAATTTGATATTGAGCTAGCCTATAAAGATTTTTTTTTTGGTCAAACTATAAAGATCTTTTTTTCATGTGATAGAAATCGTAAGAATAGCAATATGAAATCCTTGTTTGCTAAATTAGAATAACAATGCACCCATAAGTAGTTTCGGGGGAGGGAGGGATTTCTCTACGTATTCCCCTGACAACTGATGATTGAGACAAGATTCGGCATTTTGAACCATGGCACACTCGGTTTATTCCCCTGACAAATGATGATTGAGACAAGATTCGCATTTTGAGCCACGAAACACTTGGTTTCCATTTTGGTTGTAGGTGTAACCGAGAGAGGGAGGGAGAGAAATGGGGATCATGCTACCAAAAACCAAAGGGAGATGGGATTTTGATGGTTAAGAATTAGGACTACAATTTTTCATATCTCCGATTGTTTGGGAAAAAGATGTCTTTACCTGTCTTTCTTCATTATGTAAGGTGAAAAGCCATTTCTAATTTAGTGTAGCAGAATGAGTGGGGAGCCAATGCATTTCCATATTATGCATGTCACTGCAAAACTCTAGTGAATGAGGAGGATTGATGTCTTGGGGGGACCATGGTTCCTGTCGCCCTGCTCCTCAAATCCTTCCCTGCTTGATATATTCCTGCTCATAGTAAAAATAACATTGAATAAGTGGTAATTCAGATATGTCTGATCATAATGTGGTTCAGTTTCTCCTGTTCAAACTCACAAAATTTGAAGAGAGAAGCGAGGAATGAAGTAAGCGCCTACTGGGCTACGTATCTGCTATTGTTTGCTTTTTTGAACATTTGTCTTTCTATAGACATCAGTAGAAGCTTTGAGCATCGGCTAATTAATTTGTTGGTTCATTGCTTTAATGTCCTCTTGATTTTTTCTCACCCTTCACATGTCGATATACACGTATGCACACAGGCATGCACACATGTACAGACACATGCGAAAGCATGGATTGTTCCATGCATGGACACTCACACAGGTTTTCTTTTGTGTATGCATACAAATTGGTTGAGTTGGTGAATGAATGCGTCTCTATCATGTCAAGAATTTGTCTTTCAGTCTATATAGCTTACTGATCTTCTGACCTTCCAGTGTAAAAATCAAGGACATGCAGCTTTTTGCTGATCATCTCGTTCTCTTCGAACGAGAAAATGGTTCGCTAAAAGTTACTGTGTATCGCCTTCCAGCTCTTGGGGAACCACTCACACAGCTTCAGGGCGGTCGTTCTGTTGATTTTGTTGATCCAGTGTTTTCAGTGGATCAATCAGAATCACAGTTTTCATCAAATATATTAAGGTTCACCTATAGCTCCATGAGAACACCTCCTTCTGTCTATGATCACGATATGGACACTGGCATATCTGTTGTGAAGAAAATTGAAACAGTAAGTACTGTGGGGTAGCCATTTGCAAATACTGGCCCTTTTGGTTCTCTCTCTCTCTCTCTCACGCAATAATTTATTTTTTGGAAGCTGGAGTTCATACGGAGTATGATAAACTTTATTCTGCATCTTGAATTTTTCTGATCTTTTTTTTCATTTATGATTCATTTGCAAGGTCTTGGCTGCTTTTTTAATTCTGCCTTTGCACAATATTTCTGGTCACTTACCTGTATGAATCTTTAGACTAATGTCCATGTATGGACAAGTTTTTTGACTCATTGACTGTTTTGACTATGATAAACAATTAAGTGTTCGTGATGGCTGGTGACCTGCAATCTGCATTGCATCCGGCATGCATAATTTTTTCTTTATTTTTTGTAGATTAATCATACTAGCTAAGGAGACTTGTCAGTGGACCGAGCAATTAAATTGTTACTACTTTGTATTTTTGTTTAGTGGGCTCGGCATGAATGTGCAGCTCTACACTTGTTCTTTATATCTCCTGTTAGTTTATGTTTCAAGATTGATCATACAAGTACTGTCCTGTGGTAGCATTATAGAAGTTTCCACTAGATCTGTTGTCCCCAATGTAAAGTAACATATTCATTGGCTCTTGGAGCATTTATTCATCAAGAGTATTGGCCTTGACCTATATCTAGCTCGTCAGACACTCATGGAAAAATCCATGGCTTGGAGTATCTTAAGGAGATATTCAGTTGAAAAGCTTTCGTACTTCATGAATATCATATGACCACTACCTTCTAACGATGCCAGGAAAAGGCTATGTAATGTGAATATTCAGAGCTATTTTAACTTGTACTGGTTCAGCTCCAGCCTAAATCTGTCTCGTGAATATTAGATGACATTGTTTCTCACAAGACATCTCTCTAAGACATTTGTTTTTTCATCCTGAAACCTCACATTTACCATTATTTTGTTCTTTTCGAACTGGCGTTTTTTAGTATGTGTATTTTCTTAATGTCGTTTAAGGGAGTGGTGGTGTTGCAACTGTATATCGGTCTATTTTTCAGGGCTTATGACATATGAAGGATGTGTCCACTGTTTTACCCAGGTATTAGGAGGATTTGATGAGTCAAACTATGTTAGCGAAAGGAAATGGGCCACAGCTCCTGATGGAACTCAGATTCCCATGTCAATAGTCTACCGGAAGAATATGGTGAAACTGGATGCATCTGATCCCTTGTTGCTTTATGGATATGGTTCATATGAGGTAAGATAAAACATATGTATCGTGGTTGTTTACATGTGGATATATGGATGTTAATATCAGGATGACAGGGAGAAACCGTGTTGGCTCTTTCTAAGTTTGGATGCTACAGTGAAGACTCGTTTGCTTCAGATTTGATACTGAAGACTTGAAGCATCGATATGTTTATCAATTGTAAACAATGTCGCAACGTTGGGCTGTTTCAATTGACATGTTTGGATTCGGTGCTTTATACTCTTATGTTTTAAGAAAGTGTGATTTGATTTCATGCCTTCTAAAAGTTGTTGGTGTACGTTTTGGTGTCTGTTGCTGCGTCCAATGCCCTCTCGTTCGCAATATGTTACATGCTTGTTCTGTTTCAGCTTATTTTTCCAATTTGGTAAATGAGATTTTCAAAGCTTGAATGACCTATTAGTGGTTAGTCCTGCCTTGGTCAAATTTCAGTGGTGGAGGACAGGAGAGGTTATACATGCACTTGCCAAATGCAATTTTCTGCGTAGTTTAAAGTTTTTAGTGTAACTGTGTGATAGTTTTTTACTTTTTTTACTATCGTGATTTTCTTTTATCAAAACTTCTTTCATAAATGCTTGTATCAACATCTACTTGGCATTTGCAGATGTGCTTGAGGTTGCAGAAGTTTCTTGTTCCATTGCTCTATGTTATTTCTTTGAATTTCCCTGGAAAAACTTGTACATGCAAATCACAGAGCAGTCTCTAATTTATGCCGTTCAATCTTTCTATGTTCCCTTATAAGTTCCCCAAATATATTCAAACTTGCTTTTTTTGTGCTCCGATTAGATGTGCATTGATCCTAGTTTCAAGGGATCAAGGCTCTCATTGTTGGATCGAGGATTCATATATGTGATTGCCCACATTCGAGGCGGTGGAGAAATGGGGAGGCCATGGTATGAGAATGGAAAATTGTTGAAGAAGAAAAACACGTTTACGGATTTTATTGCTTGTGCCGAGTATTTGATAGAAAAAGGGTACTGTACAAAGGAAAAGCTGTGCATTAACGGGAGAAGCGCTGGGGGCCTCTTAATGGGCGCTGTTCTGAACATGAGACCAGATTTGTTCAGGGCAGCAGTTGCTGGAGTACCTTTCGTGGATGTTCTGACTACCATGCTTGATCCTTCTATACCTCTTACAACATCAGAGTGGGAGGTAAGCTTTCCTCTGCAAATTTCTTGAAGTATTTAGAACAGTTGAGTTTTGAGTGGTATTGCACCCTGCTGACACCCTACAGTGATATTAACGACATCATACAATTGAGACTTAAATAGTGGTACATTAGCAAGGGTCATCTTTTCTATATGTATTATAATGTCCGTTATTGATTGGATAAACTGATAAACTGGCAGGAGAGTGTGATGTGGCCTGATAGTCTAGGAGTTACAGATGACGGATTTCTGGTTTCAGATATAATTAGGTAGCATAACTGGAGTCAGCTTGAATTTATCTCATGTAGGACTCAATAAAATGATAATGTTTCATGATTTCGACAAATCTGAATTCATCTACTCAGAAGAAACATGAGTCGATTTACGGGATTCCGCGATGACAAATTTGTTTGGAAATACTTGAATATGTAAAGGTGACAGTGAGGCATTCATCCTAGGACATATCTGTTGAAAGGATCGAATTCTGAAACATCTGGAATGTTTCTAACTGTAAGTGATTTGGTGACTAGTGGGTTTCAAGGCTCTACTTGACTGTTTGACTTTGTGCACACTTAAGGATGGGATCGACTTGTAGCTACTTTGGAGGTGGTTGTGTCATCTTATGGTGCAGTCGAGCTCTCTTTATTTATGAACTTATTGCTGCAGGAATGGGGTGACCCTCGGACAGAGGAGTACTACTACTACATGAAGTCATATTCTCCAGTAGACAATGTTAGTATCATCTGCAAACATTTGGTTACTCATTTGCTCATGTCCTTCTTCATCGTCATCTTATTTCTTTGATGTGAAGTGGACATCTTTTGGAAACGTTATTAAACTGACACTAATCTTATTCTCTTTACTGAATTTGTTTATACAGGTGAGGGCTGAAAACTATCCACATATTCTTGTTACTGCAGGGTTAAATGGTGAGTAGTGTTACGCCCCTGAAACTTGTGTTGCTATGTCTCATCGTTGAATCTTCACATGTTAGTATGATCTATTGGACTTGTTACTCCAGGGAAGTGCATTTGTGAGACACTGCAGCAGGCTAGTTTGAGTTGATAATATGATATTTGGGTGTCCATCAATGATGAGGGCAGGGCTTGTTAGATATTTCCTTGTTCAAGGGGATGCTCTTTTCCTTATCATCAGCTGATTAAAAAATAAACTCATATGCTGTTAAGATTTTAGTGATTACAAGAGACATGGCAAAAAAAAAGTTATAGGGAGCATAAGAGAAAGGAGAGGCGAAACACTGGGAAAAGTAGTAAGACAAGATTTGTTGGAGTGGGACAAATGGCGTACTATTGTCTTAGGACAAGGGAGGAAAGCGATTAACATTGTGGAGGGCAAAATTCCTATGTTCCATCTTAGTCCAGCCCTTTGTTTTCTTTATATTCTATACTATGCTATTTATTTTGTTTTATTTTATAGCCTTTTCGTTTTTTTTTTTTGGGTTCATCGACCGCGACCCCAACTAGTTTGGGTTAAAGGTATGTTGATGTGATGTATGTTGACAAGAGACATGGCAAGAGAACATGATGCTACATCACATAGATGGCTCTATGTTTAGAATATAGAGAGAGAACCTACATGAGACCCAAATTTCATACTCGCAAGACCCAAATCGCTATCTACCTAATTGAAAATACTGGACTGTTGCTTGCTAACAACAAAGTTCACATCGCTAAGTATTCTTCAGCACTTGCTATGAATTCTCATATCTTACGATAGAGATTGGTTCTGAAGATATTCTTATGCGTATCTCACTAGGTTGCTTTCACATAGCTTGTAAGCAAAGATTCTGTTTTAATGGTTCTGCAGGTATTTGCTAGTATTGGTATCACTCCTTTCTTTTAGTAAGACTGTTAATATTGTTCCATCATTATATAACAGATCCACGAGTTTTATACTCAGAGCCTGCGAAGTTTGTCGCCAAATTGAGGGATATGAAGAAGGATGACAATATGCTATTATTCAAGTGTGAAATGGGTGCCGGACATTTTTCAAAGTCAGGGAGGTAAGTTGGTGAAATTGTTAATCTACCCATTATGATACATATATTTTGACATAGTATCGCTTTCTGAAAACATGAACAAGGTAGTAAACACATGAAAGGTTGCAAGGCGTAGTCTCTCTGGATATTGACATTGTCTTTTCTAAAACCTCAGTGAGTGAGTAGATGATTTGCTAGTATGTTTGCTTTGCATATGCATTCCATCTCGCAGATTCGAGAGGCTTCAAGAAGATGCTTTCACAGTTGCATTTCTGCTGAAGGCTCTGAATATGATTCCTAATCATGGGTCTGCGAAGATGTGATGAGGTCATCGCGTGCTACCTGGAAACATCGTTCTCCAACAATATTGGACAGAAAGAAGGCTTTTGGTTGAAGGTGCGTTAAAACTGAAGGCTGGTCAACAATCTCCATGCCAAGATTTTGTCTTTAAACTAGATATTCACGAATTCATCATAAGATTTTCTATATTGGAGAGGGTGAAATAAATACCAATACCAGTTCCAATCGTTTGGATGGGTTCAACTAGCTCTGCTACTTGAAATCTCTTGCTAACGCAAGAAATTGGATTTTGATGACATTTTTTGTTATTTTGTTATTATCTAATGTTAATTCCTGAAATGTTTAAATGATCTATTGCTCATCTGTCCATGTTAATCAAGTTAATGAATTCCTTTTATTTTTATTTTTTTGGGGGGTTTTGCGTTGGGTTTTTTCTTCTTTTTTTTGGGGGGGGGGAGGAGGAGGGGGTTGATAACACATCTTATGTGGCATTTGACCTTCCTTCCTTCGTTCCGTGAATTGATAATCCTATTGCCTCGTCCTGCAATTCTTGAGCTGTACCTGAGCTCCTATACCTTCAGGGCGATTAGACATTATTTCAAGTTGGCTGGACGTTAAGCAGTTTTCGGGATGACTCCGTTGCAGACCGCATGGCCATAGCAACCCTGGCCCGACGCGGTAGACTGGCTATAACAGTAGTAGCTGTGATTTGGTGTCGCCAGCAACCATGTCGTCAAGGACCGTGTCTCATTCCAAAATGCACATCCCTCCCAAATGAAACTTTACCCCGCTGCACATCTTGTACACCAAGGCCGTGTCGGCATCTCCTCCGGACATTAGAAACCCAACAAGTACTCGAGAACCCGACAGGAATAACGAGGATTCTCCATAGAACAGCCGTGTTTTATTTTGTTTGCAAGACAAAAACATAATGGACGTAGCCACCTACAGAAGTTATCTTATGCACTTTAAGTGCATTAATTTTTTTTTCTATAATTTCTTTTATAGTATGGCCATCGCTTAAAACTAGGATCCCTCATGAGTACTAGTTTTGTACAGCAAGAGTTCGACTGTCTCTGGGTTTTTAATACATATTCTATTTCGTAGGATAAGTCCATTTCGCCTTAATTATCCCATATAGCATATTCCCTTACAACATAGGAATTTCGGAATTGTTTATTTAGATGAAAGTTACGACCAAAAAAAAAAAATTAGATTAAAGTGGTTTCACAAGGTGCACGACTTTATCCTTCTAAATTTGTCATTTTGATCAGCTCCATTTTTCAAAATTACAATTAACTTTTGAAAAAAACCAAAAAATTAACAAACTTTTTTAAAAACAAAAATATTTTTTTTTTTTTTTTTTTTTTTTTTTTTTTTTTTTTTTTTTTTTTTTTTTTTTTTTTTTTTTTTTTTTTAAAAAAATTTTTTTGGGTTTTTTTTTTATTATTTTATTTTTTTTTTGGTTTTTTTTAAAAAAAGTTTGGGGTTAAATTTGTCCCATAAATAAAATATTTTAGTGTTACAAAATTTTTGATAAATGACAGCGGTTTGTGTTTTCCCTAATGATCTAATCTATGCATGAATCTGCCATGACCAACTGTATGTATGCATATGTGTATTCACCCACCTGAGTTAAATCCAAGAAAAGCTGTTTCTCTTCTTTCCCATGTTCGTAAATACTTGTGCAGCCATCCCAAATACAATTAATAGGACACACCAACTCAAGTATTCTATTAATAAATGCAATCTAAAAGATTATCCCGATCACACTCCTAATGTTGTATTTGACCTTCCTTTATTCTATGAATCGATAATTCTCGTACCTGATCTTGCAATCCTTTAAGTTGTAGTTGAGCTCAGGTGTTGTAGGGGCAGCCAGTCTCTATTTCAATTTACATTAAGTAGTCGAAGCAATCAGCAGACGAGATGACTCCGTTGCAGGCCACATGGCCGTAGCAACCCTGGCCTGAGTCCGTAAATGGGCTATAATAGTCGTAGCTGTGATTTGGCGTCGCCAGCACCAAGTCTTGAAGTACCGCGTCTAGTTCAGAACTGTACATCGCTCCCCATCCAAGCTGTACTCCGCTGCACGTCTTGTCCACCAAGACTTCATCGGCATCTCCTCCGACGTAACTAAAGCAAGTACCCAAGAACCAAATTGGGACAACTATGATTCTCCATAGAACAGCCATGTTTTCCTTTTGTTTGCAAGATGGAAACAAGATGGAAGTAGCCATATTTAGAAGTTTGATCTGCATGTAGTTTAAGTGCATCATTGTTCCCAATTTATGCCTTAAATATAGTAGCCATCGCTTAAAGCTAAGATCCCTTAGATTACTCGTTTTGTCCGGCAAGAGTTCGACTGTCTTTGGGTTTTAAATAAATATACTACGCCTTAGGACAAAGTCTATTCATGTCTCTTTTGTTACAACGGAGGATTGCAAAACTCGTTTTTTTAGATCGATCATCTCCCAATGATTGTTTTCAAGTTTCAATGTCAGGAGCGTCCGCCATCCGCACATTGGTGGGGTGAAGTTTTAAATTTCCCTTTTTCTTGGGGGGGCAATATATACTATAAGAAGGGGAGGGGTACAAAAAAAGAAACTTGGTTTTTCTTCCAAGAAATTTTAATAACGCCAATGCGTTAGTTAAAGAGATGAGGAAGACTCCTAACTAACATCTATTTCAAATCATACAAAGCGACCAAACATTTAATGCATGCTCTACTTAAAAATATAAACCTTTTGATGAATTGCTAATATAATTTTTCTGGTCAATTTTGGCGAGAAAATTGCAAATGCGGACACCGATCATCATACACGGCATGGCTGAGTTTAACGTTGAAATTTTTTTCAAATTTTTTCTTTTCTTTTTCTTTATTTTTCACTTGTTAAGGTTTGGCAAGGGGCTCTCGCCCTCTAGTTGAGGTATAACGACCCCCGCCGGCCCTAGGCAAGTGTCGCGAAGTCCTCGGTGCTCGTGGGCAAGAGTTGCTGCCCTCACCGGATTTGGGTGAGGGTAGACGAAGGCATCCTAGCTCTCAATCTTTGCCAGCCATCGCCAAAAATAGAAAAAACAAAAAAACCAAAAAAAGATTAAAATAAAGAATAAAGTAAAAATTCAACAAAGAAAATTATCCACGTCGGCACCTTTCATGCCACATCGGACAACCGGCATCCACGTCAAATATTGATTGGCGAGGATCGTGCAAAACAAAAAAAAAAAAGATCTTGAGAGATTGCCCACAAAATGCATGTTGAATTGAAGGGGATGCTATTGTAATTCGCATGCTCGGACCTAGGCATGTCGTTAAGAAGCTTAACGAAGAGCTGGAAGCTAAGCTTCCGTAAGTATTTCCGATATTTCTCTCCTACAAAAAAAAAAAAGGAAAAATAATTTGGTAGAAATTGGGAGGCTCGAGAGTCGGCCTCGGACCGACGTAAATAATTCTTGAGGTCTACAGCCCGCTCCATTGGGAGATAAGCAAAAACAGCCTCAAATTGCAATAATATCTGGGTATTTCGTAACGAACAAAGCTCAGAAGGAGTTACCCCAGTTGCACATCGAATTGAAGTGGATGCTATTGTAATTCGAAATGCCGAAGTCGCACACGATGGCCAAGCCATGACATAGACAAGGTAAGGGGGAGGCCGTGTCGAATTCGGGCATGTCAAGCTCGGGATTCGTCCACAATCACAATTCTCCACTTACATCACCTTTCCCCACTGGTGGAACCCATTCGTCGTTTTGCGACGATTCCCAAATGCAAGTCTGACAAAGGCTACGGCGACGTATGGCTGCATTCGCTATTATTAAATCCGTTAAAATAGATCATAAATATATATTTTTTTATATTTATTTGATGGATTGAATTACCGCACGGATTAGTTATATTTAGTAATTGAATCATAAATGAATTAAATGATAAAGTCTAAAATAATATAAATATTAAATAAGTCGATATCTTATATAGGTCAATTCATTTAATGACTCTTTCTTTACTCTCTCTCACCCTAACTCGATCTCGCACTCCCTCGCTCCGCACTCTTACTTAAATTTGGGTGTGAATTTATTTAGATTGGAAATGTATCGGGTATGAATCACTAAATTTGTATTGTAGAGAAATTGATCAAAACGAGCTAAATTGATTAATTTGGATTGGACTATTGAGGACATGACTCGAATCCGATTCGATCTATTTATTTGATGGGTCTAGCTATCACATGCCGGCGTGTGACTTCGAGAACATATTGTTAGCGCGAAGCAGCATTTCCTTCTCTATTCTCACAGCACTCGAAGTTCATAACTGCATCATGGTTTTGGTATAATGATTTCCCAGTGTATGTGTCCGAATCTTGTTCGCACAACTTTTGGCACGGAAGAAAAGCAAGGCCAGATGTTGACATTCGATGATAACAAATCCGTCATTGAGTTTCTTGTGTATGAATTGCTTTGGTATTTCACCGAGGTTAGAGTTCAATCACGACAAGCAACTCGCCAAGCAAATCGCGAGGTGGAGGAACATGATGCCTTTATCAGGAGAGACCGTTAAGAGAGAGTTTAAGTTCGAGTCCGCCAATATAATCGGTTGGATTCATCTTCACCCAAAAAGATTTAAGCTAATGAGTTATGAGTCAATTATAATACATTAATTAGTCCACATAACACCAGTTCACCGATGTAAGAATTTTTTTAATCCAACCCACATGTATTGAGAACAATGAATGGTTTGGAAAATATTTTTGTAAAAGTAATTGCTTATGTTGATATTACAAAAATGAATGGACGAAAAATATTTTCACCCTTTACGAAATGTTTTGTCAACACTTTAAGGCGCGGAGTGCATGACAACATTTCTACTCTATGAATCAACTTATAGTCGAAAGTTGATTTTTTTTAATTTTGCTTCTAATTTTAACTTCCGGAGAGAAGTATTTTTTTTTTTACTTGTTCAAGTGGTTTCAAAACTATTTCTAGAGCAAAAAATGCTTTAAAAGTAAAAATATATATATATATATATATATATATAATTGCATAACTAAACGGATTTATATTCTAGAAATTGAGTTATCAAATCGATTTTTTGCCCCAAAAATACTTTTGAAGTAAAAATTTACTTTAAAAATGTTATCATGCACGCTCTTAAATATTTTATAATGAACAAATTATTTTAAGTGATCCCGATTTCGCGTATATTAATTAATTCAAATACTGTTCTATGTTTTTCGTATGGTTGTGGTCGATGGGACAAGACAAGATGGTGCACGCTGCACTGGGGTTTCCACAACGCTTTACGTGTAAGGACAAATGGTCAATTATTGCATGTTGAGTGGATGCCATTTGGTATGATCCATGATCCTGCCTACCTACATGTGTGATGATTTATGTAACTTTTTGTGTTTTTTTTTTGTCAAAATGGCTTATGTACTATTTTTTTTTTGTCAAAATGGCTTATGTACTATTTTTTTTAAATCAGAAAATGACTTATGTACTTCAAGCTGTGGTAATTATTGCCAATTTTTTGGTCTAACCTTGACACAGTCTCTAACTCTCTTCACTATGTGATTTTTGCTCTCCTTTTCACACAGCACGAGAGTCAAAACTTAACACTTGTGATATTAGCGTCTTCATCATTAATTTCTTTATCAACAGAGCCACATGTCCGTTGACCTTAAATTGATTCTCCTAACGCATGATTTGCAATTCAAACAATCTCAAATTAGCTCTCATGCCACATTTTCATTGCACATTTATCTAAAACTAATTTTTGTCTTGTAAAAACAAGCCGAACATGAATCTTTGGGTAAATCTATCATCCGTTAGCATTCCCTCTAATATCCATTAAAAAGCGTACGTGTCAATACATGTGGTAGACAACTGCGAGACGGATCTAACATGGAGAATGAAAGATCTCACGTCGATTTTCCACGTGATATTTCTACGTATGGATTTTAACGGATTGTAAATTGGGGCCACATAAACCAATCTCAAATATTTTGTGAGACGAAAATTAATGTGGGTAAATATCTTGGTGATAGTTTGGGATTTCCTCGGAGATTGGTTAGGGTTAAACATCACGGGCACAATTCATAATTTTCAAGAGATGATAATTAATTTAGAGTAAACGTGTTGTTGGATAGCAATTCGAGATAGGGATGAGCATCGGGTCCGATTTTAGGGAGACCAGGTCCGGTTCCCAATTCCGAGAACTTAGGATCGATCGGTTCCCGGATCCAAAGTCCGAACCTACCTAGGAACCGGTGTCCCATCGTTCACCGATTTAAAAATGGATCACACGCAGTTAATGTTCTCTTTGTGGTATTGAATCCAACTCGTCGAAACATAGATCGTGGATGTAGTAAGAGTCCACTCGTCAAGTGCTAAATGAGATCTCGAATGACATTGGAGGAATCAAAACAGAAGTGACTGATTAACTGTTCCCATTTTTGCAACTTATCCATGAAATATGACCACCCTTCGGTACTTGCCAGTTAATAGGTATTGTGCTGTAAAAGTGTCCAAATTTACCCATTTTCATGGTAAAGGTGAAGGTGTCCCAAATCTGGTAAAAGTATTATATATTTGTGGTTAATGTCTATAAACGTGTTATAAAAAGATATACTTTTGCACGTGTGAAGAATCCAACCATGATTTTTAACATAAACAAATAATAATTTAAGTATTTTTTTTTTCTATCCTATATTTAATCTTCTCTAGACTTTTTCTTATAATATTAGCCTCTCTCCCCTGCTAATCTCTTTACCAACAGGGCGACATGTCTATTAAGTCATTGGATTAACTACTTGATTAGCATATCTTTCTTGAACAAAAAGAAAATTGGATCAATTCCCGAGTAGTATCGAGAATTTCTCACCGAAAATCAATCACCCCAAATTCAATTTTTTTTTCAAATGATATTAAAAATTCCATTATAGTCGATTTTTTGTTTGTTTTTTTTGGAGATCGTTCATTTTAAGCTAAAGTCCCGGTAGCAAATCAGTAATCGCACACTCCAAAGGATATATCCAAAAACTCTAACAAAACACTAGCTCACAGGAGGACCTCATCTCCTCCAACAGACTCCTCCTCCTTCCACGAACAAACCAAACCATGCCCTCTACACCGCCACCAGGCCCACCACAATCTCCCTCTCCTCCCGCCGCCGACGACCTCCAGGCCCTCCTCGACGCCGCGCGGCCCTTCCTGCGCGGGGAGCTCGAGGTCGTCGATCCGCGCCTCCTCTCCCTTGTGGCCACGCTCCGCTCGGTCGGCGCCGGGGAGTGCTGGCACAAGCACGGCAGCTTCCTCGAGCACCTCGTCGACATCTACCGCGTCCTCCGCCTCTGGCGGGCCCCCGACGCCGTCTGCCTCTGCGGCCTCTTCCACTCCGCGTACTCCAACTCCTACGTGAACCTGGCCATCTTCGACCCGGACACCGGCCGCGATGTCGTCCGCAGCCACGTCGGCGATGCCGCGGAGCGCCTGATCCACCTCTTCTGCATCGTCCCGAGGCATACCATTATCCACGACGACCTGCTCTTCCGCTACGACGACGCGGAGCTCGTCGAGCACCTGAAGCTCTCGGAGATGTCCCTCCGGAACGCCAAGGAGAAGGGGGTGTTCAGAGGCGACGAGGCGTGGCGGAAGAAGGTCCAGTCGCTTTTGCCTGCGGAGGGGATAAGGGTGAAGCACATAAAGACCGGAGAGGAGGTGCTGGTTTCGAGGAGAGTGATAGCGATTTTCCTGATGATGACCATGGCAGATTTCAGCGACCAGCTCTTTGGATTTCAGGTAACGGGATGTCGTGTCATGGTACTCGGATCTGTCAATTTGGTCTGGTATGTTAGAAAAATTGTAAACAGAGGAGTCCATCGGTTAATTCGTAGTTTCTCTGGGTGAGAAATTTGACACCGTTTTACTTTTGCAGGACATGCTGTTCGAGAACAGCGACGGGCGGTTGGAATTCACCGGGAACAATTTCTGGGCACTGTGGCCCGGGGACGGGAAGCCCGGGCTCTGGATGAACTTGATATCGAGGATGGGGGCGGTGTACATGCTGGTGGTGAGAGAGGAAGAGATGTTCATGTTGGAGAGGAGGAAGAAGAGCAGCAAAAGCAACGCCGACTCGGAGCGGCCGCCGGAGGAAGAGCGGGACGAGGACATAGAGCTGGTGGTGCCGCCGGTGTTCGAGTCCTGCACGCGGGTGCTGGGCGCGAGGGAGCAGATCGAGGCGAGGGACAAGTACTGGGAAGCGGTGTGCGAGGTGAGCGGAGGAGGCGAGCAGTACGGGGCGGTGGAGCGGAGGCTGAGGGAGAGCGTGGAGAAGAACCCGTTCGTCGGGGAGCCGAGGGTGGTGCTGGGGCAGGTGTGCCTCGGGGGAGGGCGGTACGAGGAGGCGGAGAGGGAGGCGGAGGCCGGGCTGAGGCTGCTGCTGGAGTGGGGGACCCCGTGGGACAAGAGGACGTCGTGGGAAGGGTGGGTGGCGTGGGCCAGGGTGTTGCTCATGAAGGCCAGGGAGAGGTCTTGGCCCGACACTTCCTGGGGTGTCCTCAATTTGGGGCTCGTGAGGTGATTTTCACTAAGGTGGTCGTTTTGTTGCTGCGTGCTTTTGTTGCGGTCGCGAGTGGTGCCCGTGCCCGTGTCTTAGTGCGTAGATAAATAAACGGTACGCACGCGCAGTTCATATCTTTCTCCACAAATCTTCAGCTTTGGATATTCACTACTGTCTAGTGCTGCTCCTCTATGCAAGTGAAACGAAATAAAACCCTTATTTTAGCTTCCCCGATCAGAGCAAGGGTGCATTTGATTCGGTTTTGCGAAAGCCTTTTGAAGCCCCCAGAGGCTCTTTGGGCGAATGCAAATGGGGATTGGCAGATTAGTGGAGAGGTTTGGGAAAATGCAATGGCCCTTTGGCACAAGACAGGCTCAGAGGAACTTTGGAATGCTGTATTTCTGTAATGCAAATACAATGTTTTTCTTCCAACTTTGCCCTCACCGAACTTTCATAATTCAGGAAATGTTCCCACCTCAAGCGACCTCAGTGGGTGAGGGTTCGGGTGCCGGCAAAGCCAGATTTGGCCACCGACAAGCCAATCAGGCAAGGTTGGCCGTCGACCGTTAGCTGGCGATCGATTTGGCTCGCCAACGGCTGCATTTCGCCGGCAAATGATTTGCAATTTTTCTTGAAAAAGAAATTTAGCAAAAGTCATCTACAAAGTGTAGATTTTACCTCGGGTATCCCCTTTAGCCCAAAGTCCTTTACATTTTTCCAAAAACTTTTCCCCAAAATTGAACCAAATGCACCATAAATCACCCTTTCAACAATGTACTGATGCTTTCCTTGCCTAAACAATTTTTTAGCACTCGACGAGTAAAGATCTGAGTAAAAAGCCTTTGTTACATGAAACAATCAGTCTTGTATCCTCCTCGGTTAGAGATAATTGCATTGTATCATGCACATTTACCCTCGGATTGACTAGAATGTCATCGTAACAATGAATGTCAATTCAAAACTCAAAATCTTAATTCTCTTTCGGTCTCATTTGTGAATCACTTAACTAATTCTCTCCCATTCGATGTGAGATTGAGTGGCATTTTCGCTGTTAATGGTACGATGGATAGATTTAATACAAGGATGGTATGAGGGATGCATTTAATACAACTCGACAGTGGCATTGATTAGGCGAAAACATATGGTCTAAGGAAATCCCTTATGTGATATTTCATAATTCCTCATAGTGTAATATATGCTCTCTTTCTATTTTTCCAAATTCGTAGCGATAATCAGAAGGAGAAGTAATAAGTAGATTTTTTGTGTCATTAATTTTCCTAGTGTTGAAAATAAGTTAAGTACTTAAGTTAACTCTAAAAGCTACTCTTTAGTTAATTAGAAGAACGCGAAGCTACCATCTCTTAAGAAAGAAAATTAAGCTCTAAAGCCGAAAGTTCGGACGGGGCACGTGCAGGCCTCAAGCCGGCCCATGAGTTGAACCGATTGTCCCAATTGACCGACCCGGTTAAACGCACCCGGCCCGTGCCCATCAGAACTCGATCTCGCTCGCTGTTCCTCTTCTTCTCCAGAAGTTCGTAGTCAGACCCAGAGAGACGCGGAAGCTGAGGCCTCTGGACGATCGACAGCGAAATGTTTGGACTTTCTTATGGCGAGCTCTTCCTCTTGATCGGAGCAGCCGCTGCCCTTATCGGTCTCTCTCTCTCTCAATGCTTTTACGTTCGTCGTCTTCGTTTCTGTGGGCGATGCAATGAGTCGAGTTTTCAATGGTGAACTGTTGACAGGACCCAAGGACCTTCCGATCATAGCGAGAACCGCGGGCCGGTTGGCTGGTCAAGCTATCGGATACGTTCAATTAGCCCGTGGGCAGTTCGATTCCATTATGCAGCAGACTCAAGCCCGTCAGGTTGTTCCTTTTCCTCGTTGATACCATTGTCTCTGCCACGCGTTCCAGCGAAATTTTGTATCAATTTAACGGTTCATTAGATTGCCGTTCGATTGTATGTAGTCATTGGGAGGTTTGATGAGGAGGAGATTGTCAATCCATGCGGTGATGAAGATTCGGAATAGAGTGGCAATGCACATTGTGAGAAAGAATAGGAGTTACAATCTGTTGATGTGAGCAATGCACAGCAGAGTTTTGAGGCGTTCAGTTTGGTATAGAGCACATGAACTGGAACTTGTGAAAAATAGCTACATTGCTGAAAAAAACACCAATTTCGAAGATGTGGGATTGTCATTAGTTGAATAGTTGGGCTGTTACTTAGGCTGGGATGGTTTTCGCTCCGCTTACAACTTCAATTGGACAATCAGGTGCACAAGGAGCTACAGGACACAATAGCCCAGTTGGAAGCCATACGCCATGAAATCATAAGTGTATCTTTCATGAATCCTGGCCCGTTAACTCGAAGGCTGGTGGATGATCCGAATAACACCTCTGTTAGCAGCGGTAATTGTTGATGATTGTTTACTGAAAGCTGGTTGTTATAACTATTACGCATCTCTGATTCTCATGTTCTCTCTTTTGGTATATAGGTGACAAATTGCCCAAGGCACCTACAGAAGGAGATACGCAGATGACTAACTCCACGAAGGTTTTGTCTGACAGTATTATTGTTTTCATCTTTTAATATCGCATAGTTGAATGGACTCTGAAATATTAAACTTTTGGTAGGATTGCAGTACCACTGGATCCGACCTAACTAATATGCATAGCCAGGCAATCACATATGCAAAGTTGGCTGAATCACCGGCCATTAGGTCTGGTTCACCACAAAGCAGTACTGAGGCGGACAGGCTTGATGATGAATCTGATTTTCCCACTGTTTTGCCCGTGTCAGCTGAAACTGCCGGTTTATTGCCAAATCGGAAAGGTAAGCCTTTGTCAGAGGTTTGGTCAGTGAGTTCTTGGCTGGTCTCCTGGATAAATTGAAGAATTGTTTCAATCAAGAAAGAAGTATTGGAGTTGTTCTGGTGGTATGCTGTTTAAATTGCATCCAATAAGTAGATCTCAAATGTTTGGCAGATGATGTAAAAGGATCTGACATTGTGTCAGAGTCTATGTTGGAAGCAGAGGTGGCTCGCAATGCCAAAGAATTTTTCTCTCAACCCCAGAATCAAATAAAATATGAGTGAGAAGGTATTTATAATTTTATTCAGGCCTGCTGTTGCTCTTAGTTTCTTTAGGAGGAAGAGTTATAGGTTATAGGGTGGGATTCTGTTCAATTCATGCTGCTTATATGCTCGCATATGATATAAGGATGGCTGTGCACTTGCATAGGATATATACAGACCTAATGTGAAAATTGGTTGGTGATGGGAAGGGACTTTGTCATGTCGAATCTTAGTGGAGGATAAGTGCAAGCATTTTGACCTTGAACATTTCCGTGTATGGTGATACCTGCTGTTTGTATTTAGATATACGGTGCGTTTGGTTCAGCTTTTTCAATGGGCTTTGAGGAATTGCAAAGGAGTTTTGATGTGAACGTGCATGCATAAGCTTTTTGTTAGATAATTTATTTGTTAAAGGATTTTCAGAGTGTCGTATTGGGTACATCTTCTTCTGGACGATGGTTGCGTTCAAAAAATATATTTGGCATATATTGGTGCTTACCTTCAGTTTTTTTGCATCCTTGTCCTTCTACTTTGTGCACAGCATGATGCTAGACCTTGCTGTGGATCAGCAAGTCGCAGGGTGTCAAAATATTGGGTACTGGGGAAGGAAGGGCACGTCACTTCAACCATCATGAAGAGTTTTCCTTCCTCGCCCATGGGCGGACAATTTCAGAATTGTGGTTCTCACATGGGTGGGACTGTGGAACACTTTTTAGAGTGCCTTTTACACCCCTTGGTTACCTACCTGCCCAGGTCGGAGGTTCTCGAGGCTGGAAATGTTCCTAGAGCAACAGTATCGACCAAAGAATGGAGAATTCAATTCCACCGTAGGTCAGATCAATTCAGTGATTGTTGCATTCCCCCTTTTGTGTGTGTACTGCTTTCTTTGGCTTTTACCCCATTCTTTAACTATGGCAGTTCTCAATTCTCTCTTATATGTAGTGGATTGTATGAACTTGCGGAAATTCGAATCAATTTATTCCCTTTTGCAGTTGCATGTTAAAAGGCAGACGTGTGGAAAGGTGATGCGTAGTTCCATTTGAAAACTAAGATCAGACTTGAAACAACCAGGGACGACCATGATCTCTTTAAGCTACTGGGAAAGTAAAAAGGAATAGAGCGGGCGAGATTTCGCTGCAAAATGATCTTTGCATTCCCTCTTTTTGCCCAAGGAACTACATACTTTTCCCTCTTTTAGCAATCTGTGGCCCGTTAGAACGGAAATTTTAACAGTGGATCTTTTTATTCCTCGAGTAAAAAGGTTCATGCGCCATTTGAAAAGTGGGGCGAGTTCTATCACGACGGTGAAAGCTTGCGGATTTGGAATTGGGCCTTGGTTCTGGTCAATCCATCCAAGTGAACGAGAACAAGACCGCTCTTCAAGTTCCTAAATTATGCATCTCTCTGCGGCACTTCACGATAAAACTCGAGGTCACATCAATCTAATATCTGGGCAACCAGAAAGATGACTCATAAGAAAACAAAGCCAGTGGAAATCCCATGTCATTGTCAGGGGCACCAATCAGAATTGGAAACAAAGGACCTCCGGCTTCTCCAATAACAAAAATATATTTACGATCAATGTCCCTTCCGTCTGGCTGTGGATAGATCATGACATCCATGTGGTTCCCATAGGCAATCAGGAAAGACAAAGAGAATCTTGTCAAGATCGGGCAAGACGAAGAGGAAGCATCTGTCAAAGATGGGTCAAGTACAAGAAGGCTTGTTTTGTCAGAGGGGTTCCCTTCAAAGATTGAAGGGAATCATATGATCGAATGCACGATATGGGAGAGGAGGTGGAGCTGTTCAAGACATGATCGAGCCTGTCAAAGAAAATGATGACGTGTCCTGATTCAGCTATAATTTCTTCATCACTTGCTCATCAATTACAATCTCAAACGGCCATAATCTTTCTATTGGTTGCACATCAAGCACAATCTCAATCAGCTGTGATCTCTCCACCAATTACTCATCAATCAAGATCAATTCTTTCCAAAGAGAAGAGATCATGATTGTGTCCTTCATTGATTATGTAGCTCTAGTTTGTATTATATAAAGACGCCACACTTGCATAGCCAATGTATGTACAAAAATCTTATCGGTGAAACACAAAGTACTTATTGGCAATTTGCCACTCAATCTCTTCTTACTAGTTCATTGTTTTTACATGGTATCAAAGCCATATCATGCAAAAGCATAAATGGAAAACGAATCAAATTCATCCATCACCCCCCTTCCCCAAACGCCGCTGTTAACAATCAAGCAACAAGCGACCTAATCCCAAGTGTTGCTAATCCAACGGACCTCATCAAGAATGTTGTCCCACCGTATCCTCTCATCCCTCCCATAGAAGGCTCATCAAGATTAATCGCATGTCTTACGGTTGGTACCAAATTAATCGGAGACAATTTTATCATATGGAAGGCATGCCTCTTCTCCTTTCTCCGAGCCAATTGACTCTTGTCAATTATGGACGGAACCGAGCCATGCCCTCCACACACTATCACCGAAATTAGCGAGAATGGTGTCATCAAAAGTTCACCAAATCCAGCATATGAAACATGGTTTACCCGAGATCAAATTGCCCTTGGGTGGATTCTCAATTCCATAGCCGACAACATCATTGCATAGCCTCCAATTTGGACTCTTTAGCAGCCATATGGGCCTTCTTAGCTCAATCATATGCAGTACGTAACATTGCTCGTGCCACTCATCTACTAATGCAACTTCAAACTCTCCGCAAGGGAAATCAAACAATCATAGAATATCTTCAACAAGTAGCCTTCCTTGTTGATCAACCTACCTCAATTGGTGAGAATATCTCTTCACAAAAATATCAAACTCACTTGTTTAGGGGGCTCAAGTGGAATATCAAAGTTTAGCTATATCGATTTTCGTTCAAAGTCGGTACCAATCCCTTACACGTGAGTCTCTACATGGGCTACTCTTGGCTCATGAGGCCAGGCTTGACTTGCTTGAGCCCATTATCTCCCCTCCAAAGCGTTCATGACACAAATAGCACACCAAGCACCACAACAGGCTCCTTTTCGTGTGGACGGTCATAACGGCTTGTGCAACAATTTTCATGAAGTGAGCTACACTTTGGCCCACGAAATTCAGCATCAAATCACTCACCAAATGTAGGCAATTATAGGAATAAAAGAAAGGGTAGTGTTCGATGTCAACTCTACAATCACTTTGGCCACCGAACCAATGTGTGCCGTGATTGTGGGCCTCCATCCTCAATCTTTAAATTTGGCACCATAGCTCCATAATGCTAAAATTCCACCACCACCGTTAGTTTTTTCGAACCTATGGTATCTAGATTTTGGTGCAACACACCATGTCACAAACAATTCATCTCAATTGTCTTCTCTTGACCCTACACACAGCAACCAACATGTTACCATAGGTAATGGGTCTAGCATCCCAATAACCCATACAGGCACTCTTGTTTCCCAAAATTTTTGTTTATCTAATGTCCTAGTTGTTCCCTCTATAAAAAGAACTTATTTTCCGTTCATCGGTTTTCACGGGAAAACAATTGTGATTTCATTTTTTTCACCTAATTATTTTTTCGTGAAGTGCCACCATATAGGCAAGATTCTATTCCAAGGGAACCTTAATCGGGACTCTATCAACTATTGGGACAATCCGGGTTTTCTCCTTTAGCGTATCACCTGTCTCAATTCAACTCTCTTGTCCGTTGGCATTATTGTTTAGGCCATGCTGCATATTCCTTTATTTCTTGCATGTTCAATAAATCGTCGGTTGTTCAACCAACTTGCTCGGGCTTGTGCATCTAGCAAGAGTCTATGCCCCTTATCCTCATCCTCCCACTTTTCATAGGTCCACGGCTCCCCTAGAATTAGTTCATTTTGACATTTGGGGCTGGCTCAGTAACATATCATGAAAACAATAAATATTATGTTTATTTTTTTTTATTATTCTCCAAATTTTCCGGCTCTATGTGTTCAACCTCAATTTTTACATATCTTCGTGGTCTTTCTAAACTTTGTTGAAAACCAACTCAATACTCGAGTTAAAACTATCCAAAGTGATTGCACCGGAGAATTTCTTTTTGCATCTTTTAATAAATTGCTACAGGAGGGTAGCATTTACAAATGGACGTCTTGTCCTCCTGGCCCTTCAAAATGGTGCGATTAAGTGCAAACACGTGCATGTTGTTGAAATGGGCCTGGCTATGATGCACCATGCATCTGTTCCCTCTTATTTTTGGGATTTTGCTTTTGAAAGTGCGGTTCACATTATCAATTGACTGCCTACTCCTGTTCGCAAGAGCGCTCCCCCTAGGAAATACTCTTTTCTAACGCATCACCCATTGAGCATCTTTGGGTTTTTGGGTCATCTTTGTGTACTCGAACCTACGACCATATGCCAAGCACAAACTAGAGCTCAAGTCACATCGATGTATTTTCTTGGGATATCCATCGATGTGAAGGGCTATCACCGCTATTCTCTACAACAACGACGGTTCTATACGATTGCAAACGCAATTTTTGATGGGATTGTTTTTCTATTTGCTGCTCCTTGTCACCGACGTATTATCAAATGTGTCTACATCGGCATCATTAGAGTTACCTCTTCATGTTCCCCCATTGATGCGTTTACAACATGATAATTCACATATGCAAGAGCCGAGGGACCGATGCATCCCATATATCGACACCTGTACACAACAATCCCACTACCTCCCCTTAGTACCTCTCCAACTCGCAACCAAAGTGCCCTCTCCTACCACCGAAACTATCCCATAGATCACAATCTAGCAGATTAGCGATTTGCCACCACGGCCGGCGCCACCCGCCCACCCCATGGTGACTAGACTTCGAGACGGCGTCATTCCTTGCCGGCATGTGCAAAAGGATCACAACTATGCACTCGCCACTTCGATAGCATCCCATCGCCACCATGTTGTTATAGTGAGGCGGTAAAAGACCCGACTTGGCGAAGCAACTATGGCCAAAGAGTACACCGCATTACTGAAAAATTAGACATGGGAGCTTGTACCATCTCCTCAAAGATTGTAAACCCATTGACTGCAAATGGGTCTTTCGTGTCAAGCTTCGTGCATATAGCTCTTTTGAACGATACAAGGCCGATTAATCGCAAAGGGCTTTCATTGACAACAAGGACTCAACTATCATGAAACCTTTAGTCTAGTGGTGAAACATGTCACGGTTTGCACGGTTCTCGCGGTTGCATTTTCACGGGGTTGGCAACTCCGGCAACTAGATGTTAAGAACGCTTTCCTCCATGATCATATCACCGAAGAAATATTCATGGATCAACTGCTAGGTTTCGTTGATCCCCACCATCCTCATCATGTACGCCGCCCGAAACGATCTCTCTAGGGCTTGAAACAAACACCCCGTGCCTGGCACCAACGTCTCAGCACTTTTCTAGTCTCAATTGGTTTTGTAGCTTCTACCATTGACTCATCACTATTCATATTGCATACAACCCAATATTGTATCTTCCTGCTCTTCCATGTCGACGACATCATTCTTTCAGGAATCCCCTACAACGCCATTGTCTACTCTGTCTCTACAAAAAGAATTTGCTATCAAAGATTTGGGTAATCTCCATTATTTTCTTGGGATTGAACTACAACGCACTGCAAATGGTATTCTTCTTCACCAGACAAAATACGCTTATGAACAAAAATGTAGGATGCGAAGCCTGTCGCCACCCCATGTGTAGCAGGCTCGAATATTCCATCTACCCATTGTGGCGAACTGTTCTCGGACCTGGTACTTTATCGTAGTACTGTGGGTGCATTTGCAGTATCTTACTCTCACTTGGCCCGACATTGCCTTCGCTGTCAATAGTGCCTGTCAGTTCATGCATGCACCCACGGAGGTCCATTGGCAGTTTGTCAAACGCATATTGCGAGCCCATTTCCTTTGAGGGTCGTTTGGGCACTGCAGCTCAAGGGCATTCAATACGAATCCGTCTTGGAAGATCTCTCTGAGAAAAGCGACCTTCTTCTTCGGTACAACCCGGTTTACAAGAAAGTACCGGTGCTTCTCCACAACGGAAGACACATCTCTGAGTCCTTGGTAATTCTTGAGTATGTCGACGAGACATGGAAGCAATACCCGCTCCTCCCACAGGATCCTTATGCAAAGGCCATGGCGCGATTCTGGGCCAATTCGGTGACGACAAGGTAATTTACCGTACACCGCATAACATTTGTTTCTCTTATGCATCACGCGTGAGGTAAATGTTGATCCCAAGAAAGAGTTGCGTCTATTTACTTCGTCAGACAATGTGGTTTTAGAGAAGTCAGAGACAAATGTAACACATTGTGTTCATCATTGGAGCTTCAAAAGTCTGTTCGAAACTAGTCACCAGAATAATGTACATACGGAGCTAAACTGACCTAAGTTGCGATCTTAAAGATTTTAATGCAAACAGAACACCCAAATGGCGCATCTGTTAAAAATCTGTTTGATGCTGGGGGAGGGAATTTTGCAGGTTCTGCCATCAATAGTTCAACGTGTAATTCACAATGCCACTAGCATATGGCTACTGGCTAGTTATTATTCATCCTGAGCTGTCATATACATATAAGCAAGCAGAATGGTGTACTGACGAAAGTGTAAAATGGCGTCACCTTGAGCTTTCGGTGAAAGAAGATGATCAACAAGAGCAATTGCGCAACTGTCTGCAAGCTGCGTAACGATGCATCTCTGCCATAATTTGATCAAACAAGGGGCATCGATTTACAGTCTAGAATGTAGTCCTCTGAGACCTATGGGATTTAGCTATCAAGCTGTAGGATTCGGCAGGATCAGGAATCTTCTCAGATTACTTCGGATCTGAAAGCGATGCCGGGCCGAACCTCGAAAATGAAAAATAACATCCCAGAATGGCATCTGAAAGGAGATGGAAAGAAACTGGAGTGTGATCAGATTCTAGCATCCAATAGTACATGACATCCGAATAATTCTTTCCGTTTCAACTCAGATATTGATAAAACCAGAGTCCTTTTGATGGAGTTGCTTGGCATTTGGAGACGCATTGCTTGGATGCAAACATTTACAATGCAATAAATCACCTGATAACTCCATTTTATATGATCATATCTTTCTAGCAACTTCTTTGAAACTAGCATTCTAGGAACCTAAAATGATACCATACGTTTCATCCTAGTTCCTCACATTGCTCTTTGCTAGAAAAATAACAAAATCCATAAACTTTGGCCTACCTAAAATGACCCAACCTTTTTTCCTTTTTTTTTTTTCAAAACCCCTCTATACAAAAAAATGACACAAATAATCCATAAACTTTGGCCTAATATGCAATGTTATCCTTGAAATTTTTATTCGTTCGATATGGTTCTCGAAGTATTTCTAAATGTTCAACCTAATCCCTTATCTTCAAAGTCGAAAGTTTTCATAATTGCACTGTTATTTGGATTTTTTTAACCCATTTCACAATTCAATAAAAAAATGATTATCTTTATATTTCTTTCAGCAACAGGCTCGATTCGGTACCATCTTGCTTTATAACGACCAAGGCTGGTAAGCCTATCGGTCCACCAAGTGGTCCGTGTACCAATAGGAGGTTGTACTTTTACTACTATAGAGATCATAAGCTAAAATATGCTTAAATATAACTACTGTAGTATGAAGACCAAAACCTCATTTAGAGTTGTATCAGGCTGATCTTCAGCTCAAAATCCAGCTGACTTCTTCCAATCTTGGCGAGATAGTCCGGTGCTTTGCTTCGCCTCTCGAAATATGTGCTTCACTTGATTATGCGTACCTTGTACAGTGAAAGTCACACAATCAAAGATGAGCGGTTTGAGAGGAACGGTAGTAGACAAGGTAGAGAGAAATGAGTTCACATCTGCAAGCGCATTCCTGCTGTTGCTGCGACAGTCCGCCATCTTAGATTCAAATCCAGACTTCATCCATCCAGCGCAAAATGTGATTGGCGTCCCCTTCTTTAACCTCTCGCGAAGATGGTAGCGACTCGGAGTTTTGTCATGTATGCGAGAAGGAAAGAGTCCAGTGACTGTTTCTATTATTATGTGGCCTCCACTGTCAAGCTCGTATTGCAAAGAACAAGCAGTTAATTTTCGAGGTTTCCTCGAGTCACCTGGCGATTTGAACACGGAACCCGAGGTTTGCATGATCATTGGAAGCTCCGAAACTCCGTGACTGGCCTCAATATTACAAGTATGACTAGTGTAGAAGTTATAGAGGATGCTTCCGATTAAGGTGTTCACAAGCGGATCAGTATCACATGTTGTATGGAGTGCCCTTCCCATTACGAATTTCTAAATACCAATTGAATTATATGTGCAAAAAAAAACAAGATGACTGCGGTTGACCAATCACCCCTTTCTCGAGAGTGACTCTCTTTAGGCTTTGTGGTTATGAAGTATCTAGAGATCATTATAACTTAGGGATGGTTCCGCCTGTCTCCCAATGAAGCGGGCTGCAAACCTCTAGAAATATTTAACGTAGGTTTGAGGCGGATGCCCAAGCGATCAGATCACATGTTGCATGGAGTGTGCTTCCCATTATGATTTTCTAAATGCTAATTGAATTATATATGCAAAAAAGAAAGATGACTGCGGCTAACCGATCACCTCTTTCTCGGGGGTGACTCCTCTCGGGCTTTGTGGTTACAAAGTACCTAAAGATCATTACAATTTGGGGATGGTTCTGCCTATCTCTTAGTGGAGCAAGCTACAAACTTCTATAATTATTTAACGTCAGTCCCAAGCCGGACCTCTACAAATCACATATTGCATGGAATGTGCTTCCCATTATGAATTTCTAAATTCCAATTCAACTATATACGCAAAAAAGAAAGATGATTGCCGTTGACTAATCACCTCTTTCTTGGGGGTGACTTTCTCTGGGCTTTGTGGTTACGAAATATCTAGAGATCATTACAACTTAGTAATGGTTTCCTCCTATCTCCCAGCGGGCTGCAAACATCTAGAATTATTTAATGTCAGTCCGAGGTCGACCTCCAAGCCCCACCTCCCCCAATTCATGTCATATTATTTTTTTTTCCATAGGGAAAATACCAGAAAGACTTACGGAAGTAAATCTTACTGCTTTCCATTAACCTTTTAAGACATGTTTAGGTATACTCAATATTCTAGTATGACTAGTGTAGAAGTTCCAGAGGATGCTTCCGATTAAGGTGCTTTTGAATTCACAAGCCGATCAGATCACATGATGCAAAGAGTGTGCTTCCCATTACGAATTTCTAAGTGCCTATTGAATTATATATACAGAAAAGAAATATGACTGACGTTGGCCAATCACCTCTTTCTCTGCCTAAGCTGGACATATGGGGCCTGTTCATTTAAAAAATGAATTATTCGATAAACATTTTCCTCAAAATAATTATTTGAATTGCTGTAAAATTACCCAACAAAAAATATTTTCATCATTATTCCATGTTAAACATTTTCGTTAACGATGACAATATTTGTTCGTTCGTGCATTCGTTTGTTGTTAAATTAGTCGGGAAGGAAAGAACATGTGTTTTGGGCACGGAACAATGAAATTCTGCATCAAAACTAAAATTTTTAGCAGCTAGTAGAGTTCATTGCTTGCATAAAGAAATACAGATTCTTTACATTTCATGCACACTGCTATTGATTTTGTTTCTCATATTTAGTCCCGTCAAATGGGTGAATCGGATTGAATTTGGGCTAGAAAACCATTTAACCCTTTTGACCCAATAAACATCTAGCGAGTCATGCTCGACCCAACTCAAACCCCAACCCATGTTACTAAAAATCCAATGACCGGCGGACGAAAAGTTTCCAACAGCAAAAATGCGAAGAATTATCAGCCATGCAATCCGAGAAATTGGAGGCGGAAAATACGAGACATTGCTCGTCGCCGTACAATAGATTTAAGACATTCGGGACAATTTTCTTCTTTGTCTTGGTAAACATTTTTACCAGTTCTTCAATTCCCCCTCTCTCTCTATCGACATTTGATTTTTTTTTTTTAGCTAATTTGAACAGCACAGCACTTAAGACTGATTCAAAGTTGTAGGCTGCATCTGTCTCTCTTCAAAGTCAACACGTGATTTAAAATTTAGAACATTCTAAAATGAGGGATTGGCAGTCACTTCTTTCGCTCTCCTTCTTACACCATTAGTTTGACTTTTTATTTGGGTCTATTCTATGTAATGTACAAATGGTGGGAGCAAGCTGTCGAATGATGAATGATGAATCGGACCTAATCAAAGCCATGGGATAATAACAAATAATAAAGCAACTTATCCTGACCGAAGAAGGCCATACATCGCCATGACTTAAGAACATACATAAAACTAAGGGATTAGTTTTAATGCACCACGTAGTCTCCACTCTCGCAACGGTATAGCCGGCGTGATTAGGTTAGAGATAATCACCGAATTATGAGATCAGTAGCACATGAATGAGTTGACTCAACTAATGACCGTTATAAACCAAATGCATTGTAAATGGGTGAAAATATGAGTTTATCTTTAAACTTGTTTATAACCCACGTATAATTAAGTTTACAACTCAAACCCATCAACAACTCATTTATTAAAGCTTGACTAACCGATATTTGACTAATTTTATTGAATATGGGTTAAAATATGGATTTTCAACCCATGTCGATACCGCTTCTCGTGTCTTGCGAATATATGTGCACATTCGCATCTTGAATTTTGCATAAAGAAAAGTGGGGAAAAAAAAGAAGAGCTTGTACTCACGTCATATGATAGGCAGAAAGTTGGATTAAATTAGGCATTCGACCAAAATTATCATTGTCATCGATAGATAAGTTTCTTTTACACCAACGCCGTTTTTCCGATCACTATAAGTATAATGATTTCTATGTCATTGTAGGATTTTGTAATTAAATTATAAAAACTACTAGCCTAACAATAATGTCAATTATTTCGACCACACGATTTCTCAATCAATGAATATTTTGTACAAAACACGCAATGATGATATATGAATTTACAGTTGAGATTCTACCATTCCGACAATGCCATCATAAAAGCATTTCCCTTGAATTATCACTATGTCCACAAATATCTCTCTATCTAAACCAAACACCCTCCTATGGCCTCCACTGCACCACCACAATCTCTCTCTCCTCCGAACAACACCGACCTCCAAGCCCTCCTCGACGCTGCACGGCCTTTCCTGCGCGGCGAGCTTGAGGTCGTCGACCCACGCCTCCCCTCCCTTGTGGCCACCCTCCGCTCGGCCGGTGCTGGGGAGTGCTGGCACAAGAACGGCAGCTTCCTCGACCACCTCCTCGCCATGTACCGCATCCTTCGCCTCTGGGGGGCCCCTGACGCCGTCTCCCTCTGCGGCCTCTACCACTCCGCCTACTCCAACTCCCACGTCGACCTGGCCATTTTCGAACCCAACACCAGCCGTGACGTCGTCCGCAGCCACGTCAGCAATGCCGCCGAGCGCCTCATCCACCTGTTCTGCACCGTCCAGAGGCCAACCCTTATCCTCGATGACCTGCTCTTCCGCTATGATGACTCGGAGCTCATCGAGCACCTGAAGCTCTCAGAGGCGTCTCTCCGGAACGCCAAGGGGAAGGGAGTGTTCAAAGGCGACGAGGCGTGGCGGGAGAAGGTCCAGTCGCTGTTGCCTGCCGAGGGGATAAGGGTGAAGCACGTAGACACGGGAGAGGACGTGCTCGTTTCGAGGAGGGTGGTGGCGGTTTTCTTGATGATGACCATGGCTGATTTCAGCGACCAGTTCTTCGGGTTTCAGGTGACGGTTGTCATGTTCATGTCATCGTACTCGGATTATTCATTACTATTGCTGTTAGTTTCTCTCGGTAATCTTGTTCTGATGAGAAATTGACTCCGTCTACTTTTTCAGGACATGCTGTTGGAGAACAGCGACGGGCGGTTGGAGTTCACCGGGAACAATTTCTGGGCACTGTGGCCCGGGGACGGGAAGCCCGGGCTCTGGATGAACTCGGTATCGAGGATGGCCGCGGTCTACATGCTCGCGGTGAGGGAGGAAGAGATCTTCATGCTCGACAAGAGGAAGAGCAAAGGCAACGCCGACTCCGAGCAGCAATCAGCAGAGCGGGACGAGGACATCGAGCTCGTGGTGCCGCCGGTGTTCGAGTCCTGCACGCGGGTGCTCAGCGCGAGGGACCAGATCGATGCGAGGGACAAGTACTGGGAAGCAGTGAGCGACATGAGCAAATTTGAAGGGGCCGAGCATTACGAAGCCGTGGAGCGGAGTCTGAGGGAAAGCGTAGAGAAGAACCCGTTCGTCGGGGAGCCGCGGGTGGTGCTGGGGCAGCTATATCTGGGGAAAGGGCGGTACAATGAGGCGGAGAGGGAGGCGGAGGCCGGGCTGAGGCTGCTGCTGGGGTGGGGGAGTTCCTGGGACAAGAGGATGCCTTGGCAAGCGTGGGTGTCCTGGGCGAGGGTCCTGCTCATGAAGGCCAGAGAGAGGTCGTGGCCTAACACTTCTTTCGGGATTCTCGCTTTAGGGCTCGTGAGGTGATTTGATTAGGTCGTGACGGGGTTGTTGACCCGAGTAATGGCGAGGTGGGGGCACGATGGAAAAAATTGTGCAATAAGCCTTATTCAGAATACCATAAACTTTCTAATTGTGTTACTTTAATCTCAAATTTTTTACGATTTATCAATTTAGTCCTAACTCTTTTGAATATTTTAGTCCTAAACATTTTATTTGAGTAATTGGCAAGAAGTACTAAATTGGTAATTCATGAAATGTTTAACTTTACTTAAAAATGAAAGTTTGACAAATGGAAGTGAATAGGTTTAGGATCTTTGACAATTTTCCCAGTCTTATTCAACCTAAACTTTCTAATTGTGTTAATTTAATCTCAAATTTTTTACGGTTTGTCAATTTAGTCCTAACCCTTTTAATAATTTGCCAATTAATCTCAAATCTTTTAACAATTTGTCCATGTAGTTCTTCCGGTTAGCTATCCAAATAACGGGTTTATGAATAAATTGACAAAGTGTCAAAATATTTAAGATTAAATTGGCATAAACGAAAGATATTTCAAAGCTAAATTAGCAATTTGCTAGAAGGTTTAGGATAAAATCGGCACAATTGAAAGGTTTATGATTGAATTGACCATCTGCACAATAAGTTTAGGACTTTTTGGACAATTATTTAGAGCGGGGATCTAGAGAAAAGCTTTTATTGCGCGTGTGCATCTTACCATTTATCGCGATAGCGAGTCCTTCTCTTTCTTAGTTGGTGTATGAATAAGGGGCGATACTTCATATCTTCATGCCCCAATCTTCATCTTTTAGCTTCTAATGAAATTTACGGGTTCCATATTAGGGCGTGCTTATTTCGGTGAAAGTATTTTTTGAGAATTAATTTTCTGGATTTTCACTCATTCGGTTCACCGAAAATGGCTACACTTTTCAAACAACGGAAAGTTTATGTATAAAATTAGAAAAGTGAATTTCTAAATCTAAAAAGGTGAGAACACTTTTCGAAAATTGCTCATCTCGAATATTATTATATTTTTAATATTTTATTTACAAATATTTTTATTTGTTAATTTTTTTTTTTTTTCTTTCTTGTACTGCCGGTCGCCGCCACGACGGCAACCAGCCATAGACGAGGGACTAGCTCGGCCTTGCCAGATTCTGATTATCCGAACCTTGCCATCCTCGGGGAGCTCGTCCCTCGCTCGATCGGCGAGTCACCGAACACCTCCATCTTCCCTCAGCTTCTAGAACACAAATCGGCAACAAGGATGACCAAAAGTTGGAACACGCACTTGAGCACGGTCCAAAGAAGGCACGCGTCTTCGTGAACTCAGAACCAGCGATGCCCCGACGCTGAAGCTCTTTGTTCGATTGACACGTCTTCTCCGATCGGCTCTTCTCTAAGGTCGAGTCGTCAACCTGTGGCGAGGCCTGAAGCTCGCCCACGGCCGGTGAGCTTATCCCTCACTTGTGGTTGGTCGTCGGCCATTGCCATGGCCTGCAATAAAAGAAAGAAAAAAAAAATAAAGGAAAAAAAAAAAAATGAAAAATATTTAAAAATCTTGATTTTTTTTTACTCAAATAAAGTCACGAGATTCAAACACCAAAAAATATTTTCGGTCGAATATCACAAAACAAAACAAAAACTAATCATTTTTTTTAGAAATGATTTCCCAGAAAGTATTTTAAGTTTTTCCCCAACCAAACACACCATTATATTATAGAGAGCAAAGCGTGGTTGCCAAGTAACACATGAATTTCACTTTTTGTATGAATCTTGCAGTTCTCGAAAGTCAGAAATCAACTTTTATATGATCTTCATTTTAGAAACAAGATTTTGGGTGTTCGACTTGGGACTTTTTGTAAAAAGGATGTTAATTTTTTTTTTTTTTTTTATTTTTTTTTTTTTTTTTTTTTTTTTTTTTTTTTTTTTTTTTTTTTTTTTTTTTATTTTTTTTTTTATATATTTTTTTTTTTTTTTTTTTTTTTTTTTTTTTTTTTTTTTTTTTTTTTTTTTTTTTTTTTTTTTTTTTTTTTTTTTTTTTTTTTTTTTTTTTTTTTATATTTTTTTATTTTTTTCCCCCCCCCCCTTTTTTTTTTTTTTTTTTTTTTTTTTTTTTTACGTAATTGTTTTTTTTGTTTTTTTTTTTTTCTTTCTTCCTTTTTTTTTTTTTCTTTTATTTTTGTATCTTTTTGGCGTTTCACAACAAAGGAGAAGCAAATCAGAAGTAAATTGTGAAAAAGAAAATTGGGATAAAAAATTTTAAAGCGAGAAGTAAAAACTAGATTTTAGGTCTGGGTGTCAACATGGGCGTAGGTTAATTTTCCTAGTGCTAAATATCATAAGCTAAGTGCATTAGTTCATTTTTAAAGCTACCGTTTTAGTTGGACGGGCAGCCTCAAGCCGGCCCATGGGTTGAACCGATTACCCAATTGACCGACCCGGTAAAAAGGTACCACCCTTGTCCGGGTTGTCCCCTCTTCTGCTCCTGAAGTTCGTAGTAACAGACATCGGAGAGACGGAAGCTGACGACCCCTCGACCATTCACGGCGACATGTTTGGACTCTCTTACGGCGAGCTCTTCCTCTTGATCGGAGCAACCGCTGCCCTAATCGGTCTCTCTCTCTCTCTCTCTCTCTCTCTCTCTTACACATCCATAAGCGCGCAATGCTTTTACGTTCGTCCTCTCCGTTTCTGCGGGTGACGCGATGAGTTGAGTTTTCAGCGGTGAACTGTTGACAGGACCCAAGGACCTTCCGATCATAGCAAGAACCGCGGGCCGGTTGGCGGGTCAAGCCATCGGATACGTTCAGTTAGCCCGGGGGCAGTTCGATTCCGTCATGCAGCAGACTCAAGCCCGTCAGGTTGTTCCTTCTCCTCGTGGATACCATTGTCTCCGCCAGGCGTTTCATTGAGATTTTGTATCGATTAATGGTTCGATAGATAGCAATTATCCGTTCGTTTGTTTCTAATCCGCGATATAGTTTTTGGGAGGTTTGACAAGGTAGAGACCGTCAATCGAAGTGTTGATAAAACTTTTGGAATTGCTCGCCGATGTACATTGTGCGAAAGACTAGGAGTTCCAATCTGTTGATTGAGCGGTGCACGGTTGGGTTTTTGAATTTGAATTGAAGTGTCCAGTTTAGCATCGAGCGCATAAACTGGAGCTTGTGAAAAAGAGGCTACATTGCTGAGAAAAAAAATACCATTTTTTAAGGATGTCGGATGGTCTTTAGTGGAACTGTTCGGCTGCTACTTAGGCTGGGATGTTTTTCGCTCGCTTACCATTTTACTTGGACAATCAGGTGCACAAGGAGCTACAGGACACAATAGCCCAGTTGGAAGCCATACGCCATGAAGTCAGAAGCATATCTTTCATGAATCCTGGCCCGTTGACTCGAAGGCTGGTGGATGATCCAAGCAACACCTCCATTAGCAGCGGTAATTTTTTATGATTGTTTGCTGAAAGCTGGTTGTTACAATTATTACGCATCTCTGCTTCTCATGTTTTCTCTCTTTGGGTATATAGGTGACAAATTGCCCAAGGCACCTACCGAAGGAGATACGCAGACGACTAACTTCACAAAGGTTTTGTCTTGCCATGTTTTTGTTTTCATCATTTTTCATTGCAACGTTGAATTGGCACTGAAATATTGAACTTTTTATAGGATTTCGGTGCTGCTGGATCAGACCTAACTAATATGCATAGCCAGGCAATAAAATATGCGAAGTTGGCTGCATCACCGGCCATAAGGTCTGGTTCACCACAAAGCAGTACTAAGGCAGACAGCGTTGATGATGAATCTGGTATTCCTACCGTTTTGCCCGTGTCAGCTGAAACTGCCGGTTTATTGCCAAAGAGGAAAGGTAACACATCTGTCAGGTTCAGTCATTGTATAATATTCTACGGCCTTTGTCAGGGGTTTGGGCAATGAATTTGAAGGAATTTTTTACTGGCCTCCTGGATAAATTGAAGACTTGTTCTAATCAAGAAAGAAATATTGGAGTTGTTCTGGTCATATGCTGCTTAAATTTTGTCGCTTAAGTTGATCTCTAATATTGGGCAGACGATGTAAAAGGATCTGACATTGTGTTGGAGGCTATGTTGGAGGCAGAGGTGGCTCGCAATGCAAAAGAATTTTTCTCTCAACCCCAGAATCAAATGAAATATGAGTGAGAAGGTATTTATCCAGGTCTGCTGTTGCTCTTAGTTTCTTGAGGAGGAAGAGTTATTACTCATACCGATTCTCCAATTGGTGGGTGGATGTTGTTCAATTCATGCTGCTCATATACTCGCTTCAGTCTTTTCTTCCTACGTGCCCTCTTAATTCCACAAATTACATGATAATCGATTGATGGTTAGTATGTCTGTGCACTTGCATATGATATATAGAACTTAATGTAAGAATTGGTTGGGGATGAGATAGAGACTTCATGATATTGAATCTTCAAAATTATTAGTGGAGGATGAGTGCATGCAATTTTTTACCTACAAAATTTCCATGTATGGTCATATCTGTGATAAGTATATAGATATAGATGCGAAAATGCATGCAAACGTGTTGGATAAACCTTCTTCTGGAAGACGATTCCATTCCCCAAAATAAATTCGGCATATTTGGTGCTTACCTTCAGTTTTTCTGCGTCACTCTTGTATGATGGTTGAAAGTGATTTGCCCTTCCTTCCCAGTACCCAAAATTTTGACATCCTTTGACATGCCAATCCCAACAATGCTGTGCCCAAAGTGAAAGGATCATTTTCGTGGTTGTGGGTGCAAAGAAATTGTATATTCAGGGAGCATCGTCGTCTCCCTCTCTCAAAATTGCCATTGGCAGGAGTGTGGAACTCTTGAGAGTGCCTTTTACAACCCCTTGGTTATGTTATCTGTCCATGTCTTGAGGTTCTCAAGGCTGGACTTGCTGGACGAGCGACGATATGGACCAAAGAATGGAGGATTTTCAATTCCACCATGTTTTCGTGATATTGTAGATTGGGGAAAAAACCATGAATCCACGAAGGGCATAAATCATTTGTTTCATAGCTCAGATGAGTGATTGTTTCGTTCCTCCTTTTGTGTGTGTTACTCCTCCATGAAGCTTTTGCCCCATTCTTCAGTTATGACAGTTCTCATCTATGTCCTCTATGTAGTTATTGTAATGAGATTGCAGAAACTCTGAATGAATTTATCCCCTTCCCAATTGCACTTTAAAGATAGACTTGTGTGGATAACGACACCATAAGTACGGCCCTCATTTGAGGGCCACAATTTTTATTTGAATCACTAGAGGGTCATAATTTTTATTTGAATCACTTGAGTGCCATAACTTCTAAAAAAATGTATTCACTTGAGTGTCATAATCAATTTTCGATCGATTAATTGAGTAACACGGACGTGGCATCACATTTTCTAGTGAATATTTTTAAGAAGTCGTGGTAATCAAGAGATCAATTGAAAAGTTGTATGGTATTCAAATGAGTTCTGCACGCAAATTATGACACTTGAGTAATCAAAAAAAAATTATGTCATTTAAGTAGGCGCCGTACGAAAGTTATAACACTTGTGGTGTCTGTTTTTCCATGGTCCGTTTTTCCAAATGTGTGGGAAAACGTGTGGGAAGATGAAATTCAATTTCATTTGAAAACTAATGTCGCACTTAAAACAAACTAACCACCATGATTGCTTTAAGCTTTTGGGAAAGTAGAAACGAATAAAGCAGCCGAATTCGTTTTTACAAAAAAAAAAATTGGCATTCCCTTTTTTCTCCCATTTTTCCGTCAGCCAAATCCCTAAAAAAACTTAACTTCTGATTGTAGGATAAACTATGAAGGATGAAGCAGACGAGTCCAAATCACGGATGGCCGAAACCTCGCCTCCCTCTTTTCTCCCGAAATGTGAAGTCACATTAGTCATGAATTGATCCAGAGGAATCAGAAACGATGTGATCTGGATTTTGCTGAATGGGAATTGTCATTTTTAGCTCATACTGATGGTCTATTTTTACATATTAGCGTCATCCACCACGTCAGACGCCATTTAGTTTGCATGGACAGTAAAATTAAAGATTAATATTACGAAAAACTCTAAATTGATATGTCTACGATAAATTTATTTGAAATTAATTTTCTGATCGCCAAAAATCTCGAATTGATACACCTGTGACAAATTTACCCTCATCGCGTTCCGTTAAAGTTTACCGTCAAATCACGGAAGTGGATGGCATATGGCAATTAACGGATATACTACTTTGGAGATGTACTAGTTTAGAGTTTTTCGTGCTATTAACCCAATTTAATATAAAAGAACGGTGGTTAAATTCGTCATAGGTGTACTAATTTGGTGATATGTGGTGATCAAAAAATTAATTTAAGGTAAATTTATCATAAATACACTAATTTGAGATTTGTTGTGATATTAACCCAAAAATTAACCAGATTTTTGTCCCTCCACTAAAAGTTTATGAGGTTTATGAGTAATTGGCTCATTCAATAAGCGGTGAAATTTTGTCATTCAGGTGAAAATTTGTGGAATTTTTTTTTTTTTTGGATACGGCCTTTTTCGGCTCTATCATTTAATCCAAGTAGTAAGTACAAAACGGGTCTTCAAGTTCATAAATTATGATCTCTCTGCAGCATTTCTCGATAAACTCAAGGCCTCCGGAAAGATAGTCACCAACAAAAACAAAAAAAAAACAAAGCTAGACATCCATGTGAAAGGGTCCCTTCAAAGGTTGAAGTGAATCATATGATCAAACCAAGGACATGGCAGAGGAGGTGAAACTGTTCAGGACATGGTCAAGCCCCTATGCTTTGAGGGTCGTCTGGGCACTGCGGCTCAAGGGAATCCAGTACGAAACCGTCCTGGAAGACGTCGCCGAGAAAAGCGACATTCTCCGTCGGTATAACCCGGTTTACAAGAAGGTGCCGGTGCTTCTCCACAATGGAAGACCGATCTCAGAGTCCCTGGTAATTCTCGAGTACGTCGACGAGACATGGAAGCAACACCCGCTTCTCCCGCAGGATCCTCATGCAAGGGCCATGGCGCGATTCTTGGCCAAATTCGGCGACGACAAGGTAATTCATCAGATGCTCCTTAGCATAACTGGCGCATGGATGACAGTATCGAAAAGATATATGAAACTGAACTGGCCTCAATTGGATTAAAGTGCAGACATAACTGGCTCATCTACGTGATAATCTGTTTGTTTTTTTTGGGGGGTGAATTTTTGCAGGTTATGCAATCGATATGGACTGCTTTTTTTAAGCGAAGGCAAAGAGCAAGAAGCAGCTCTTGCAGAGACAAGTGAGCACCTGCAGAAGCTGGAAGGAGAGCTTAGAGGGAAAAAATTCTTCGGCGGAGACAGCATCGGATATCTGGACATCGCATTTGGATGGTTGGCCAATCTGATCAGGGTCTTGGAGGAGACATCCAGCCTCAAAGTGGTAGATTGTGAGAGGTTTCCACTCCTGTTTGCATGGTTGGAGGATTTCTCAGATGCTCCAGTAATCAAAGATTGCTGGCCGCCCCATGACCAGCTCGTCCCCAAGTTCATCGCTCTTCGTCAACTGCATCGCGCAAGATCGTCATCGACTTGACCCATTTCCTTTTGCTGGAGGGTGTTTTGAGACTCATGTTACAGTCAATTTTCCATCTTCTTATGCCAGAATGATGTGCTGTGCTTGCTTACTAAACTTTTGAATCCGTTTTCCTTTCAACTGTGAAAGGGTCTGATGTGTTTCTATAAATGCAGTAGTTTCCCCTGAGACTATGCTAGAGATAAAATTGGCAATGGACAACTGTATGTCTCTTACCATTCTCGGATCGAATAAGGCGGAACAATTTATAGAGTTGAATGTAGTTCTCTGAGACCCAGAAGATTCAGCTATCGAACCGTAGAATTAGGTATCTTTCTCAGACTAACTTCAGATCTGAAAGCGATGCCGCGCTGAACCTCGAAACTGAAAAAACAACATCCAAGATCCCGTGAAAGACATTTCAACAATGACACCAGACATACAATAGAAGATGGCAAAGATTGATAAATAAAAAGAGTCCTATTGATGAAGTACCCTGGCATTTGAAGACACATTGCTTGGATGCAGGGCATTTCCAGTGCAACAACTCTGCCAAGCAATTCAAATTCTTTAAAACTAGCATTATGTCCTTGAAAATTTTTCTAGGATTGCCACTTTAACATTAGGAACAGACAAGGCTAGCCTATACGAAAAGAAACTAGAAAACATAAAATAAAGAAGGACAAAGCAAGACATCCCATCCATGTGGTTCCAATGTAGACAATCAGGACAAAAGGAGAATCTTCGCAAGACCAGGTACGACGAAGAGTAAGCATCTGTCAAAGATGACTGTTAAGTACAGGAAGGCTTATTGTGTTAGAAAGGGTGCCTTCGAAGGTTGAAGTGGATCATCATATGATCAAGCTGACGAAATGTCAGAGGAAGTGAAACTATTCAAGACGTGGTCGAACCCATTTGCTTTGAGGGTCGTGTGGGCACCGCAGCTCAAGGGCATTCGATACGAATCCGTCCTGGAAGACATCTCCAACAAAAGCGACCTCCTTCTCCTGTATAACCCGGTTTATAAGAAGGTGCCGGTGCTTCTCCACAGCGGAAGACCAATCTCAGAGTCCCTGAACTCTCGAGTACCTCAACGTGACATGGAAGCAAGTCCCGCTTCTCCCGTGGGATCCTTATGCGAGGGCCACGGCGCGATTCTGGGCCAAATTTGGAGACGAAAAGGTAATCGATCATGCGCCGTACAGCATTTGTTTCTCTTATGCCCGTGCACCTGGATCATTGTTGATCACAGGAAAGAGTCGTGTCTGTTGACTTCATCCGATTATGTGGTTTAACAGAAGTCGGAGACTATGTTACGCATATGATAGATCATACGAGCTTCGAAAAGTTTATTCGAATCGAAACTCCTCACCGAAATAGTGTAAAATCAGAACTAAATTGACGAAAAGTTTGATGACATGTTTCTTTTAAGTTTTCTTAAGGTTGGGATGCAACATAACATCCAGTGGGTGGGGTGGGGGCTTTGCAGGTCATGCCATCAATGAGGACTGCTCTTATGAGAGAAAGAGCAAGAGGCAGCCCTTGCAGAGGCAAGTGAGCACCTGCAGAAGCTGGAAGAAGAGCTTAAAGGTAAGAAGTTCTTCGGCGGGGACAGCATCGGGTATCTGGACATCGCACTCGGATGGTTGGCCAATCTAAACAGTCTTTGAGGAGATGTGCAGCTTCAAAGTGGTTGATGGTGAGAGGTTTCCACTTCTACTTGCGTGGTTGGAGGAGTTCTCAGAAGCTCCAGTAATCAAAGATTGTTGGCCACCCCATGACAAGCTCATCCCCAAGTTCATTGCTCTTCGTCAAGCGTATTGCGCGACATCATCGTCACCGACTGACCTATTTTCTTTTGTGGGAAGGGTGTTAAGACTTCTGTTACTGTCAATTTTCACCTTCACATTCCAGAGTGATATGCTGCGCCCATACTGATCCGTTGAAACAGTTACAAAGTGTAATTCACAAAGCCACAAAGAGAACAGTGTGCCGACCAAATGGTGTAAAATGACATCCCGTTAGCGACGACTGAAGATCGAAATAACACCTCGACAGCAATTATGGAACCTGATTAGTGATTTAGTAGGTCGAACATGATAATCTCGCCACATAGTTCCTACTTCCTCCAAACAAGCAAGAAAACCAAGAGAAAACCGATATAACAACTAGGCAATATTGTACAGTCAACTAACATCATTCAACAGCAGCAAAATCTTATGACAGTAGACACTATGTTGGAACTTAGAACAATTTGTCTAAGGAAAAAACTTATCATGCAGTACTATTGCGAAGATTGCTAAACCGCTGCGGCCAAAGCACACATCGAGACGGGATTGTGATTGCAAGCATTATCCGAGTCCCGACCGACCAGATGAAAAATCCACAATATGCAGGTTAATGGTTGAACTAATAGACTCCTTGAGTTATCCGCTTGTGACGGTCCTCATCATTGATTCGGGTTAAATACGTGGACGCCCGCCCGCCCGGCAGTCAGAATTGCCATCTTCCTAACGATTTCCCCAACTACAATCTCGGGAAAGCTGAGATTGCTGATCCACCCGCATTCTTTCGAAGCTGGAAATAAAGAAACTTGAAGAAAATACTCCCCAGCTAAAACAACTGTGCAAGAAGATTATTTCTGCTTGATGTGTAACTATTATCTCTCTGCCTTTTTTTTACCAAACAAGGCACATTCATTTATGGTCTTGAGTTGAATGTAGTTCTCTCAGACCCAGAGGATACAGCTATCAAACTGCGGGATTAGGAACCATGCCAGGATAACCTCAGATCTGAAAGTGATGTCGGGCTGAAGGCTTCTTTTGATCACGTGGGACTTTTTTTTCGGAATTTGTCGTTGAAGGGCACTTGAGCGGTCGTTTTTCTCCGATTTAGCACTTAAGTGAACCCGCAAGAAGTTTTGACACTAAAAAGAGTATCGGACGAAAGTTATAGCACTTCTAATATCCTTATTCCTTCAAAAGTTGAATTGAATCATATGGTCAAACCGACGACATGGCAGAGGCGCTGACACAGTTTAACACATGGTCGAGCGCATTTGTTTTTTAGGGTAGTTTGGGCACAGCAGCTTAAGGGCATTCCATACGAATCCCTCCTGTCTTTTGGTATAAACCGATTTATATGAAGATCACACGTTTCTTTAAGATTTGAATGCAAAAACAACATCCAAATGTCTCTTTAAGAGTCTCTTTTTTTTCTTTTAGGTTGGTGGGTGTGGAATTTTGAAGGATATGCCGTCAATATGGACTACTTTCATAAGCGAAGGCCAAGAGAAAGAAGCAGCTCTTGCAGAGAGGCAAGAGAGCACCTTCAGAGAAGCTGGAAGAAGAGCTTAGAGGTAAGAAGTTCTTCGGCGGAGACAACATCGGATATCTGGACATCGCACTTGGATGGTTGGCCGCTTCATGACAAGCTAATCCCCAACTTCATAGCTCTCGTCAAGTGTATCGCGCGAAATCGTCGCCGACTTGACCTATTTCCTTTTGTTGGAGGGTGTTAAGACTCCGTACTACTGTCAATTTCCATCTTCATATTCCAGAATGATATGCTGCGGTTGCTTACCGATCTTTTGAATCAATTTTCCCTTCAACAATGGCATAGTTCTCTATTACTACACGCAAAATAGTTTGCCCCGAGTGCATGCCAGAGACAAAATTGAATGGATTCTGTTTGCTAGTTTTGGACGGGAAACAATCGATCAGTTCAAAGTGGAGTTCACAAAGCCACTAGCACGACAATCGCTTGAAAATTCAAATCACGCCTTGAAAGCAAATTACGGAGCTTTGTCTAGTGATTTGTAGGTCGAACATGTTAATTTAGTCCCAGAGTTTCTACTTCCTCCAAATAAGCAAGAAAACCTTGTAACAGAAGATTCAATTGTGGAACTCAGAACATGTACAACTCCATCATTCTACCACCAAGGGGTGACAAGCTCAATTATGCCCCAAAACCATATTGATTAGTCGATACAGAGCATGTTCTGAATGTAACACAACCCTAAAATAAGAGAGACCTAAGGACAAGCACGATGAGCCCTTGTGTAGCAAACTTGACAGTTTGCACAACAATTTTCTAAACAATTTTCAAAACAAACATGCTGAGCAAAGATGATCTGACAATTTGTAAGATTGTGCTTTACAATTGATAAATAGTCCAATCCGTAGCTGAAGGGCTCAAAGAGTTTCATCTACAAATAGAGGCCTCGACATTGTCCAATCCAATTTAATTTGCTACATAGAGGCCTCCACTAAACAATATTAACTGAATCTAGGATGCTATACTCTTTCCTGAGACCTTCACATGGAGAACTCACTTCACAAATGGGACCCCGGAAATAACAGTTTGGGCGTATTCCTCATACTCTCGCCCAAAGAATTGTTTTAAGAAAAACTCTTCATACGGTATCCGTTTTGCGAAGAAGTGCCAAACGACTGCGGTGAACGCAAGCATTGACACGGGATTGCACAGCATTATCTGAGTCCCGACCGACCAGATGAAAAATCCGCAATATCCAGGATGACGGATGAACCGATAGATTCCGTGAGTTACCAGCTCGTGATGATCCTCATGATATATTTTGATCAAATGCGTGAACGCCTGCCCAGCAGTGATAATCGCCATCTTCCTAATGATTTCCCCAACTACAATCATGGCTAAGCCGAAATTGCTGATCCACCAGCATTCTTTCAAAGCTGGAAATACAGAAACTTCAAGAAGATACTCCACCAGCGAAAAGAACATTGCAAGGAGATAATTTCGGCTGATCAAGAGGGACTTAAGAGTTACATTTGATCTTCCATGAAAGGCGACTGCAAGGATAAACTCAGACCCATGAAAGAAGATGATCGACAAGAGCAATTGGGACAACTGTCTGCAAGCTGTGTAACTAAATATTTCTGCCATTTTTTTATCAAACAGGACGCATCAAGTTATAGTCTTGAATGTAGTCCTCTGAGACCCAGAGGATTCAGCAATCAAACTGTAGGATTAGGAAACTTTGCAACATAACTTCAGACCTGAAAGTGATGACAGGCCGGACCTCGAAGCTGAAAAATGGCATCCAAGATCCTTCGAAAAAGATTTCAACAATGATATCTAAAAGGAGATGGGAAAAACGAGTGTTAGGTTATAAAGAATCTGATTCTAGCATTTAATGGTACTTCTGTGTTTATGGCACAAATACATCCAAATAACTTTTTCCTTTTTTTAACTCGGATATTGACAAAACCCAAGTCTTTTTGAAAGAGTTGCTACGCATTTGGAGACACACTGCTTGGATGCAAACATTTACAATCCAATAGATCACCTGATAACTCCACTCTATCAGTGATCGTATCTGTCTAGAAATTCAAATTTGCTAAACTAGCATTATCTCCCTGAAAATTTGTCGAGGTATGCCACTTGAGATGGAAAGATACAAACGCCCTTCTAACTGGTATACAACAATGGCTGGCTCATAGAAAAAGAAAATAAACTGTGAAAGTAATCTCCCTTAGTAGACAAAACGTAACCTTAATATGGATCCATACTTTCCACCACATTCTGAGCGGGCACAAAACAATCATCTCCCAGCATAACAAACGTTACAAACCAATAGCATCCAAGCACCAGCACAGCAAGTTTAAATTAATCACTGTAACCAGCGACGCTGCAATAGAACCTAGAGTGAAAACTGTCCTACAATATATGAAGTTTAGCTTTAGTTTTTAAAACACCGTGCCACAATAGCCTCTAAAGACGACACGGTATCCTCTTCAATGTAATAATACACTTTACTTAGCGATTCAGAACAATGCATCTAAGCTAGACGAGATCAAAAGCACAGCCAGGCAGATTTTCACGCGAATCAAGTTCGTATCGACAGTTAGGTAAGATCAGCAGATGTCATCAGGAAATCATACACCACCGGAACGACAATCAAGCCATAGCCGACGAGAAACGACGGTACGAAATCAATCCAGCTGCGGAATCTGCCATTGGGTTTCGCCAGTTTCGTTATAGCTTTCGGAGTCCGAGGGACTACTAGAAAAAGGGCATGAGCGAAGCCCTCAATCAAGCAATAACAAAGCATACAAACGAGCTCGTTGAAGCAAATTAGAGCGGAAAGCACGCACCTTACCAGTGAAAGTGAGGAATTTGACATGACCAGAGCTCGAAAAAGCCCCGAAAGGAGCAAACTTCAACACGGATTCGCAGCAAGAAACCCTCCACGACTCCAGGCAAAACAAAGGGATTGAGCCGACAAAAACCGATAGAGGTTCTGGGCTGCAACGGAAGGGAAGGATTTGAGGCTGCACAGAGAAGAAGAGAGGGCAGTGGTGACTTTAAAAGTCGCAGAAGATACCGGAAGGACCGATAACAGGTTAAGATGTTCTCGAGATGCAAAGAGTAAAGTGCAGTACAGTTGAATTTCTCTATTATCTTCCCTTCTTCTTTTTGGTTTTTTTTTTTTTTTTGGTTCTGTATTTATAGCAAAAGGTCGTCATGCGACAGATTTCCCTGCCTGCTGGCTTAAGCACAAAAGGCACAAATGATTCTTCCAAACCACGTAATTGAATCATGAAATGCCTTAAATGAATACGAAAAGGATTATCAGTTTTTTTGTATTCCCAGAGCCGAAAAATGCAATGTTAATCATTAATCTTCTGTTTGTTTTCGATTTTTCTGTCCTTAAATATGGTTAAAAAGAAAAAGGAGGCCCAAAATCAGTGTCGCGAGCAAGGCCGATTCCAATGATGATGCATCGATGGGTAGATAGAGGCATTAGAGTCGAAATGTGAAAGATTAGATATCGCAATGAGAGAGAGGGGGAGTATATTATGAAATTGGTGTAGGATTAAAATGTGGTCTATGGTTGAGCTAGGCTGGTTAGTGATTTACACTCTTCCATTTTTTGTATTTGCTGCGGAATCAATTAATCTACGTTAAGAACCGAGATTCTACTCAATATCCATGCCACAATTCGAGAACTTAATCAAGAATTTAGATCTACTCAATATCCATGCCACAATTCGAGAACTTAATCAAGAATTTAGATCTGTTTTACTTAGAATTGTCCTAATCAAATTGTATATTAAGGTGAATCGACTATTTTTTTTTTTTTTTGGGGTCGAAGAATCGACTAATTGGCCCGATGCTAAGCATGATTAATGTACCTACAATGTCGATCAAGTTTCATTGCTGTTGTTCCTTAGCTTCTACACATTCGTAAAGGCTTAGTAGTTCTTATTTCCCAAGCCACTTCCTTTAAAATCTGTCGGCCACGTCTCCTAAGCCGTTTGCACTTTCCGAAAAAGGTGACAGCTTGTTTGAAGATTTTTCAAGTCATTTTGCATATCATCGTCCTTGGTGTAATGTACGCTGTTAATCGACTTCTAAATAGCTAATAACTTACCCATGTTTAGAAATCATTTTAGAACTAGCCAAACCAAATGGTCCCTTTGGTTAAATTAAATTAAATCTAATCTAATGGCAGGCACCTTTTCATTTGTATAGGACGATCCAAGATTCTCGAGGCCACCGACTCCGCAACAGAAAACAATTGATCCTCTTTCCCATGAAGCCGTGCAAAGTCCGGTGCGTCCAGCCCGAAAGACATGGCAGGCCTCAATCGCTAACTAGTTACTATAGCAGTGCCATACCCTCACTTTGAACCGAGGTTCTCAACTTCTGTCCAGTTTACATGCTTCGTCAGTCAACACATTACATGTACCATTCCCAGAATATGTGTCCTAGCCCGTACCCAAAACCTCTCATGAAAAGGGAATACAAAATATGAGCGTCATGAGGAATGGCAATCAGAATATTGCACCAACTCCGAAACTCCAGGAATAACTGCACCAGAATAAGTTTGTAAACTCAGAGGGAACACCGACCTCAGCCTTGAACCTTTGACGTAAAATGCTCCCAACTGAAGAGACTGCCCATTGTGAATGAGCAGGTCAGTTTGATTCAAAGTAATAGTATCTCCACTAGCAAGACCACTGCAGAGATTTCGATTTAGAGGGTGGTCGTATCGACCATGGCTTCCAGTATTTTCCTCTCTAGTTCAGATTCATCAATCCACATGGAGCTTTTCCGGCACAACAGCTCACGGGCCTCTTTCTTCTTATCTTCCCTTGATTTCTCCTTCATCCTCCAGTTTTCAAGTTTCTCAGCCCTCTCTTTCATCTGTGTTCAGGTTATTTGGTTAAGTGCATCATGATCCGAGTTTCTACCAAAAAGGGGAAAAACAAGGGAGAAGGAAAGGAAAGAGAATTGGCTTTTAAGAGAATAGCAAACACATTAACAACTACACTGCAACTTCACAAGCAACAGAAATATTGTGTGTGGGGAAAGAGCTCGACAATAGCTTTCTTGAGAAGCACAAAAAGAAGAAACACTGCCATGTCCTAGACTACACTTCCATAACTGAGAAGTTACTTCAGGAACCTATAAGTGTAATAGGTTTTTCCGTTTCCACAATCCACTGATGCATAGTCTGATGAACCAAATGAAATGAGAAGGAACAGTTCAAACAAAATAAGCCACCCTCCTTACTCGACACTATGGTCAACTGCAGGTTCAACAACATTTCTTAAAGCTTCATTCATGTACCCTATAACCCTACCATCACTGTCCCAAAAAAGAAATACCCATGTCGTCATTGTCATTTCTGCTCACCATGACAGTGGGATGGGCCCACCACATCTCAACTTAACTAATCCTAGGATAGGATCCAAAGTCATAAGAGTTAAACAGGAATTCTATCGAAAAATCACAACGAGTATGATGTCTTATGCATGTTGGTCCTTGCAACAAGAGAACATAATGCACTTGAAGGGGAAAGCACGGAAAATGGAATTGAAATAAGAAGGAAGGAAGCTGCCTTCTTCAAACATACAAAGGCTGCCAATTAGAGATCTGACTTCGGATTAAATGCTTGAAGAATCTGCTGTCCTCCACTAGTACAGAAGATTGGTATTTTTTTCATTCCCTATTCTATATCTAAACCAGACAGAAAAGAGAAAAAAGGTTTCACATCAACTTTTTTGTTAAGGGGTGTTCTGGAGGTGGAGATAGAGAACTCACTGGCTGTTCGTCAGTATAAAATTTAACTGGGCAATTAAACAGTCAAGAAGCAATCCTTTTTTACATTGAACCCTCACGCATCAAGCTCTTAGCGCGAACTCATGGTCAGAAGTTCCATCTCATCAGCCGTCTAAGATACTGAAAGAGCTATGGAAAAAGTTGCCAATATTCACCGTGCCAACTAATTCACAGAACACAAAGAATCAAACTTTAAACTCATCATTGCATATAACAAATAACACCTAGGGGATTAGAACTGCATCATATGCCTTTTGTGGTAGACTCTATTGACAAGGGGGCATTGCCTTCCTAGCTTTGGGCTTTTGCTGCCCTGCAAAACTCTTTTGGAGCGGTAAGACATCCAAAATAGGCAGGGTAACCGCAACTTCCCAGCTTTGCTTATGGGTTCCAAAAGGTTATTTCAATAGTTAAAATCTATGGAACCTTTAAATCACCTTATAATCTAGATACTTTTACGTTACAAAAGAGAATTGGTAAGGTAAATCAAGACACCTACTCAAATCATAGACTGCCGATGACTCGTAACAATCCACGGTCCACAAATGCCATGGACCAGGAAGATTATGTAAGATGACAAAGCCTTAGAGTACAAATGTCTTTGCACTTCCTCATTCAGCTTTTAACAAAAAAAAGTTAACCTTGTTTTCCACTTATGTTGACACCCTAGTTTTCTTACAAATCTGTTGATCTGCGTGCTGGACTTTTGTCAATTATTAGTAGTTCATACTCTCCTAGATATTTTGAATAATCACTTCACTCTTCCCACCACATCTTTTTCTTCTTAGTCCAGCTTTTAGCAAGGTTTGAGTCCTTGAATCCTTTCTCTCCGAAATCACAAAACAAATCTGAAACTAGTTGATAAAGATCATTTTTTTTAGCTAGTGATCAGCACAAGGATATCATTTGCTTCATTTTGCATTGCCAAGTGGCAGAGAACACTGTTCTGCATTCAACACTTGCAAATCACACACCATGCTATTCATGATATACTCAGTCAAGCACGTTGGTGATCCAGCATCTAGCTAAATAGTTTCATAAGCCATTCAATCAATAAAGGGAGAGAGAGAGAGAGACTGGGGACTCACGAGCATCCGCCGAAATTCTTCCTCGGCGACCATCCTCTCCTCTGCCCTGACCTTCGCCTCGGCTGCCTTCACCTTGTTCCGCTCCTCCCTCGCAACCCTAATCGCCTCTCTCTTGGCCTCGTCCTTCCTCTGCTGCTCCAGCCTCATTACCTCCACCTCCCGGATGTACTCCTTCCTCAGCTCCTTCACCTGCTTCGCGTACTCCCTTCTCAGCCCCGCCAGCTTCGCCTCCGCCTCCTTCGGATCCTTCGGCGTCTCCCAGCTCCCGACGTACGGGCTCGGGGACAGGAACTTGTGGTCCTGCGGTGGTTGCCGGTGGCGAGTGGCGGCGGGGGCGGCGGAGGAGCAGAAGCGGCGGAGGGAATTGACGGAGGAAGCGGTGGCCGCGCGGCGGATGGCGTGTGGTGTGGCCATCGGATGGAAGAATGAGGGAGAGGAGAGGTCGACAGAGAAGGGATTAAGAGAGAAAGTGGAGCTCAAGAAGGTTGATTGAACTCGGGGTTCTTGTTTGGTTGAGGGGTTTCGTCGGAATTTTCTTTTCTTTTGCTTATGCTATAAAAAAATATGCAAAAGAATTGGGAAAAATTCTAAATAAATATATGAAGCATCCTTATTTTTTAAAATAAATACCTAAATATAACTTGTTTCAAATAAGCTACCTTTATTGTTTCAAAAAATTATCTGAATACATCTGTCATTTGTATTTTATGATTTTTTTCTTTATTTTTATTTTTCCTTCTTTTTGGCAGTTAGCCGGTCTCGGGCGATGACCGGGCGAGAGCCCTTACTGGCCCTCCCTAGCCGCAACGAAGAACAAAAATGAAACTGAAAAAATAAAAGAAAAAAATTAAAAAAGTAATTAACAAAATTACCATTGATCATACCATTTCTTCGAAATAATGAGGACGTGCTTATTTAAGAAAATGAGGATGTTTAAGATCCTTATTTTGAATTTTCTAAAGAATGGATATAGTTAATTGAAAAAATATTTTGTAGAGCAAGAATGTATTTCTGTGAGCAAACTACTATAAAAATGGTTCCTTTGCCTCTGCTCTTTCGGGTAGGAAAGCAGAACGAGATTACAAAGCACGTGTAGGCCCATGCAACGTCTAAGGATGTCCATTAAAGGAGAAACCGCGACAATCAACATACGGGATGTCAAGCAATCAGAAATAGAAAGTATAGTAGTTTCAAGATAGGTAAATCCTATACATGCTAATCATGTAGAGACAGATTAAACATACGCTCAATGGTACTGCTCAACGATATTTGCAATTAAATTGCTTGTTACGATAAACATAAATATTGCAAAGTACTTAAAAAATAAGATTACAAAAGTTGGAAACACAAAGTCGTGGAATTGAACGACGAGTGGAGTCATCAAATGGATGGATCGGGTTGGGTTGAATAAGGTCCGACTCATATTGATTCCTTTAATCCATTTTGACCCATTTTCATGCGGTACAAATCTTACGGCCCATACCTAACTTGACTTTACCCGTATCACTTAAAAACTTATATATTTAACTATCATGAAACATTTGTTTCTTGTAATTTGTTAATTTTATTTTATATTTACCTATTTCTCCAAATGACAAGACAAACAACGACCACCGGCGGTGGTGGCGGACGGCGGTGTATGGCCAAGGTGGTGTTAGTTGGTCGAGTGACGGGAGTAGGGGATGAGAGAGGGGAGCCGACGGGTTGAGTGTTCTTTCCCGAGGCTTTGTTCTTTTTTTTTTTTGTGGTCGAGGAAGCAAAGTGAGAGCCTTCCCTGAACCTTTTCAATTTGTTGGTATTATTTCCCAGAAGTGATTTTGGAACAAAAAATCAACTTTTTTTTTATTCTTGAGTCTGCTAAAAAATTATTCCGGGGAATAGAATCAAAGAATGTGAGGATCAAAATCATTTACGTTATCAAATAAGTTTCTTATCTTTTTCTATTTCGAAATAAGAAAATCGGAATTGTTATCAAACTGGCAATTATACTCCTGAGCAAGTGAGCATGAACTTCACTTTGACACATTAGGGAACATTCCTGTATGCTTAGAGGAAAAGAATAAAGTTACAACGGCTTTTGTTTTATGAATAATGAATTATTTGAAAAAGAAAATCTAAAAATGATTGCTTTTATACTTTCCTAAATGAATGAATGAAAAGCATTTTTATCATAAAAGAAAAATATTTAGACATAAACTATCATCGATAATAAAAATATTTTTAATTGGTTGATTATTTGGAGCCATAAAAGTAATTATTCTAAGGAAAAATGATCTCAAAATAAATTTGTTTCTCACAAAACAAAGATGCATAAGGGTCAACTTTAAACGCAATTTCAGATGAAGCCTAGATTCGAATTGAAGATCACAAGTATCGCAACACCAGCATGAATCATTGCAAACGTAGGCTCCGTATGTTTTACAAAAAATGAATAACTTAAAAAAATTCAAAAAAGGATTACTTTTTGTTTTGCTTGAAATAAATAGTGAATAAAAAAATTTTATTATATACGAAACAACTTATATCTCAATATCTCATTAATGATGAATTTTTTGTTCATTCATTATCATTTATTGTATATGTGATCATATTTTAGAAAATTATTTTTCGGATCGTTCATTTATCATGAAACAAATGGAGCCCTATATTCCTTTATTCACTTGAATTTGGCTCCGTTTGGTTCAACATTACAAATGGGCTTTGGGGATCTAAAGTCCCTTTCGCAAATGCAAATGGCGTTTGGTTAGTTTTTTGCTCAACTTTAGATAAATGCAATTACATCTCCAAAGGCTTTCCTTTAAAGGACCTTAGCCCAAAATAGGTATAGAGATACTTTGAAATATTGCATTTCTAGAATGCAAACTCTTTTTTCTTTTCAATTTTACCCTCGCTATATTTTCATAATTACGAAACGTCCTTGGAAACCCTAATTCCAGCGAAGGCCTCAGCCATCGACGGGCGGCCGAAGGCCCACTGGATTGAGGCAAGCGACAAGTACTGGGAAGCGATGTCCGATGCGAGCAAGTTTGGGGTAGGAGCCGAGATTTACGACGAGGTGGAGCAAAGGCCGAGGGAGAGCATGGAGAAGAACCCGTTCGTCGGGGAGCTGTGGGTGGTGCTGGGGGGATATGCCTGGGGACGGGGCAGTACGAGGAGGCGGAGAGGGAGGCGGAGGCCGGGCTGAAGTTGCTACTGGAGCGGGGGAGCCCCTGCGACAAGAGGATGTCATGAGGAGCGTGGGCGGCGTGGGTTAGGGTCTTGCTCATGAAGGCCAGAGACAGGTCCTAGCCTAACATTTCTCGGGGGATTCACGATTTGGGGCTCGTTTGGCGATTTGATCAAGGTTGTCATGGCGATTTGTTACGTGCCCGTGCGCGCGCGCATCGTCATATACGAGGACCGTGAGTCTTGCCCGTTTTCGATTACGTTGATGAATGAATAATTTGGTGTAAAGTATAATATGGATCTGTTCAGATCTTTGTACGCAAATTGCTCGAAGTCAAACCTCCGCGCCCGCGGACGACAGGTTAATTACGGTTCAAGAAATCATCGTCCAGAACAGGAACGCTACCAAGAGAAAGAATGTTCTTGTGGCTCTCAAAAAATTTAAACTTTTACCTCCGCGAGGGCTTGAACAGTGCTTTGTCGAGAAAATCATACGAAAAGTCCCGAGCTTATTGTGTTTTTGTCAATTAAGTCCTAAATTTTTTTTTTCAATTTTTTTAATTGAGTTCTAAATATTTTAGATTTTGTCAATCGAATCATTTCGGATAACTTTGGCCGAAAATCACTTATATAAACGCCGATCATCCTATGTGATACGTAACTAAAGTGGACAATTCTTAATAATATTTTAATATTATGAAAACAATTATCTTTTTTTACTTTCCTTCTCTCGACAAATAAGGCCGGCCCTCACTTGTGGCGGGTCGTCCGCCATCGCGGAGCCTCGACAACAGGGAGAAGAAGAAGAAAAATAAAGGAAAAGAAAAACAAAAGGAAAAAAAAAACGAGAAGAAGTAAGCCCGTGGGTTGAACCGATGTAGCACAATTGACCGACCCGGTAAATATACCCGACACGTGCCCATCAGAAACAGCCCCACCCCCTCTCTCTCCCTCTCCCTCTCCTTCTCAAGTTCTTCAATGGGGATGGTCGGGCGGTCCGGTCCGATGGAACCGGGACCGGACCGTAGTCCCGGTCCCCATATTTTCGGGACCAAGACCGGACCGAGACCGCGGTCCCGGTCCGGGCCGGTTCCGGTCCGGTCTCGGCTCGGTCTCGGCCCAATAGGACCGCTAACTATTAAAATCTAGTCAACTTAATAAACTATCAATATAAACATACCTATAACTTTTATGATCGACAACTTGACCAAAATGTCGAATTCAATACCAAATCCAATCATTACATGATAAAAACATCACCAACCGCACTAAAAAAGCCTAAGAGAAAAGATACCAAAATGCTCAAATTCAATACCAAAATACTCCATCGTCGTCGCCGTCGAGGGCTTTCTTCAAACGCTTGCTAGACGGCGAGGTGGGTGTGGCGGGACTTGCCATGGTTAACGAGGAAGGCAGAGTCACCGGGGAAGGAGGATCCGGGAAACTGAGAGTGCACTTAGAACAAGAAGCCCAAAACTTGTTAAATTGCGATTTCAAACTGAACCAACAGAATCTTTCCCCTTTGGTTTTTATTGGGCTTCCTTCCTAATTTTACAAGATCAAGAATTCGAAAATCTAATAAGGATAAGCATCAACCGATAAACTGAAAGAAGAGGAGCAGACCATCAAGGGTACAATAAGTATCTCCAATGTGTACTCCAAGGGTAAGAATCAATTTTGACGCTCTTTGTTCAGATTTATACAACAAACGGTTTTATTACTTTTTTTTTCCGTTGCAATTATTTCGTTATGGCAATATACTGTTTTTGGGCATTTCTTCGTATCTGTTCAAAACCATTCTCAAGATTCAACCATAAACGCAGCAATTTTTCGTGCTTTACTTTAAATTTGTAGCAAATCATTGCGGTATGTTGCATTTGTGGGCTCCAAAAAAAAACTAAAAAGAGATCTTGAGGAGGAGAGGTACCGAAGGTGAAAAAGAGACTTTTATTATTCTGTTTTGTTTTCAATTTTTTTGCAATTGTATATATTTATATATAAATAATTATATATTATTGGCGGTCCGGTCCCAATACAAGAAACCCGAGGACCGGACCGCCCCCGGTCCCATTTATTGGGATCGGGACCAACCATCCACCTCAAGGACCGGACCAACCCGGCCGGTCCGGGTCCCGGGCTGGTCCGGCGTCCAGTTTTACACCCCTAGTCGCAGACTCATAGAGGCCGAAGCCGAAAAAACCTCGACAATTGACCCCGAAATGCTCCGAATTTCCTACGGCTAGCTCTTCCTCTTGATCGGAGCAACTCACACATCCATATGCATGCAATGCTTTTCCATTCGTCGCCTTTGTCTCCGTCGGCGATGCGATGGGGTGAGCTTGCAGTGGCGAACTGTTGATAGGACCCAAGGACATTCAGGTCACATAGCTAGAACCGGGTCGAGGCCATACCATACGTTGGATCAGCTCGCGGGCAGTCCGATCCCGTCTTGCGTTTCATGTCTAATTTTCGTATTACAAGAAGAAGCCCACGTTCAATGGCTCGTAGAAAAAGGGAATCCCTTGACCCACCCGCCCAGGTGGATCCAAACCCGGGTTACCGAAAACCAATCCATCAGTAATTCAATTTGAACCAGTTCGAGGGGGGAGGATACCAACAGATAAGATAAAATCCGAACCCAGGGTTGCTCGCTTTAGCAAAACAACATCTGAATTGGCCTAATGCCCTAAAAAAACCTCAAACTTCAACTATTGTCTCAATTTCGGCCCAAAAAAAAAAAAAATCTTTTATCTCAATTCTACCTTTTGTCTAATAAAAAATCTTTAATTTTAAATGCAATCCCAATTCTACCTTAGACTTTTTTGATCCCATAAAAAATCCCATGTTCTAGATTCAGTCTCAATTCTACCATAAAATTTATTTTGTCTCATAAAATGCCATCACCTTTAGGTCAAGTACCAATTCTATCATAATTTTTTGTCTTAAAAAATCTCACTTTTAGGTCCAATTTTTCAATTTTACTTTTATTTTTTTGGTGTAGTAAAAGATCAGCTATTTTTCCTTAAGTCCTAAATCGCCTCCATTTAACCCTCCATCAAAATCGCCCATAGAGAATTTGTGCTCGGTCTTCAATCTTTCATGATTAGGAGTTTTCCATCTCTTGTAGTTGGAAAGCTCACTCTCGGAACGCTCAAATAGCTCGTATTTCTTGACCGACAATGAGAAATTTCAGACAAAGAGTTAATTTGTGGGTTTTTATGAGATTAGAAAAATTTTAGGGTAAAATTGGGACAAGACCTAAAATTGAGGTTTTTCATAGGACAAGAAAAAGTTTATGGTAGAATTGTGACATAATCTAAAATTAAGGGTTTTTTATGAGATAAAAAAAATTAGGGTAAAATTGGGGATTGAACCTAAAGTTTGAGATTTTTTATGCAAAAGATAGAATTAGGACAAAAGCTAAAATTAGAGGTTTTTTTTTTTTTTTGGTATTAAGCCTTACGTTATCACAATCAAAGAAGAGCATCACTCCTGGTAGTCACGTGCCGTACCGTTTTTTATCTCGGTCCCCTGAAGCCTAAAAAAATTCAACAACCTATTCTTCCTCCAACCTAACAAAAGCAATATAGGCTCGTTTGTTTCAACAAAAATAAATTATTTTAAAATTATTTTTCTAAAAATTAATTATTTATGTTACTTGAAATAATTAATCAATATAAATATTTTCGAGATATGGCAACGATTCATATATAAATAATTTTATAATCCTTCGTCCTCTCACTTTTGTAAGCAAGACAAAGATTATTTTTGGAAAAATATTTTTCAAAAAATAATCAATTTTCCATGAAACAAACAAAACGTTAACTAACAAATGCCAAAAATTCACGACCCAAATATCATCAGCTTCAGTAGGACTCCTAGTCACGTTACAATCGTAACTAATAAAGAGTAAATTTTTTGCAAGTGTACTAATTTAGGAGTTCTTTGTGGTAAAAAAATTAATTTAGGATAAATTTATCACATATATACTAATTTGAGATTTTTTATGGTAAAATTTTTTAAAAAAAATTAAGATAAATTTATCATAAATATATCAGTTCGGGATTTTTTTATAGTCAAAAGAATATTTTGGGTAAATTTTTTATAAATGTATTCATTTGAATTTTGACCTCAACTTTGTTTGGGATGAAGATGTTGATATATTGATATTGATGTATTCATTTGAATTTTTTGTGGTATTAATTTATTATTTAATTGGGGAAAAAAGTATAAGAAATAAAATAATGGAATATGGCGCGCGCTCTCTCTCTCTGGCTGCAGAAGAAGCGATAGTCATCCTGAGTCCGAGTGGATGAGCTGAAGGTGGAAAGTGCGCAAGCTCCTTCCTTTGCAGTTCCATGGTTCTTCTCTGAGACCAAACCCACTCACCCAGCTCCAGAATTCTTCACTCACGATGCTTCCTCTCTCTGCGTCGCTTTCCAATCCACTCTACTTCAGGTTCTCTCTCTCTCTCTCTCTCTCTCTCTCTCTCTCTCTCTCTCTAGTACTTAGCTTGTCGATGGTGATGTGCGTTTTCCTTATATGGGTTCGGCTTCAGATGCCAAAACAGAGCCGTGCTTGTACGGAAGGAATGCGGGTCAATTCCGAAAGCCATGGCGAATTCGACTGCCAGAAGCGAACCCGCCTTCTTTAATGGTTTTGGAAGAAGGGATTTGGTGCTGTTTGGCCTTTCTTCTTCCTTATTTGTCGTCGCTCCTTCTTCAGGTAAATTTCTTCAGCTTCCCAAATTTCACTCTTTCATTTGTGGAACGGTACCGGATGTAGAAGTGCTACGAGTGTTATAGTAGTTATACATTGAGCGTTGGATCTAGGAGGGAACTTTTAGCTACTTCCTGAGCCCGCCATTCCGCACGGCTAGATATCATTTCGAAAGAAAAATTGCAATATGCACAACACTCGGGACACAATGCGCGTTTTTCAGGTGTGCTGGGATTTCGTGATCCTGAAGCACCTAAAAGATTTCAGATGCGTACATTTTCTCGTACAGTGTTATTGCGAGAAGCCCGTGTGTTCTAGTGCTGAGGACTCCATTTAGCACTAGTCCATGCTTTATGTTTAGGATGAACGCGGGTCTGCTCATTGGGAGAAGTATTAGATTATTTGACTAGCAAGCTCGTGCTTGTATGCATCAGCTCTAGTGTTTAGAAAGACTGAAGATGGTACTGTATAAAGTTACAATTAGTGCGTCCTCATTCCTATGGAGTCCTCAGCTAAATGGGGGCCTCAAAAGGAAAGCAACAGATCCAGTAACTTGCAACCTGTGAATCGGTTATGTTCCTTGTTTGAGTCATGCCATTTTGAATTAGTTTTCAGGCCATGATCGTGGATTAGTTATATTACCCTTTTTTGCAGGTTCGTTAGCCGAGGAAGAGTTGAAAATGGCTTCAGTAGTTGATGACATAAATGCTTATTCCTACTTGTATCCAGTGGGCCTTCCGTCAAAGAATTTCATGTTCAAATGGTATGTTGATTTCCATTAAGTTTTCATCTTGAACAAGAAGTTTAACTCTGCCTTAGAATCCTATTAATACCAAAAAATCTACTGGAATAAGGGATCAATTCCAGATGTACGAGAATGGATGTGTCTATCTGTTACTATGCATATAGGACAACGTTGAGGTTGTCTCATTGCTTTCTAGCCTATATTTGACCCTAATGCCACATTTTGAAGACATAATTATCCCAATGATTTGAATGCTTGTCTGCGATAAAAAATGTAAATGTTGTGCAGTGTCTTTGAGGGTTTGGTATCTCTGGTCTCAGCCACTGGAGTGCATGAAGAAGTTCATTTATTGAGAACATATGAGAGGATTGTCGACTCATAAGCCTCATTCCTGATTCCACAGTTTTTAAGATTGGTCCTTACTGAATTGGTGTGCCAGGCTCTGGAATTCCATTGCCTGATAATCATGTGTCTTTTTAGGGGGTTTTGCCAATGCTCATATGTATTGAGTTGTTTTTCGTAATTAATCAAAAAACATTCTCTTGCTGTTTTGCCTTATGAAATGTCTTGAATGGGCAGTATAAGCTCCATAACCATGATTTGTCCTAACTCATGATTTTGTGAAATGCTGGATACATTAGACTGCCAATCACCAAAACCTCATTATGCATTTCCCTGGGTCCTTCTGGTTTGTGGAATATTTGGGCTTTTGGTGGCCAAATTGCATGAGACATACTCATCTTGAGTGATTTGCAGACCTAAAGAAAGCTTACATCTATTGTACTGTAGTTTTTGTATTGGCATGTCACTAACTTTATTTATTTGAAGGGTGGAATCCAGAAAGCCTGAGCGCTATTCTTCAGCTGCACCACTGTCCCGTAAGTTAGTCTATCTCCCCCTTCAGTGTTGCAAAGACAGAAATTCAACACCTCTCTTTAGCATAGTTTACCCCTTTTTGCACGCGAGGTGTAAATCATGGGTTTAAGCTCAGGATAATTATATTTAGATATTGCTGCTGGATGCCAAAAATTATGCATTTCAAGTTGTCTATATGCCATCTTGAAAAATGATAATTTCCTATATAAATATTCTTCTTTATAAAGAAAGAAAATTACCGGGCCTTATGATTTTGTTACAGCATCAGTCGAAATTATACTACTGCTCTGAGCAATTATATGCAAACGGTGGCATGTCATTGAACTTGTATTGAATGTGTTTCTGTTTGGTTGTAATTCAGCTGATGCACGTTTACGCATTGTGTCCGAGCGAGTTGACATTATTGATAACCTCATCATCTCTGTCTCGGTAATGTCCGATCACCACCGTCTCCTTTTATGCAATGCACAATTTTCATATTTTTTTATCTTGTCCCTTTATTGCAGATAGGTCCTCCAAATTTTCAGATTTTAAAATCGAAAGAAAAGAGTTCGTGGGCAGCAAAAGATGTTGCTGATTCCGTATTATCGGATAAATCTGCCCTGGTAAGGTGACTCCCTTCTTTGAATGTGCTTTAGCTGCATAGAAATGGTACGGCGATGGTCATCTGATGGGCTGTCTTAGACAGTCTATCAACTTATCCTTTTACTTACCAGGCTAAAATTGTAATGAGGCTGGTAAATACTGTAGCAGTTGTATAAATGCAAGATTTTATCTTAATATGATGCCCCCAGGAATCTTCACATCCAAACAATTGTGGCTGACTCTTTTCATCACATTTATCCAGCGAGTCACTTCAACCCAGCGCTTGGCTGAGAGTTCGGTCCTCGATGCTCATTCTAGTGATGTATGCTCCCATATCTATGTATTGATGAACAAAATTCAGTGCTCTTTGCTCCTAATTGAACAACTTTCCTGCGTTATGCTTTGTTCATATAAACATTCATTCTGTTTCCATCTCACCCTTTCATTTTCAGATTAATGGCGAGCCATACTGGTATTATGAATACCTTGTTCGCAAATCTCCAACGAAAACCGTGGGTCATTTCTTTCTGAAAATTGATTACTTAGTATTGGGCACGTGCCAATGAGGCAACTGCTTACATGCCTCATGGAATACTGCAGGCTCAAGAATCAAATCTTTACAGACATTATGTTGCCTCAACAGCAGAGCGAGATGGTAGGAACAAAAACGTATATTTACTCAAAATTTCTTCCACGTCTTCCAAATGTTATAACATATGAAACCTTAGGCCTGACCCCATTACATCTGTATTTGTCTTTGAACTTCCATATCTCTCTGTTTTAGTGCTAATGAGGCAGAAGCCTTGGTGTTTTCTTTCTTTTCATGTGTTTTTAGTGAGGGTTGGAACTTCTCAATATCCATGTTGTGGAAACTTTTAGCTCCCACTCATCTGCTACATTTGGTGTTGCTCAATTGCTCTTCAGATATCTCATCTAACTTCTGCTTTCAGGTTATCTATACACACTGAATGCTTCGACGCTCAGCAAGCAGTGGACAAAGGTTCTCTCTCTCTCTCTCTCTCTCTCTCTCTCTCTCTCTCTCTCGCGCACACACACCCACACACGATTAGTTCGTAGCAATTCTACTCTGGAAAGTGTAAATAGTGTATCGATTGAATTTAAATTGAGATCTTCATCGTCTCAATGCAGATGGGACCATTCCTAAAAAAAACAGTGTCATCGTTTCGTCTCCTACCGACAACAGAGAATTATGTCCCCCCATATAAAGATCCATGGAGATTTTGGTGACAACAATTTGGTGATTCTTTGGTTGATCATTGATTTCTCCTGTCAGAATTAGTAGAGAGGTCTCTATTCTTGTCCACAAATTTTGCTCCTTTACTTTGCATTTAACCTTTCCTCAATGATAAAGACAATCACGCTTCGTATCACATCGGAGGCGTAGAGCACGGCGTGTTTCTATGAAAACTTGGGTGGCTGACAAGAACATGTGAGTTAGCCGATGCGCGGGATCATCCAGTCTTTAATCAATTTATATGTTCGTTTTTTCACACAACGGCATCTTTTCTCGCGCAATTTGGAGGGTTGGATTGAGACACAAAACTCATGTACCGGAGTCCTTACAACTAGACCCCAAATTATAGGGAGAATCTGTAAATCATCCTTGAAAGATTGTAACTTGAGAGTATTTAGGCGGAGAATTGAAGCCAATCTTCTTTGACACACCAATGTCCTTGCAATCTTAAGCAAAGCGATTGATCACATGATTGGAGAAAAACCCCATGAAAGACCTTGCTTTTTGGAAACTATCTCCTTGAAAAAACTTGAGTATAAAACTAACCAATCCTACTACTTTTGAGAGTTGCTTAATTTAAGGGACATGTTCACTTTTTTCCAATTTCTTGTCAATTAATCATCATAACCTTCAAAGAATTCAAGAAACCCTTTCCTCTATCCACCAAATAAGCATTTTCGACAAATACTATCGAGGACTTTTGCTCATGATATCTCCTCATTGAAATTAAGCTAGGAAAAAAAGAAAAAATTTTGGCCCTTTTTGTTACGAGGAAAATATGTTGCGATGATAGTCTCCTCATTGAAATTATAATGGCTAGAGAAGAAGGAAGAATTATGGCTCTGTTTGTTACGAGGAAAATATATAATTTCAAAAATATTTTCCTGCAAACAATCGCTAAAGTCCAAGAAGAAATGGTCATCGTGATTCATAATTGTGAGCTTTCATGTGCTCGGGTCTTGCTAGAGATATTTAGATATCTTCTAAAGATATTTAGGATATTTTGTTTTGATTTTTCATATCTATTTTAATTAGGCCTAATACCCAAAAAAATTTCAACTTTAGCATTTGTGACAAATATATCCAAAACTATTTTTTGTTTCAAAAACCTCATAATAAAATTTAACCTTCAATTAAAATATATCTAATAAAAAATTTTGTCTCATAAAAACCCTCAACTTTTACTTTTACCTAATTTTACTACCGACAATCTTCCGTTCATAATTTTTACCGTTAATTAATCTTACATTCGAACTTACTAATGAATATTCGAAATTTAGAAACAAATGTTTTAGGAACGACGATGTTTCTTGTTAATTCTAAATTTTTTTTTTTTTTTATTTTTATTTTTTTTATTTTAAAAAAAAAAAGTAAAACTTACTATCTTGAGCGCTTTATATCTCCCGATATATAGGAAGCAAACTATAAGATAAGTTCATAGTTTTTCATGTCAATTTAATGAGGTGTAATTCATTAACAACGTAAAAATGCCACATATGATTAACTAATTGTGATTATGGTAAGGCTAACGATGAAAATTAGGACAAAAGTAGAGATTAATTTTTATGAACAAAAAAGAATTTTGATATAATTAACATACCTTAAAGAAAATTTTTAATAAAAAAAGGAATAAAAAATTTGGGGTACTTATAATATTAAAATTGAAAATTTTTAAAAAAAATATTTTGGGTAAAATTGTCAAAATGCTAAAGTTGGAGATTTTTTTGTATTGGGCCATTTTAATTATACATATCTTACTTAATTTCCTTATATAGGCCTCTAATAAAATTTATAATTAGACTCTTAATATACTCTTTTCTATATATGAAATTATGCGAAAAATTCCTCCTCGAGCGGTCTCGTGAACGCTCGCCAGAACGCAGAAACTGACAGAGCAATTGACCTTCCCTTTATATACAGAGAAGAAGATGGAGGAGGACAGCTTGCATTATCCATTCAAAGTATCCAAAAGAGAACGCCGATGACGGCGGATGAATATAAAAATAGGAAGCTTTTCATGACTGGACTTTGGATAAGGGATTAGACCCGACATGATTGAAGTGTACCAGGAGACAAGATAGAAAAAAACTTAAATCCGTTCTTTTTTATTACTAGTTTGCTTCTGTCTGTTCTCCGGTTTGGCCCATCTTCCTTGACTGTGGCATTGGACTTCACCAAGAATAGAAAGTTTGCAACTTTGACCGATCTCCTTGGGCTTCACCAACCGAGAACGGAGGAGGAGGAGGAGGAGGAGGAAGAAGAAGGTGATTTTCACAGACCCAAATCATTTATCAGATTGTTTTGCTGGTTTGGATGGGAAGAAAATTACTGGGAAATCCGCTGCCTCTGTGTTGGTTGGTCGATTTCTCTGATGCTCTGTATTTTCCTGATTATTAATGGGTTTTCTTTCTTTTCTTATTTCTTACGGAGAGAAGATATTAATGGGTGTTGGCAGATTCCAGATTTTAGCGATTTGTGTTTGGTTGAGGCTTTCTGGTTCGAAGTTGTCGTATTAATGGCAAGTAGTTGTTTTCGAGGATGGGACCAATGTCGTCCCATCGTCGTTCTCTGCTCTTATTTGTTTGTATTGCAGTGTAAGTGATACCCATCCTCGTCCTGTTTTCGTTGCACATATTTCTCCTTTTTAGGACAATTTATCGACCTCGTTTTTGTTATTCTTTCCATGGTGTGTGCTGGATTTATCTGGAGCTGTTTCTTAATGCTCCGTGAGTAAGATTGTTTAGTGTTGAACTGTCAGAATCTCGGTGCTTAGAGGTGGTAGTTCTGAGCTGTTTTAGGTGATATCCAATTTGTTGCAGTACTTGAAATATTCTTTGTTCTGTATTTTAGGAAAAGGAAGAACCTTAGGAGGATCCTGCTTTCTTGTTTAGACATAGGGCTCGTTGTTTGACTGATTAAATGAGCTCCGCAGTTTCTGGCGTTTTGTCTTTCAAAGTTAACCACGGGGGGTTCATCTAGGATTACTGTTCCCTGCTTTGATTGTGCAGAACTGCTTATGAAGAATAGTACGGCTAATTCATCATCGAGAGCATGATTTTCAAACCGGTTTTCATCCTCCCTCTCGGTCTGGCAGTTTTAATGACGCATCATTCTCTCAATTATGGTTTAAAGTTATTTTAACAGGCTTTAATTGAGTGCATCTGCATTGATGCTATGCGATCTCATATCTTGTACTCTTCCATTCCCATATCTCTCAATAGGATCTTGGGTTTTTAATTTGTCTAAAAATATCAATTCCTTTTTAGGGCCTTACTTGTCATTCTAGCATTTAAGTGCCACGTTAACTGGAAAATCTCACCATTTTTAGACCTGCACGGGAAACAAAATAAGGAGGCACAAGCATGTGCTGTAGACCAGTTGTTGGTATTGAAGTGCAAAAGGTGTAAATTGTTGTGGGCCTGTGCTGTTAGAATTGTTCTTATCAGTGGGCAAGTGGTTGGCCGCAATTTTTTCCCCCCCCTGATTTGTGAGAAAAGTTTGAAGCTACAGATGAAAATGTTATAATCCACCACAGACTCCTGGCTTTGTTCTTTTTGTTTGTCTTTTTCTTGGTCACTTTCCAGACTCACAATCAAAGGAACCCAACTTACCATTCTCCAGAATTCACCTTGACAATGATGACCATACTTATCACATGTTTGGTAGTCAGATATTTCTCATTGGTGAAATTGACTCATAAGGCAGTTGCCTTTTCGTTCATTCAACAGGTCATCAATTCACAGGATTCAGGTCTCCATATAGGGGGTGCTAGATACAATCCATTTCTTCACATAATCCTCACTGGGGTTTTCGGATATTTCTTGGGGGTGATCTTGAGTTCAGCTTTCTTGGCATTAGCGGTCCCTGTCTGTTTCTCTCCAGGCTCAACTCTAAGCTTAGGCCAGGCTGTTTGGGAGTCATTTTTTTTTGTTATATGAACTTAACCTACAGTTGTTATTGGCTCCTGAAACCAAATACATGCCCGTCTGAGTGAATCCCACAGGCTGTTTTGGACTAATTGTAGTCCGTCAATCAACAATCTGTTCTGGTAGCTGACGTAGCTTTAGCTCTATGACTGTGGATGAAACGACGACCGACTGCTCCTGGAGTAGAGAGCAGGATAAAGCATTTGAGAATGGACTGGCGACTTACCCGGAAAACTTGGCTGATCGATGGGAGAAGATAGCCACCGATGTGCCCGGGAAAACTGTAGAAGAGATTAAGCATCACTATGAAATTCTGGTCGATGATGTCGATAGGATAGAGTCGGGTTGTGTGGAACTGCCTCCTTACAGTTGTTCTTCAGAGGGTTCAACGAGCCATGGCAGCGATGAGACGAGTAGTAAGAAGGGCGGTCATGTTGGGAATCTCAATGGCGAGTCCAATCACGGGGGGAAGGCATCGAGGTCGGATCAAGAACGTCGGAAGGGAATTGCTTGGACAGAAGAAGAACACAGGTGATTTTATTTTTCTCTATCTTTCTCAAACGACTCAAGTAACCGACATCGACTAGTTTAAACAAAATCTAGCACAAATCTTCATGAAAATATCGAGATCCAGTCATGAGATATTCAAAATCAACAGATTTATGGAAAATTAAACAATTGTTAAAAGTAGGAGGAACCTGCTGGGCAAAATTTCACAGAGTACACAACCATGACACTTTTGCGGATTTCGAACCATCATATACGCAATACTATGATGCTTGCCTATGTATGTGCATTCTTTCTGTGTGCTTATATGCATATAATTCTTCTACTTTGGCTTATTCTACCTGATGTTGCTTATATGTTTTTCATTTGTGTCAGATTAAGCTTCCATTTTAGGGCATTCTGTCACCATCCTTAATTTAAGACAGATTTCAGGTGATAGGTCTTCAAGTGGTTTCTTAAGATCTATTTTTCCCTTATGGTGGTTAGATTATATAGTTGGTTGGCTGATACTCGAGTCTCTCGATGGTGATGCAAAGTATGGATCTAGAATCTAGGAAGAAGTAACCAAGAGCATGGATTGCATGCCTGTTTCCCTTGAGTTTTCTCATCTCTTGCATTCAAAAAAAGATGAAGAAAGTAACATATATTTCCATTTTACTGGATAGGGAAGTTGGCCTTATTTGGCTGCTCAGCATTGAAATTATCACCGATGCTCAAGACATTTTCCTTTCCAAGATCGCACATCATTTCGTTTAGCAAGTTTGAGGCCTATCCGACTTGGATTTTTTTTGTGTAAGAGCTTGCTTGGGCATTGCTCGGAGACTCCCTACTTTATGTTGCATCTGACGTAGGTGGAGTACGTGATTGATTTCCCTTTTGGTTTTGACTAGGTTTTCATTAAACTAATCACCTCATTATGAGCATTATATGAACTCTCTCTCTCTCAAAGTGGATAAGTACAATACAACTTTCCAGTGGACTGTCCATTGAAGTTTCAACAGTCCAAAACAGACTGTAAACCCTATAGCTTATTTGGGGAGTTAGAGATAGAGAGGAGAGTTAATACTTCTAGAGAACTCAGGATTGTATTTGGTTGAGGCAGGCAGATCAAAGTTTTAATAAATGGATTTGCCACCTTCCCAGGCCTCTAGAATAGGCACTGTGACAAGAGTTCCTGTGGTCTGCAGAGCTGACAATGGTCAGCTCGATCTTTCGGTGTAAGAGAAAAACCGGGAAGGAGAAATAAAAGGCTGAGGTGACGTCAAAATCCAAGGTTTAATTGATACATGAAACCAAAAACAGAGCACTTCATAATTTCTGAATTATATGGTTTTCTTATTATTTGAAAGAGATTATGTTGCTCCATGGATTTTGGTATTACTAGTCTCAGGAGGACTCAAGGCTGTAAATAGGCAAACTGAAGACCTGTGATCAGTCCAACTCCAAATAAATTAAAAGAAACCTTGCTTATGTATAAAACGAAAAGAATAGAACCCTTGGCCTAAACATGAGTATCGCTAGGTTAGCCAGTCTGATTTGCATCAATCAGCTGAAGAAAAAGGAAATGGGGAATATGATGATCTCAATAGCCTCGATATGAATTGGTGCGACTATGGGCAAAAGCTTCATTGTGCGCCTAAGTCTGAAATGGCATGGAGTCTTTTGCTTAAGAAATCAAGCTTTCTGAACAACAGATGAGTGGATCATGTATCAATAGTAGACTTGATCATGAATGTCCTACATCATTCGTTTGTGGATTGAAATCCCCTTCAGCTCTTTGGTTTTCATACTAGCATGATTACGTCGATGTGTTCTAAGCTTTTTGACTGATTTCTTGTTTCTGGAAAGCAGATTATTTCTTCTTGGCTTAGATAAATATGGGAAGGGAGATTGGCGAAGCATTTCTCGAAACTTTGTGGTGACAAGAACACCTACACAAGTGGCTAGCCATGCCCAGAAGTACTTCATCAGGTTGAACTCGATGAACAAAGATAGGAGGCGTTCTAGCATTCACGATATTACTAGCGTTGACAACGGAGAGCTCTCGACACCCCAAGGACCAATCACTGGTCAAACAAACAGTCCTGCGGCAGGAGTTTCATCCAGCAAACCTAGTAAACAGCCCTCTCAACCACCAACTGGCTCCGCCAGTGTCAGTATGTACGGTGCTCCAACGATCGGGCAACCAATAGGCGGGCCGCTTGTTTCTGCTGTTGGGACTCCGGTGAACCTCCCTGGTCCCTCGCATATGGCATATGGTGTTAGAGCCCCGGTGCCAGGAGCCATGGTTCCTGGTGCACCCCTGAGCGTTGGTCACATAACATATCCAATGCCGCGTGCATCAGCTCAGAGGTAATCTGTTTGTCAGATGTAAATGAAAGACTGAAATGTATATTGGTTGTGCACTGTGATATAGCGAGGATATTTGCATAGAGTCCTGTCCTGTGAGGTCTATTGTCTCGATTTTTTGGTGGCCTTCTTTTGGCCTTGCATCTATTTTCTTGATAGCTTCTTCTCTGCTTAAGCGTAAGCGTAATGCTTGTGAGAGGAGAATATATTCTGCTCAGAAATTCAAACCAGTTCGAGTTTTCCGATTGTGAGCGGATCTTGGGAGTGATTTCACAAAGACTCAAGTGATGATTCTTACTTGAAATTCTAGTGCCAATCTCATGTAATTCCAACATGACCACTTTGGCTATGTCTGTCTGCAACTATGAGAAAACCTTTGTCTGGAGGTCAGTAGGGGAAGGTTAGCCACTTAAACAAGTCTAAGCTTGATTCAACTTATCCTCCAATTCCACTTACCTAGTTGGAGAACCCAACTTTGGTGCATGTTGATGATGGGAGATTTTGAGGACTAAAAAAGAGCACAATTTCTGGCCTGCCCACTTGGTCTACTCAGTCCAGTCATTTAAAGTTCCCATCAATCAAATTGATTTCTTTCCTGTGCAATCGAGATGAGGCCAGTATGCCATTCGAGTTCGTTTTCGCCTAAATGAAAAAGACCAAATACTTGAGTTCAAGGATGGCTCAGTAAATTTTCGTTCTTATTAAACTTAAGGATGGTGTTGGGTACATATTGCTGAAGACCCAGAAAGCCATTGCAAATTTGGCTCTTTAAGTATTTGAACTTGAAATTTCACGCCATCTCAATTTCAAGATATTTGAAATTCTAGGGCTTGATATTAAACCACAGTGGACATGAGATTCAAGTATTAAGATGGACATGTCAACAGATTATGTTAATCTGTCCCGTCGACACGCCAAACTTGCGTGATGAGAGGCTATAAAGAGGAGTTTGCCCCTCCAAAGTTTCACTACCGAGTGTTTTTTTTTTTTTTTTTGGTCGAACATTGTCGAGTTCTCCCTTACTATTCTGAGGTGTATCTCCTAACTACCCGCATTGTGATTTCCTCTCCCAGAATCTAACGATTTGTCATATTGAAGCGATACCTGAAACATGAATATTGGGTCTATATCATTTTAGTCCTGTTCCGCTCTTTCCACTTCTGGGCGCTTGTCAATCGGAGGCTCAACTATGCTAATGGATTGCTCGGACAAGGTCATGAGATTTTGCGGGTTCGCTACTCTCTGCTTGATTAGAAGAAGATTGCCTTTTTGCACATCTTTTCTATCAGTCAATCCGATGTTCTTCTTTAAATGAAAGAGTCCTCGGCTGCATGTGATGTCGTAAACCATCCGATGTTACAACATCCTGATCATGTCACTTTGGGAAAAGATGCAGACAAGACAAGTAAAAGGAATAGCAATTCCAAGATTCCTCATCATCTGCTTATCATATCATTTCTTGGGAAGTCAGAGAAATGACAGTCGGCCGGAAATTGCCAGTATTGGCAACTATCTTATGAGCCAAGGTATTGTATGAGATGAGACAGAGACCAACACACTTTATCAACTGCTGGACACTCCAGGTGGGAATGAGCTCTTTTCGCTTCCCCCGCCTTTTTTCTCCATCTTTCGCTCGCTGCCTTTTCCAACCTTAAAGCCTAAGGACCATAAATGACCAATTGGCTCATGTGGGCGATGAGGCTGATGTGGCCGTGACATGGCAATCCTCCTCCTCAGATGCGAAAGTAAAGAAAGTGCTCGGCTTTCGCTGCGGCTCTACTCTCAAATCATCCGGTCTCAACCGAGCGGTATGCTGAGATGGGCATGAACAGCAGTTGGGAGACATGTGTAGCTCAGCAATGGCCTACTGCCCATTCAGCCACACCTCAGCACCAAGGGTTTGACAAAGAAAAAGAAAGGAACAGGTCATGTGAAAGAGATTCATGCACAAACATGCACATGGGCTCCTGTAACTTGTGGCTTTGTGTTGTTTCTTCCGTCTTTTTCTTCCTTCTTTGTCTTTCCCTTTTCTGTCATCTGAGTTCGGCCTATGAACTCTGCATAACGAGAACAGAAGTGCGATATGAAATGAGATTGAGCGTACTGCTGCTTCATTGCTCGTTCAGATCGATGAGCAATCGCTTCGCCGCCAGCAGAAAGCCTTTTGAGTTCGTTTTTCAAACCTTAACCGCAGCACGATACTTAGGAATGTGTTTAGCTGTCATATCCTTGGATATCGCCTAACTGTAACACGGCAAAAACTGCACAAAATCGCCAAAAAAACATGCTGACGTGGGTCATACTCATGTTTGCAGAACATGGGGAAGATCATACGTCTTCCATATCTTCTTTGGGCCAACATAGTCGGCTTCCCCGGGTGATAAGATAATGTTGGAATTCTTTAAAGACCTTTCCCGTGCAATCCAAATAAGGACTGGCGTCAGAAAGTTGCAATTCCAGCTCAAAAGCAAAACACGTTGACTCATCCAAACACTGGTTAGACAAAGGGATAGATCATCACCCAATCAGCAATGTTTTGCTCACCCTTTATAAAAAAAAAAAAAAAGTTATTATCTTTCCCATAATTGCTTGTAGAGACCTAAATTCCATGGTGTAATTCAATGTGAAGAAGCAATCTTGTCTCATCTACTGAGAAAATAAAGTACAGAAGCGGAGAAGAGATCCACCATCTTTTACAATGACTTAAGTGAAATTCAATGCCATAACCCTCTTTTGCAAAAAGCATTATGGGGGGTCACACATCATCCTACTTAAAAAAACTTCCAACAAAGTGTGTGTCTGTGCCTTTATGCTGCTGATGATCAACAGATGAGTCATGGAACCAAAAGTTGGCAGTCACCTGCCATTTTATCACCTCTTTATATAGACCTCAAGATAGCCAACTTCAGCAAGCAAAAATCTTTCTCCTTCCTTGACAGTTCCGAAGCTCCTAGGCAGTACTTTCGAGAGATAGAAGCACAAAGACTTCCCCACATGGCAACCAAGCTTCGCGATCACATAATGGGAATTCCAGTCATTGCTGCGACATATGCAGTTCGGAAGTCGCCAAGAGCAATTTCTTCCAAGCCATACAACAGCAGTCAATCTTACATGCGTTCTCCAGTGAATGTGTCTTCCAAGCGCAATTCGGTGCTTCAAAGAATGAATAAGTTAGGGAAGAAAGCTGATGGTTTTGCACACGGCATCCGAGAGCATGGTAATTACACTTCTTTGCGTCTGAAAAGATTGCGAATCCAATGAAGAGTTGATCAAATTATTTGCAGTTTGTGGGGGAAGTAAAGTGCACCCCTTGTGAGGAAATTCAAATCAATAGAACAACCCACCTTTCACAAATCCTTCAGCTTTCCCTTTAGGAAAAAAAAAAAAGAAAGTAAAAAAACCCCATCTTTTGATAGTTTACTACATGCAGATTCAGTCCAACCAGCTTTTTGTAGCCATTTTAACTCATTTTATTAGCTGCATGGACTGAATCAGCACCAAAGACCTGTATTTTGTGAAGTTCTCTTTCTGTGATTCTTTAACCAATCTGTTTTTCCATCTTGAAATCAACTAACCATTCTACTGTTCTGACTGTGCAGTGAGATTAAGTCCGAAGATCTCTGAAACTGTGAAAGGGAAGTTGAGTTTGGGCGCAAGAATTCTCCAAGTCGGAGGGATGGAGAAAGTTTTCAGGCATCTGTTCAGTGTCAGAGAAGGGGAGAGACTCACGAAGGCTTCCCAGTGTTATCTGTCAACAACAGCGGGTCCTATAGCAGGTCTCCTCTTCATCTCCACGGAAAAAGTGGCCTTCTCCAGCGAGAGGTCGATCAAATTGCCATCCCCAAATGGAGAATTTGCCCGAATCCATTACAAGGTAATGGGCTAAAGCGAACATGAAACTCTTCTGCTCTGTGCTGCTTCATACCCTTTTCTCTCCCTTTCCTCATAAGATGAAGATTTCTGACTAACTTTCTTGCTTATCTGCAGGTGTCGATCCCACTTTCCAAGATAGAGGAAGCAAACCAAAGCGAGAATGTTGAGAGGCCGTCGGAGAAGTACATACAGATAGTCACGGTCGACAGTTTTGATTTCTGGTTCATGGGGTTCTTGAATCATCACAAGACATTGAAGCACCTTCACCGGGCAATCTCTCAAGCATAGCAAGAATTGCAAGTTGGTCACTTGGAATTCGCAAAAGAGCTGCTCGCTCAACAGCCCACTTGGACAATTGTGTTTACTTGAATTGTGGAAAGTACACTAGTCGTAGAGATTGTATAGAATTTTGTGAGTAATGCAGCGCTAGTAAAATTCGAGTTATCCCGAATCTTGCTTCCTGAACAACAAATTAACTCCAGCCTATGAGCCTCTCGGCTGGCTCATTGCGAGCCCGATTTCATGATATGAGACATGTTCATCCTCTTAACGGAAGGAACCTATCCATAAGGACATGTATTGAGCACAGAGATAATTTTCTCTCCAGTGTTTATCCTTCTTCAGGATCTTCCAGAGTACAAGATTTAATCAACCTATTGAAGCTAGAAGGGCATGACATTCCACAAATGCAAATAGCAGAAGTAAGGAGCTATTTACCGAAAAAAATGACCCTTTTGAGAAGCAGGTCTTCACATATAACATGTCAACTCAAAAATACTCTCGTTCCCTCTCTGTCCCTCAAGCCCTCCAATGTGTAGCATCCGCATTCTTTCTTCTAAATATTCAGGGGAACGAAAAATTTAAGTCAAGACAGGTTCCCATGATCCTTCAAACTAAAGAACTTGGATTAGTCAAATAAGCTTGCGCATGTCCAGGCAGTGGCAGAATAGGAAGTAATCACGACACCACTTTTCACAACAACCGAAATGGCCATCGCTTCTTCTGATAGGTCAATTAAACTCTCTCAAGATAGTGCAAACAAAACACTACGACGATTTTCACAAATTTTACAAGGTCACTTGCTCGTGGAGTGTTCGCCGGAATCGAACTTCCAGCCACAGAGCAAAGCGTGTGTTTATCTCAATGCAACTTATCCCAACATCCTCTTCTGCGTAATACTCCATCCGATCCATAATCTCTCGAGGAGAATTTACGGAAAATATACAGATAAGGCACTGCATTAGTATGCCAACATGCTGCAGCGAAGGAAGGAGTATTGAAGAGCAATAAAATTGCATGAATGTCAGGAAAGAAAGCACATTTGCTGCAATTTACATACATAAACTTCTGGTTACATATAACTCAAAGCAGATGACTCTCCATCCCATATCCATCATAAAATGCTGTGCACTAGGAACAGAAGAATATCCCTTCGAGTTGTGGTATAGCACCCCAGACAGATGTACATGGTAAGTCTTGCAAGGAAAATCCGTAGCTGAAACTTCATCGGTTTCTTTTTCCACTTGAAAATTGGAGGACGATGCTCAATGTACCCATTCAAGCGGCTAAAGTAACACGTCAGGCTCAGACAACCTGCCGAAATAGTTGACCTTGCAACAGTCAGGAAACCGTAACCCAGCCTCATCACAAGCTGCCTCTGAAATATGGGGACATGATCTCACGTCAAGATATTCCAGGGAGCGGCATTTGTCCAAAATAATGCCTAATCCTGTCACCGTTATATTGGGACAGTTGCTGACTTTTAAAACCTTCAAACTCAATTCATCTTCCGAACTAGCCAGACCGTGGAAGGCGGCATCAGTCACCTCTTCACAACACCCAATGTCAAGAGCCTCCAGATATCTGCATCGAGCAAGGATGCTGCTCAGAGACAAGTCAGATACGTTCAAACACCAATTCATTCCCAAGATCTTGAGACTATTTCCACATGCAGCAGCCAGAGATTTTAGAGACTCATCAGATATATCACGGCAACCGCTAACGACAAGGGTTTCAAGACCCGTGCAAAAGCTGGCCAAGGATAATATGGACTGATCTCCCACTTTACAGCAATCCAACAACTTAAGGGTCCTTAGAGAAGAAGCACAAGATTTTGCGACATTGGAGATCCCGAAGTCTCCTACATTGATACATTTACTAACATCTAACAGCTTGATTTGTTGACACCCAACAACAAGGTCCGTGATTCCTTGATCAGTTATATTGGTGCATCCTTCAAGCACCAATTCTTCTAAGTTAGGACAATTCCGCGAAAGACCCATTAACAATATATCGCTGACAGATCTGCAACCGGCAAGATGCATTGTACGCATATCATAACAACCCTTAGCAACCGCCTCCAATCCCCGGTCTGTCAGCTTTCTGCAATTGGATACATCTAATGACTGCAAGGACGAAAGACCATGTCCAAGTTCCAGCATTCCTTTATCAGTTATACCTGCAACTCAGGAAAAAAAAATATCCTCCATGAAAAGGTCATATATAATGTATCTGCTAAAGTGATCAATTTCAATACCACAGTAAAATAAGGGAGAGGCCAACGTAGCTCTTGCGTAAAACAGTTTCGGCGTTAGTACAAGAAAAGAAACGAATCGATCCGCGACGAACAAAGTACACACAATAACCAAAAAAGAAAAGTCAATTCCAACCCAAACGAGGCTCGTCTTATTCCCCGAAAGATTAAGCAATAAAACAGCTTAGGAAAAAAAATGGTACCTTTACAGTTGCTCAGATTGAGCACCTTCAAGCGCTTGAACTTGTTGGCGACGACGGCGAGGTCGGCGTCAGTGACGCCTGGGTAGAAGGAGCGCGAGACGGACTGCGAGAGGTCCAGCTCGACGACTCGGCCGAACCGGGCTGCGAGCATGAGGAGCATGTGAGGACCCGCGCGGGCGGCGAGCTTCCGCCGCTCGGAGCTCTGGAGAGTGAGCCACCTCTTGCACACCAGACCGAAGATCTCCTTGTCCTTCTCGGAGTCCAGCTTCGCCAGGACCGACCTAAGCTCGTCGTCGGTGAGGATGTCGTTTATGCAGACCTCGGCCGGACAGGCCTCGCCGCCCATCGAAGTAGACATGGGTCGGGAATTGGGCGGGCGAGGGAGGCGATCGCAAACCCCAGACACTAAACGGGGGAATAGAGAAGACGGGGTTGATTGGAGATGGGATTGGGAGAGACTTTGGGGGATTTGGGCGAATCAGAGAATACAATCTCGTCCCTTCAAATGATTGACGATTGAGGGTTGTTGGTAAGAGAGAGAGAGAGAGAGAGTTAGTGACGGAAGAAGCAAGCAAAGTGCATAAAAATGCAACCTTTCAGAGAAACAGAACAACCAGTGCCAGTGGCTTCTGATGTCGACTCTTGGGTCAGAGGTTGTTCGTACTGTCGTTACGCGGCCTGTTTCACTCTTGGTGGACGACGGCCATTTTTTTTTTCAAATTTTTAGTTGTTAGCTTGTTCTATATAGTTATCAACTCTTGTTTGCCTCCGTCGAATCCTGGATTGCTAACTATTTTTACAGAACATCAACGTAAATTAACATGATTCACTAACTTTTCTCCCATTAAATTGTCGCCCAATAATGTGCTTTCGTTTGAATTATCTAACGTCGTTTTCTTATGTATACTTTATTTTTTACAACTTTTATTTATCTTAACAAGTAACCTCTCAAATGTTTCATAAATTAGTGTAATCCACTAATTTTTCTTTCGGCCAGATTACCATCCATTATTGACTTATCAAATTCATCTCGAAAGAGGATGCAGACCTCGAAGATTCATACTACACACCAAACGCTATACAAACCACACATTTGCAACAAAAGAAACGAGGAGCCCCTGTTAGTTTTCAGATTTTATGGCCGTGCTGAATTGCCCCTCTAACTGACAGATTAGAGTATATAAAAGGTCGCTCATGATGATATTCTTCAGTTTGAGAAGATGGTGAGATTGGATGACATGCTACTGACGAACAGTTACCATCATTCAGTTGAAGCTTAAAAATGAGAGGTTGAGATTTGTACCTTCTGAACATTTTATCAGCCCCAAGAACATTCCCTGGAAAGGACAGATTTAATTTAATTTGACCGTGTGGTGTAATTAACTGAAACTCGAGTCTTGACTAATTGTAAGTGGCTGACCCGACTTTATCGCTTACTTAAATGATTGAGGATTGATTGTAAAAGCTGAATAGAAGTGATAAGTGGATGACCAAATAGTTCTGCAGTCTTTTAACATATTTAATATGTGTAATTAGCTTATTCAGACAGACAGTTGCAGATGTAGCCGTATATGCCATCGAAATTTGAATCTAAATCAGCTGAATTCGCTTCACACAGACTGTACACACGATGAAAATCGTTTAACTTTTTCTCATTTTCGCTTCGAAATAACAATTCCTCATAATAGCTCTGTTTCGTCATGATGCCGTATCAAATAGATTCAAGCTTTGTAGATAGATTTCAGATAACAGATGGGTGGCCACAAGAGGGTATCCTGTGAACAGATAAAGAAATATGCATGCACACACTTTAAGGCAATTCAAAATAATAGTATTGAATCTCACATATAAGAAAAGATAGTACGAGAGTCAAATGGAAAACAAAAAATTTGTATTGCAATGTAGTAAAATTTACAGTATGTTCATATCTCTGTGTCTCTTCCCAGCATAGTGATTGCTCACCTCTCAAACCAAGGAATTTTCGAAGAGAAAGAATCATTTGCTCAATTATAGATGAGAATTATGTCAAGAAAGAGGAAAAGAATAGAGACAAAAACCAGTTTATACTATGTCCCTTTCTGTGGTTAGTACTCATGAAAGTCTTCTGCAAGTAAGGACGCAGTCCTCCAAAAAAATGGGTAAGCTGGGTGGTATACAATTGTGGGTTACTTCTAAAATGATCGACGTGAGGCGTCGAGACAAAATCGCAGGATCTGACCTCAAGGCCCATCCTCCGCTGCTCCTCTATAAACAACTCCACGGACCCTGAAGGAATGACTCGGTCTGCTGAGCTATAAATGTATAGCTGTGGACAACTCGGCGGTCGAGACGACAATACTTCCAGGACATTGTGAAGCCTCCTGCATTAGTAGACAATAAGATAAGAACGACATCAATTGAAGTTCACGATTTTTACAGCTTTTCAGAGCATAACCAGAGTATGATCTCTATGCTTCTGAGCACGTGCCTATGTATGGCACAATGCGGACATTAATAATTGCAGGGAGAACACTTGAAACAATTACGAAATCTCATGACACATTGTTCAAGTGATGCAAAAGGTATGTACAATGGGAGAAACATACCTGTTCACAGAAGGAAGATTCAAAACAACCTGGAAGAACTTCTCCAGAATCAACAGCAAAGCTGCTTCGCTTACTGCAGGTTTTGGGTCCAAGGCCACTACATGGCTGCCCAACACCCCCGGGGCCAACTCATTCGAGCTTAAGGATCCTTTTGTTGCCACGCTATGCTTTTTCAGGAATGCCGCAGAGAAACCAGATGCCCACACCTAAACACCCAAAAGAAAGGAAGAATTATAATAGTGATGAAGGAACCAAAGATCACTCAACAGAAACGCCAAGTTCCCAACAGATTTTACCCTTGTAAATGCTCGTCATAATCATCAGAAGTACAAATATTCCACGCAAAGAACTACTAGTAGTAGAAACTAATAGGAGACCAATGACAAAAGATTTAGAACCTATAAAATTAATAGGAGACCAATGACAAAGATTTAGAACCTATTGACCAGCATATCACAGAAGAGCACTAGCAGAGAGACAAGGAGGGGGCAAGTTTTGAAGAATCATTCACTGGTAGAATATAGGCCATCAAACTGAGGACTTGGATATCTATGGCGAAATTTAATGGTGTGTCTTGCAAGTGACGTCCAGATGATAATGCTCTAATACCGTGCTATTACTAAGCACAAGAGTCAACTACCTGAGCATCTGGTGCCGCAACTGGAGCAGAATCTACGATGCAACCCCTTATTTTTCCCATCAGAGAAGGATCCTGCTCCTGAAACTTCTCCAAAATGGCTCCATATCTGTAGTAAAACGGATCAGCTAACGTGTTGGGCTAATTTTACAAACCCAAAAAAAAAAAAAAAAGGAACAGTAACATGCTCAGACAAGGTAGTTAATAGACTAACTCAAAGAGAGAGAGAGAGAGAGAGAGAGAGACAGCACTTACGTTAACCATCCAGTATTGCTAAAAGTGTGAAAAACGATATTCTTCCCATGCTCATCCTCTAACCAATCAGCCAGATGCTTCACAAGTGACTCTATATCCTGCTCTGCTTTGCCTCCAACCTGGTAAGACATAATCTTGGCCATGGGAAAGGTGAAGGTTATAGCATGAAATCCCATTGAAGTGTACCACTCCGCATATTTCTTCAAATGCTTCTGCTTCGCTCCCAACCAGCCCAATAACACCACAACTGTCCTTTGCTTTTCTGAAGAACAATCTGAATACCCCGAAAGGTCTAGAGAATGCAGTTCAGGTAAATGCCATCTGTACAGAACATCAGATGCTGAAGCCGAAGCTGAGATAGGGAGTGCACTCGCAGATGTGCTAGGCTTTGGTCCTTTCACCAACTCCGCAGATTGATATAAATTTACTAAGGTCGGAGAAGCCGCAACAAAAGAGCATGAGAAATTTGAATTAAGATTGTGACCCAAATGAGGAAATCGATCCTTAGTGTTGGGAAGAGGTGTTCGGATTCTGCTCACAAATGACAAACTTGAAAGCTTCGAGGCTGATATTTGCGAAACCCATGATGAATCTGAGTCGTGCATTGCGTTAGATGTACACAAAGAGTCGAGCTGCTCCGGATGGGAGCAAGTGATCGATGATTTCGAAGGAGATAATTTGTCGGGTAGGTCAGCTGTGACGGATGCTGCGGCAACTGCAGCGGCTGCCACAAGAGGGCGTTGAAAGATACCGGACAACGAACCCATCAGGTAAATGTAGTTCAAATTCTGTTATGCCAATCCAGAGGCACCCTCTTCACACAAGCAAAAGAATTATACTAACAACGCTAAGACAGTCAGGTTGCTCGGAACCAAGAAAGCCCAGAATTAAGATTCACCTGCAAGAATTGAAGCAAAAGGGTTTAAGAATCCACCAGACGACAGATCACTGTTGTTATAGGAATAAAGGGTCCCCGGATCCAAGGAAGAGAACCCAGCAACAAATCAAGATACAAAATGGGAGCTTTTTATTTGACCTGGCAACAGTTCGATTCTCGCCTGCTTATAATATGTGCTCTAGGTTCTGTTCAAGAAAACCGGGCTGTCAAATGTGGTTCGACAGCCCGATCATCGACTAGCAAGGCCCCACCGACCAGGAAGCTTCTTTGACGGTCAAAGCCTCCCCTGATTAGAGAAAGGTAGCTGCCACGAACAAGAACACGGCAAGATTAACCAAACAAAAAAAGAAGGTCAATTTGATTCACTACAAGAAAGATTTAAGAAGAATAAAGTACCCATCAAAACGAGAAAACCAACTAAATTGGAGTCACCAATAAAACGAGGGCCTTTTAAAGATCAAATATGATACGCGAGTATTACAATCGAGAGCCATAAAGGAAAAGAAAGCGATTGATGAGTAATCGAGCTCCGATAATACAGGAGCCCATACACATCAGAACCGACGACCATAATTAAAAAGAAGACGATTACGACCTTGTCAAAGGTCGAAAAGGGCAAAACGGGAAAAGGGGATGAACGAGTCGGTGACCCGTGACCAAAACGGGCCGAGTACGTCACGTCGACCGCTGAATTGAGGGGGAAGCGTGTCCGAATTTACCTCTCTACCCCCACCGGAGTCCAAACGAGTCGTACGAGCCGCACAAATACTCAGATCACAGGCCCGCAACTCTTCTTCCGTTTTTCCGAACCCCAGAATTTCCAAAACTGAAACTCCTCCATCGCGACGAGTCATTCGAAACGTGCGGCATTAAGCAAATCTAAAAAACCCACATTTCAGCTTTCGAGGCCTCATCCATCGCGAATTTTCCCAATCGCAAAAAAATATAAATATATATCTTTTGCAAGCGAATTCATTGGGAATTTCTCTACGGGGAAGCTCGAAACCATCACGGAGCAAGGGAAGATAAAGAAAGAGAGTGCTTTTTGGGTCATCGAGCGGCCATTGCCCACAAATCGAAGCTCGTCGAAATCCCATTTCTTTTTTAAAACAAGCGAAGACCGACGCAGCCCGCTCCAAAGGAGGAGGACGGCAAAAGAGCATAGGGCAATTGTGTAATGGCGAAACACGAACCCAAGGCTCCGAAACCAAACCGAACGCACCTGAACGAAGGGGAGGGCGGAGAGTGGGGGGCTTCCGGCGGGTTTCCTTCCTCGGTCCAAGAACGACGGCGGACGGAGGAGAGAGAGAGGGAGGGAATCTCCTTGGTTTCGGGAGAGAGAAACTTCGGGCTTTCCTTCTACTTTGTGTCTGGGGTCCGAAATCGCTCGGCGCGTTTAAATTGATTTTTCTGTTTTTATTTTTTATTTTTGGGGTTTTCTTTTGCCGAGGTGAAGGGAAGGCTGCTGCCTGCTTCGCGTGCCTTTTATGCGAACCCCTGAATATTCGCACGAAATCCTCGCCTGATATTGATTTTGCACTAATTCCCTAATTTCTCCCCCTCTCTCTCTCTCTCCATCGCGAAAAAGAGAAAATTCCAAAAAAGAGTTTCAAGTGCCGTTATTTTCTCAAATAAAAATTTAAAATAAATTTTATTTCAAAAAAGACTTAAAGTGTCATTATTATCTCAAAGAATGGCGCAAGTAGCTATGGTTATTTCAAATAAGAGCTTGACTGATCGGCCGATCGATCGACCAAAATTTCCAATCGATCAAGGATACTTTTTTAACTTAATTTTTTGTTTAATTAAATTAAAACAAAAAAAACATAAAGAAAAAAAAAAACGGGAGGACCGACCTCCCGCCTGTGGCCTATGGGGCGGTGGCCCTCGCCGAGGCGCCGACTACCCCGACAACCATAGCCGCCACCCCACCGGTTCTTTGTTTTATTTTGTTCCATTTTTTTAAAAATATCTAAAAACTAAAAGGGAAAAATAAAATAAAATTATAAATTACCAAAATGCTCTCAACTAAAGTAACTCAAGGCCTTTTTTTAAGATTAATATAATTATTTCAATCCCTTATTTGAAATAATGTGCACTTTAGGCCTTTTTTTGACAAATAAAAGTATTTCGAACCCTTATTTGAAACAAAATTCGGTTTAGATTCTTATTTGAGAAAACGAGAGCCCTTGAGGCCCTTTTTCGAAATTTTTCCTAGGAATAATGACATAAATAGTGCTCGAACTTTGCTCTAATATGTAATGTGATTCTTGAACTTTTAATTTGAGTAATGTAATCTTTGAATTTTAGCACAATATGCAATGCGGTACCCGAACTTTTAATTTAATTAATATAGTCCATGAACTTTTGAAACGTGTTCGACTTAGTCCTTAAATTATAGAAAAATGTTCAACGTAGTCCTTCCATTAAATTACCATTAATTTAGGTTCAAGGACGACTTTGAATATTTTTTATAGTTAAGGGGCTAAGTTGAACATGTTCCAAAAGTTTCGACTATATTGAACAAATTGAAAATTCAAAGACTACATTACATATCGGACTAAAATTCAAGTACTATATTGATAAACTTAAAAGTTTAGAAATCACATTGCGCATTAGGCCAAAATTCATTAACCATTTATGCCATTTTTCCTCCTCTCTTTTTATTCTGTTAAAGGACATATCTTTTTGCAAAAAAAAAAAATGCTTGACTGGTCCATCTCATCTGCAATAATACTCCATCCTCCCCTTTTGTGAGATGGGATGTGCATTTATGCACCCCATTCGAATATATCAAAAGGATAAGCAAAAGATAGTTTAAATTTCACACGAATTGTTGGGAATATGACTTTTGTAGAGGAATGTCTTTTTTAGCCGATGTGCATGGACACTACAATACACATTTATAGGTTAACAATGGAACAAAAATTCTAAAAGAAAAGGCGAATCACAAGACAAACGAGGGATATTCACCGCATCCGAATTCAGAAACAAAGATTGTTCCTCGTGACTCTTCCAGTCTCTTCAATTTTATACCATTATCATTGAATCATTGATCTTGCAAGTGTGAAAGTCACTATAAATCCTCACCGGACACCACTCGAGGGGGTGATGTATAATCGCCTTTTCTTTAGCATTGCAAAATCACGTAAAGGAGTATCAAGACGGAACGCAAGAGCCGATAGTAATGTGTTGACGTTTCGAAGAGGTTTTAAACTCGTCTTCCTCGCGCGACGTTGAATCGACAGACGCAAGTTACCAGAATATTCTTCGGACATGCTTGCAGCCCTCAAAATAAAATAAAAAGGGAATAACGACGTATTCAAAATCCAAAGGTGGTTGGGGCACCGTCCCTGAGCGCTTCCATGCTGCGGAGCAATTGCCCATGATTCTTCAGGTCGCTTTCCCAAATTGCCAGGATCTGGTCGCAACGAATTTTGTGGCCACCGTCCAGCTTCCAGTCAAAGCGCTTGCCACAGTTTGAAGAATATACCCGGGCATTATATACGCCGCGCACCAATGCCCACACGCAGCTTGTCCTCATCTTTCCTTTTCAATCGAGAATCGGGAAATCACTACGTACTTGCTGATATGGTATTTTTACAAGTCGTGGATGAGCATCATGACATATTCTCAACATATCATAAGATTCCGATTCTGAAAATCCACACCTTTCAAGAGAAATGTTTGGAATTTGCAGTTGAAACAATAAGAAAGTCGGAGTGAGTTTGGTTCAATTTTTCCAAAGTACATTAGGGCCCCAAAGCCCTTGAAGAAAATGTGAGGCATTTGACAACCATTCCCAGGAGGCATTGGATAGAAGTTGGCCTTGGGAAAACTAAAAGCTCAATGCTAATAGAGATCAGCTTTGAGCTTTCAGCATTTGACAAAATGCTAGAGCTAGGATTTTTTCTACCAAAACTATCCTCATTTATTCTTTCAAATTTCGATTTTGGCCCTCATCTTTTTTGTTACATTATTTTTTTATTTTTAAAAAAAATCAAACCCTAGGAAATTGATCGGCTAGATCCGGCTCGCCGGTGGCCGCCGCTGTCTCCTTGGCTACTTGATCCCAAGGGATGGCCGTCGCTAGGGTTGCGTGACCAAGGGCCTTAGCCCTAGGTTTTTCTTTTTTATTTTTTAAATTATTTTTTATTTAAAAAAGAAATATTGAAAAGTCCCTTTGCAATTTTTTTTTTTGTTGCCAAATACTAGTTAGCTCAAAATTACATTTCAAAGAATTTTTTACCAAAAGCATTTCAATATTCCCAAAGCCTTTTAGTCTAAAGGTATTTGATTCCCCCAAAGCCCATTTGCAAAGGTAAACCAAACCCACCCTTAGATGGAAGCCTTTTGCATGAACCCCACACACCACGCATTCCCCCTCTCTTTAAGTGACTCTAGGGAGATTCAAAGGAATGAACTCGTTTGATGAAAGTTAAAAGCTACTGACAATTACCAAACTTGTTTGATGACAGTTAAAACTACTAACCAAAAATTTTTTTTTTGACCAAACTCGTCCCACTGCAACTTAGTCGATCTGGCAAAGGGGTTTAGAAGCGTGATCTCGAGAGTAATTCTTTGGATTAGTATTGATCATGGAACCAACCCAGATCGCTCAAAAGGCCTGCTTCTAAAAATTGGACGGGAAAAAGAAAAATTCTTCAGTTGACTAGGAAAACAGTGAGAACCCCAAACCTAGCTTTTCCTAATTCGAAGTAAAGGACAATCGCACAGAAGTGCCCCCAAAGAGATCACATCTCATTCTCGGGTACTTTCTCTGTCAGCATCTTTAATGTGAGAATTCTGGGGGCTCAATGTCGCCGCACTGACAAATGTCATGCTTGCAATGCAATGGCATTCAGAAAACATGAGAGAGAGAGAGAGAGAGAGAGAGAGAAAAAAAAAGAGAGAGAGCAGAGAGCAGAGAAATTTTGTGTTTCCATAACCTTGCCAGGCGAATAGAAGAAAGCAAAACAAAAAAGAACCCCTAGTTTCTTGACTTACATGGCTTCTTCGGGTTCTAAAAGAAAATCTAGAAAGTTAGCATCCTTGGAGTGATAACATGATTTGGTTGCAGAAGGAAAAGGAATTTGCAAAGTTCAGGCAAATACAACAAACTCTTTTTTCGGAATCTGAAGGACGAAATAATCAGGCTCACATAGCTTGACACACCAAAAAGCACCCTTTGAAGCCAAATATGTCCAGCTTCCACTTAAAAAGATGCCTTCACTGTACATGGCGTGTCTTTTCCGCCTATTTTAGACTGCACAATAAGTTCATCAAGCTAACAGTAAGAGCTCATAATCGTGTAACGCCAGGTAAAAATACTTGATCTGTTGCAAGGAAAGAGAGTGAAGTTAAGAAAAGTGCAATCAACAGTAATGTCTAACGGGACGGCAACACATCTACAGAGAAAAATGCGATAAAAGCACATTCGCTAACTCAGAGGCAGGTCTACTCAAATGACTGAATGAGAAATGAAATACAGAATAATGAGCAAATTTACTGGCAGAAGTAGACCAAAGCTACCAGCTAAAATCATCGAACAATAAGCTTAGAGGACAAATTTAAATGGATATTGACTGAAAACAAGTAAACTGTAGATTACTCACCCATTCTCTTGAGGGTCATATCCACCATTGGCTTTTTCCCTGAATCCTGATGCGTGCAGATCGAAGGAGATACTATTCCATCAAACGGCATATGTCCACTCTGATGATGAAGTTTCATACTTGTCAAGTGAGAATAATGTAGTAAAGAGATGGATAATATTTGCCCCTTGAACCACGAGGAGACCTTGATAGCTCTGTCTAAAAAGAAAGAACCACCAGACATGAATGAAACACTTAAACCTCACTATAAAGGGGAAATCACCGGACATTTATTATACGCGTGGTCAGACTCTTGAATCGCCAAATTCAATATGCAAGAGCTGAAAGTCGCGAGTACCAAAATCGTCACATACACCTGTTTCATCCATTTGCACATGGATAGCTGTCGCGTCTATTACTACTCCACATGGTACCAAGTTTTCCTGACCATTGACAATATAACAATTATCATATACTCCATCCTTTGGGGCAAGATTCAATAAACAGGATTTGGGAGCCGAAAAACTATGTTTTGGGCCACTAATTACTTCTCGACCCTTGGTCTTTATAACAAGGCGATGACGGCGACCCAAGAGCTCAGACACATAGTTCATATCTCCCGCAGCAAGTGCATGCCGTACACGGGTGGATGAGACTTGTCCTCTCTCATTTAAATCACTGGCATCCATATGGCAAAATTGTTGGTTCTTGTCCATCACAGACTTTATAATATAAGCACCCATACCACATTCCCGACACAGCCTTGATAATTCCAATGCATCACCAGCAGCTTTATATCCAAACCGGTAATTTTCACCTGGCATAAGAACCCAAGCAAAAGCAACTGAAAATGAAGAGAGAAGAGACCTAACATGACCTTGACACCAAAAGGTCAAACAAAGAGATAGAGGCTATACTCAGCAGTAGTAAAATAAATAGTACCTGCTACAACTCCTCGCACGCCTAGCTCCTTAGATAGCTTCTCAACAAACTGTTCAGGGCTGAGACACCGAACAGTTGCAAATTCCATTTGAAACTCTATAGGAATGACATTTCCACAGTATGATGCCCATGAGGATAAAACCCGCTGCCGATCAGACTTGGCAACTATAGGTATCCTATTTGAGAAACATTTATTTAATGTCAAATCTTCATTCAGAAGTTGCACATAGGTATCCTATTTATTTAATGCACTTGTATTTATAACCACATAAACAGTGAGCGGGCACTAAAAACATTTCATCTACAGGGTATCACTAGCCTTCGAATGTGTTGATCAGGAGCAATGAGAAATCAAAAGGAAATGAACATGCAAAGATAACATAAATGCAAAGCTAAAAAAATGATAGAAATAAATCAAGATGATAATTCAAGCAGAAAGCAGAAGTCAAGGAACCAATTGTGACTATTAGCCACGATAGTTCAAAATTCATTTACAATTAGCAATTCAGAGAGCCTCCTCTTACTTCATCTGTAATGATGATGGTTCACATAATTCACCAGAAAATGGCATGGTCTATGGCTAAGAATTTCAGTGCCATTCCTAAATTGCAAAATACCTCCTACAGCACAAGTGCCAGGTTGATCTATTCAGATGACCAAAGCCCATAAAGTGTCTGTTTTCATGTCATGGCCGTGACAGCTGCCCTTCGACTTATACAAATGTCTTTAACATAAATGCTCAAGTGTAAATGGTAAAAGAGGACTCTATGAGATCAAGCATACATTAATCACATAGTAAATTGATGGCTTCCCAATCAAGTGGACAAATTGGTTCTTAAGAAAAAGCAAAATAGTTCAGTGAAAAATTAACAAGCGAAGAAGAAGAAGAAAATAATCACATGGAGCCATGTTTCCGTAAAATTTTCCTTTGTCGGGTACATGCGAACATTCCAAGTACCATTATTAAAATAAGCTGAGACAAGATAGGCCAATAAAAAAATTTAATGCAAGAATGTTATGAAGAGGTGAGACCACAGAAAATTTGGACGTGCATAGTTTCCTACCTAGGTTCCCATCTGAGTACCTCAGCCATCCCTACAAAGGACAAAAGGAATGGCGTTCCAACTTTCGATGCTTGAATAGCAAGTTCTCGATGACCGATGTGAAGCGCATCAAACTTTCCAAGAGCCACAATACCTCCTTTTAAAATGATTGAAAACAAAATTAATGAACTATATGAACTCCGAGTGTATAAATCCAGAAGAAATAAATAAGAAATTAAATATTCCCATGGAAAAGGTAAGCGACAAGCAAAACGAACATGGGACTTGCAAATATTTATGATTGCAAAATATCAAGAAAGCTAGTCTTTCATAACTTCCCAATATAGCATGAGGATAAGGAGCAACACACATAATGCTCACCAAACAATGACCTAATAATGTTGTTTTTCCTTTTTCCTTTTCCTTTAACCAGAATTTCAGCTAGAAGTCTAATTCACCATACATTTCTGTGGAATATTAATCATGTTGCACGAAGAGGTGAAAGTTTGACAGACATAAGAACACAGAAAGTATACTCTCCATGGGAAGTTGGAGAATTTCTCAGTTTGAAGTTTGAATTGTACACTCGGTCCAGCAACATTTGCCATGATATCCACATGAAGTTATAATGGAAACATCGAAAGTAGAATGCCAATGGTAATTCATCAACATCGATGAACAAGAAGCAGATATGGTCGTGCAGTCTTCTATGGTACTTCAGGCAAAGAAATAGATTGGATAAAACCATTCCTCCTCCTTTCTTTTACTAGAAAAAGGGAAGTAGATGAATCAGTGGACAAAATACATTAAGTAGAGTGTTCATGGTTTGGTATGGCTTGGTTTGGCTGAACCGAACTTCTCAGTTTGGGAAAATCTCAACCCAAACCCAGACCAAACCAATAAAATTACATCTCTAACCAAACTAATAACTTCATCTCAATTTGGTTCCGTTTCAAACCGTTACCATCAAGGTGATTTAGAAGTAAGAAGCTTAATGAATCTTAATACTATCTAACTTCAACATGCCATGGAAATGAATTAGAAAGCACTTCTTTTCACGAAAGAAATATTTTAACAACTAAATCAGATTAAATTATCATAACACTAACAAATATTGTTTAACTAAAAGGATGAACAAAGTAGAAATCTTTCATTTGATAGTACAGTGGATCTTAGACAGGAAGATCTTGGTTAGGCTAAACTACATATTTTATAAGTCAAAAGGGAAATAAATTTATTCGTCAAATTTATAGGTTTGGTCCAGTTTTTCGGTTTCGAAGGTATAAGCCAAAACCAAACCAATAACAAAAAGTCAATGAACTGAACTTATCGGTTTGCTTCGGCTCGGTTTTCAAGTTTTTTTTACCACCCCGGACATTAAACAGTATTAGTTGTTGTCGTCTTTTATTCTGGCAGCCCAAGAGAAATACAAAGAAAAGGAACATAGTCCTCATTGCCCCATCTTGCTACGAAGGCATGTCTTCACAGAATGGTAACCTTAATAATGAATTGATCTAACCACTGACACAATAGAGAAATATAAAGGACAGAATCGTAAAAACCTGGCTGGCGAAGACATACTAATAGTGATGTTCTTCACTAAACGGATTCCACGTCCAAGCAGTGTGCAGAAACAAAATACAGGACGACTCATTGAAATGAACAGCCGAAACTGATGAACAGTAAGAAATTGCTGGGAGCAAAAAGGAAACCTGCCACCAAGGACGACCCTTCAGAGACAGGCTCGCGAGCATTTTCCAGTTGGCTACGCAAGAAGAGGCAAAAGAAAGAAAATTCCAACCTCAGCCCAACAAGCAATACCAACATAAAGTTCCACAAGCAAGGACACGCGCCCGCAGGTGAAGACAGAAAGCAGGGAAAAGTTACGCGATTCGTCAAAAATGGCGGATTCAGCTCAAAACAAGCTCAAAATTGCCCGAATAACAACAACCCAGAGCAAGTGAAGCACAAAAGATAAAGAAGAAAGAAAACTAAATCAAGAGCAAAATGCCACTCTATACTGGATGCGATTGAGTCAGCTTCAAACCTGAAACAATCGGACAGAATGGGGACTCCGCCACGCGATTGGGAGGGGACGCTGGAGCAGGAAGAGCTCAACGGGTTCCGCGACCGACGGCCGCCGTCGCCGGTGGCAGCGGCGAAAGGCTTCAGCAGGGACGAGAGCTTAACGATCCTGGCGCCGTCGAGCCCTTGCCCGAGCGCCAATCCCAAGCGGCGATGGTGGGGGTCGCATTCTCGAAGGTGGTGCGAGATGCGATAGCCGCTCGCCAGCATCGTCGGCGCGGCACTAAGAAGCAATGCACGGGAGGGAAGGATGAGCGCCCTTCATATCTCACGGGGCTGCGAGCTTAGCTTTTTCTGTTGGCCGTTTACGTTTTGGGCTAACCCTTGCTTCCGGGTACTTTTGAGCCACGTCATCGCTGAGGCTGCTCGTGAAATTGGCAAAAAAAAAAAAGAGATTTCTTTTTGTTTATTAGCATGTGCATGAAAATATTTCTAAAGCAGAAATCCATTTGATAAAATCTATTTAGTAACATAACTTCTGATGTAAAAATTCATTTGATAATACAATTTTATTTTTCTATATTTGCTTTGAGAATAATTTTAAGGCCACTTGAGAAATTTAAAAAAATTATCTTTCTTCAAAAAAATAGAAAAATTAAATTCTAGCCAAAAATTAATTTTTAGAGCAGAAATATTACCATGCGTACCCTTAGCTCTATTTACTCCAATGTGATTTGCAACTGTGTTCTTTAGCCTCAAGTTCCAACCCCAGTCGATTGATTGAACAAGCTACTTCAGATTAATGCCATCAAGCATCAGTTAAAAAGCTAGTTTCCAAGATTGCCAGATCTCATCAACACTGAAAGAAGAGGCAAATAGGGAGGCAAACGGAGCCTGAAAGATTCAAACTCAAGATATCTTCATCCGATATCATGTGAAATTTTGTAAGAACACAGCTAATTATTCTAAAAGTTTAAATTTGAAGATGACGACATGATTTCATATTTATATATTATAACAGTGTTAAAAAAGCTGCATTATTCAAACATCATGAGAAGTTCAGCATGCATTCAGCATTAACTGACTGAATCCTAGCCATAGCCGAAGCTTCAACTTCCCTGCTTCCAATAAGGCACTCTTGACAAAATCAGAATGATTCGTGGTCATTGCACATCAAACCTCGACAGTTTCGTTGTCGAATTATCTCAAGAGAGACTGATTTACAATAACAAACTTGCTTGATCGCCCTGATGACACACAGGATCCGCGGTCGAAACTAATTTCCTCACCTCTACCAAATTTGATATGTGGAAATGATGTACATCTTAGTTTCACCGCGCTCTCAAAATTAGCTCAGTGAAAACATTCTCACAATCTCTATGCATCCATCTGATCTCGATTCACATATATAGGGGACTAATAAGTGAACGAAAAGATATTAGTTGATTCTGGAACTGTTTCTTCTTCCCCACCATTTCTTCTTTACTCTGTCGGCAGCACCTTCGTCACTTCCAAGCTTATGCAAAACCACCTTTACTTCCCGCAATCTTGCCCCGTAATCCTTCTTCCAAGCTTCAAACATCTGCTTAAGCCTTCTAAGCTCCCTGTCGGGGTTCAAACTCGCGTCGACTTGACCTGACTTTACCTCCACAAGGAACTTTGCATCGTCACCAAAAACTTGACTCCGCTGCTCAAATTCTTCAGCCAACCGGCTTATGACACTAAGGCCAGCGCTCATCGGTCTCATGCCGTTACTGTCTTGGCCCTTGTAACTACTTCCTGAATCCCAATTGAAGTCTCTCTCGTCGCTATTATTGACTGAAGCATCGGAGTTTCTCGCAGAATCATCAATGGCCAGGCTTTTCTTAGCAATTGAAAGGCTGGATTGCAGAGATCGCATTTGTTTCTGCCACACTTCTTCCATGGACTTCATTTTCAACTCGTATTCAGACCAGCGGCTTTCATATTGTTGTAGACGTTGGTGAAGGATGTCGTTTTCTTCCTCCTTTTCTCTCAGAGCAGCCTCAGCCCTAAGGACACGACGCTGTAACTCGGCAAGGTAAGATGCCTTCACAAGCACCTCTTCTGGTTTACCGCCCTGTTTAATAGCTTGGGGTTAACCAAAAGCTGAAAAAAAAAACTTTTGGAGAGCTAAACAAGAAAAGGAGCAAATATGGGAGTAAATATACTTCAGATGCAGCAATCAAAGATTTTAATCCGCTCTACTTGATGAGCTGTTTTGGTACTTCCGGCCTCCGTTACCCGACAATGATCTAACAACTCAATATCAAGTGAGAAACATAGGCAAAGAGTACCTATAATTTTTCCTACTTTGAGACACTTGTTTGGTATGTATACTTGGACACTTTCCTCATATTCGCATCCATGAGAAATTGAGGATAAACACTCAGGACAGAACACTGCAGAAAGAGAGCTGCAGCGTGAAAGGGACACGCAAAAGGACTTGGCAAATCACTTAACTGGCTAAATCAGAAGAGCAACTCAGGATCACTAAACTGTGCATAAAGGCTAATTATGTTCAACCAGACAAGATAGTATCGCACAAAAATATCTCAGAACATTGTGAATCAATCGTGAAGACCAAAAATAAAATCAAATCACGAAATACCTTCATCCCAGATTTCAGGAATCCTATGTCTCCTGAGCATCTTCTGACCAACCAGCCACGGATACCTATAGAAACAAGATAGGTAGATAATAAGGGTGCGTTTGTCCATTGAATAGAAATCGTTTTCAAGGAAAGTGACTTTTTTCTTGCAAGAAGGGGGAAGCCGTTCTCCCCAATCTAAGCTTCTTGTTTTCAGTCAATGGAAAATGCTTTCCATAAATCGATTAGTTTTCTGTCATTCAAACACCGGAAAGTCGGAAAACAGTTTTTCCTCAACAAATGGACCTTAAGTGGGAATTTGATTACTAAGGGGCCCAAATTTGTAGGACTCTTGATTAGGACAGGCCCATTTTACTGGAATATTTAAAGACATGCAGTATATTTGATGTGAAAATGACTTTTCCCTGTAGTAGAACAGGGAAAGAGAAAATGATTTCTTTTCCTGGTTTTGTTTTACCTTAGTCTAAATTTTCTGCTATGCATGGACAACACAAACCCCCCCGGGCCCCATTTTACTGGAATATTTGATGTGAAAATGACTTTTCCCTCTAGTAGAACAGGGAAAGAGAAAATGATTTCTTTTCCTGATTTTGTTTTACCTTAATCTAAATTTTCTGCTATGCATGGACAAACACCCCCCAGCCCCCCGGGCGCCAAAAATAAAACAAAAAGAGGACGCAACAGACAGAGAAACAATAGAAAATGAGAAGAAAAGAAAGAAAAGGTAAAAAAAAAAACTGGGAAAGACATGACCAAGTTCAAGTTGTTTCCCCCATCCAGCCAAGAGAAAGATGCATATTCAAACCCAAAGCAGGTTTTTGGATCTACCTGATTGTATCATGATCGATGCATCACAAAGTTTATGGTATTTTTTCATGGCCATCCTCCCTTTAACCCTTTTTTGTATAATAACTGCAGCTCTATGCCTCTTTATTAAGACAGCATATTCCTTCCGGACTTTCTGCCCACGAGCAACTGCATTAACAGTGCAAATCAGACATCAAGAGCAGTAACACTAGTGACTTTATTAAAAAATAAATAAAACAAATGAAATCTAGTATTTGAGAAAAGTAGGGAGTAATACATGATTGAAGGGTCACAATCCCCTTCTTAAGCCTCCTCAGGTGAAGACGAGCTTGATGCCCTCTAAAGCAACTCTGAACACGTAAAATTCCATGGAGGGTACGGTTTCTTGTATCTTCAAGCACCCCAATCTATGTCAACAATTCATACTTAACGTGTTAATACCAAGTCATTGAGATGCACAAACAATGCAGACCTACTGAAACCAGCCAAGGCATAAATTGGACAGTTATGGAATCTCCACCAATGTTAGGATAGAATGGACATGAAAGTATGGGAGATATGTATGAAGACGAAAATAGGGGAAGCTAGGAGGAGATGCAAACTCCAAACTCATTGGTCATGTTACATAGATGTCTATTCAAGTACTAGATCAAGAGACTTCAATTGAGATATCAAGATTTCCACTTCATCAAACATCCCCTATGTGTACAGTTCGAGAGAAACATGAATCCAATAAATGAGTAATTACCCATATTACAAGTCATTTGCACTTAAAACACAAGCGACTGGAAAGATTGAGGAATAGAGGCTGCGGGTGCATTTAAAAAATCAATTCCGATCAGAATTGATTTTTTATAATTCTGTTACCTGAATGAGTTTTAGACAATCGAACGCGTTTGATAACCGCAATCAATTCCGATCAGAATTGATTTTTTATAATTATGTTCCCTGAATGAGTTTTAGACAATCAGCACGCATTTGATAACTGCACAAAATTTTTGTTCTTGGAGCAGAAATGCGTTTGATAACTGCACAACATTTCTGTTCCCAAGAACAATTTCTCTTCCCAATCTATTTCATTGTCACTATAAAGTCAACATATATAGCATTACTAATAAAATGAATACATATCATGCATAATTCATAATTAGTCTATTTATTTCATAGAGCATGAAGACATATGCAAGATCCTTAAGAAAGAAAATAAGCTCAATAGGCGATTTGCACTTAAATTTTGGTCTTCTTTCTCGAGAAAACTACCATAAAAGTCATAAACCTATGGCAATTGTATCAGATTCAGTCCTTAAAAAGTTTTTTGACCAATTGAGTCATAAACCTTTTTCAATTGTGCCAATTCAATCCATTTGGCCGACAGGCACTAATGTGGCAAATTATTAATAATAATTTAATTTTTTTTATTCTTTATTTTATTTTTTAGGGCTCGCAACCCTCACCCAGGGGCCGGTAGGGCTGCCAGCCCAAACCAAAAAAAAAAAAAACAAATTTTTTAAATCTAAAAAATAATTAAAAATATTAAATATTATTAAAAAATTTCCACATTAGCCAAAGACTGGCCAAATGGATTGAATTGACACAATACGAAAAAAATAATTAAAAAACTAATTAAAGATGGAAAATTTAAATATTATTAAAAATTAAAAATATTAAAATATTATTAAAAAGTTATCACGTCAACATCAACAATTCAAATGGACTGAATTGGTCCAAGACATAAAAAGTTACTAAAATACTAAAAGAATAATTAAATATTACAATATTAAAATATTATTAACAATTTGTCACGTCAATGCCAGCGCACCACATTAGCACTGGCCGGCCAAAAGAACTAAATTGGCACAACTCCAATAAGTTAATGATTTTTTTGATAATTCATTCCTTGTTTATCAAAAATGAAAATGAAACAAAGAATCAACTTTTTATTGATTCTTGTTTCTGCTCCAAATCTGTTTCCGGAAACAGAATAAGAGAATTTGAGAATTAGAATCATTTACTCACCAAACAAGTTTCTCATCTTTCTCTGTTCCAGGAAACATAATCAGAGAATCAAAATCGTTGCCAAATAGGCCCTAACAATTTCACATTTCAGAACTTGTATGACATAAAGCAATAAGCATTATTAGGAATCAATAGGGCAGTCACCCTAAAAGATCTTGGCGTGAAATAGACTGAAGAACATCTTCAGGGGATAGTAACAAGCTATCCAAGCCCAGATCTTGGCGTTAAATGGTCACTCTAAAAGATCTGAATTTTAACAGCAAATTATTGCATGTTCAGTATAAATACATTTGAGATCAATTTATCTGCCCATTGTACTGTAATCAAGATAGAGAAAAATCAAACTGAGAGACTGAGGGAAGAGTACTCTTCTGACCTGGCCGGTTCGGAAAAATAATTTCGTATAGCCAACTTGGTACATCTCAGGCAAAATGTTGAATTGATGAAGAATGGCAACCGAAACACTGAGTGAATCCTGAGAAGCCACATCATCCAAAAGAAGGAAACCATATCTGCAGAAAGATAACCAAAACCATCAGATGCTAAAAACACTGATGAAAAATGCAAAACAAAGATGATAGGCAGATGAGAATTGTTAACGAGTTCGGCGTGCATCAGCCCAAAAAAAATTACCTCCTTGCAAATTTTTGGTGAGACATTCTGGTAGGAAAGCCAGACCTCGAAATTCGAACAACTTCTAGGACTCCACAACATCTTAACTGCTGCAATACCAGACCTTGTTCGTATTTTCCAGGAGACTGGAAATTATTGGGCTTAATACAACGTATGAAGTGTGGAGTGGTGCTCTCGAGGCGTTTCATTAATTGAAAAAGTTGACCCTGTGAACAAGGGGTCAGCACATTTAATTGTCTCAAATGGATGAACCTAGTCATAAATACTTAGATCACCAATCTCTAAGTATGAAGTAACTCTAATGACTTGTACGTAGAAGTCAAAACATCCTTCTTTCCAAGTCACATTGTCCAATTTTTCCTTTTAAGTAGTATAAATCATATAAAAGAATGAATATTACAGACTTTAACAGAGAAAAACGGAGCATAAAACACAGCTGAATAGGGAAAACAGAAATGGAATAACTTTAGCTACAGCTTACTTCGATGATGGTTCAGTTTTTTCTCCTGAAAATTTTATTGAAGCTCAAGCCTAAAATACGCACTGTGATCCTATCATATGTTCTTGGCCAAACTGGAAAGAATCAGAGATGTTTCGCAATTTTCACAGCTTTAACAACTGCAGTCCGTTATTTCCTATCTGAAGCAATTATTTTGTGAAGCATAACTTTCCAACGATTACAGCTGAATTAGCTATTCAAAGACTTAAGCTTGCCTATAATTAATCAGTTATGACTTATCAACAAACTATTTTGTCCATGCTTAGCAGTGGAATGGCATAAGGTTTTGGGAATAAGCTAGGAAAGCAAATTGATCCTCAAAGAATTGAGAGTGCTTCAGGAGCTTACTGCATTTATCTGCCTGAATCTACAAATACACTTTAAGAGATCAACATTGCCCATATGATTTCCACTGTCTAAGATTTTCTTGTATAAGCTTGTGAAGCTCCGCACAATAATTTATCTTGTGTCAGTCGCAACGAAGTATAGAATGGCAAAGAAAGTTGAAGTTTTGATGAAGTTTGACAAGGAATGCTAAGCCAGATACAAAATGCAGTACCTCAAAAATTTCTCCATAGAAAACAAAGAGAAGCACTCGATGAATCCTTGATAGGCTTAGCATAATTTGTAGAGTGTTATTTTTTTGTTCGTGGCTAGCCATAAGTTACACAGTTGAAAGGCATATCAGAGTTCCAAAAGATCCTTGAGCGAGCAATCAGAACAATTAAATGACTTCAAAAATGCAAGAATCTTTATGCAGGTCACTTGCCTTGACCAGTTATTAACAGGATATGCACTCATAACAACACATCTAGAAGAAGAGCTTTTTCCTTGCCAAACATATAGTAAGTGTAGATTATATTTCAAAGTCAGCACACACAAGGCAATGGCCTACCATACACTGGAGCCCACATGACAAGATGCAGCTTCCAGTAAAAGCTGAAGAAATTTTCAAGAACCAGTCAATTGCATACCTTAAATTTCATTGCAACACTCAGCTTCTGAAATTCTGCACCACCTGCTTTAAACAGGGGGCCAGTGACATTCTTCTCAGATTGAGTCAACATATTTGACGCAAATAACTGAGGTAGCAGACAAGAGCATGAAGAAAGAAGTTGGATGGAGTCCAAGTGTAGCAAATCCCTGTTTTTTTCTAGGAATCCTGTGGTTTCATATGTAACCTGAGATTGAAGAAGGATAATAAATCTATTAGCTGGTCAGCAGCTTTCAGAAATGAACCTGAGAAAATTGCTGCCTTCAGATTCTCAAACACACAAAAAACCTTACTAACTCTTTTAAGACTTAATGATCAGACATTTCCTCATTTAATCCCGGTCATACACCTTAGGTTGTAATAGTCAGAACCAATAACAAAGATAACTATATGCAGCAATTAATAGAATGACCTTGACCAATGCCGGAGGATGATATTTTTTTTACCAGGCATTTCAGTATGTCAACAACAGTAACAAAGCTATCATTGAGAGAATTGTGTTCGGCCCATGTTCTCATTTAATTCTCAAAGTAATATCCTTGGGAATATCAGAGAGAATCCGTTTGTAAGATGTTACCTCCCCAGCATAATGACAGACAGTAAATGCCTTGCCTCTGTCCCCTCTGAAACACGAATTAGAATGCAGGTGCTGCTTCAGTTTATTGGCAAATGTCAAATCCGTCCCATTTGGAAAGGTGGACTCCTCATCTAGAAGGGACAACAAACCTAATGGCTTCTGCATAAACAATAAAGAAACCACATTCAAGAGACGTTCATATATTTAGTAAGAAGAAAATAGCCTGAGTGAGATATAAATGATCATGCTTTTCAAACAAACAGGCAATAGGAGATGTGATGAGTACTTTTAGACATAGTGCCACATCAAGAATCGATTACGATGCTGTCTTGGCATTGAATGGACAAAACAGCTTAAAAATTAAGATGGACAATAGCAACTGTTGGGGATTTCTGATTAGTAATGCTATGCATACTAAGACAGAGCCTAGTTTACTAAGTGATGTGGTAGACAATAATTGGGCCTTTGAACAAGTGGTTCCCATTCAATATCCAGTAAAACTTTGCTATATCTCATTGTAAACCAATTTAGTAGACGGTTTTCATTGTACCTAGCATTATTCTTTCGTTTATCATTAAGTGTAGTGGGTATAGTTCTTCGATTAAAAAAAAACAGAGAGAGAGAGAGAGCTATGCCTGCTCCTCTGAACCCAATATAATGTAATTTACAGTTGATAATTGCAAGATAACTCACCAAACAGTATAGAAATGGCTTATTGTATTGCCAATCCCACGTGGTTAGATGAAAAAACATATTACTACATACCTTCTCAAAAAGATTAAGGCAATCTTGGTTATCTTCAAAGTCAACTTTCGCCCAGTCAATGCCATCTTGAATATACTCCTGGTAAAGGGAGACAAAAATATGAATCCGTGGTCAAGAAATTGATGTGCAAGCGCTTATGTTTAGGAGTTAAAAAAGAATTGTAGATTTCAAACTGCATTAGTGCATGCACAACAAACATAATTCAGTGTTCTACTGCATTCCAAAAGAAGTGTATCTTCTTGAACAGCCATTACAAACCCAGAGCTTTTTTAGGTATCAAGATGAAATCAGGACTATTATCAACAAGAGCTTTTTTTTGTTACCCAACAATGAGTTCACTTCATGGTAAGTTCACGTAAACATTCAACCATTTTTCCAGTTAAAGCAACCAAAGGATATTTTTTTCTTACTATAATGGAGATACAATTTACAGTGACCACAAGTGAATATTCACTTAGCAATATTGACTACATTGCAAAAGTCCTCGAGATACACAAATAATTGCATATGATTAATGATCCTATTGAAGTCACTGTATTGGTTTGGGTTTGTATAGTGAGAGTGAGGCAAAGAGAAGTGTTGAAGAACAGAGCTCTGAGAAGAATGATCCGTGGGTCTTACCCTAGATAGGTCACACCTTTTATTAACGAATAACAACATATTGCAGAAGTACCCTACCACTTACTACTCTCTCAACAATATTGAACAATTCAGTATATCAGATGATAATTAACGTGATATTTTGAAAGACCGTCAATGATTTTCTGTAGCTAGAACCTCGCTCATTTGCAATAAGAGGGTATGAATGGATGTATGAAAATTGATAGCTAATTTCAAGTTAGTATCTTGCCCATATTGAGGAAACAGAATATACAACTCACCTCCTGCTCTAGCTTGAATAAATGCCGATTGAAATGTTGCTGCAGCCTTTCATTTGCATAATTTATACAAAACTGCTCAAAACTATTTTTCTGCAACAACAAACAATATAGCATAAGAGACAGAAATACCAAATAGAACTGATAATTAATCAAAGAGAAAGTTCAATACATACATCAAACGATTCAAAACCATAGATATCGAGAATACTGATGGATCTCCCCGAACGCCGTTTGCCAACTGCAAGGGACTTGTTAATTTGTTCGACCAGCCAGTCAAACAAACAAGAATAAACTGATTTGGCCAGGGCATCTCTTGTCACAATAGCCTGAAAGAAGAAAGCCATTACAGAGCAGTGAAAAAAGTTCTACCACTCTCACTGGTCATAAAGGGATCTCAAGTTGTAGGGTGAGGGAAACAACAAACCCAAATGATAATGATGATAAGAAAACCGGTTAACCAGACTTCTCATTACCTAGTGACCCATGAAATCGGTATGGCAGTTGCCGGTCTTCATTTTATTCTTTCTTTTGGACAAACTCTATCGATTGAAGCATGATATTTGAACATTCATTAACTGATGAAATAAGATACCGAACGATACCAAGGAGTGGAAGAAAGAGTGCTAACTATATATCAACAGATAAGAACACAAGACTGTTTCTACATCAAAGAATTCACGTGTACTTAACTTAGCAACATTCTAAGGACTTCTCACCTGTGAGAGTGTTAGTTTTTGGACAATTGTATCATTCCCAACTCTCATTTTCCGAGTCGACAGGGCTAAATTGAGTTCCCCACAACTACATCCCATCAACTTAGCTACAGTACTAAGACCTGCAATATGACAGAGAAGAAAGCCAAATCAAAAAATCTATTCTCAAATACTACGAATTTGGACAGATAGAAATAGTGATATAACCCATGTCACCTAACATTAGAAATGATCATGGCTATGCGGAAGCTGTTGGAGAAAATGCAGATACAGAGAAATTTCATGAAGTTAACATTTGTCTCAGTAAGTACGAACCTGTCCTATCTACCGCTGAATTAGAGGAATAGAACACAGCATAACCAAAAAAAGGTTGTTTACAAAAAAACAAGGTTAAGTCCTACCATATATGAATTTGCTGTATGTTGAAGCAAGTCGATGATTACGTCGCTAACATCCTACGCAGTTAATCTTCCCATAGAAGTTAAAAAACAGGTTAATTAATTAAAGTGTTCGATTCTATTAACCCTTCATAAAATGCAGCTTTTCTCTGGGAAAATGAATACTAAAAGAAATCTAAAAAAATGTTTGACTTAAACATCTGGAGAATTCTTACCCTCATCTTCCACGGCCTCTGCATGGTTTTCATTATCAATCACTGTAAATGCAACATTTCCCAGCCATAATACTGCAGCAAGCATTGCAAATACACTCTCTTGGTCTTCCTTGCTTATATGGACAACATCCAGAGCTTCCTGCATCAGTGGCAGTGACAGTTAGGTTTATGTGACCCACTTACTACTGCAAAAGGTCGTCATAATGAAAGAAAGGGTATACGAATGTCTGCGCAAGAGGGAAGAAGACATACCATAACAATGCGGAACTGTTCGGCATCATCAACTCCAGGGATCGAAAAGCAGTTGCTCTGCTTCAAATAGTTATATTCATCGACACTGCTAAGATTTAATTTTTCTATGCCACAAGAATTAAAAAAGCAAATGATCAGATCATTTCTCAGTGTAAACCTATGTAATAACAAGGCATCAGCATTGCTGTATGATTTTTTGCTATGCCACAAATTGTCAGGAGACCAGAACTGCTTTGAAAGATAATTAGTGAATACCAAAATATATTATAACAGATAAATCTTAGGCCCGGGTAAAGGGGACAAGAAAGAGATATACTAAGGGCTATGTACAGTATCCTTTAATTTTGTCTCTATGGATATCGTAGATGGATTGCCTCGGCTTCTGTTCATAGAAAGGCAATTCCCTAAACATTTTTCAGGATCAAATATTAACACTTTCTATGATTCCGAGTAACTAGATCCCACATTACCATCATAGCATATACTTTAAATTAGCCTGGTATTCAACAATAGATTGATTTCAGCCCAATATCACGGAAATTAATCAACAAATGGGTCAAATTCAAGCGCCATGCCAAGAAAAGGACATTTCAGACAATCCTCCTAAAGGCTTCGGCTGTTTTGGACAGAAAGTAACAGGACAATTTCTATGTTCCAAATAGCCATTGTGCAAAAATTCGGATTTATTGGCATTCTAGACCTTTTGGACTCTTTTTCCTGTAAACGATCTTATATATAGCAAAAATTAAGTTTCTTCAGAACAAGAAATTGGGAAAATGGAGATAGTATAGTATATCCCAGTCCATTTGTGCAATGGGTCAAGGATGCTTTCTAGAGTATTCTCTTCTAAGGTGGACATGGTGATATAGCATGCCTGTGCTCTTTTATAGGTTACCATTGTCATCACGATATTCTTTCAAGTAAAACTTTCTACAAGTGAGACAGTGGTAAAGTTTCTGTTTCTGCATTTTTGCAATGCGGTTCCATCAGTACCCTAGAATATGCTAAATGAAGAATTCAAACAAAATATATACCTCTAAGGGAGCGAGGAGCTCCAGCGCAGAGCTGATAGAAAATATGGTAAGACCTTTCTCCTTCTGCACATTGGACTACTCTAGACTGTTCATAGAATGAGTATTCAATCAAAACAAAAAACTGGCAGCACTACAATTACAAACAGCTGAGCGAAAATCTTACCTTCTCAAGTAGAACTTCATCATAACAGAAGAAAAACAAGAAGGAGAAACAAAACATTAGTTGGGTGTGAACTACAGAGAATCTAAACGAAACAGAAATGAGAAAACAAATAGAATCATCTTACAGGTCTGAATCTTGGCTCCAGAGATTTTTCCAGTTTCACTGAACTGTATTTCAATCAACTTCCCCTGTCACATGAATAACTCAAGTTAACCCAACTTGAAATGCAAAAGATGTCCTCTAAAGAATGTGAAACTGCCTCCAAGCAACCCAAGCATGTCAAACAAATGGAGGCAAGAAAGCTTACAAAGCGGCTTGAGTTGTCATTTCTTAAGGTTTTTGCATTACCAAAGGCTTCCAATATTGGATTAGTCTTCAGTATTTCATATTCAATTCCACTCCCACCACCAAGGGCAGCCAAATATTGCATTGCTATCTTTGCAGTCTCAGTTTTTCCTGCTCCACTTTCACCGCTGGAGGAATAAAGAGATGAAACCATAACTACAGGATTCAAAAAATGACATATGAGCCAATGACAGCTATCTGAAAGGCCTAGTACTAAAGTTGTTCAACAGAAAATAATGCACACAGATTTTAAAAGGGATCCTAATTTAATCATCAAGGTCCTTTCTCACTCTTTCTCGCTATACAGCCTATGCTCTGACTGCCTCAATATTGTGCAGTGCGCTCATTCCACCATTGTTTCCAGCACGCGTTCCATAATTATGGACATGAAAAGACAAACCAACAGATAACAATTGCACAATCCCCTCTTAGATGAAAACAACAATAATACTTCAAAGAGATTTATGAATCCTAAGGTCCTTGGAAATATATTCGAGTTAGCTACCATTAAACCACAATGCAAACTAGTACTTTGGTAAGTTCATAGTTGCCAGAACAGAGATAAAGAAACTCTTTTATTCCTCATAAGAGAGAAAAACAAATCCACTCTGTCCTACTCTAGCTTATAGTTTAACAGTATAGAACAATTTTTTTATAGGTAATAACCAATTCAAGCACATAAAAAATGTGCAAGGAAAGAAAAAGGAAAAAAAAAAAGCAAGATAATCGAAAGAAAACATCATATGTGAAGTCAAACAAAATGTCACATCCAAATAAAAGAGCACAATGCGAAAGTAACCGACGATTCTAAACCCCCAAACAGTCTCTTGTGGTGTTCCTTCCAAGTGCACCACACGAGACAAAGTGGTGCAGCACTCCAAGACTTGTAACGAATTGAACCACTTCCATAAGCATTCCAACAGGTAAAAAGCGGGATGGCATGCCTTGGCATAACCCATGCCACCTAAAATGAGCTAAGAGTATGTAAAGCTTAAGAGCAAAGTCACAATGAAGAAAGAAATGACCAACAGATTCCCCCGATGCAACACCAATCCGTGACAATGAAAAGTACAAAGGCAAGTGCTCGACCAAAGGACGGTCCATCATTATTAACCAAAAGGTTATCACAAGAAACCTATACCTTAGATACCTAGGATGAGATCATCACCATAAATCAACGCATTACATAATAATACAAGTTCAAGAATCTAAAAGAAAGATGCAAAATAAAGGTTCCCCAAACTCAACCCAAGAAGCTGCACAGGCATGATTGGTATCTTGATGCGTAGTATTCAAGTCTGCTATACACACTGTAAATCAAAGAAAAGTGAAAGAAGACGATGCTAAGATGCTGACCTTATGATGATAGACTGGTTAACTTCATCTGGAAGAAAGAAAACTTATATAAGAACTTGTTCACAACTCCCAGAGGTTGTATTCAAGTAAAAAATTGACTAAAATTGAAAAACACCTCGTATCATTTCCCTTATTGCCGTATCCGTGATAGCATAGACATGAGGACTCTCCACACGCTTATTCTTATATGCCTCAACGTAATCATTGCCATATAAAGGAACTTTCTTGAAGGGATTTATTGCTACCAATACTGGCCCTGCTTTGGTCTTAAATGCAAAATTTTACAAGCAAAATGACATCAGCAAGAACAGAATCCTCCAAAAGAAAACTGCAAATTGAACACTAGAAGATACTTACATAGATCATGTCTTGACTGTACCGATACTGAAGATTGTACAATACTGAGGGTTCACTCAAATAACTTAACTGCATGAGATCATCCACTCCATCCAGGATATCAGGATTTGCTGGGAGCAAATTTTCCTCTTTTACTTTAAGAATCTACACTTAAGATGCAACTTAAAGATAAATAAATAAACGTCAATCTTCAAACACTACTGCAGTGGCTTAGAGTTTCCTTAGTGACTCACTTTCCCCTCAGGAAGTGAAACTAGGGTCTCCACCCCTGAAGTTGATAATATCTTCACCAGCTCCCAATCCCCATTTGGAGTTTGAAACCAAGATTGAAGTTTCTGGAACAAACAAAGTAACCACGTAATTGTGTGATTAATTAAATAGTGCGTAATTTTTAATATCACTCAATCCCTTCCGGAGTTACTAAAACTTAGTCAAAGAAACAACTCGATAGCTTAAGCAAGGGAGTTCCATCTTCTAAAGGCGAGGATGAGGGATAGGATGATTAAAAACGCGCTTTAGTATGTTATGGGGAACCGCATTTTATTTACAGCTTTTTGAAACAATTGCTAGGAAAATGAATAAAGAAAAATGAACTTTCTTGCAAATAATAACAGAATTCTCACAGTGCAGACAAATGCGGGCATGCACATAAACAAGACCTTAGATTTATCCTTTTCTCAGGAAAGATTCCCGATGCAACAGTTTCAACAGCACGATTGTTTACCAATCACATCCAAGATTCGAGAGTAGTTCATATCCACAGTAGAAGTAAAGCTGATATTATTTGTTACACAAGAATAAACACACGGAGAGCTAGCATGTAATTTTATCATATGCTTGCTAGCAAAACAGAAATAGAGATAAAGAAAGAAGGAAAAAACAAAAAAGCCTATAGCTAAAAGAATTACAAAAATTTACTCGAAATGCAGGACATTCTGTCAAAAAGTGATGTTTGAGAAAATAACTGACTTCACCAATTAAAGTGTCCTTTTCTTTTTTCCGGGTTCAAGACCAAATCTAGTGGAAAGCAGCAAAATTAATGTGTACCTTCTTGGAGGCATAAGGAGTCATGTCACCCCATATCCTGTCAATACGAGAAGTCGAGGTTGAGGGCAAGGGCAGAGCCACTGCCTCAGAGTCTTCATCCCCAATAGAGGGCCTTTCTTCACCTGATACAGGACTTCCACCATAGGGAGAATCCTCATTGGCTAGGTCCACATTAGAATTTCTCCTTTCAGCACCTCCAGCTACGCCGTCCCCAAGAGTGCCATTTCGTAGAGTACGAGATGACATCGCATCACCGCTACCAAGCTTCTCACTCATTGCAAGGTCATCAGATGCTTGCGTATCCATGAAACTAAACCGACCAGGCAAGGATTTGATTGACTGAAGGGAAGGCGAGACTTGGGAACTCCCTGACATTTTTCACTCCAGCTTTGTCCAGAATTGCCAACGAGCTGATACAGAGGATAAAGACTGAAATCAGAAAGATTGCTTTACACCGAGACATTTTAACAAACTTTAAAAAGGACCCACTCGATGGCTTATCAACTTGGTATTGGTGGGGACCATAATTCGACAGAGAGAGCTCAATGCTCTTCAACCTAAAGCTTCAATAGACCCTGAAAGCAAAACAACCAAAATGCTGGACTCGCTAACTAATTCAGCATCCCATAAACGGTTCACATGAGAATGTAAGTTTCCAAATCAACCGACCCTTGAATTCTCCACACGGACCTAACTACAGCGACTCCAGCAAACTAAAACGCAAAGCTACCCCCACAAGCACCGTTCCCGAGTAACCATTAGTAAGACGAGAACGACGTGTTAAACAGTAATCGCACAAAACTCCCCGTTCTTCACTCGCAATTTTTTTCCCATCCGTTCACTCGCCGAACAAGTCCCGTGCGGACACAATCCGTAGCGACCACGAATCTCTACCCGATCCACTAGCGCCACGGGTCATCGCTAGCTCGAACTCAGGCCAAAATCGGCAAATGCGAAACGGGAAACAAAAGAAAAGGAGGAACGAGGAAATGCGAAAGCAAGCTCTGCGCGTACCTCCAGAGAGACCAAAACACGGCTCGCGAGAGGCAACACTCCGACGACACCACACGCAGCTTCGATCTCCTCCCGAAATCACCTCCAGATATCAAATCACTCCAGAGTCGACCAGACTGAGCTCCGCCAGAAAAGGAAAAAAAAGAGAACTCGACCGACAAACACCCAAAAAAAAAAAAAAAAACATCAAGCGAAAATCGCGCGAACCAGAAAATCTCCAAAAGCAAACTGCTGACGAGGTTCGCAGCGCTTGGCTCCTCAGGAAAACGAGAGAGAAAATCCGGGAAAACGAGATCGTCGGAAATGGGGGAAATCCGAGGCGTGTGGAGAAGAAGAAACCACCCCCCCCTTTTTTTTTTTGCTCCTGTGCTTCTGCTTTTTCCCTTTCTTCTTTTTTTTTTATTTTCGATTTCCTCTGCTTCTTTTTTCGAATTTAATTTAATTTAAAATGATTTTAAAATGTGATTATCTGTCAATTTTCTTTTTTTTTGAATTTTTCGTGGTCGCAACTCGCAATGGGCCAACCAAATTTGAAATCCTCTTTAACGTATCGCCATCTTTTAGCGGTGTGACGGTTTTGGCCCTGCCTTTTTCTGGAAATTAACGGCGGGAGCCTTTCCGGGGCCGTAATTTATGCGCCATAAATGAGCGCGTAAGTACGTAATTTATCTTCCGACCAAAAAAAAAAAGTACATGATTTCTCCTCTGGAGATAATATAAAAAAAAGTGTACATAATTTATCCTAATATGATGCAAATTCTACTACTTAAAGATAGCTTGATTCTAAAATTATTCCTATTTATTCTCATTAGTGGACTTCTGAACCAAGGCATCAAATAAAATTACGATGAACTCTTTTATTTATTTTCTATTCATTTTGCAAAACAATTCATTAATTCCAATTTGCTTTATCAAGTATATTCGAAAGATAGAGTCATAACGTTATATGCTTTCTTAACTTATAATGATGATTCGTCGGATATTCGATGCCGACATTAAATGGGTCGATTTTTTCCGGCACCGAAAATCAAAACATGTTCTATATGAGTCGTTCTACAAGCACGAAAAGATAGAGAAAAAAGCATATCTTTTTTTCTAAAAAGTGCATTCACGATGTATATATGTAATATCTATTTAATGCAAAAATTGGTGTGTCCATGTATTGAACTACGTTCGACGTGATCGATTGAATATAGAAAGAATATTTTTAATGTCATTTAAAGTTAACATTGATTTGGAATAGCTCGTGATTATTTTAAGGTTGTTTTTTGTTTGAACGCGTGGATAAGGATTATCTCGACTAATTAAAGCTCGTAAAGAAAAAATGATCATCATTGATAAATGCGCGAGCGAAAAAAGAGAAAACGGGCGTTTTCGTCAATCCATCGTCGTATACCGAAAGAGAGGGCGAGCATGACGCGAGATGAAAAGCCCAGTCTGCTGAAATTTTGTGGGAGGGATGGGGAGATCCAGCTCCAAGTCAAAAAGTCAGAAATGTTGCGGACGTGGCGAAACTTAGTCCGTCGAATGGGATGGGCGATCGTGCGGTCAATCTACGGTGCGCACGTGGAGGCAAGACCGTGTGATTACGCCACTCCAACGAAGCGTCGTCCCGAAAAGCCGGCAAACCGCAAAGCCTGAGCCGTGCGATTCGAGTTGCTGTCGCGATCGTGGAGGGTCGGGCCGAAGAATCTGCTGCTTGGCACCCACACCGACTCGTATGGACGGCCAACGACGGAGCGCTATTCTCTCAGCTTCGCGTATCGTGAATCCATAGTGGAGTCACGTGTAAGAATTCCAAGACTCATTCCAACTTTGATCCTATTTGGTTCAACATTTACAAATGACTTTGGGGCTCTAAAGTTTCTTAACCAAATACAAATAATGTTTGGTTCTTTTTTTTTATCAACTTCGAGAAAATGCGATTGCAATTGCATTTTCAAAGTCCCTTAAAGTTGCGTATTATAAACGCTTCCAAAAAAATGTTTATATTCCAAAATGTTCCCAGAATATTTTGAAAACACTTTGGAAATAAAAACACATATGATAAAAAAGTATTTTTCAAAGTGTTTTTGAAAACACTTTAGGAACAGAACGCATATGATAAAAAAAAGATTCCCAAAATATCATAAAAGTAAAAAAAGTTTAAGAAACATAAAACACTTTTGAGTAACATAAACATTTTTTGAGCGCAAACAAGAAATAAAAAAATTTACTTCTCTGTGTTTCGAAAACTTTTTAGAAACACATTTTAAACATTTTTTTATAAATAATTGAGAATAATTTTGTTTTTGAACACAATCCTTTCTCTTTTGTTCGTGCATGATGTTGATATTTGATTTTTTTATTTTATTTTAAAAAATTGATTAAAAATATCAAAATAATTCATAAAATTACAAAATCAACCTTGGAAGCTTTGGCCTAGCCTTAGGAATCAATTTTGAACAAAAAAAACATTTTTCGTAATTTTTGACATTTTTCAGATTTATTTTAATTATAAAAATAGCTGAAAATCAAGAAAAATAGTATTCGTGGTTAGAAAAATGCGCAAAAATAGTCTATATTTTTATTTTAATTCCCTTTTTTTTTCCTCTTAAATTTTTAAAAATTCAGTTTGGGACCATATGCCTCTTCATTAAACATAATCTTAAATTGACTAAAAAATTTCACTTAAAATCATTTTAGCCCAAAATGTTTACTTTTGAGTCATGACATGAGACTTCGATTTCGCATCTCATTTCACTCATGTTTTGAAAAAATTACACAATTGAACCAAAAGAAACTAAATACACAAATATTTTTCATTTTAGTCTCCGATTTCACTCAAAGCATTTAATATTTTCTAGGGGTAAAGGTCAATCATATTTTTAACTACATAGGAACATTTATGTGTGACTCATAATTGTGATTTTTTCTATCTATAGAAAATATATTTGATGTTCTCGTTGTCCAATTCCAATTCATCTTCTCTTTCAATTTTTTTTATAGTTGATCTCGTCCATATTATAATTTCATAAATCGCGCGTAAATTAATTATATATATATATATATATATATTTGATCTAATTTGATATAGTAAATTGAACAAATGAGATTTAATTTGATTTAGTAAGTTAAAAAGATAAAGACATCTTAATTTTAATATATATATATATAGTCCCCTTGAATAAGTGAAAAAATTAGGACATTTTTTTGCAATTACCAAATGGTTTCTTTTCTTCTTCTTCTTTTTTTGTTCCGGGAACAAAAGTTTTGTGCACTACCAAACGTGTTTCTATTCTTTTTTTATTCGGAGAACATATATTTATATATATTGCGTATCAAAAAGCGTTTTGTTCCCAAAAATCGTTATCGAGAATAGAAACAAAAAAAAAGTATTTATAATCCAAAAGTTGCTCCGGAACTAAAAACGTTACTGTACATAAGCTTAAAGGCGCTTTAGCACAAAACACCTCTTAAGGTACTTTGAGAAGTTGCATTTTCAAAATGTAACTAATTTTTTTTCTTATTAACTTTGTCACATCCACTTGCAGACCCACCAACCTCCACCGCTACCCGCCGCCGCCGTCGACCGCCGACCCTTGCCAACCGCCGCCGCCAATCACTACATCTTGGTTGACCACCGCCGCTACCTCCACCCTCGCTACGGCCGTCGTCCACCATTGCCGACCATCGCAAGCCTGTGGTCGCCATCCATTGCGGCCCGCCGACCCCACTTTGCCATTGCCCTTCAATCGCCACTTTTTTTTCAAAAAGTAAAAGTATCTTACAAAGTTTATTTTTCACCAAACGTCATTTACGCCAAAGTTGTTTTCCAATGTGTTTTTAAAATACACTCTACAAAACGCTACTTGCATTTTGAAAAAGGCCATTAGCTCAAAAATATATTTTTCTTAAAAAAATAATCTTTTACACCTATTGAAATAATTAATCAATAAAGATTATTTTCATTGCCGAAAGTAATTTACCTCCAAATATTTTATATAAAGGATTAAAATATTTCTCATTCATCCGTTCATTCTTGTAAACGATGTGAAGCAATCATTTTCAAGAAAATATTTTTCACATCAGTTCATTTTCACCTTTTGTCGATTCGAACTTATTGACCAAATCAGCCACAACGAGGACAAGCGAGGGCGCGATGCCCGCCACCTTTGAAGCTAGAAAGGAAAAAAGAAAAAATTAAAAAATAGTACGTTATTGCCAAGATGTCACGTAAAATTGATGACGTCCACGTCGGCGATTTCTAATCAATACGACGAAATTGATAAAAAAAACGAAAAGATTTAGAATCGAATCGGTAAACTTAAAAATTTTAGGATCGAGTTAAGAAAAAATGTAAAAATTTTAAGACTATTTTGACAGTTTTCCCAAAAGTAAACTAGACTCAAAATTCACAGACCAAATTTATCAGCAAAACTATAACTTTACCCAATACACAGTGAGCTCTAGCTCAGATCATAAGATAGTTAATCTTGCAGCATCATTATTGTCCGAGGTTTCCTTTTCTTTGCTTTTCCTAAATTTGTACGACCAAGAAAAGGTGTCCCCCAACAGAAATCTCAAAACGTAAAAGCAATTTGTTGGGCATCCATCCCAACCAAAATTAGGTATGGCACCAAGATAAATTCGATCAAACGATCACGCATTATCGAAACGAGGGAGACTGATCGTGCGAATTGACGGGTTATCCATTTGGCCCTCTATAACGACTCCTCGTCTAAAGCATCTCGCTTCCCACGACGTGATATGTCTAGCAAAAATTAGGGACCGGGGCTTTTTTGTTTTCCTTATTTTCTCACAAAGCCAAAGAGCCAAAAAAATGACATAAACAAAAAAATTGAAAACGGTCGGGAGTAAATTCAACCTAGAGAAGTCACGCTATATTAATTCTCGTGCACAATATCTATCGTAAAAGAGCCAAACCAGACAGATGAGAAGCTATATTACGAATCACGGGTTCGAAGTATGGTAATTTTGGCTTGCTCTTTAGCTTTTGGGGTGTGTTTAATCAATTAGTTTCGTCGGTAAAAAAGAGAAAATTGGATCATATCTTACATAGACCCCGCCCTTGAATGATTGAACTTTTATTTTATTTTTTTTTTTTTGTTTATTTTTTATTTTTATTTGTTTGCGAGGAGAATAAATGAAGTTCGTTATCAAATTGGTCAAACGTGTGAAGACAATTTAAGGGCAATGGGTCCCACACCACGAGGGCTCTCGGAGGAAGCTCTTCCTTTCTCTTTTTGGGCACGCCCCCTTTGGAAACAAGCCGGATACGAGAGGGGTCGTCGTCATCAAATCAAATCCAAATAAAAACATAATGAATTTTTCATGTTCATGATGACTCGGGGACACGATCGTAATCAGCTGATTGCTCGAAGGAGCACCGCCACGGCCACCACCACCGATTACTACGACCAACCCCTCTCCCCTCCCCCCAAACCTAAATCCGAGTTCCCCAAAGTAGGAATCGAGCCCACGATCATCGTTTTCGGTAGCCGGAGGCGATCGGGGTCAATCTCGAGATGGCTGGACGGCATAAAAGGGAGGTAAAAGAAAAGGAAACGAGCGAGACTCGAGTGCAGCTGGCTTGGAAAATCAAAGGGCCCAACAACAAAAAAAAAAAAAAAGCTATAGGATAACAAGATTTGAATGACCAACGTTGACAAGTTTACATTTATTTCCCGCCCTTTTCTTATATCTATCTCAATTTATGTTTTGTCATGCATGTGATAAAATTCATATTTATTTCCCCTTTTTTAAAGGCGTGAGAGGAGACAAACACACGTGATGATGGATTCCTAACGTTGCTTTTTGCTGTCCTGTGTTTTTTGTTTACAGTTTCACTCACATTCAGGCTGTTCTTTATTCAGCACACCGCCAAAAAAAAAAAAATAGTGTTCGTTTTTGGCGCCTCACCTTCAAATTTCACTCATAAAAAGTGAAGAACTTAGGTCATCTGATTTCTCTGGGTCACAAGGCATTTAAAAATGAAAGCTTGATTCCGGACTTTTAATTACGAAAGTCGAAAAGCCCGAAAGATCGAAATCCCCGAAAGCGAAAGATCATTCGAAGGAGCAGCTTGCGACACTTTCAAATCCTGACCGGAAGAATCGGATCGTGTTTTGCGTGACCAGTGTTGGAATCGAATTATCAATTTGGGAGGCTTGATGATGACAATTCAGAGGTCCAGATCTTAGTATAGAGAGAGAGAGAGAGAGAGTTTGGATAACAGAGGGCGTTCCATTAGGTTGCAACCAGAAGAGATAAATGCATGGAGCAGATACAGAAGAGGAGTCAAAGCTGGAGAGGTACATACATGTGAATGTGAGAGGTGCAGTTCCAATGGCGACATGAAAAGGCAACAGCAAAAAGAGAGAGAGATAGTGGCGATGGTCGTAGTCTGGTAGACCCAACCACCCCCAACCTTCAATTATTAAAGCTTTCTTCGCTCATGATCGCTTCAAATCCTCCTTTGCCTTTCCTTTTTTGGGGGGATTTCAATTTCATCGGAAACCTAGCACATGGCCGTTTCCATTTTTTACTTCTCTAGTTCATACGCATACATTCGAGCCGACTCGGAGTGGACGACATTCGCCTTTCCGATAATCACGAACCCAAAAATTCGCCCTCGTCGATTAGTACAGAACGAGTTTTAATCACTATCTCATAATGCTTGACGTGACAGTCCATTCGGACATAACACGGCCAGAGCACGATGGTTCGCCTTATGAGAAGCCTTCGTGCAAAGTGCATGGCATCTTGTTAATGCATAGTATGCCTATCGAGTTTTTTGTCGCGTCTATCCGAGTTGTAAATGGAACATTGCCGCTCCTGGGATTTTATTTTTTCCTGTAATAAGGGCCGTTTGTTTTGAAGGAAAACTGCTGTCAGGAAATTGTTTTTCGATTTTTCATTTTCTGGAAGATGGAAAGCTAATCAATTTACGGAAAAACGTTTTCCATATACTGAAAAAACAACAAACTTACATCAGGGAAAAACCATTCAGGAAAAAAGAAACCACTTTCCCTGAACCACCAAATAAAAAATAATAATTATTAAATGATTTTCATAAAAATATTCTCCTTCATTGTCAATTTTTCGATGAAACAAGCGTAGCCTAATATTTTAAAAACCTTCACAAGGAGGCCACTTAGAAGAAACTTAAAAAAGAAGAGTAGTGGGATTTCATGGGCAAGAGACATGATCACAAACCCCACAGGCTTCTGACCTAAGCTTGGGAGCCAAAAAGGAGTTGGCTTTAGGCTTTAATGCCTTTTCAGTGATGGCCCTGTGCACAACCTGTGTTGCATTATTGATCTCCAACTGACCCCCCCCAAACCAAATTAACCAATTTGTTTAGGTTGGGCCTGCTCCTGCATATCAATGAACAGATGGAGTACATCACCATGAGTTGGCCACTGTTAGAGTGATAATAATTTCTATGTGTTGACTCTCAAAAGTATTCTAAATTTTTTGTTCCCAACATTTTCATATCTCATTCCCAAGCAAGAGGCAATCACTTTGCATATGATTAACCTCATCTGGACAACAACAAAAGAAAAGATCCAGAGAATGTGTCTATTCTGAAGCCCTAGACTTTGTTTGCTGTTAACTGCCCTTTTCCTAAAATGGGATCTTTCCTCAAGGCTGACCCATGACCGCCCCAGCATAGTCTAGTTGCAGAGGTTTTGGTTAGCTATGCTTGTTCTTTCCTACATGGGGTGTATCCCCCATGACAAAACAGGGCATGTTATGGTACAAACTCGGTGCACGTGTCCGAGGTCCTTTGGAGCCGGCGTGCCAGGTTATGTGCCAAGAAATTTGGAGCTGGCGGGTTGGGCTCTGCACGCGGGCTTCTCTCTCTCTTGCTATTGTCTTGCCGGGTCAATAAAAACAATACAAGAAAAACGCAACAATATATCAGTAAGCGAGAATCTGCCAGGTTCTTGGAAAGGATTTGCCAAGAATCCTTATTTCTCCGAACTTCCTATTCATAATGCATGCCGAATCTCGATCCGTATTGAACAGATCCCAGTAAAACGACATGCTGGAATCATCTCCAGCAAAACCCACCTTTTTATGCTCGATCTTTATACTTCACTGTTCTGATATACCGCATCATCTTAATGAAGGGGCCCATGACTGAGCTTAATCAGGTCTGGCTATAAGCATCGACTGAAAAACAAGCCCACAGAAATGCAGAACAACAAAAAAGGGGCGGCAAATTTCTGATTTCTAATCTCTGCCTCAGCTATAATCACGAATTGGTACAGCACAGTCACTCGCGTGTTCATCAGATATACAAGATTATGCATTGAGAAATCAAGAGCACCTAAAATTTCTACTTGAACATATTATACAGACAAAAAACAAGGAGAGGAAAATGTGGGGGAAAGAGTTCGACTAAATCCTGTTCTCTGTCCTTAAAATATATATCTCATCCATGATCTACGTCTATATCCCGCAAGACTACAAAAACAGCAGCTTCTTGAAGTTGAGGCATATCATGCAATGGGGATCTTGGGTTCGCCTAAGTTAACAAAGGCCTCCGCACGGATAATCCGGGCTGTCACGACATGCCAAGACACGAGGTGATTCATGAATGCATTAACATATTTCCCTCGATCATGCTGTACGGCAGAATCCAAGATCAGCACACACATACGTCAATGATGAGAAAAGATACTGAGGAATGGTTTTGTACCTTGTAATCTTGGTAATAAGCATGCTGCAAAGGAAAATAAGGGATTTAGGACAATCAATACCTACACAAACACGAGACAGAGAGAGAGAGAGAGAGTATGCTTACTTCCCACGTATCCAAGCTGATCAAGGGCTGCAGGAGGAGGAGGACGCGGATTAACAACATCCAAGAAGAAGAATGTCTCAGAAACAAATCGGAAATGCTGACTTACAATGTCATCCCACGCGATCGGGTTGACAGCATTTGATGTCTTCACTACTTCAAGTCGCTTTTCTTGTCTCTTCACTGAACAGAAAAGAAAATGAATAAATATATCACCAGAAAATTACAACCTGTCAACTTTTATGCTTTGATGACAGTTTCAAAGTCTTAAGAACAGAACCATCTGGAAAAGGGTAAATCAACAATCAACTTTGCAGAATGCACTTGGTACATTTGTTACTCATGTGCTCATGGGCATTATGGGGTTACTATTCTGCAATCAAAATTGGTTTTGGAGTAAGAGGATGGTCGATTTCTTAGTTTGTCTGCAGTCAGAAAATTATTAGATGGATGGTAAAGCAACAATCAAACGAGCATCAAATGGGAAAAGAAGCATGCTTAATTGTAGAAATTAACTTACGGACAAGCCAAACCCAGCCTGATCCAAACAGTGACAGAGCAGCTTCAATGAACTTCTCCTTGAAATTGGTAAATGAACCAAAGTCCTTCTCAATCTGCTGAAGAAGACCCAGTTCTGGCATGCCTCCACCACCAGGTTGCATCGATTCCCAAAAAAAGTCATGATTCCAAACCTGAAAACTTTAATTAAATTAGGGTCCACAAAATAATTCAATGCACCATGCATGAGCACACAAGGACCTCCGAAGGTAGGGTGAAATGCTGATATTGCACATAAGACGAGCAAAACTAGGATATTCTTCTCTGTATGATGGTTACATGCTAAACTATGCGTAAACATAACTCAAATCATCCAGCTACTTGCCTCTCCTCCTCCCACTAAAAGTGCTGGGCTAGTGTTAGATGTTGACGGTCAGCAATTGGTTAGGTCTGGCTACACATGCTCAATCGCCTAATATTCCAATTCTTTTGGAAATTTCTTCCCGTATTCACATCAATATCTTACACAAGCAATGCTTGCATCAAGCAAGGTGGTCATAGCTAACATTTCCATGACTCTGCCCAAGGCTCCAGCAGTTTGAAGCCTTTTAGGTACAAAGACTGGCCCTAAAAGCCAAAAGGCAAGGTAAAATGATGATTATCAAATTTATCAACCAGCAATCTTGTCTAGGTGCATCACAATTCGGAACTAGTTCAGAAGGTTGAGGGATCTCGCTAAGATTATAAATAGCTTTTCTGGTGCGTGTAAATGTTCTCTTGCCCACACACATACTACCAACAATGCGCTTTTAGCTGCGATTGTATGGCCTAAAAGAGGCACTCCATCAATGATCATAGCATGGTCGCTAGAAATTCTAATCAGTAGTCGAAATACTAATTTAATATTTTCCAACCATGTAATTCTTATTTATCTGCTCAACATGAATTGAAATAATGAGAACTTCTCTCTTACATTCCAGAAAGTTCCTCACAAGCATGTGCACATGCATTGCCTGAGTCTCAGATATAAGATGAATACATAGAACCCTTATCCTCTCAACTGCTAAGATATGCACATGATAATTTAGCCCATGAATCAATTCCTCAAGGTCAGGTGACAAGTTATGCATAAGAACATGTCAGAACCTCACACTTGCCTTGGCTAGGAAATGACAAGAATGGGACCAGGGTGAAAGGAGCTTTAAAGGGGATGCAAAGCTGGGCTAAGTTCAACATTTTTGGTGAACTCCTTACTTGAAATTTGAAAGAGCCACGGAATGCTATTCAACAAAAACTATACCATACCAAAAAGGCCAGCTATGCTAGGCAGCTGAATATCCACAAGTACTTTAACAAGGTCCACTGAAATTCAAAGCTCTCTTTTGCATGACAAGCACTATAATTTTGCATACCAGGTTCCTTCAATTAGATCCCTCATAAACAGCAATTGGAAAATGAACTAAAGGATGTGTGAGGAAAGCAAAAGGGCCAATCCACAAAGCATCACCAAACTGAATGTGCTCATGGCTGCTCTGAGAGAAAGGGTTATGTACAAATTTCCAGAGAAAACAGCCTTCATCGGCAGCATAAGCTGTGGAGATAGTTATACAGCCAAAGTTGTCCCAGAGGAGAACCACAACGCAAGTTCTCTAAGAGGATACAGCACAACTAGTAAGTGAACTTGCTGAAGAAAAGAGGACATGCCTGCGCAGCATTATTGAACTCCGGTAGTGGGTTCCCATTGTTGTAAGTTACTTTGACAAGTTCGTCAAGAGTGCAGCCATATAATATATCGTTCTTCTCAAGTTGTTTGTTCAAGCCTTCCACATAACCATGATGATGTTCTCCCCAGTGTGTTTCCAGAAGCCTCTTGCTCATGTATGGTTCAAGAGCATCCTACATATTCGGACGCGGTTACTAGTAAGAATAGAAAACCTACAAATGTCAGATTTGCAAATTTTCTAACATTGAAATAACTGGCATCGAAAATTTCAAAAGTGGCAAAAACTCCAAGTTACTGGAGCAGTTTTTTCCATCAATAGACCTTAGGCAAATACCCAAAGAACCCAAAGACGAGATAGTTTCCTCTTTTCCATAATGTTTTGCCGGTAAAATACCATACTTAATTCCTCTAATGATTTTTTGCAACACCTGTAGCACATGCTTATATAATAGAGCGGATGCCAACTACATATTGGAGTCTTGAACGGGCTTGGATCATGGCATAAAGCTGCTGGCTTAAGCCAAACACTCAATTAAAAGCATGGGCCACTCTAAAACTTCATCTGTCATGGATGTTCGAGGAGGAAACCGTACGGTTGAAGTAACTTCAGAGCTCAATTGGCAGAATCTCAACTTTATGCCATTACACTTATCTCTAGTTTGAGTGATAAGCATCAGTGACTGAAGCAAAAACTAGCTTAGCTGAATTGATTATGCAGGCCATGGCAATGATAATTACACATACAATTATCCGTGTATGTCTCACTCTTTTCGGATAAAATTGTCAGATCAAAAACTTGTACGGAAAACTATCAACTAACTTACAAGTTCATATGGAGGAGTCTTCAACCCATAGAAAGCAAGAACTTTTGAAGCTTTGCGTGAGCAAAACGGGTCCTCTCTGCTGCTTTAAAACAACAATTCGACTAAGATGTAAGAATTAAATGAGAAAGCATATGTAGAACACTGGTAGAAATCGATGTAGAACAGTAAACAATTCTGACAATGGAGTTGGTGAAAAATGGATATATAAACATATTTTCGTGAACTGAATTATTTGCATGACGATGTCTATCCTATTCTTGCAGCACAACAAGTAAATGGACCTTTCCTGTCACTTTGGCATAACATTTCTCCCGTGTATCACACTTCTAAAGGATTGTCACAGGTGATCAGAGGAAGCTTATCCATGACAAAAATTCAATCAAACTTGAACAGATTTTTTGTCTTTATGCTCAAAGCACAGCTCACAAGAAAAGCGAAACAAATAATATTAGACCAGAACTCCAAAAGCACCAGAACTGTCGGTTTTGAAAACTAGAACGAACAGAGACTCCCTTCAAATACTGCGTTTCCACTTAGAGATAGGCCTGTTCAAAACCCAAACCAAATCCCAAAATCTTCACTCTATTTAGATATTGAGCCTAGTGTCCCGGTCCAGAGGAAGTGACCCAAATGATCGAGCCCTGAAGCTTCTGAGGGCCTAGGATTTCTTCTAGAGTGTCCTTGGTAGATGGTAAGATGGAATGGCCATTGATAGATCAAGAGGGAATCTACAGTTGTAATCAAAGGGTTCTTCTCTAAATAGGGTGCCCTTCCCCCATTTGGAAATAAGTATCATCTCACAAGCAATAGAATCTAGAACTTCTTTTTACGAGTCTCTGTAATTTCTCTCTAGAATCCTAGGTCGATAGGGCACGCTAGATCAACCAGCCGTGACACTAGTCTATAACCTCATCAACTCACAAACAAGAGCCTTTTTCAGATTCCTCCAACAGTTGCAACATTATGTTGGTATTCCGCTGTGACAGCCAACGGGAAGAAAAGAAGACGCCAACGAACCAAAAACAAAAAAATACAGCAAGAGCTAAAAACTGTACCAGAGCACGAAGCTTGGGGCTGTTCAGGTTCCGAGAGCAGTCATTACTCCATGGGAGCTTAGGCTTTGCCAAGCAAGAAGCGTGTAGAGGAAAAGACCCCATCTTTACCAGCCACTTTCCTCAAGCTGTCATCAGACAGCCACCATCTGCAACAAGAAAAGTCCCCCACTTTGCTGAAAGCAAGCGAAAACGAAGACACCCATTAACTTCTCGTTCGAGAGCAACCGATTTCGAGGAAGAACACAGATGGGTCGCTTTTTTCCTACACAAATGAGCCGCAAAAACACGCGGGTGCGGAGAACATGGAAATCTCAAATGGGCCAAAAATAAATAAAAAAAGAAGAGGGACAACAAATTCAACCTTGAAATATTCGAGCTTTGCGGGAAAAGATGTTCGAAGCTGGGTTTGAAGAAGGCGACTGACGCAGAAGTTAGTCCAGTGCCAGTGGATAAGGGGGCAGCGAACTCGTTGGTTTGAAGAAGAGGCCAAGAGAATTTATGATGAGTCGACCGTATCTCTCTATCTCTTGCTAAATGGATTTGGGACAATCAATACATCGAATGGGGCGAGTAATTACCACGTGCAATTAATTCAGAATGAATCATACTAACGAGTTAGAACAATCTATAAGCATATGTTCGTCAATCAGGTAAAGATTATATCTTTATCAGCAGAAAACTCGTTAGTTTAAAGTTTAATGTACCACACAATATTAATTCGTTTATCAATTCATTAATTTAAAATATTGGTTTGCACTCAATTCAAAATATTTTCTCACGTATAGTCTCTTAATAATGTTATTTTTTTTTGTGGAAAAATCATAAATAAGAATGGAAAATAAGGTCATTTTCTAAAAAAAAAATTACAAATGAATTTTATTTCAAATAAGAAGTTACTTTATAGCTAACACGTGAGTTGCTGTACTTCTCCTAAGGCCAAGGTAAGCTCCGATAGAAAATCACCTTTATCCTTAAAACCCCCTCCCGAAATCGAAGTAAGTTGGGTCCGAAGGATCTGCGTATGCCGGCCGGCCCATCAAATTTTCGTCGCCGAGCACTTGATTTTTCCTATAGCCACCGCAGGCATCAAATGTTTAGAAAAAAAAAAAATATATAAAAATAAAAGGCTATGAGACGTGGCCAACGAACTCCAACAGCCAGTCCCAGGCTCGTCGCTGAAGCATATGCTCCAAGCATATGTAATTTTGCTCATAAACTTAGCGGCAAGAACCTGGCAGACCCGTCCGTAGCTCTTCGTATCTTCTTCCTCTCTCCAGAAGGGAAGCATTGTTTGGCTCCTTAGCTCAAGAACGTCAAGTAAGAATCCCATTTCTCATCTCCAATTTGGCTCGTACCGTCCGCTACAGTAATCATCGTCCCTGTCCGGTTGGCGACACGAAGGCGGTCCTCCTCCATATGCTGAAATTTGCACTTCTTACTTCTCATATTTGAGTCCTCCAGGAGGGAAGAGAGGACTCCAATCCGGACGGCGCCGACCCAGTTCGCCGAATTCGGTTTCTAGAATCTTTTGGGCGTTGGGCTCTGTTAATCTGGGCTTCCAATCGCTTGATTTATTGCCCGGCGCAGAAGAAGAAGGAAAATCGCGTAGGAGATGATATCTGCGCTTCTGAATTGTTGCGGTGCCTTCTTTGTTGCGAGGAGAGGCGCGAAGAGGACGATGATTCTTCGTACACGGACCCTCTTCGGTAGTCTCTCTCTCTCTCCGCCGGCTAGTTTGCGATTGGTGGTAGTCAGAGCGGCCCCCGCGGCGAGGTCCGCAACTCGGTTGGGTCAGTGTGAATTTTGTTAAGGAGCGTTTGAGACGGCGTGGCGGCAATTCAAATCTTAAAGTTGCCGGTTGGGTTTATCGACTGTTTCTCTGCTGCTTCGTGATCAATTTGTAACCGAGGATGCCGCGGATTCAGGAGATGGGAGGACATCGTATTTTGCTAATAAGAAAGACTCTGCTTTTACTCGCTGAAGGTGTCCTCCTGTTTGCGAAACTCCGTCCAGTTTCAATCGAATGGAGAACTGGTGTCTTGTTGCCCCAAGCTACTTGTTGCTGTAACTGGAAGTACAATTCAGGAACAGTGATGCCTTTTTCCTGGAGGAATTCAGGCACTCAAATTCACCATCCGTGGCGCCGTGATCCAGCATATCCGTGAACCATGTCGCCCTTACTCTGAGTCCTGCACATTTATTTGGCGGCCAATGGAGGATTCCTTGTGAGCTTTTTTTTTTTCCACTTCGGAAAATCGGAAACTAAGGCGCTGCTACCATGTAAAAGACTATCTATGATTCCTCATTTCAGGGTGAGAAAAGAATGATGAATCTCTTCGCCGGCTTATTGGTTGGCAGAACTAGCTAAGCTTATTTGATAGTATAGTCTCAATAGCAACATTCCAGTTTATGCAATACTGTGCAGGAAGCAGAGTGATATGTCGTGACGCCTGTTCGGTTTTCTGCTCCTCCCACAGGCGTTGTTTAAGAGTCGCTTGGCAGCTTCATATTTTTAACTACTTAGTAACATTTATGTGTGACTCGTAATTGTGATTCTTTCTATCTATAGAAAACATATTTGATGTTCTCGTTATCCAATTCCAATTCATCTTCTCTTTCAATTTTTTTTATAATTGATCTCGTCCATATTATAATTTCATAAATCGTACGTAAATTACTTATATATATTGATCTAATTTGATATAGTAAATTGAACAAATGAGATTTAATTTGATTTAGTAAGTTAAAAAGATAAAGACATCTTAATTTTAATATATATACTCCCCTTGAATAAGTGAAAAACAGTTTTTTTGCAATTACCAAATGGTTTCTTTTCTTCTTCTTCTTTTTTTGTTCCAGAACAAAAGTTTTGTCACACCAAACGTGTTTCTATTCTTTTTTTATTCGGAGAACATATATATATATATATTGCGGTTATCAAAAGCGTTTTTGTTCCCAAAAATCGTTGCCCGAATGAAACAAAAAAAAGTATTTATAATTCAAAAGTTGCTCAGGACTAAAAAACGTTACCATACATAGCCTAAAGGCCTTTAGTACAAAACACCTCTTGAGGTACTTTGAGAAGTTACATTTCAAAATGTAACTAATTTTTTTTCCTTTTAACTTTGTCACCTCCACTCGGCCAGCCCCACCGATCTCGCCGCTACACCGCCGCTGCACGCCTACTACCGCCGCTCACCCTGCACCGCCGCCATCAATTACTACCGCTCATGGATTGCACCCGCCCCTCTCCACCCTCCGCTACCCGGTCCGCCACTTTCGACCATCGCAGCGCCATGGCGCCATCCATTGCCGCCCGCCGACCCCGCCGCCATTGCCCATCGACCGCCACTTTTTTTTCAAAAAAATATAAGTATCTTACAAAGTTTATTTTTCACCAAACGTCATTTACGCGAAAGCTACTTTCCAATGTGTTTTTAAAATACACTTTACAAAACGATACTTGCATTTTGAAAAAGGCCATTAGCTCAAAAATATATTTTTCTTAAAAGTAATCTTTTACATCTATTGAAATAATTAATCAATAAAGATTATTTTCATTGCTGAAAGTAATTTACATCCAAATATTTTATATAAAGGATGAAAATATTTCTCATTCATCCATTCTTGTAAACGATACGAGCAATCGTTTTCAAGAAAATATTTTTCACATCATTCATTTTCACCTTTTGTCAATTCAAACTTATTGACCAAATCGCCACAACGAGGACGAGCGATGGCCGTGACGCCCGCCACCTCCGAAGCTAGAAAGGGAAAAAAAAACAAATTAAAAAATAATACGTTATCGCCAAGAATGTCAAGTAAAATGATCAGCGCTGCGACGATTTCCAATTAATAGGACGAAATTGATAAAAAGCAAAAAGATTTAGAATCGAATCGAGAAACTTAAAAGGTTTAGCAACGAGTTAACACAAAATGTGAAAATTTTAAGACTATTTTGACAGTTTTCCCAAAAGTATAGACCCAAAATTCACAGACCAAATTTATCAGCAAAACTATAACTTTACCCAATACACAGTGAGCTCGAGCTCAGATCATAAGATAGTTAATCTTGCAGCATCATTATTGTCCGAGGTTTCCCTTTTCTTTGCTTTTCCTAAATTTGTACGACCAAGAAAAGGTGTCCCCCCAACAGAAATCTCAAAACGTAAAAGCAATTTGTTGGGCATCCATCCCAACCAAAATTAGGTATGGCACCAAGATAAATTCGATCAAACGATCACGCATTATCGAAACGAGGGAGACTGATCGCGCGAATTGACGGGTTATCCATTTGGCCCTCTATAACGACTCCTCGTCTAAAGCATCTCGCTTCCCACGACGTGATATGTCTAGCAAAAATTAGGGACCGGGGCTTTTTTGTTTTCCTTATTTTCTCACAAACCAAAGAGCCAAAAAAATGACATAAACAAAAAAATTGAAAACGGTCGGGAGTAAATTCAACCTAGAGAAGTCACGTAATACTAATTCTCCTTATCTGAACACGCGATAAAAAAAAATTACGGGTTCGAAGTATTGTAATTTTGGCTTGCTCTTTAGCTTTTGGGGTGTGTTTAATCAATTAGTTTCGTCGGTAAAAACGAGAAAATTGGATCATATCTTACATAGACCCCGCCCTTGAATGATTGAACTTTTATTTTATTTTATTTTATTTTTCTCTTGTTTATTTTTTATTTTTACTTTTTTGCGAGGAGAATAAATGAAGTTCATTATCAAATTGGTCAAACGTGTGAAGACAATTTAAGGGCAATGGGTCCCACACCACGAGGGCTCTCGGAGGAAGCTCTCCTTTCTCTTTTCGGGCACGCCCCTTTGGAAACAAGCCGGATACGGGAGGGTCGTCGTCATCAAATCAAATCAAAATCAAAACACAATGAATTTTTCATGTTCATGATGACTCGAGGACACGATCGTAATCACCTGATTGCTCGAAGGAGCACCGCCACGGCCACCGCCACCGATTACTACGACCAACCCCTCTCCCCTCCCTCTCAAAACCTAAATCCGAGTTCCCCAAAGTAGGAATCGAGCCCACGATCATCGTTTTCGGTAGCCGGAGGCGATCGGGGTCAATCTCGAGATGGCTGGACGGCATAAAAAGGAGGTAAAAGAAAAGGAAACGAGCGAGACTCGAGTGCAGCTGGCTTGGAAAATCAAAGGGCCCAACAACAACAAAAAAAAAAAAAAGCTATAGGATAACAAGATTTGAATGACCAACGTTGACAAGTTTACATTTATTTCCCGCCCTTTTCTTATATCTATCTCAATTTATGTTTTGTCATGCATGTGATAAAATTCATATTTATTTCCCCTTTTTAAAGGCGTGAGAGGAGACAAACACACGTGATGATGGATTCCTAACGTTGCTTTTTGCTGTCCTGTGTTTTTTGTTTACAGTTTCACTCACATTCAGGCTGTTCTTTATTCCGCACACCGCCAAAAAAAAAAAATAGTGTTCGTTTTTGGCGCCTCACCTTCAAATTTCACTCATAAAAAGTGAAGAACTTAGGTCATCTGATTTCTCTGGGTCACAAGGCATTTAAAAATGAAAGCTTGATTCCGGACTTTTAATTACGAAAGTCGAAAAGCCCGAAAGATCGAAATCCCCGAAAGCGAAAGATCATTCGAAGGAGCAGCTTGCGACACTTTCAGATCCCAACCGGAAGAATCGGATCGTGTTTTGCGTGACCAGTGTTGGAATCGAATTATCAATTTGGGAGGCTTGATGATGACGATTCAGAGGTCCAGATCTTAGTATAGAGAGAGAGAGAGAGAGAGTTTGGATAACAGAGGGCGTTCCATTAGGTTGCAACCAGAAGAGATAAATGCATGGAGCAGATACAGAAGAGGAGTCAAAGCTGGAGAGGTACATACATGTGAATGTGAGAGGTGCAGTTCCAATGGCGACATGAAAAGGCAACAGCAAAAGAGAGAGAGAGATAGTGGTGATGGTCGTAGTCTGGTAGACCCAACCACCCCCAACCTTCAATTATTAAAGCTTTCTTCGCTCATGATCGCTTCAAATCCTCCTTTGCCTTTCCTTTTTGGGGGGGATTTCAATTTCATCGGAAACCTAGCACATGGCCGTTTCCATTTTTTACTTCTGTAGTTCACACGCATACATTCGAGCCGACTCGGAGTGGACGACATTCGCCTTTCCGATAATCACGAACCCAAAAATTCGCCCTCGTCGATTAGTACAGAACGAGTTTTAATCACTATCTCATAATGCTTGACGTGACAGTCCATTCGGACATAACACGGCCAGAGCACGATGGTTCGCCTTATGAGAAGCCTTCGTGCAAAGTGCATGGCATCTTGTTAATGCATAGTATGCCTATTGAGTTTTTTGTCGCGTCTATCCAAGTTGTAAATGGAACATTGCCGCTCCTGGGATTTTATTTTTTCCTGTAATAAGGGTCCGTTTGTTTTGAAGGAAAACTGCTGTCGAGAAATTGTTTTTCGATTTTTCATTTTCTGGACGATGGAAAGCTAATCAATTTACGGAAAAACGTTTTCCATACACTGAAAACAACAAACTTACATCAGGGAAAAAAAAAAAAGAAACCACTTTCCCTGAACCACCAAATAAAAAAAAACTAATTATTAAATGATTTTCATAAAAATATTTTCCTTCATTGTCAATTTTTCGATGAAACAAGCGTAGCCTAATATTTTGAAAACCTTCGCAAGGAGGCCACTTAGAAGAAACTTAAAAAAGAAGAGTAGTGGGATTTCATGGGCAAGAGACATGATCACAAACCCCACAGGCTTCTGACCTAAGCTTGGGAGCCAAAAAGGAGTTGGCTTTAGGCTTTAATGCCTTTTCAGTGATGGCCCTGTGCACAACCTGTGTTGCATTATTGATCTCCAACTGACCCCCCCCAACCAAATTAACCAATTTGTTTAGGTTGGGCCTGCTCCTGCATATCAATGAACAGATGGAGTACATCACCATGAGTTGGCCACTGTTAGAGTGATAATAATTTCTATGTGTTGACTCTCAAAAGTATTCTAAATTTTTTGATCCCAACATTTTCATATCTCATTCCCAAGCAAGAGGCAATCACTTTGCATATGATTAACCTGATCTGGACAACAACAAAAGAAAAGATCCAGAGAATGTGTCTATTCTGAAGCCCTAGACTTTGTTTGCTGTTAACTGCCCTTTTCCTAAAATGGGATCTTTCCTCAAGGCTGACCCATGACCGCCCCAGCATAGTCTAGTTGCAGAGGTTTTGGTTAGCTATGCTTGTTCTTTCCTACATGGGGTGTATCCCCCATGACAAAACAGGGCATGTGATGGTACAAACTCGGCGCACGTGTCCGAGGTCCTTTGGAGCCGGCGTGCCAGGTTATGTGCCAAGAAATTTGGAGCTGGCGCGTTGGGCTCTGCGTGCGGGCTTCTCTCTCTCTTGCTATTGTCTCGCCGGGTCAATAAAAACAATACAAGAAAAACGCGACAATATATCAGTAAGCAAGAATCTGCTAGGTTCTTGGAAAGGATTTGCCAAGAATCCTTATTTCTCCGAACTTCCTATTCATAATGCATGCCGAATCTCGATCCGTATTGAACAGATCCCAGTAAAACGACATGCTGGAATCATCTCCAGCAAAACCCACCTTTTTATGCTCGATCTTTATACTTCACTGTTCTGATATACCACATCATCTTAATGAAGGGGCCCATGACTGAGCTTAATCAGGTCTGGCCATAAGCATCAACCAAAAAACAATCACACAGAAATGCAGAACAACAAAAAAGGGGGCGGCAAATTTCTGATTTCTAATCTCTGCCTCAGCTATAATCACGAATTGGTACAGCACAGTCACTCGCGTGTTCATCAGATATACAAGATTATGCATTGAGAAATCAAGAGCACCTAAAATTTCTACTTGAACATATTATACAGACAAAAAACAAGGAGAGGAAAATGTGGGGGAAAGAGTTCGACTAAATCCTGTTCTCTGTCCTTAAAATATATATCTCATCCATGATCTACGTCTATATCCCGCAAGACTACAAAAACAGCAGCTTCTTGAAGTTGAGGCATATCATGCAACGGGGATCTTGGGTTCGCCTAAGTTAACAAAGGCCTCCGCACGGATAATCCGGGCTGTCACGACATGCCAAGACACGAGGTGATTCATGAATGCATTAACATATTTCCCTCGATCATGCTGTACGGCAGAATCCAAGATCAGCACACACATACGTCAATGATGAGAAAAGATACTGAGGAATGGTTTTGTACCTTGTAATCTTGGTAATAAGCATGCTGCAAAGGAAAATAAGGGATTTAGGACAATCAATACCTACACAAACACGAGAGAGAGAGAGAGAGAGAGTGTATGCTTACTTCCCACGTATCCAAGCTGATCAAGGGCTGCAGGAGGAGGAGGACGCGGATTAACAACATCCAAGAAGAAGAATGTCTCAGAAACAAATCGGAAATGCTGACTTACAATGTCATCCCACGCGATCGGGTTGACAGCATTCGATGTCTTCACTACTTCAAGTCGCTTTTCTTGTCTCTTCACTGAACAGAAAAGAAAATGAATAAATATATCACCAGAAAATTACAACCCGTCAGCTTTTATGCTTTGATGACAGTTTCAAACTCTTAAGAACAGAACCATCCAGAAAAGGGTAAATCAACAATCAACTTTGCAGAATGCACTTGGTACATTTGTTACTCATGTGCTCATTGGCATTATGGGGTTACTATTCTGCAATCAAAATTGGTTTTGGAGTAAGAGGATGGTCGATTTCTTAGTTTGTCTGCAGTCAGAAAATTATTAGATGGATGGTAAAGCAACAATCAAACGAGCATCAAATGGGAAAAGAAGCATGCTTAATTTTAGAAATTAACTTACGGACAAGCCAAACCCAGCCTGATCCAAACAGTGACAGAGCAGCTTCAATGAACTTCTCCTTGAAATTGGTAAATGAACCAAAGTCCTTTTCAATCTGCTGAAGAAGACCCAGTTCTGGCATGCCTCCACCACCAGGTTGCATCGATTCCCAAAAAAAGTCATGATTCCAAACCTGAAAACTTTAATTAAATTAGGGTCCACAAAATAATTCAATGCACCATGCATGAGCACACAAGGACCTCCTAAGGTAGGGTGAAATGCTGATATTGCACATAAGACGAGCAAAACTAGGATATTCTTCTCTGTATGATGGTTACATGCTAAACTATGCGTAAACATAACTCAAATCATCCAGCTACTTGCCTCTCCTCCTCCCACTAAAAGTGCTGGGCTAGTGTTAGATGTTGACGGTCAGCAATTGCTTAGGTCTGGCTACACATGCTCAATCGCCTAATATTCCAATTCTTTTGGAAATTGCTTCCCGTATTCACATCAATATCTTACACAAGCAATGCTTGCATCAAGCAAGGTGGTCATAGCTAACATTTCCATGACTCTGCCCAAGGCTCCAGCAGTTTGAAGCCTTTTAGGTACAAAGACTGGCCCTAAAAGCCAAAACGGCAAGGTAAAATGATGATTATCAAATTTATCAACCAGCAATCTTGTCTAGGTGCATCACAATTCGGAACTAGTTCAGAAGGTTGAGGGATCTCGCTAAGGTTATAAATAGCTTTTCTGGTGCGTGTAAATGTTCTCTTGCCCACACACATACTACCAACAATGCGCTTTTAGCTGCGATTGTATGGCCTAAAAGAGGCACTCCATCAATGATCATAGCATGGTCGCTAGAAATTCTAATCAGTAGTCGAAATACTAATTTAATATTTTCCAACCATGTAATTCTTATTTATCTGCTCAACATGAATTGAAATAATGAGAACTTCTCTCTTACATTCCAGAAAGTTCCTCACAAGCATGTGCACATGCATTACCTGAATCTCAGATATAAGATGAATACATAGAACCCTTATCCTCTCAACTGCTAAGATATGCACATGATATTTTAGCCCATGAATCAATTCCTCAAGGTCAGGTGACAAGTTATGCATAAGAACATGTCAGAACCTCACACTTGCCTTGGCTCAGGAAATGACAAGAATGGGACCAGGGTGAAAGGAGCTTTAAAGGGGATGCAAAGCTGGGCTAAGTCCAACATTTTTGGTGAACTCCTTACTTGAAATTTGAAAGAGCCATGGAATGCTATTCAACAAAAACTATACCATACCAAAAAGGCCAGCTATGCTAGGCAGCTGAATATCCACAAGTACTTTAACAAGGTCCACTGAAATTCAAAGCTCTCTTTTTGCATGACAAGCACTATAATTTTGCATACCAGGTTCCTTCAATTAGATCCCTCATAAACAGCAATTGGAAAATGAACTAAAGGATGTGTGAGGAAAGCAAAAGGGCCAATCCACAAAGCATCACCAAACTGAATGTGCTCATGGCTGCTCTGAGAGAAAGGGTTATGTACAAATTTCCAGAGAAAACAGCCTTCATCGGCAGCACAAGCTGTGGAGATAGTTATACAGCCAAAGTTGTCCCAGAGGAGAACCACAACGCAAGTTCTCTAAGAGGATACAGCACAACTAGTAAGTGAACTTGCTGAAGAAAAGAGGACATGCCTGCGCAGCATTATTGAACTCCGGTAGTGGGTTCCCATTGTTGTAAGTTACTTTGACAAGTTCGTCAAGAGTGCAGCCATATAATATATCGTTCTTCTCAAGCTGTTTGTTCAAGCCTTCCACATAACCATGATGATGTTCTCCCCAGTGTGTTTCCAGAAGCCTCTTGCTCATGTATGGTTCAAGAGCATCCTACATATTCGGACACAGTTACTAGTAAGAATAGAAAACCTTCAAATGTCAGATTTGCAAATTTTCTAACATTGAAATAACTGGCATCGAAAATTGCAAAAGTGGCAAAAAACTCCAAGTTACTAGAGCAGTTTTTTCCATCGATAGACCTTAGGCAAATACCTAAAGAACCCAAAGACGAGATAGTTTCTTCTTTTCCATAATGTTTTGCCGGTAAAATACCATACTTAATTCCTCTAATGATTTTTTGCAACACCTGTAGCACATGCTTATGAAATAGAGCGGATGCCAACTACAAATTGGAGTCTTGAACGGGCTTGGATCATGGCATAAAGCTGCTGGCTTAAGCCAAACACTCAATTAAAAGCATGGGCCACTCTAAAACTTCATCTGTCATGGATGTTCGAGGGAGGAAACTTCGTACGGTTGAAGTAACTTCAGAGCTCAATTGGCAGAATCTCAACTTTATGCCATTACACTTATCTCTAGTTTGAGTGATAAGCATCAGTGACTGAAGCAAAAACTAGCTTAGCTGAATTGATTATGCAGGCCATGGCAATGATAATTACACAGACAATTATCCGTGTATGTCTCACTCTTTTCGGATAAAATTGTCAGATCAAAAACTTGTACGGAAAACTATCAACTAACTTACAAGTTCATATGGAGGAGTCTTCAACCCATAGAAAGCAAGAATTTTTGAAGCTTTGCGTGAGCGAAAACCGGGTCCTCTCTGCTGCTTTAAAACAACAATTCGACTAAGATGTAAGAATTAAATGAGAAAGCATATGTAGAACACTGGTAGAAATCGATGTAGAACAGTAAACAATTCTGACAATGGAGTTGGTGAAAAATGGATGTATAAACATATTTTCGTGAACTGAATTATTTGCATGACGATGTCTATCCTATTCTTGCAGCACAACAAGTAAATGGACCTTTCCTGTCACTTTGGCATAACATTTCTCCCGTGTATCACACTTCTAAAGTATTGTCACAGGTGATCAGAGGAAGCTTATCCATGACAAAAATTCAATCAAACTTGAACGGATTTTTTGTCTTTATGCTCAAAGCACAGCTCACAAGAAAAGCGAAACAAATAATATTAGACCAGAACTCCAAAAGCACCAGAACTGTCGGTTTTGAAAACTAGAACGAACAGAGACTCCCTTCAAATACTGCGTTTCCACTTAGAGATAGGCCTGTTCAAAACCTAAACCAAATCCCAAAATCTTCACTCTATTTAGATATTGAGCCTAGTGTCCCGGTCCAGAGGAAGTGACCCAAATGATCGAGCCCTGAAGCTTCTGAGGGCCTAGGATTTCTTCTAGAGTGTCCTTGGTAGATGGTAAGATGGAATGGCCATTGATAGATCAAGAGGGAATCTACAGTTGTAATCAAAGGGTTCTTCTCTAAATAGGGTGCCCTTCCCCCATTTGGAAATAAGTATCATCTCACAAGCAATAGAATCTAGAACTTCTTTTTACGAGTCTCTGTAATTTCTCTCTAGAATCCTAGGTCGATAGGGCACGCTAGATCAACCAGCCGTGACACTAGTCTATAACCTCATCAACTCACAAACAAGAGCCTTTTTCAGATTCCTCCAACAGTTGCAACATTATGTTGGTATTCCGCTGTGACAGCCAACGGGAAGAAAAGAAGACGCCAACGAGCCAAAAACAAAAAAATACAGCAAGAGCTAAAAACTGTACCAGAGCACGAAGCTTGGGGCTGTTCAGGTTCCGAGAGCAGTCATTACTCCATGGGAGCTTAGGCTTTGCCAAGCAAGAAGCGTGAAGAGGAAAAGACCCCATCTTTACCAGCCACTTTCCTCAAGCTGTCATCAGACAGCCACCATCTGCAACAAGAAAAGTCCCCCACTTTGCTGAAAGCAAGCGAAAACGAAGACACCCATTAACTTCTCGTTCGAGAGCAACCGATTTCGAGGGAAGAACACAGATGGGTCGCTTTTTTTCCTACACAAATGAGCCGCAAAAACACGCGGGTGCGGAGAACATGGGAAATCTCAAATGGGCCAAAAATAAATAAAAAAAAGAAGAGGGACAACAAATTCAACCTTGAAATATTCGAGCTTTGCGGGAAAAGATGTTCGAAGCTGGGTGTGAAGAAGGCGACTGACGCAGAAGTTAGTCCAGTGCCAGTGGATAAGGGGGCAGCGAACTCGTTGGTTTGAAGAAGAGGCCAAGAGAATTTATGATGAGTCGACTGTATCTCTCTATCTCTTGCCAAATGGATTTGGGACAATCAATACATCGAATGGGGCGAGTAATTACCACGTGCAATTAATTCAGAATGAATCATACTAACGAGTTAGAACAATTTATAAGCATATGTTCGTCGATCAGGTAAAGATTATATCTTTATCAGCAGAAAACTCGTTATTTTAAAGTTTAATGTACCACACAATATTAATTCGTTTGTCAATTCATTAATTTAAAATATCGGTTTGCACTCAATTCACAATATTTTCTCACGTATAGTCTCTTAATAATGTTATTTTATTTTTTTGGAAAAATCATAAATAAGAATGGAAAATAAGGTCATTTTCTTAAAAAAAAAAATTGCAAATGAATCTTATTTTAAATAAGAAATTACTTTCTATAGCTAACACGTGAGTTGCTATACTTCTCCTAAGGCCAAGGTAAGCTCCGATAGAAAATCACCCTTATCCTTAAAACCCCCTCCCCGACTTAAGTCGAAGTAAGTTGGGTCCGAAGGATCTGCGTATGCAGGCCGGCCCTTCAAATTTTCGTTGCCAAGCACTTGATTTTTCCTATAGCCGACGTAGGCATCAAATGTTTAGAAAAAATATATATATATATATATATATATATGTATATATAAAATAAAAGGCTAGGAGACGTGGCCAACGAACTCCAACAGCCAGTCCCAGGCTCGTCGCTGAAGCATATGCTCCAAGCATATGTAATTTTGCTCTTAAACTTAGCGGCAAGAACCTGGCAGACCCGTCCGTAGCTCTTCGTATCTTCTTCCTCTCTCCAGAAGGGAAGCATTGTTTGGCTCCTTAGCTCAAGAACGTCAAGTAAGAATCCCATTTCTCATCTCCAATTTGGCTCGTACCGTCCGCTACAGTAATCATCGTCCCTGTCCGGTTGGCGACACGAAGGCGGTCCTCCTCCATATGCTGAAATTTGCACTTCTTACTTCTCATATTTGAGTCGTCCAGGAGGGAAGAGAGGACTCCAATCCGGACGGCGCCGACCCAGTTCGCCGAATTTGGTTTCTAGAATCTTTTGGGCGTTGGGCTCTGTTAATCTGGGCTTCCAATCGCTTGATTTATTGCCCGGCGCAGAAGAAGAAGGAAAATCGCGTAGGAGATGATATCTGCGCTTCTTGAATTGTTGCGGTGCCTTCTTTGTTGCGAGGAGAGGCGCGAAGAGGACGATGATTCTTCGTACACGGACCCTCTTCGGTAGTCTCTCTCTCTCTCTCGCCGGCTAGTTTGCGATTGGTGGTAGTCAGAGCGGCCCCCGCGGCGAGGTCCGCAACTCGGTTGGGTCAGTGTGAATTTTGTTAAGGAGCGTTTGAGACGGCGTGGCGGCAATTCAAATCTTAAAGTTGCCGGTTGGGTTTATCGACTGTTTCTCTGCTGCTTCGTGATCAATTTGTAACCGAGGATGCCGCGGATTCAGGAGATGGGAGGACATCGTATTTTGCTAATAAGAAAGACTCTGCTTTTACTCGCTGAAGGTGTCCTCCTGTTTGCGAAACTCCGTCCAGTTTCAATCGAATGGAGAACTGGTGTCTTGTTGCCCCAAGCTACATGTTGCTGTAACTGGAAGTACAATTCAGGAACAGTGATGCCTTTTTTTCCTGGTGGAATTCAGGCACTCCAATTCACCACCCGTGGCGCCGTGATCCAGCATATCCGTGAACCATGTCGCCCTTACTCTGAGTCCTGCACATTTATTTGGCGGCCAATGGAGGATTCCTTCTGAGCTCTTTTTTTTTTTTTTTTCCACTTCGAAAATCGGAAACTAAGACGCTGCTACCATGTAAAAGAATATCTATGATTCCTCATTTCAGGGTGAGAAAAGAATGATAAATCTCTTTGCCGGCTTATTGGTTGGCAGAACTAGCTACCTTATTTGATAGTATAGTCTCAATAGCAACATTCCAGTTTATGCAATACTGTGCAGGGAAGCAGAGTGATAAGTCATGACGCCTGTTCGGTTTTCTGCTCCTCCCACAGGCCTTGTTTAAGAGTCGCTTGGCAGCTTTGGACGAATTGACGAGCTCGATCGGGAGCACCGCATAGCTAATTATTTAAGCTGCTCTGTTTGGTAAAAAGTAGTATACTGCTGTATCATAGCATGATGTATAGAGTCTGGAGTAACTCAAATTTCGCAGCCACACTGATGAACCATAAGTAGCTGAGCTTTTCTCAAGCTAATGCTGCCCGGGCCTCGATCGAATCCAGGTCGAGCGCTCGACTCAGTATATCAGAAGTCGCTGGTGGCTGATGCTTTGGAAACAAAGAAAAGGTGCTCTTACTTCATCTTGGTCATTCTTTCTCCTTTTCGGAGTGCAAATGGACAGATGTTTGAGGGGAAGCTTTGAGCATTGGGAGATGCAGTTGACCGAGACTGCTCGTGACATTAACTTTTGTACTCTGAGTTATCGATGTGTATGACCTGTGATTTTTGCTGTTTCCGTTTCTGTCGAATGCTTCAGCTCGTGACGAGTTCGCCCGGTAACAAAGGCTACACGGGGCTGTTGCCCGCGCTCACGAGACATGGGCGAAGTGATTCTTCACACCGATTAGAAAGGCCATTTCGCAGTTCGTGGTGACACAGAAGTGCTTATATTGAATTCGACCGGGCCAGGTCACGAGATTTTTGGCTTCAACTGCCAGTGATGTCTTCTTCTTCGTTTCGTCATTGTTCTGGTCCCGACTCCGCGGAGTCCTATCTCTGTCACTCGAAAGAGTGCGTTTTCCTTCAATGGGAACGACTGTTCGAGGGTGAACTTGGGGTCGCCGTTCTAGTTTCTACTTTGTTGTGAGATTCACAAGTCCTGGTCGAATGTTCTTGATGGGATGAAATTTTTGTTCCGCTGAGGAAGACCCAATCATGCCTTAACTTATCGAGAAGTAGCCGTGCTTATATAGTGAATCAGCGACGTGAATGCACGAATTTCTCTACATCTGTGATTGTCCTGTTTTCGACGTTCGAAGTAGCATCGAAATCGGATTTGGATCGAGCCGACCGATCGTCCGTATCGCCTGTATCTCTTCTTGCGGCAACCATTATTTTGCTGACCTACATGCCTCGACATCCAGTGGCCGGATTTTTCGACATCACATGACATTGATCGATGCATTCTTGACAGAGAATTTCATGTATTTCCATCGGAATCATGCTCGCGAAGTCTCCTTTTGCTTGCGGGAGGTGGATTTCTGACTCGCTCTAAGGCCGGGAAACTAGGGAAAGTGGGAGGATTTGAAAAATTTTCTAAGTACGAAGGGAAAGAAAAATCTAAAATTGGGTGCACCACTCTCTCTCTCTCTCTTTCGTCAACTCGTACTCTCCCAAGCATATCATGAAGATTACGAAAGTATAATTGAACCCCGTAACTTTCAAATAGGACAATCAAATCTTAAATCTTGTCAAATTAGTGCAATCAAATCCTTCCATTAAATCCATCCAATTTGGCTAACGGAAAACGCTAAAGTGACTTTTTTTTATATTATTTTATTTCTCTTGCGTCTGGTGTGACTAAAACTTGAAGAGTAGGTCCAAAACGACATAATTTTAGCCCAAATCTGATTTTTTAATCCAAATAATATTTAACTTAGATTAAAAAATGAACTTTTTTTCGAGAAGGAGGCGAGAGAAGGCAAGGGCCTACATCGTGCCATGAGGGTCGGTCGGGCCTAGCCGGAGTATCACACAAGAGAGCCAGAGGCCCTTGTCTAGAACAACGTTGTTTTGGCCTTGCTTTTCGTGTTTCAACCATGTCAGTGTCACGCAAGAGTAGAGGTGTCAATATGGGTCTTTGACCCATATTGTAACCCACTTTTATCCCTTTTGGTCAAATATGGGTTATATAAAATTACAAAATGAGTCAAATATAGGTTTAGGCTTATAAAGCCTATTCAAATATGAATTCTAACTCAATCCATTTTTTACCCATTTTCGATTCGTAACCTAGGACTTCGCAAGGCCATTTTATTCACTTGTAAAATGCCGCCCACCGAATGTCTGCCTTCGCCGCTTCAGGCTACCGCTGCAGCTGCCTCTCACTGTTTCATTCTTTCATTTTATGATAACGATGGCATCAAAAGAGCTGCAAATCCTGCGTTAAGTTGATCGCAGCCATTCGTTGATGGCCGTGATCATGGCCGGCGGGAGGCTCACGGTCACCGGGGCTGCTTTGTTTAGGGCCGAGCCGGTGCAGGGGCCGCTGCCGCCGGCAGTTGTAGTGCCGCCTCATGGGCGGCCACGCGCACGTCGTCTGCACTCAAGCTCCTTGGGCAGGGGAGGCCGGTAGCCAACACAGGGAAGTTGAGGCAGGCGTCGTGGCCCCGGAAATGCAGGGCCGCCATGTCGTAGGCGGCGGCCGCCATCTCCGCGGTGTCCAAGCTACAGAGCCATATCCTCGTCTTCTTCTTGGGCTCGCGGAAACCCACTTCCGCTTCCGAACGCCTCGATAGCACAAGATGGTGCCTCCACGGCTGCTTCCTGCATCCTCCATTCTCGGTAAGTAAGAGTTAAACCTCGCCATGATTCGATTAATGACGAAAGAAGTTAAAAGATTAAGAGAAGCTAATCATGATTAAGAGCAAGTGTGATCCAGCTGTGACTATTTATAGACGAGAGGACTGGCTTTTGAGTGCTTGTGAATCAAGTTGATGAAGATGGTTCATTCCTTCCCTATTTTTCGTATAGACGGTGCGCGATGGCAAGCCACGGGCGGCGAAGGCGGGCTTGCGGTGGAGGGCGACTCGATGATGGTGGACGGTGGACGGCGGCGGCAATCGACAACATAATTTTTATATTTTTTAAATTTTATAAAATAAATATTTCTTGATTTGATCAAATATATAAATATTTAAATAATACGGGTCGGGTCGGGTATGAATTGGATCGGGTATGGGTCATAAAATTTCGGCAGTATGAAAATGGGTCAAAAACAGGTTAAATTGGTCGATATGGGTCGGATCATATTTGGCCCGACCCAAACTCGATCCGACCCACCCATTCGACACCTCTACGCAAGAGAGATAAAATAATAATAATAAAAGCAAATTCAGCTTTTTCCATTAACTTTTTTCATCAGTTAAGTTGGAAGAAATTAATGAAAAGACTTAATTGCACTTTTTACAAAAATTTAGGACTTAATTACGTTTTTTGTGATAAATTTTAGAATTCTCAGTGCATTTATCACAAGTTATATAGTTTAGAAATTTCAGCCTTACGAACAAATTACTGAAAAATCGGAGGAATTGCTTCTGAAGATTCATGGACGAATGGCGTGATTGATTGACCACCGTACGCGTGGCACATACATGAGCACCAATGTCCGGAGATGGAGAACAGTCGCGAACTTTTTCTCTTCGATGTAATGAAGAAATTTGCTAATTTTTCCTCTCCTTTGCGTTTCACTTGTAAAAGTCCAAGGCAAACTTAAATCTTCACTTTTCTTATCATTGATGATGTTTTGATGCATTCCTCTCGAAGAAGTCGAAGACTTCGAATCCGATAGGTAAAATTTAAAGAGCTCACGCTATTTTCACCTTCAACTAGTTTCAAGAGACATATTTTATAATTCGGATAGTCCAAAATAACCCCAACAAAGATCTCATTAACGATAAGATCGATGAAAGTAAAAATATACTTCAATATAGATCAATCAATCTCATGATTTTTGTCAATATTTTTCAAACCGTTTCATTTTCTTCCGCCCTTCAAATTGGAGGAGCTTACCCGCTCTTTGCTTTTTTACGAGAATCGTGTCTAAAGTTCGAGTATTTTTATAGACTTAATGACCGAGATTGTAATTTAAAAGAAAACAATAAAGTATATTTATATATGATGCCTCTCGATCGAACTAACTCTTTGTGGCATACAATTCTTTAGGTCTTCTTAAGAGTATTCTTTGGTTGAAATTTTGATCTCTTTATGACTATAATTTGTATTTAAAATATGTTAATTAAGGAAGGTTCCAACGCATTGCAAAAAATCCTTTATAGAAATTGGCTTGAGCATATTTGTAAGTGGAAGAGAGAAAATGAAGTTTGTATAAAAGCAAATGGAAAGTAGCATAAGGTGGTGATTAAATACACAACAACGCATGGATTTTGCATTTCCAATAAGGCCAAATACCCAACAAAACTTCAACTTTACCATTTGTGACAATTATATATAAAAAAATATCGTCTCGTAAAAAATTTCCAACTTTTATTTTTATCTCAATTTTACCGATCTAATATCCAAAAACACACACAACTTTAGCATCTATCCCAAGTATATCCGAAACTTTTTTTGTCCGGTAAAAAACCCCAAACTTTTATTTTTATCACAATTCTACCAACGTCGCCTTCCGTTTATAATCACCGTAACGTTAATCCTACGTTGCTCGAATTTTCTCGCCGAATTTATCAATAAATCTTTGAAATTCACAAATAATAGATTTCGGGGATGACAATATTTTAGATCGTTCATCCAAATATCTTTATATCTAGTCGTTTTTTTGTGCTGAATGTCGAAAAAGAATACCAAACGCGTCGTCTTGGGTAACTATGTATCTCCGAAAATATGTAGAGGGCAAACTAACAAGAAAAAGAAGTTTGAGGATTTTTTTCGTGTCGGCTTTCTTGAGGTTTAACTACGTGAAAATGCTATGTAGGATTAACTAATGATGATTATGGATGAAAGGCTAACGATGAAAAAATTGGGACAAAAGTAAAAATTGAACGTTGGAGATTTTTTATGAGATAAAAAATTAGATATAATTGGGACATATGCTAAAGTTGAAGTTTTTCCGATATTAGTCCGGTAGAATTGAGACAAAAGTAAAAGTTTGATGATTTTTATGAGACAAAAAAATATTTTAATTATAATTATCACAAATACTAAAATTAATTTTTTTTGGATATTGGGCCTTTCCAATAAATAGCGACTTTCACCCTTTTCATATGCGCTTTTAATTAATTAGTTCACTTGAGCTTATTTTCGTCAACCCGGTTAGTTAAGAAGTGTTACAACCATTTAGAGAGTGGCAGCAACGTGGACCATTTCGAGAGGCAATGGTAATTTGTTATATGTGTCAATAGCTTTATGAAAGTGCAAGCAAACTAACATCTGAGTAGACTTATTAAAATGGGTCATAAATTCAATTCTTAACTCGTATATAATTAGTTAAGTCACTATATGATTTAGTTATATTCAGTAAATGGATTCAACTATAATACAAGTGTTAAATGAATCATAAACAGGTTTATAAATTATTCAATACCCAACTCACATCTATGATTCTCTCTTTATTCTCTCTAGCTCGACTCGTCTCGCGCCGCTCACTTCGCACTTTTACCTCAATTAGATTTGCATAACATAAAAACGAGTTAAATAGATCTATTTGAGTCGAATCATTTTTTACCTTACTCAAACCCAAGCCGTCTAGATTTGAGTCCTTAGGTATAAGAGCAAGAGCCATCGACCATTCCAAGTAATCACGCCCATTTCCTCGTAGATCTATCATTCCGTCATCATTCCAGAACAAGCCCTTAACAGGAGTTCATTAAAATACTGATGAGAAAGGGCCTCACTTAACAACACAATTACTCCCGCTGCATCCGAGGAAAGTGACCATTATGGGCAAATTGATTCAAGGTGGGGAGGGAGGGGAGACTGGCTCATCAGATCCCCACCTTCATCTGTAACTCGCCCGATGTGGAAAGCGAGAGGTCTCCTGCGACTAGTCGTACGCCCTTTCTTTCTGCAACCTAGAAAGTCTTAGCAAGACTCCAAAGAGATGAGAGAGAGAGAGAGGAGTCCGCAGGGGGTCCATTAACTAGGCTTGACAACAGGCTGCAAATGGTCCACAGTACAGTTGGATCTTTCAATGTGCACCATCAAGATTAGTAGTTTGAATTGAGAGCTTGAGGCCTCCTCCAATTCTCTTCTCCAAATCAGATTTTACAGTGCCAATGGCTACGCTCGTCAGTTGTTCTTCTGCTTTTCCCTTTTGGACAATCGAATGACAAAACCACATTACGGACACAGATTTCTTTAACAGCCCAAAACACCCATTGGATCATTGACCTGCTAAAATGAGGTAGACACCCATCCCGAAATTCGGAAAAAGTTTGCGGCTCTCGCTCCTCAAAGGACACTGCGGCGGCAAGGAAGGTCGATACTCGGATGAGCCCGATTCATGCGCATAGAGAGCAGTGAGGCGAAGAGTTGAGCCAAAAGAGCAAGCCAAACAGATGATGAACTGAGAAAGATTATTGGGTCTTTGTCATTTTTTTTCTTTTTATTCACACAAGCAGCACCCAGAAGAAACAATCCAGTTACATACATGAAAAAGCACATTATTTTCCACGCTGACGAATCTAATACAGAGATGCATAAGAATTACAGACAAAATTATCAAAAGCGGAAAAAGCAGAGAGGCCTTACGGAGAGATAATAGTCTCCTCTTTCACAACTTCGTTTCGTACCATCACCTCTCCCAGGCGCATTGGACGAGAGAGCAACCGCAAAGCTGAACCAGCAGAAACCTCCTGAATTCTCCTCGAAGACTGAAGGCTCCTGAATTGGAAGCCAAAGCGCCCACATTCATCTTCAAGATTCAAAGAGACAGAGCCGGACAATGTTGCGAGGAACCTCAAGAACTCAGCTCACTCAGCACGGCAATTTGAGGCGAAGATGCAACAAATTGAAGCTTTCTCACTGAATTATGAAGCAATGGGTCCCCCACCCACCACGAGCAGCAAATCGAGGAGTTATATACTTAGAAAAAAGTGAACATACCCCGCCATGGGCATGCAATGCCATAGTCTTCAAGACATGTGACAGAACAGTGTCAACTTGCGCAAGAATCCGCCTTAATCCTCGCGCAAAGTAAGTTGAATTAACCAACCAACCTGATGTCGTTTATGGGCACATCATCGCAAGACACTTCATAGGATTTTGCACAAATACCCCCCATTTTTTTTCCTCGAACGACAGACCCTTGAAGTTACAAACAAGAGCCCGAATTTCCGCGAAGTCCTGTGTCTTGTCCAAGAAAACATCCCACCAGGAAGAACCTAAGAATGACCCTAAGAAACGCTACACCAGAAAGAGCTAAAGAAACCCCTAAATTGAATCTTGCATTGAGCGGACTCCTACTTCTTCTTCCTCCACCCAAAGAACTAATAGCCTAAACCCCTAAAGCTTCACCTAAACTCCTTCTTGTCCATCTTCACACAACACGCGCACACACACTGAACTGACCGAGAAACAACAGGACTTGCACATACTTATAATATATACCGACGCATCAACTGCTGGGTCCGTCCACCACCGGAGCCCCAACGAATCAGCGATGGTCATCGTCCCTCCGGCCCGAATTTCCGGACCCGCCTGACAAGGACGCGAGCAAATTCAGGTGGCCCGGGATGTAATTCCCCACCCGAGCTGCCGACGCCTCCCCGATCCCCTGCTGCTGCTGATGCAAGAAGAATGATGGCGCCTGCTGCGACACCGACACCGACCCGCCCTGCTGCACCACCATCTCCGGCGGCGCCGCCGCTGCCGCAGCCGCCGCCGCGAAGCTCCAGAAGTCGGGCCGCGCCGGCAGCGCCCAGAAGCCGCCCGGCGCCCCGCCGGCACCGACCATCGCCTCCACGGTTTGGCCCACGACGGAGACCTCATCCTTGCCGTTTCCACCGTCGTCATCCGCCCTCACGCGCTTCCCGAGGATGAACGGCGTGGGCCCGAGCAAGGGCTTGTGCTCCAAGGACGAGGCGTTGGGGGACATAGAAATCGAGCAGGAAAGGCTGCCGGAGCTGGAGCCGCCGCCGCGGACGGAGGCGGAGACGGTGGAGAAGCTTGCGGGGGTGGTCCCGGTCCCGGTGGCGGCGATGATGGAGGGCTCGGCCTGGCGGAGGAGCCACTCGATGGTCTGGCCGTCGGACTTGTGGCCGAGCTCGCGGGTGAGCTGGAAGACGCGGGCGGCGCATATGATCGGCATCCGTATCCGGCGGCCGCGGCCGTCGACCTTGCTGTGCCGGTCCTTGGACGGGGGCTTCTTAACGGCGAGGGCGCCGTTGGCCCCCTGCTGGTGCGGCTGCCTCTGCGGATCGATGATCGCCCCGTTGGCGACGGCGTTGCTTCCTCCGTCGGAATTGGACATGGCGCTGTCGCAACCAAACCCTCGGGCTCTCTCTCTAAACTCCGCCTCCGTCGTGAGGTTCGTTTTCTCTCTCTTCAGCAGCGTTCCGCAGCTTGAAGAGCGGGAAGGCACTTCGCTATTGCGAGCTTCGAGCTGAGCTGAGATGAGACGAGGAAAGTGGTTGAGTGGTTTCTGTGTGGGCGTGGCTCGTCGTCGTCCGCGAGCTCTCTGAGAAAGAGAGGAGAGAGAGTGAGCAGGTTTTTAGGGTTTGGAGGGAGGGAGGGGGGGAGGGAGAAGCTAATGATTGAGAGGCAGGAGCTGGTGGAGACAGGAAGGAGGGCACATGGGGAGTGGGGCCCATCGGGAACATCCCCCACAGCTCACGCCCCTTGGGCGGGTAAAAATCTCCCCTTCCCCCACGCGCCCCCGCCACCCCACTCCTTCCCCCACGCGCCTCGCACGTGCCGCAAGCCAAGCACACAGATATAGAGAGAGAGTGGGGAATTTAATAAGAGTCCGGATGAGTTGTCAGAGCATGGGCCCCAGTCTCTCTCTCTCTGTGGTAATGAAATGAAAGCGAAACCAAACCGAAGGTTCGGGTGAATCCCAGCAGAGGGAAACGGAAACCTCGACGCGGCTTCACGTTCGCCGCCGGATAATTCGGATGCGCGACATCGTCCGTCGTCGTCGTTTCCTTACAACGTAACGTCGGAATGGCTTAGAGGCTTAGACAGAAGGTCCGCAAGGTGTTTTTCAAAAATTTTGCGGAAGGGAATAAGAGGGGAAAATTTCAAAATTTCAAGACCCCTCCTGCTTCGATTTTCTCCTCCCTCCCCCATCAACGAGCCCGTGCACGCATTCTACAAATAAGAACCCCGAAAGCCGATTTGAATGCATGAACATCAAAGCAATGACTAGGCAGATCACGTCGTCGGCGTCGTGGCGACACTCTCCTTCCCCACGAGATCTTCATCCGAGACGTGCTCGATAGGGTGACTCGACGCCTTTTCTTAATCGGTGCGCCAACTGAGGTGCCGTGTTTGCGAACATTCGGACATGCGTTCTCTTGTCCCTTCGGCGGTTGGCCTCTGGTGGTGTAAGCCTTGCACCCATGTGGTTGGCGACTCCCCAATCACCGATTCAAAGGCTCCCCCGATCGCTCATTGGCCTTCAGGAAGCCTCTGTTTCTACGATGTTCGATCGCGCCACGACGTAGGATCATTTCGGCTCTAATCTCACGAGTACCATGTTGTGGCAACGGTTACAAGCTCCTTGAAATGAGCAGCAGTTAAAGGCTCAAAAGGGAATGAATCCCAATCATGAAAACCTAGTGCGGTCTCACGGCCATCTATGCCCGCATTTTTCAGTTTATCAAAAAGAGATCCTCGAGTTTTCAGCTATTTTGTGATAGATGATAGATAAGAGGTAAAGAGAGATGGGGCCACCGAAGAGTTTAACAAGATCGCTGGAAACAACGATGATAATCCGTACCGATCACAACGAAATAAAGAGTAAAAGCGAGAAAGAAATATCAAGAGACGGGATTTATCTCGGTTGATTTTTTAAACTATGGCTACATCCAAGTAGGAGAGCCCATTATAATTAGCATCCATGGCTATATGTATATCACTCGATTATAAGCAAAATAGATAATATATAAAGAGGAGTATGAATCATGCCGCAACGAATCCACGAACAAACTAAGATGCTCCGGCAATGTAAATGTAAATTACATGACTAGAGCACCAAAACTCGCCACATGTTAATGAGGAATATCTCGGTTCACGCCTTAAAGAAAATGCCTCGTTTTACAAAACTCCGATGGTTGCATGCTTGCACATAATCAAGAAAATAATTAATATTCTACTTGTGTTTGCAAAAAATAAATGATTTAAAAATATTTTTTTTTTCAAAAAGATCACTTATATCTCTTGTAAAAATAAATAAATAAAAATATTCTCATTAGTCCACAAAAGTGTTAAAACATAAATTGATATTGAGAGTAGAAACATTTTGTGTTGGCTAATTATTTCAAGCGATACGGGTTATCGACTTTATGAAAATATTTTTCAAAACAACATTTTGCATGAAATAAAAAGAAGCTTAAATATGAAGATTTAGTGATACTAATTGTTTCTAAAAAAGTGATATTTATTGGAAATACTATTTATTTTCAAAACAAATTTTTTGCACGTACAAGTATCTATTTATCAATGTAGTTATGCATGATAAAAACAAATTTCACCCAAAAAATTATCGAAAAGACGAGTTCTATTGTCGGAAAGATTTTTCCTCTTGAATTGAATGCAACATGACAAATGAATAATTTCAAAAATAATTTGTTCAATGCAAAACTCGCCACGTGTTAATACAAAATATCTTGGTTCACGCCTTAAAGAGGATGCCTCGTTTTGCAAAACTCTGATGGTTGTGTGCTTGCACATAACCAAGAAAATAATTAAGATTCTATTTGTTTTGCGAAAAATAAATAATTTGAAAAATAATTTTTTCAAAATAATTATTTATATCGATTATAAAATTAAATAAATAAAAACTATTTTCATTAGTCCTCGAAAGTGTCATAAATTGATATCGAGAATAGAAATATTTTGCATTGGCTAATTATTTCAAGCGATATAATTTATCAACTTTACGGCTCAAAACAACATTTTGAATTAAATAAAAGAAGCTTAAATGCGAAGATTTAGCGATGCTTGTTGTTTCTTCAAAAGAAGTGATATTTATTGGAAATAATATTTATTTTTCAAAACAAATTTTTAGCACGGACAACTATTTATTTACCAATGGTGTTACGCATAATAAAAAAAAATTCACCCAAAAAAATTATTGAAAAGACAAGTTATACTATCGGGAAGATTTTTCCTCTCAAATTAAATGCAGTAAGACAAATGACTTGAAAAATGCTCTAGTAGCATGGTTTCTAATATTTTTGAGAAATTTTATGCTTTCCAGTCATGACATTTCTTTTGAAAAGTTGTGCATAATCAAAATAAATTTCATCAAAAAAATTTATTGAAAAGATGATTTTTTTTTTTGGTTGAATATCAAAAAGATGAGTTACACTATAAAAAAATTTATCCTCTCAAATTGAATGCCAAAACTGGAGAAACGCTCTAATACTATACCAGGGTTTATCCTATATTGAACCAATATTATCAAAAAAGAAAAACAAAGAGAAAAAAAGGACGGATAATGTCGGGAAAGAGGACGGAGCTCCCGGTCGGAGCAAAACGGATGTTACATGCACGCGCTCGTGCATCGCGTGGGGCGACCGGTCTTGGCATTAAAGAAGTCAAGTCAGTGATTTTTGTCAGTGAGCCCAAATAGACGTCCATCCAGCCGTTATTTACGAAAATGCCACTGTGAGTCGAGCGCTCTGGTTGCTCCTTTTCCCCCAGCTGGATATCCATTTTAGCATCAGTCGGGCCGTTGTTTCCGGGATACGGGCAACGTCCGGTCCGCCACGCGTCCGCAGATCCCATGGCGATTCGACTGATCGGACGGTGCACGGTCCGGTTCCCGTTGCGAGGGCATTGACCCGTGCCGTAGAAGAAATGCGTTTGATGATCATTGTTTTGCCGCTAAAAAAAAAAAAAAAAATATTTTCAATGAATAATCCTTTATATTGCTGAGTGAACATAAAAACTGGTTACGCGGCTGATGTGAGCCGATTGATCAAAAAAAGACGATTTAAGTTGCGACGATGCAATATATGTCGAAAAGCCCAAAGGTTGTCATAATTCAGGTGAAGACATCTTTCAGTTAAGAAAGGTCATTATATCGAAGCAAACCACAACCGCTCTTCAAGCAATTAGGGTTTATCTTCTTAACAATAAAAATAAACAATTAGTAAAGAAAAATATTTTTGAATAATCATTTGAAACCTTGTCCGTCGAATTTCTTTACCAAAATTGAAAAAAGACTAAAAGAAACGAGTAAATAAAAATAGTTACCTTGCGCTAATGGATCATCAAGGACATTAGTTGTAATGCAAATAAAATTCATAATTCAGAAGACATTTTCAAGAAAGTCATTATATCGAAAACCGCAACACCCCAAACAATAGGCCCGTTTATCTCACAAAATATAAAGAATTTTGAAAAATGTTTTTAATAATAGTAAATATTCTTCCCAAAGAAATATCTAACAATTTTTCCTATCGATAACAAAAATATTTTTTATTGATGGAAGAAAATATTTTTCAGATCAAAATTATGTTTTTAATAAAAAAAAACATTGCTCAATTCATTCGTTTTCCAAAAAAATTGCCACAGAGTAATTGGAGACTTTAATATCAAGGTACAAGGTAGAAATCTAATTCTACATATTTCAGCAATGCCCTAAAGATTGCAATAAAAACATAAATGCTAAATAAAATAAATGGGCATAATTGAATCATTTTATAAAGTAGCTAGGAAGTTTGGAATTCAAATTATTATTATTATTTTGCTACCTTATCCAATCACGTCATCTAAAATTTTGGCACGTAGAGAAATTCACCCCATTATTCTAATCAACCAGCCACTAATTGTCTGTTTTTTTAATCATTTAAAGCTCTGGACTTTATCAGGCAACGGTCAACACGTGAAGAAAATATTTGCCCGGGGAGTCAATTTTCGGGGCCCAAATCCGGATTTTACCAAGTAGACATTTCCGACACCCCCAACCCCCCTCAAAAAAAAAAAACTGCATAAAAGTCCTCGCTGGGAATACTTTTTTGCAATGTGGGCCTCCAAAATCTCAAAGTTACGCCGAGTCGGGTCCCCCGAAAAATCACTAATTAATTATTCGGCCCAAAAAAAGGGGAGGGGTTACCTCACCGTGACGCATCCCACCGAGGCTAAACCGCAAAATCACGTTCGCTTCTCTAATTTCCTCGATACCGAAGATGTGTAAGCTAATCCCACCACACCTTTATAATAAAAATCAATTAGTTCTTGACCCACGCGAATTATCTTCCTAATCGGGCAGCCCGGATAACGCGATTTCGCGACGCGGAGGACAAATTATATGGGGCGAGATATTATAAGCACACGGGGGCACGCATTATGCTTTGCCGTGAATTTGTTAAACCGCTAATTTAATTTAATGGATTATTTTTTGTGGGGTTATGTCCTTGCCCTAACCACTACCGTAGGATTATAATAAGAGCTATATTACTCGACAAACGGCAGTGCGTAATGGCGCCACGGGATTTGATGTGCTTATAATACTTGATCGCGCCGGATTCGTATGAGCGATTAGACTACGTGGTGGAACATTCCATGTTGCGCACCCATTAAAATAATTGAGTTCTTCGATCGTAATCTAATTTTTCTTTTTGTTAGGTATGAATTTGGTGGTGATTAATTGATTCTAGTCCGACCCGAATGGATTCCCCCTCCCCTCTCGGAAGAAGGGACCTCTCGCGACATGGATTCCTCGGATCGTGGTGCGTGGGGTTTTGGGGCATGGATGGTCGCTTCGTTTAGGCACGACTTTGGCTCGAAACGAAAGCTTTTCTGGATTTGGTGAACTTTTGTGCAATTTTCAATATTGTAGGTGCACAAGCAGAAAGTCATAAAATCGCTTCTATATAAAATAAAATAAAAACGAGCCATTTCGGAGATTATTCAATTGGAAAAAGGTCCGCGATGTTGATTCTCCGATGGGTTCATCTGCTATGGTCGTTGTCGAGTTCACTTACAGTTCGAAGACATAATCATCCAACGTGATTTTTGCTTCGACCGATGCCATTGTTGCCAAACCTTCGAAATATTCGAATAGGATTTTTACTTAATGGTGCGTTTATTTTGCGAGAAAAACTCGAGATTTGAAATACGTTTTCCGAAAATTAAAATGCTTTTGTCATTTATAAAAATGAATGAATGAAAAATTCACTCACGAAAATAATCAATGATAAATTGTTCTCAATAAAATAAATATTTTTTATTGATTAATTTTTTCGAGTGATACAACTACTAAAATTATTTTTCAAATCTTGAACCTCTTTTATGAAAATAATTAACGATAAATTGTTCTCAATAAAATAAATATTTTTTATTAATTAATTTTTTCGAGCTATACAACTACTAAAAGTATTTTTCAAATCTTGAACCTCTTTTTCTCAAAAGAAAGGCACCATAATATCGTACGTATCGAACAATTAAAAACTAGGTTAACGGTACAAACGTAAAATGGGAAGGGCCGCATGCTTTTTTATCACCCGCACGTGGTAATCAGTGTTGCGTCCATTTATAGACATCACGTCCTCTCTTCCGTGCATGGGGAGATTACCACGCGCATCACGTGCCGTGGCATTCCGACCACAAAAATGAAGGAATCTCAGAAAGAATTGAGTTTTGTTTTTTGGTTTCCCATTAATCTTGTAATTTGTGCTTTTTAAACCTCTCTTTTATGGAGATCTTTAATTGATTAACACCGACGGACGGGGTTGGCCGGCGACTCTGGCGGAGGCCTAGGCGCGAGCGGTTAGGGCTCGCTCTCGCCCGACCACACGTCGAGGAGAATGCCGAAAGGCTAACCGTGGCTCTGCGGCCCGAATCTGAATCCGACCCGGAGCCGACAGGATTGGATCATTATGGGACCGAAAATATGGATAGCGAGAAGGGGCTTGGTGATGCGATCAAACAAATTCGCCGGAGACCGTAACTACAATTGTCAACTTGTCATTACAGCTGGAGCCCATCTCTCTCCCAGCTTTTGGAGTTATTGTAAGAAAATGACTCGACCCCAAAATAAAATAAAATAAAATCATTTATTTTGCAGCCCACTGCTCCATAATTCAAGTCAAGCTCAATTATTTTTTTCTTTTATAACTTATTTGTTTGTTTCTTGTTTTGTCGTGAGATCGCTCGACACAATGTGAAACCGGAAACATTTCATGCGACGTTTCCACACCTGAATTTTCACCTCTTTTTTTTTTTTTTGGTTGACGAGCACAGAATGAGAATATCGCTCGGGCACGGCGGGCTCGTAGTCGTGGATTAGGGTTTGCTTAATGGCGCCGCTAATTGGATAAAATAAAAAAAAGAGAATGTTCGGTTCTTGAGAAGTCGATCGCAACTATCTCCAGCTTCTTCTCACTTGCCTTGCACTGCAAGGTGGCCAGGGAAACGCCGGATCGAAGGAACCGTAGCGAGCGCGGGAAGTAGCTCTAGAATGCGCTCTTATGAATAGTCGCGACGCGGTGCGGCCAGTAGACCAGTCAACTAGGTGAGCTGAGCCATAAAGTCTCCGACCCGTACAGACAATTTAAACCCGATTGTGACCTTAATCAATCCATACTCTGTTCGTATTTCTAAAACACTTGCATATTTCATTCAATCTAAAAAAATTCACATCCAAACCGGGGTGAAAGTCTTTGAGGAGATAAAGCGAGATCGAGTCGGATCCAAGTCAATCGTAACCCCACTTAATACTCATATTATGTTATAACTAACCCATATAACAATTCAACTTCATCATATATGAATCAAGAAATGAGTTTATGATTTATTTTGATAGGTCTAACGGCCAAAGGAGCGGATCTTGTGGATCCGAAAATCCTTTCATAGGCTCGGCCACAATTGCAAGAAATTAAGTTCTCTTATGGAATCGGGCGTGTTGGACGGCTTGAGCGACTCGAGACGGGCTGGCCATGTTTAAGACGGGAATTACTTTGAACTCATTTCCTTAGCATGATCAAAATGTATCTAATTTTTCCACTCTTGACTAAAAGCCTGACCGTCGAGGAAAGATTTATGAAAGAGCTTTCATTTGATTTACAGGGAATGCGACGTGCAAACGTGACGGGCCCACTTCTTCGGGGCTGATTAGATCGGGTCGGGTTTGACGAACTACTGTTGGGCCGGCCCGTCAAGGTCAAGCCGGTCCAACATAACTCCGGGCCTCCGGGGACAGTTGCCCGTGCTCTCCGGGCTTGGCCCAGTTAGAAATTACTCTGGAGCTTCGCTCACCGAATCCTCGCACCATCTCTCACACGCCTCCGTACATGTGTGAGCCCACTCCATCTCCGCCGTTGGATTATGTCGGCCCCACGTGGGGTCCACGCTGCTCAATGCAAGAGGTTTAGAGGACGTACATGGTCCGGGAACACACAATATCACCACACACTCTCTCTCTCTCCCCACTTTTTGAAGCCACCAATTCCGTATTCACTTAAATCAAACACCTACGAAAGCCTCTTCTGCGTCTACCCAAGTTCAAAACCTCTCCGTCTCTCTCTCTCTCTCTAATCAGAATCGTACTTGAACATCATCTTGTTCAATCTCTCGTACACCTCCGATTCTCCGATCGTTCAACCGGCTTCGTACCTCTAACCTCTGGAGTTCTCTCCTCCTTCCCGATTGCTGGAATTGGTTTTGATGGCGGACGACGGTAAGCAAGGGACCAAAATCAACGGGGGCGAAGCCCGCGAAGAGCGGCAGGAGAGCCCTGGGACCGCCGATGACGGAGCCGCCCCCGTCGCATCCGATGGCTGCGGCGCCGAGAGCGGCGGCGATGGCTCCGAGCGGTCGCGGGAGGGAAGCGATGGTGAGGAGGCGGCGGCGGCGGCGGCGCAGGAGCTGGCGCAGGCGAATCCGCGGTCCTCCAGCAGAACCCCGTTCACCGGCTTGAGTCAGGTCGATGCCGACTGGGCTCTCGCTCGTACGCTGCAGGAACAGGTACTCTGTCTCTCTCCACCCGTTTGCCTCAAGATTGTGTTCATTGTTTTCCGATGGTTCAAATTCAGCTACTTGGTAATTCTCAAATGTAGTTGCGATTGCGTCTTTGGAGGACAGTGGATGATCGCACTGTTTTGTTCTTCTCGAGCCTGTGTCGTTCAAATTGAGACTTTGGAGACCTGATCTCGTCTTGTTATTGCTGAACGTGGAATTGTCCCTTGTCAACGACTTGCGTTCAAGTTTTCGTACTTCGGTTTAGTAGAATGGCTGTTTGGCTTGGACCTTAAAGTCCCTACACGTGGTGTTGTGCTTTTAGATATTGCTGCTTCCCTCTTCTGGACGTAGGGTTTTATCCAAGTCGAATTTGCTTGATTCAAATAAATTTTCTCATCGATGAATTTTTAGCTGTGCTGATTCATTTTCAAGCTGCAATTTCTGATCTGAAAAAGCCCTTTATTTTTGGCTGCGTCCAACAACTGACAATATATGTTTCCGGAATAGGAAAGGGCCTACATGATGCTTAGACTGAATACTGAAGGCAGTGATTACGGAAGTTGGGAAGGTGGGAGCTACATACCTGATGAAGATGATGATTTTGAGGTTCCTGACGATGAAACTGATGATGAAGACGATGACGTTGTGGGCTCGTATAATGGCACTGATATGGATAATGAAGATGCTTTTGATGTGCATGCTGCTGAGGACGCTAATGGAGATAGCAGCCAAGCTGTTGAGCTTGAGACAGAAAACTTCTCAAGTGATGAGGCTTATGCCAGAGCTTTACAGGATGCTGAAGATAGAGTAATGGCAGCTCGAATGTTGGCCCTTGCTGGGCTAAATGATCGTGAGTGTTTGTCATGATATGTTTATCTATCTGTACATTACTGCTTTGACAGTGCTGAAATTTTAAAAACTGTTTGTGTTTGCAGGGGTTGTTGAAGAAGCAGAGGATCATCATGATAATCAGGTATCTCTTATGTCTCTCTCTCTTTGTCTCTTCCTCAGCCATAAGATGCTGGATTGGTTTGAATCTTATCGAGTCCTTTTTAGAGTACAAGCATATTCAATTCTGGCTATGTGCTATGATTTTAGTATTGGGATGAATGTCTCATGGGAGCTCCCTCTATGTCGTGGTTAATAATCCTGTGACTAGGTTTGAGTTGCTCACAGCTCTTGCATTAATTGGTCGGTAGTCTGCAATTTACTTTGTCTTCTTCTTTTTCTCAGTTACTGTGCTATGATCCGTCTAGAGAGGCTTTTCCTTCCAGTCTGTATTATTCTCAGGGTTTATTTTACCTGGTGTGTATGTGAGAGAGTTTCTTGACGGGAAAAATTATGGAGTTTTTATACGCAATGTGCCGAGGAAAAGGGGACAAGATAGGACTGGTTCACAGGAGATAAACAACATCAAAAGTAGTCTTTAAAGATGAATAAGCTCAAGTAAAACATAAACGATGATGCCATGCGTGATATCGGTATGTTTGATGTTGGATATAGAGAAATGTAAAAGTTAGAACACATAGAAAAAAGATGTGCTATCCCTCTTCAACTTGGTGGATGACTAATGTTGCCTTGCCTCACTAGGAAGTTGTGTGGAGTGCTAGCAAGGTAATATTTTAACATACGTGGCTTTTCTTATTCTTTTGAGTCGCAAAAATAGTTGGACTTCTGGATATTCTAGCGGGTTCTTCATGCGGTAGAATGTTGTAGTGCCTCCTTTATCCTGGCTAGAGTTGTTGCATTTCTTATCGGTCAGCCCTACTAAATTATCGATTCAAAGTTGAGCCTGGTTTGACTGTCGCCTTTTCTGTTTAAGTTGGGTAATCATTACATCAGCTTTAACAGTCGAGAGCCTGATAAATGTGGGGTCCCATGTCGGCGGGGAAGTGATTTAGTGGAGTTAATGGCGATGAAGTTCTCAATCTCGACCTACATAGACAGAAAAAAGGGCAATTTATGCCACCTCTTCATTCTTATGATTCTGGTGGGACAAGCAATCACTAATAGGATGTGCGCCGTTGATATAACAAATGTGCAGGGTATGGTCATTTAATTAAAGAATGGGAGGTCTTATTGTCTTTTCAATAGGTTTTTGGAAGTTGTTCATGATAATGTTACTCTGCCTAGAACTTTACTTACTACCTTTTGTACGTAGCATACATTAAACTTTGGAAGAATTTTTTGAAAACTTAACCATTATGATTAAGTAGAAAACGTGTTGCACAATAAAATCAAAGAATTTAAGCTCTGGGAGGCAAGAGCTAATAATGGTGTTCGAATCCGACCATTGTTTGGAGTGCAATTATTATTTTAACAGTGGAGTGAGCACGCTTTGATTTTCCATATCTGATAGTGTCCTAAAGCCCCAGGAATAGTCAAGCTTGAAAGTTTTAGGTGCCATGCGTGTACATTCATGCATTTGCACATGCATGAACGGTCATTCTTGTTTCTTTGAAAACTAATAAGGGTCAATCAACAATACTTGAGCAGTTAGTAAGCTGTCTGTCCATAGTAGCCTAGTAGGCTAGGACAGATAATTGAGGTCTTTTCTATGCACTTTCTTACAGATGGCTGTGGCCTTTTTTTGAAGTGAAAAGACTGAATTCTTTCTTCTAATGTGTGGATGGGATTGCAGGACGCGTGGGAGGATGTTGATCCAGATGAACTTTTGTATGAGGTAAGATCATGATAGCTTGGTATTGTTCTTTTTGATGGATCTCCTGCTTTCATTATGTTAATCATTGATCTCATTTTTCAGGAGTTGCTTGCTCTAGGTGATGTGGTTGGAACCGAGAGTAGAGGGCTTTCTGCTGACACAATTGCTTCTCTGTCTTCTGTTAGCTATAAGACAGGCAGCAGTCAGCATGGCACCAATGATTCGTAGGTGTCCAGTTTTGCTTTTCAATTCCACATCGTCAAACATTTAGTTTTGGGTGCTGTGATAGCTCAATGAAAATTTTTGTATTTTCAGGTGTGTCATTTGCCGGTTGGATTATGAGGATGGTGAGATGCTGACTGTGCTATCTTGCAAACATCCATATCATTCAGAATGCATAAACAATTGGCTGCAAATAAACAGGGTATGTTTATTTCTCGACTCATCTCAGGTCAGGGATCTCTAGTTTATAATGTTGTTATGTCCATTCATGCAGAATGAATTCCATCAGCTCGAACCTGTTTTTCTTGGAAACTTATATTTAAGCGAAAGATATGGATCTTATCAAAATGATTCATGGGTTGTTTGTTTTCTTTATCTAACAAAGAGCAATTTGTTTTTGATAGGTGGCACATCCGTATACTTAGTCATGAATAAAGTGGTCATAAATATCCAATTAGTCTATTGTGAATTTAACCAATGACTGTATGTGCATAATATTTGCGTATGGAAGACGTCCCAGCAGGCCTTCTGCATTTCTGAACATCCATGCTTCTACGGAACACGGTTAAAATTATCTATGGTGTTTCCTTTACTTGGCAGGTCTGTCCTGTTTGCAGCGCCCGAAGTCTCTGGATCTGCGAACTGCTAGCGATGGATTGTCGAGGAGGCTACATGCTAAGTTCAAATAATAGATTTAGAATTTCAGTTCTTTATAATGGCTAACGACCAAATTCATACTCATGGTCCTTTGCATCCTTCTAATCCATGGCACGGACTTGATCGTTCTCTTATGGTTATATGATGTATGAAAGGATTCGAAAGTTCTGTTCCTCCCCCTTCCTTTTGTTCTGTGGAAGTTTTGGATCATGAAACCACCTCCTGCAATACTTTCAAAGATGGAATTCAGGGGAAGTCGATACGTGAAATGTTGTGCAGCTTCCGGTGCATGATAGAACATTGGTTCAAGCTGCCTCACGTCATTGCATTGAGTCCATCCTCGTTATTCGCAAGTGTTGGGAGTTCAAGGGACTGTTTTTAGGGTCATGTCTGAGTAGGCGGGTGGGCCGAAGGCCTTGCCACAGTCGACTTTCTGTGGCCGTAACCACAACTGACAGGCGAATTTGCAGTCGAAAGCTCTGATTCTTGATCGTGAAAAATTCCGTGGGTTGTGGTGTTGTATCAGAGTTTGTATTGGGTCGACATAAGTCACGATCTTGCACGCATTGTGTTTGTTTCACGAAAAATATTTCTCAAAATTATTTGCTTGTGTTGTTTGTACAAATGAATGGACGGAAGTTATTTTTATCATCATCGCAAATATTTAGGCATAGATTGTTTTTTGTTTCATTGATTAATTTTGCTAGGTGGCATAAATAATAAATTAAAGAATTTTTTTGTCAAATTATCCATTTTATGAAAAATAAATTGATGTTGAGACATTTAGGGAAATTGGTGTTGCAGTGCCGAGAACCTTGGCGAAATAGACTTCTTGCTAGAGCATTTTTATAAGTCACGACTAACGCTTTTATGGCGGTCCTATAACTCATATGTTGCGACCTCGAAAAAACGGTGTGAAAAAATTTACCAATGTTTATTTTCTTTCATTCAAAATTCAGCAACCCGCTCTCTCGTCATCCCTTAAGTCAAAGGTGAATAAAGCCTTCACATCGGGCGAAATGTATCCTTGATTTTTTTGAGTAAATGTACAAATATGCCTAATCCTTACTGAACTTTGACCCGAACTTTCTCGGAAAAACGAGTCCCAGCAGTCCGGTAAATGTCGCCAGACGACGAGGTTCCCTGAACTCTGATGTTTATGTTTTGTCCTTAAACGTTCGAAGTTTGGAACTCCTTGAAAAGCTTGACAACGATTGATCCAAAAAAGGCCCCCAAAAGTGAAAAAAGAAAAAGAAAAAGAAAAGGTTAAACAAATATCTCGCCAGTGGCACCAAAAGCACCAAAAATATCTATAAAAAAAATCTCATCTTAGTTTATTTGTTCGTCTCTCTCTCTCTCGCTCGCTCGTCGTGTTGTCGCTCGCTCAGAAACCATGCGCGCTTCGTCGAGCTTGAGCCCGTGTCTAATCTCTACCACAGCTTCAATCGCGACGACGATCTCGAAACCCAATCGGTTCGGGTTCGGGTTCGACCTCGACGCAAGGAAGCATCGCTCCGCTTCCGCATCCTGCAGAGCGTCTTCTCCGTCTTCGTCGTCGTGGATGATGACGGACTTCGACCTCTACGACCTCCTCGGCATCGACAGCTCTTCCTCCCCCTCCCAGATCAAGCTCGCCTACCGCTCCCTCCAGAAGAGGTGCCACCCCGACATCGCCGGCCCGGACGGCCACGACATGTCCATCATCCTCAACGATGCCTACGCCGTCCTCTCCGATCCCGCCGCCCGCTCCGCCTACGATAAGGTTAGCCCTCGGGGGCGTTATGTGGATTCCAGTTTCGGATTGATTGAGTAGCTGTTGTTGTTTGTTGCTGCTCGGAACGGAGGGAATGAGACGGGGAGAGCGAGAAATAGTTATTCAGTAGCATCCTTCTCTTTGGCTGGAAATCTTCAGCTCGATTCCGTAGTGCCTTTTGGTTTCGAGATTATGCTCTTCGTAAATCGATTTCTGATTTAGTAGGAGCGAAAATCAGAGTAATTGCTCGCTACTGAAGCCTTGATTGACTTGAGAAATCTCATGACAGACACGGCACGGCTCAGTTCTGCGAGTACCAAGTAATTCATAAACGATCAGTTTGTGGTAGGAATTGGTTTGCGCTATTTGCCTAAACTGTAATTAGAACTCACTACGCTGGTAGTAATACATTTGATTTTCACTCTGTAATGTGGAGGAGTCTTTGTTCCTCAGCAAACTCGAAGCTTGATTTCAATTTTCAGTCATGACAGTGAAGCTGGAAGCGTGATGTTTACCGAAAGTGTGGTGCAACTGTACAGGAACAAGCAAAGACCTCTGAACTTCGAGGTTACACAGGGGAGCCTATCTACTCGGTATGGCTCGGTTCCGACAGTGAACAGAGAGCGGTATTCGTGGACGAGGTCAAGTGCGTTGGCTGCTTGAAATGTGCTTTGTGTGCGGAAAGGACTTTCGCGATCGAGTCGGCTTACGGGAGAGCACGGGTCGTTGCACAGTGGGCTGACCCTGACCATAAAATTCAAGAAGCAATAGAAGCTTGTCCTGTGGATTGCATCTCGTGAGATCTCCTCATCTCATTTCTCATCAATGCTTAGTTAGTCAGCCCTGCCGATGTTAAAGACAAAGGCATGTGGAGAACTGTGGGGATACTTGGATGCTCTAAGAAAGTTCTACATCAAGTAATTTGAAAATAAGAAAGATATGTTTCAGCTTGAAGCTTCAAAATCAGCTATACCTCTCTTATGTTGCTCTCTGTTTTTGGGAACTGCCTCTTCAATTGTGGGAGTAGTAGCAGTAGCGACCAAAATGCGGTGTCGTCTTAGTGTGCCTAGCCTCGGATTCTTGCCTTAGTTTTAACTTTCTTAGAAGTTTGAATTGTACTTATACTCTCTTTCTCGAATACAGTATTGTCGAGAGATCGGACCTGGCAGCTCTTGAGTTTCTGATGTCTAAGCAACCAAGGGGCAACGTAAGAATTGGTGCTGGCAACTCAGTCGGTTCACGCGTCTCAAACATATTTGTCGATGTGAAGAAGTTTCGAACCAGGGTTGCCAATGCAAAGAGCAAAGCGGCAACAAAGGATGATGAGGTTAGTTTGTAGACTCCCTTCAGGAGAAAGTGCTATTCTACATGTCAAATTTTTCACTTAAACTGGCCTTTCCATTGCCATTTTGGAATTGGCCTTGACATTTATCGGTGTAAGTAATTCTTTCGAAGGTAGACATTTAGGAGGGCTAAATGTATTCTCCTAATCCAGATTAAAAGCTAGGCTTGCAGATTTTTGGTTGCTTCATCATTATGATTATGGTACAAGGCGGTTTTAGTTAAGATTTGCACCTATGCAATATAATTCTGCCTCGTGATTTAGTTGCCTGTCATAACAAAACTCAGGAGAAAACGTTCTTTCCATTTGCATTCTATACTATGCTCATGCTGTTATGCCAAGATATGTGATCATGGGAAGTTCATTTCCAGCAGACTGATCTACAAAGAAAGGCTCGAGTTTCAGCTATCCAGGCAATCAGGTCAATCTCGAACTGGATATACTGGCAATCGCCCGACGCAGGGAGCAAGGCCCTGATACGTAGAACTGGAGATTCAAGTGAACCTAACATCAAGAAACTCCGGGATGCTGCGGCTTCTAGGAAATGGGCAGGTGTCAAATCTGTGAGTGCCAGACGAACCGCCGTGAGCCGCTTATACCGCGATGAGTATTGGATTCCCGCCCTCCATGCGCTTCCGCCTGCAAATGCAACTAAGGAGGAATCTGCCCCTAGAGTTTCCAAGGAGTCCTCATCTAACAAAAGGCAAAAGAGGCGCGATCTCAGTCAGAGCACAGGGAGGAATACTTCAAAGAACCCACTATGGTGGGCGTTTCCAGTATGTGCAGCCTCAATCGCTGCTGCAATTGTGAGGTCACGGGTTGGGGATGGAATGGCTGGCGAGTTGAAACAACACGTCGGCGGATCTCTAGCGCTGGAGATCGTTAACAGCTCCTGGATGCAGGTACTGTTAGCCGGGGTGACATGGTATTTCATAGGTGTGATGGTCGTAGAGCTAGTAGAGGCCGCTCTAAGCAAAGTGGGATCAGATAAAGAACAAAAGAAAGTGTGAATCGCCATTGTATAGTTAGAATATACTCAAAGTTGTTACAGGTACGTAGGACAAATTTAGATAAAACACCCCCGAGTCGGAGGAATAGCTTGATACAGATGCTCGGTGCAATGATTGAATTGCCTATAATTAGACGATTAATGCCATGAACGTTTTCCATCATTTCGCTGCGTGCGTTTTGAACTTCATAGCATCATCCCAACAGAAGTGGAAACGAAACATTCAGCGTGGGTGCGACAGGACTTTATCGTTGTATTCTGTTTCTACCCGCGCAGTTCCGACACTCGAGGCTTCAGCCTTTTGTCACGGCCAAATCTGATTACAGATTTGGCTTGCTGGAATCTCTGCCAGTATAAATCATTGAACTATATTGACGATAACGTTTCCGCCACGTTAATTGAGCTTCGCTTTGCGTTTTCTTATTGTAAACATCTGGGGACAAGAGAACTTGCCTCTACCCTGGCTATTGAATTTGGCAGGCACGACTTCTCCCATCTAAATGATACAGGAAAAACAGTCTGACCAGAAGTAAACTATTATCGCACCGACCGACAAACTCTACCTTGGCGTCAATATTCTAAATATCATGTCATGTAACAAACTTGATTTACCTTGTCAAGATTTCGCAATGCACTAATGATCTCATTGATTCAATAACGTCATTCGCACACAAAAGGAACATCATATCAGCCGCACAACACGACAATGGAGCAGTTTCCAATTCTATCACACTAGAAATCAATACGCTGTACCAAGTCAGAAAAGCCCCATGCATACAAGTTCGCACGGATTCGTTTACTCAATGACAGTTTAGCCAAAGCCAAATTGAGGAGACAAAGGTCGCAATGGGTTTTCTGAAGACTTACATGCACCCAATAACTACAGTTAGGCGCAGAGAATTAATAGCGGTACTTAGTGGAGTAGTCCTTGGGAGCAATGACCAGACCACGACCCTTCCTAGCACCCCGATATACCGTCTCGACAATATCGATGAATTCCTGCTTATCCTTGAGAGCCCAATTGATCTTGTTATTGTTTCCAGTTCCGAGATCTATCATGATGTGCTTGTTCCTGAAGAAGAACATGACTGTGGACGGGTCATAAAGCTCGTACATGGTGTTGAAATCAGGCACCTCGGTTATGTCCACAAGGTATATGACAGCAAAGTTCTTTATGGTCTCCGCAACTGATGCCAGCACTTCATCCATCTGCAAAAGCCAACTTCATACGAATTATTACCCAAAAGAAGGCCATCAGTGCTAGAAATCTATAGAAATGAAATTGACAATGACATGACACCTCACGATCCATAAGGGAAGCAAAGGCATAACCAGCATAGAAATGACGCTTTTTCCCTTGTACTTTGGTAAAATGATTAACGGAGATGTTTAAGGCCAAAAGCTAGGTATCCTTCACAAGACTGCACATTGGTTAAAATTGACGTAGCTAGATGACAATCAAAAGTACCATATAGATCCAGTGGCTACACAGAGCACTTAAACACTCATCCACCAGAATTAATTATTTCCACATGCTGCGCGATCGGCTCTTGAGCACTTAAGGAAAAAAGCTTGTATTCCTGATGATTTGGCCGTGAGAATTTTCGCACCATCCCCAGGTCAAACCCAAAGTGATGGTCAACAAAAAGAAAGTAGTAAGGTCGGTTACAGCTTACGACTAAAGCAGAAAGCAACTAAATGTATATCCTCTCACCATCCCCAGGTAAAACCCAAAGCGATGGTCAACAAAAAGAAAGTAGTAAGATTGGTTACAGCTTACGACTGAAGCATTAAGCAACTAAATGTGTATGCCAAGCATATTCGTAAAAAATTAGGACGAAATGAAAGAGCTTAATTCACAAGGAGCTTTTCTTTTTTGTTTCTGCTAGAAGACGAGCACGTTCATTAATAGAGATGATTGGTGACAAATGAAGCCTCGGTACAGATTGATGAAAAGCTAAAACTCATAACATCAAGACAACAGAGCTCGTTAACTTCAATAGTAAACTCCCACAAAGAAAACCACTGATTGATCAATTCCCTCCCTGAGACCAACGACGAGAGGCATCAGCAACTTTGTTTCAAACTCTGTGAAACCAAAGCAAAATGCCAAGAGGGGTTGCTCCAGATCACACCACAACCAAAGAATGAAGAAGAATCTTCAAGTAAAACCATCTAAACCACTAGAAGAAGAACAGAGAGGGCTCCCAACAACGCTCGATGCGTTTCTCGTATTGATCCAAGATTCTCAAAAACCTAATTCATCTAATTTATAGCATGATCTGGGAAGAAATCAGCACCGATCAAAGCAAGCAAAAGAACGTCAAGCGGAGCTCACAAATGGATCAGCTCCAAAGACAAATTCCCAAGGTGAGCTCACAAATAGCACGATCAAGACAACGAAACAGAAAACCATCAGGCTAACACACACATATTCACAGCGGGCGTCTAAGAGCAGTGGTTCTAGATTCTCAAAACCCTAAAATCCGCAGCCAAACTAATGCCATACGAGCCCAGAACCCCCAAATAGAGTAGAACCTAGCCATCGCAAATGAAAGAGAGAGAGAGAGTCGAGAGCGCGGGAGAACCTGCATGCAGGTCTCGTCCCAATCATGGCCGAAGCGGATGACGACGAGCCGCTCTTCCTCGGCTAGGATGGCCTGGTCGACGGCCCACCCGGAGTGCAAGTGGGGCAGCAGATACGACATGGTTCGACCCGAGCAATCGCACGATTGGATCGCGCTTCGCTCGCTCCCTTTTTCCGAGCCCTAGCGAAAGGATGAAGCGACGAACTTGACAACGAGCGTCTGAAGAATGCGTCGCTCGCAAGCAGGGATGCCCATGCTTCTTTATCTCGAGTTTCTTTCCTCGCGCGTGGGGACCACGCGCTGCGCACTGCGTTTGAGGCGGTCTGGTGCGTGATTATTTACCCTATTTTTTTTATTCTATTTTCTCCACCGGTCAGTCAGTCCCTCATTCAGAAATATGACGCAGTATATTCGTCGGATTTACACGGGAAAATTCAGGAAACAAAATACATATTACCAAAAAACAAAAAAAAAAAACACGAAGGCGATGAAGAACAGCAAAACATGCGAATTAACATGAACTGCTGCTGCAAAGAAAATGGCGAAGACGATTCAAAATTGGCATGAAAAATCTACCTCCTCTCGATTCCTAATCAGAAAAGCTTCGTCCTCGCAGCCTGCATCACTGAAATCTAAGGAACGCAAACAGAAGTAGGGAATTTGATGAACAGATGTGAGCAAATTCAAATGGACGCGATCAACCTCAGCAGACGAGGACGGTAGCACAACGAAATTAGATTAGAGCGCATTGCACGCGGAGTCGATCGCGAAGGGGTTGTGGTCTCGCCATGGGGAGAGAGTGCGGGGTTTTTGTCACCTACCTTCATGCAGGTGTCGTCCCAGTCGTGGCCGAAGCGGATGACGACGACGCGCTCTTCCTCGGCGAGGATGGCCTGATCCACCGCCCATCCGGAGTGCAGGTGCGGCAACAAGTACGACATCTCTCTCTCGGTCTCGCTCCCGGCGGGCAAATGTGAGTGTGCCTGTGGCGATCGGTGAGTGCGGAGAATGCGATCTTCGAATACGAAGAAGAAGAAGGAGGGTCTAGAAGGCACCGGAGCTTGACTGGAGCGATGGCATTGCTCCACGTCATCTTCACTCCGCCTCAAAAAAGGTACGAAGAACTCCAAAATCGACTACCGACCGACCGAGGAACTTCAAATCTCTGCAAACTCAATTGAACTCCACCATCCCCTCAATTTCTTCACGAGCAAATCCTTCTTACACATCCCTCTCTATTGACTCAAAATTCGAAACGGATTGTTGTACGATGGAGGAGCAGAGCTGTTTTAGAGTGCGTTTTGTTTGAGCACTGTTTTTCGGGAATTGATTTTTTAAACTTTCACAAATTTCATTCGTCGAAAAAAGACTTCGTCAACAAAAAATATCTTTTGATCAATTACGAAGAACTCAAGATTGATCATTAACTTTCAAGGCAACTCTCTTGGACGATTTACATAAGTGCATATTCAACTTATAAAATGAGGTTGAATAATTTTATTTTCTAGCACTTATTTATTCACTCGACAAGATAACAAGTAAGGCTGGCCCGTTCATTCTCAACAAATTTGACCCCAAATAAAGGCCCCTAGGTCTAAGAGGTCTACTTGATTGATGCTGTGTCCATATTCATATGGCACAAACCTACTTAATAGTAGCCCACTCAGAACAACTCATCACTAAATAATTTCTAAAACATTTTGATGTTTCAGGAAAATGGAATAGAACACGGCCGCGCCTTGTCTTTACTTATTTGACTTTATGTCCACAATTCAGCAATAGTAGATCGGATATAATAAAATCCTTAAAAAAATTTTATTCTATCTCAAGATGCCAAATGGGTGAGTTGGGTCGAATATGATCCGATCCTTATTGACTCGACTAACCCATTTTGATCCATATTACCAAAAAGCACTAATATTTTAGAAAAATCTATACTATTCATTTAACCTATTTTAAGCTTTCACATGTATAAGTTATCGGATAAAAAAAAATCACATCAAATAAAAAATTAAATTAAACAATAAAAAAAATTAATAAATAAGATAAAAATGATATTACTAAGATTCTGACTATAAAAAAAAATATTACTAAAATACTTTAATGCAATAAAAATTTAGTGAATTTGACTACACTACTTAATCATCCATTAAATAGATAATTAGAGATCGACTCTGCCCTTTAATTGGACTCGTGCCAAATGGATTTAAGCAGTAGCCCTGTTCTTAATTGAATCTTGGGGATTGGTCAAACCCGGTCTTCTCTCTTTCATTCCCTCTTGTGAATTCACCAGAACGGACTCTCAGACTTGCTTCTCTTAGTATATTTATGTCAAATCTCATGCAGAGTCTAGTGGGATCCAATGACGTTCTTACTCTTTAAGAAAAATATTTCGCGTAGAAGGAAGGAAGTTTTGGCCGAGCGAGTACAGAGAGAAGAAGGAGAACAGCAAAATAGATAAGGAAATCAATCCAAGAGAGAGAGAATTTTTTCCCAACCAAGATTAGCAGCTAAGAATCTCGATATTTCATGGGGGCAAATCACCACTGAATAGCCGAGACTCTTGCTTCTCTATTTTTCGGACTGAATGGCCGAGATGAATCTAGATATTTCATTGATTTCAATTACATAAAATGACGAGGCCACGCTACGCTCTCGAATTTTTCCTTTTGCAGGTTCTTAGCCACACCCTGCACCCTCCTCAACGCTACAAGTAACTCTCCGGCAAAAGCTCACCACTTGGGGTGGTGGGCGGCGACGACCGGTGGTGGTCGGCTGGGAGTGCGGCGGTGGGCGGGCGGGTGGCAATGGTGATGGGTGGTGGTGGTGGTCGGTGACGGGAGACGATGGTTGGCGGCGGTTGGAGGTGGTCGGCGGTGGGGTTGGGTGGCGGCGTAGGGCGGTGGTAGTGGTCAACGGCAGTCGGCGGTAGTGGTGAGCGGCCCGTGACCTAACCCAAGTACAACGATAACGTTACCTTTTAGTGGGTCGATAATGGGTTGAAGATGAGTTTTATATGGGTTACATGTGTAATTATTTTTTACCTATCAAATTTAGCTTCAATTTTTTGGATCCGTTTTTTATTAGGTCCTCCAAAAGCTAACAATTCATATAGAATCTATTTATTCAAAATATGAGTAAAAATTGGGTCACAGGCCCATATTGATAACTCTATTCCTATCTGATCTTATCATGATAAAAAATTCAGACAATTAAAGGCTGCATTAAATTTTACCATCCGAGTTTTAGAAAAGTAGCTCAATACGAGAAGTGCCCAAGTAATGGGTCACCTTTACAAAACAAAAACTATTCGAGCTCCACTGCATGTGGCCGGCGACAAAAGGGCGGCGTGATGGGATAATGTTCCGGCTCCTCCGCTCCGCCCCCAACCCCCAAACAAAGCTGGACACCCTCCGCCCTCAATCTTGGGAGCTTTGCGGGTCTCCATCACCAACGCCTCGGCTCTCGATCGACCCTGGCCCCTTCAACTTCCACTGGCGCTGTCACAATTCGTCCTCGGGATCTTCGTGCTCGGAGGGCAGGCACTGGGTCGCTGGAGACACCACGGCTCGGACGGAGGTGGGGCTGCATTGATGAGGTGAGTCGGGGTAGGCAATGGCAGGCGGTGGCCGCAGGGGCGACACATGGCCTCATGGTGATGAGATGACAGTATCCGCTAGAGTGAGCATAGATCGGGTGAGTCGGGTCCAAACCTAAACTCTTAAACTAATCCCGTTATACTTGATTCTCGGTTTTTGGAATCTAGAACCGATCCTATTTGTCCTTAAACCTATTTTGAAATTGATCGTGTATTTCGGTCAACCTGTTTTCCTTTTATTTATTTTTTATCATTTTATTTTTTCCATCAAAATGATATTAGTATCGATGAACTCATCTCGCTCCGAATAGCTGCATCGGTGTCGGTGAGACACAAAAGAGATGACAGCTAGAAGAGGCTATGGTGGCTAGTCTAGCAACAATGAGACAAAAGGCGACGACGAGCTATGTTGCATCTTTGCGGCACCGATGATGGTGACAACGAGAGGTGAGCCGATGGTGGCGACAAAAAGAGAGAGCGCACGACGAGATGAGAAATGCAAAACAGAGGAAGGGAGGCAAGTCTAGCAAGTGAGACTAAGGTTTCTTTTTTAAAAGGGTAGCTAAAAATCGATTCTAAGATAGGTCCGAATAGGTCTCCACCTAAAATCGGGAACCGCACCAGTTTCAACAGGTTCTCAAAAAGTGGAATTGATTCCCGGGCTGATTTGAATAGAAATCGATTCTCGGCCCTCTTTTTTCAGTTGGTTCAATCTGTATTATGGATAAATTCGATCCGATTGCACGCTCCTGATACTATCCGCGTACAGCTCCACCGCACCAGTAACAAAATACTTCATCATAATCCCGGATCCGGTATGATTAGAGCCGCAGTGTGATTTGAAGGGCCAATAATGTAATTATATAGAAGCAATAATTGACCACCTCTACTCGGAGGATAAACTAGTAATTTTGGCTACCCAAAAGAACATCCTCGAACGTCAACGACGGATTCTTCTCCCCACTGAGCTAAGAACAAAACATTCAGAAAGCCTTCGCTCCTCTCGTTCCACCGCCCCCAAAAAAAAATCAATGGCCGCCGTATCTCCCAAACCTTCGTCGTCCTACGCCAAATACAACATCCGGACCCGGAAGCCCGACCCGAAATCCTGCGCTCTCCTCGTGATCGACGTCCAGAACTACTTCGCTTCCATGGCCGATCCGATCCTCCCCGCGCTCAACGCCACCATCCGCCTCTGCCGGCGCGCCTCCATCCCCGTCCTCTTCACGCGCCACTGCGACGCCGACCCGTCCGACTACCCCATGCTCGCCGAGTGGTGGGGCCGCGACTCCCTCATCCTCGACGGCACCGGCGAGGCGGAGCTGATGCCGAGGCTCGACCGGGGGCCGGCGACCCGGTGGTGAGGAAGCACACGTACAGCGGGTTCCGGGGCACGGGACTGGAGGAGCGGCTGGCGGATATGGGCGTGAGGGAGGTGATCGTGGCCGGGGTCATGACGAACCTGTGCTGCGAGACGACGGCGCGCGAGGCGTTCGTGAGGGGGTTCAGGGTGTTCTTCTCGACCGACGCGACGGCGACGTCGAGCGAGGAGCTGCACGAGGCGACGCTGAAGAACATGGCCTATGGGTTCGCTTACCTTGTGGACTGTGAATCCCTCGAAAAGGGGCTACTTGGGTAAATTTAGCTTTTCCTTTCTTCTCTGTTCTTCTTCTTCTTCTTCCTCTGGCGAGTATCTTGAATTACAAGAGAAGATGTGTGTAAACGAATGATGGAGGATCGGATCGTGTATCTTGGAAATGTCAACGGTTTCCCATTGGCTTTGACTTATCGATTGTTGAGCTTATCAAATCAAAGCGCTTAAAAACACAGAAGCAATGCGCGAACTTTTGGATCAGCTCGCTTAGCGACGGGAAGATGGCAAGGCGTCGGTAGCAAGGAAATGGGCGAAGAGAGAGAGCGACTGATCGGGCGCGAAGACGGGGACCTGGTGGCCGGCGCCCCTCACCGTCGCCAACGTGAGCCCGCCCTCGTAGCTCTCCACCCAGCCGGCCACCTGCCGCCGGTGGTACCACGCCCTCCATTCCTCCTTTATCTTCAGCTTCATCTCGTTCACGCTGTACCTCGTCGACGTCACTGGAACTCTCCCGTCGGTGTCGCCGCTGCATTGCGAAAATCCCATGAAGAATTTTCCTCATCCCGATACTGAAGAGTGGGAGAGAGATTCGCATGGCGATAGTACCTGTATATCCAAATCCGAAGACCCGCGTCCAAGAGCTTGCGGATGATGGGCAATATGGTGTCTGCAGATTCCTTCCAACCTTTAATCACGCCACTGCACACGATCACCACATAACCGACGACGTTAATTGGACATTCGAAGGGCATCAATGGCGATCTGTGCAGCTACTTTCAGTACGAGGCAAAGGGCAAATTCATTCAAGATTGGTCCCAAGGATCATCGACGACGAGAACGAATGACGACAAAAGATCGAGGGCTCGAAGCGAATCAATATCATGGCGCCTGTATCTGATCTCTAGAGGAAGGGGTACCTGCAAGTTGTATAGCGATAAGGGAGTCCGGTGAGATTGGCATGGAGGGCGATCTGAACGTCTTTCCTGTTGAAATATTCCTCGACGTACTCCTCCGTGCACGGGTCATAACCCGACGGGAACTCCCGCCACAACTCCTGATCGATCAAACGCCGCGACGAATATTTGTTGTTAAGGGGCAGTGTAGGAGGTGAGCGGGACAAGGTCCGACTCTAGTGTCGTCAAATCAGAGTGAAAAGAAAATGGAACAGATTAGGCTAGACTCTCACATGGTCGGCGAGAAGTCGAGGCGTGACAGCAAGCCTTTGGGAGGGAGACGAGTTGGGAAGGTCGCAAACCGGAGTGTAGATGCTGTAAATGTCGATGTCGGAGTAAGCTACCAAGAAGTCCCTGAAGAGGGAAGAGCAGAGCAGGGTTATGGTCTCGTTGCTCGAGCTGAAATCGCATTCCTTGTAGATGTTGTCCCGGAGCTGGTCCGAGATTATTGCGTGGCTCCACCCGTAATCGATTAGTCCCTTGGTGTCCGTCGGATCGTTGATCACTGCGTTCCCGATCTGCGTTACGACAATGTTACATGTAGTGAACAACGTAACTCGATCTAGGATTTTTTTTTTTCACAATGGCTTAAAAATCGATCGGTGAAAGGATACAATTACCATGAAACCTTTCAGATTGATGAATAAGCCATGTCCTCTTTTGTTTCTCTCATAAATGACTTCTGCGAGTTGAGGTACGTAATGCCCTGGAACGCACGGAGAGTTAAGCCCCACGTATGAAAGCTATATGGCACATAAGATTGAACAAGCACGGCAAAAGCTATAGACGTTTCATCTGTCGGTCAATTGAGTCTTAAAACGTCGTAAAAACGTGTAATCAAATCCTTAGCACATTTATCCGTCGAAATTTGTGGGCATCAAAATAAGTCACGTCGGACTAACCATGAATCAACGACTCGAATTGTAGTTCTTTTGGACATTTAAGACTCAATTGATCGACAGGTAAAATGTTCAGGACTTCTGCCAGTCTCCTCCCCCCCCAACCCCTCTCTAGCTAGATTACCTGCGTAGCTCTCTCCGGCAATGTAGAAGTCATGGGATCTGAAATTCGGGAACCTGTTGAACCAACCGATCAAGAACGAATGAGAGTCATTGGCCGTGATCTGATCTCCGAGCCTGCTCAAATCCTCCGACTTGTTGGTGTATGAGAACCCGACCCCCACCGGCGCCTCCAAGAAGAGCAGATTGGCCACTACATACATCCACCAGATTAAAAAATGCTCTAGGCAAATCAATGGACGGTCCTTATTCTTCTTCTTCTTCGCAATGCCGATGATCAGAGAAATTCAATGAGCAGATTCGACAGTGGGAACACATTTACTGAAGATTACCTCTGTTCCAGGAGAATTTGTTGAGGGCGAGATGGGTTCCATTGTGGAGGTCCTTCCTGACCAGGAATGGACCCAGTTCTTGCGCAGCTCCATAGGCCACAGACGAGCATCCTGGTCCTGTTTCGATTTCAAACACCCATCCGTCTTTAATTTTGAATAATATTCTTAACTTTATCGAAATGTAGACAGACACGCCTTTCTTTTATCAAAAAGCAAGAGGAAGATGCTCCCCACACTTTGCTTTTGGTGCAAAAGCTGTCTCTCCTTATTTGACAGCTAAAAATGCGGAAAAAGACAAGTCTTCATGATCAGAATCACGCGTGCGTGCCCATGCTTCCGGTATCCGATGCGAGCTTTCACAACACAACACGCTATGCTTCGGACAAAAAGTCGTGGTAATGGCTCTGCTCGTCCGATGTTCTGGTAGCTCTCTGGCAATGGCGGATGTCCATGTCTTTAGTTTGTTACTAGAAGATAATGTATTTAGCAATATCTTGCTGTGCACGGACTGATGCACCATTGACCTTTTTTCCTCGAGAAAAGATAGCTTGAACAGTGTTGCAAGGAAAGAAGGTGACAAAAGTTAAGGGACTTCAGGGTCAAGGGGAAAAACAGGGGCAGAAGACAGATGTAGCCGGTGGTGATGATCTTGGTGTTCCTGAGGCTTTCATGGGCTGATTTAACTAAGACCCACAAGTAGTGAAGTGAATCCAAGACTGTACACAGAAGAATTCTATCTCATTTGCCCTGAGTAAAATTGTTAGAGAGAGAGAGAGAGAGAAAAAGACCTCCATTGAGCCAGAGGACGACGGGCTTGCGCGGAGCATCGTCTTGAGCTTCGAAGAACCAGTAGAAGAGCGCCTTGTGCTCATTGGGGTGCTGGAGCTCCACGTACCCCGCGTAGTGCCGGAACCTTGCCCCCGCCCCAGCCGCCGGCTGCCCCGGCAAGCCCCTCACCCTGTCCGCCTCTCGCCGCCGCGCTTCGTCCCCGGATGCGGCTGTGGCAACAGCAGCGGAGGTGGCTAGGAAGAGGAAGAGCATCTGCATCCACACACTTCCCATTTCAGATTCGCTCAATGTGAAAATATGAGAGAGAGAGAGGGTATGCCCCAGTTTTCTTATGGAGGAGGGTCCCTGGAAAATGCCAACTATGGGTCATTTGTCTTGTTGTGACTCCCCTTCGAAGTGCGACTTTTTCATGGGGACCTTGTCGGTTTGCCCTGATGATGAAATTTGGAGTTTTTCCAAGCACGCCCTGATTTGATTTCTCCGAGACCGAGGTCTCTCCTCTGATCGGTGAATTACTCTTTGAACGTATCCCCGATGCAACTCAGTTTTGTTCAGTCTCAAGTCTTTATTAATACGCCTAATCCAATGTCGCTCCACATTGACTTTTCCCTGTATACAAACCCCTAATCTGGACGAATCAAGCAAAATTTTCCACATTTTCCCTACTCTTTAATTCGGAAGGCACTTTGATCCGAACACGGAGAGCACAATTCGGCCCGCACGCGGAGCCGTCCTTGGCTTTGCCGAGCGTGAAGCCGGCCCGCTAAGGTGGCTGCTCGTTCGGGAACACGGAACTTCATGAGGCCGAGCCGATTGACGGCGAAAATCGAGCTCATGAGGGTGTACCAGAGAGGCCGAAAACCTAAGGAGACAAGGTCGAGGCCATTGGAGTCGGGGAAGAGGGTGTTGATCCAGCCGTGGCGGGGACAGGAAGGAGGGATCATAGCCAAAGCTATAGAGCTTGAAGATGAGAGAAGGCGATTTTTCCCCTTTTTTTTATAAAGAGATTCAATTTGAAGAGAATGGGAGGTAGTCGTTTAGGTTTAGAAAGGGAGCCTCATAGTCCACGTTGGACTTATTTATTATAATAATAAAAAAATACACTTGAAATCCTAAAACTTATCACGAAAGTTCAATTGAGTCCCGAAATTTTCAAAAAACACAACAGAGTTCTAAAACTTATCACGACAATGCAATCGAGTTATAAAACTTTCAAAAAGTGCAATCAACGGGAAAACTTGACTAGACTAATTCGACAAGATCTAGGAACTTGATTACGCTTTTGAAAGTCATATGACCCGATTCCGCTTTCTCGATAAATTTTAAGACTTAATTGCACTTTTTAGGATTCAATTGCAATTTCGTGATAGTTTTTAGGACTTTCAATACACTTATCCCATATAAAAAGAGTCACTTATGAATTTACATTTTATTGAAAAAAAGGCGTAAGATTTTTTGTTGAAATTCATAGTCGAATGCGCTTAACTCCAATTTGGCGATTAAATAGTTCGCCAAGAATTTTTGATATCGAAAGTGAGCTTCAATACAAAAATTATAACGCTTTCTCATGTCCTTTTCCTTTTCATTTTATGTTTAAAATTAACTAAGTATACATGGTTCCGCTCGTTTCCATGTGCCCGCGGACGTCTCATGCCAACAAGGAAATGAGGAGTTACGTGCGTTCAACAAACAAACACGTCTATAGAACTCAAAGCTCGCTCGTCGGATCCGAATGAAAATAGACCGGACTCATATTGGACTCGGGTTCACGAAACGAGAGGCACGACGATTGTACTCATCAGGGCACCCGTTCGTATCTGATTCACGGCATCGAAATTCGAGCGTCGGCGCTTTAAAAAGAACACGAGATGCTAGCGAATAATCCGAGGGCCAATCGCGTATCCGAAATCCGATGTCAAACTGAACTTGGAAATTGTCCAAACTCGGGCCCAAACTTTTCGAATGCGGCACTAGGGAAGCAAAGTCCACTAGGGGCCTCGCCTTGTTCGCGCGTGCAGGAGACTTATCGAAATCAAAGCCGTTCGCCTCGTCGAGACGAGACGAGACGCCCGTCGTTAAATTACACTTCACGCGAATTCGTCGCATATGAGCTCAGTTCATGCTCGTTTTTCCGATGTCGAGAGAGAGCGAGACTCGAGCAATGGAGCTTGCATAATGTTTGCCGAACTAACATTGGGCCCTGAGCCTAGAACAGGGCAAAGCATCTTTTCCAGGCCCGGTTTTCAGGATCCAATCAATTTGCCCCTCAAATCGTTCTCTTCTTTTTGTTAGCCACCATCATTTTTTTCTCCCCAAATCTTGGACGGGTTTCGATCACTTCGTCGGAGATGGACCAAATTCCGGCCTTAATTGAGCACGCACGAGCCGCATGGAACTCCACTGATCATCGGATCACAACATCTGCAAGGCCGCATCAAATTGACTCCTCAAAAATCTTTTTGGGTCACATTTTATTTTTGTGTTCTTTTCCGGCAAAACTCTCCGGCTAAAGAGCAAAGGGATCGTTAGCCAACTCCAGGCGAATATGAAGCGCGTGAGTACAAGTTATGCCTTGGAATGACAGATAATTTCGAATCCGCCTTGTCTACAAACAAAGAAGCTATAAGTGATGTAACTATGAATAGCATGGAGAGTTCGATCTTGGCTCAGGATGAACGCTTGACGGCATGCTTAACACATGCAAGTCGGACGGGAAGTGATGTTTCCGGTGGCGGATGCGTGAGTAACACATAAGAACCCGCCCTTTCCCGGAAGCCGATGAATATTCATAGCTTTTATCTTAACACCAAAGAAGAGTTCGACTCAATGCTTTATTTTTGTCCTAATTGATCTGGATTAGACATTAAAAGTATATTGAGTTTTCCCCAATAACCGAATACTTTTGTCCGTAAATACTGCGTATTTGATTCCATCCATAAAACCATTCTCTTCCCAATAAGTTCGAGTCTCAATAAGAATTGAAATTTCTCATTTTTTGTTCATATGTTGTGATAAGAATATATCACATCAATTCATTATGTATGGATGATCATATTCCATTGATACAGAGCCACAAGAATATCGAAATAGATACTATGTTTACATATGGATCCCTACGTCGTTTCATTTCATTTAGGATTAGAAATAGGCGTAATCGGACCCGCTTTTTAAATATCTCTCCTTATTTGGGACCCTATTCAGCTCAATCTCAGCCACGATTTCCTAGTGGTTATGCTGACCGATGACGGCCGAGGATCATCCAACATGGAAAAAGTGGCCAAACAAATCCAAATCAATCGGTCTAAAAATCTCAAATTCCATCAGATACTCAGAGTTTGTACGTGGAAGTAAACATTATATTTCCGTTAGGTTACTTTCACTCGCATGAAAATAATATTATTGTGAATGTATTATCTAATAATTTAGCATAGAGAAGGTGGTGGTGGGTTTGAATTTCTACGTAAGTTCTCGTGCATTTTTGTCATTGATTGACCTTGTTCATAACCTAAGTCGATAGAATGCGACACGATTATAGTTTGATGACTGTTGGGTAGAACCATTAGCTCTAATCATCTAAAGCCAACCACTATGTCATCTCCTCATAGTTTAAAACTAGGTACCAAGAATCGAATTTGACGTGTCTCGTTAAGGTTAGAGCGGGAAAAGAAGATGGATAATAATAGGTATATCATAACATATTCTGTTGAATTGAAGTATTATTTGACGCAATAGATTTTGAATGGGCGCTTCGATATGATCCACTTACATATATATTGTGAGTTCTCGCTCGAATTTCCTTAGCATCATCATTCTAATTTGTTACGATAAATCTTTCTATACCTACCATTGATGATGAACGGTACCTCGGACATTGCTTGGCTACCCAACGTTCGAGTGCTTGATAAGTGCGAAAATATCTGATTCTTGTGGGTTGAAGAGACTTTAAAAAGAAGGGCATAAATCAAAGATAAGTTCCCATCGATGTTGATTCCGCAACTAAATGCCATAATCTAATGAGCAATGTGACCTATGGACAACACACCGACCCTTAACATCAAATTCGTAGATCAAGAGAAGAAAAAGGAAAAGGAAAATCCGATCTCAACACGATGGCCACAAGATGAATTTTCTTGTTCTGCCCCCGTCAAATCAAAGGAAGAGCTGTACAATAGTCCGCCAATCGAATTGTAGAGGTCACTTTTCCTCCGGCGACAAGAATCGGTCGAATGAATCTATTCGAATCGAATTTTCCCGTGCACTTGGCCAACGTCACTAATTGAGAAACTAAATCTATATCGATACTAACGATACCAAAAGACTAAAAGTATTGGATTTGGTTATTCCCATTACGGGTAAGTTTCTTATTCGCCCCACACCGATTAGTCGATGACGATGGTACATCGTCGAGAAGATAGCTTATTGCGTGAAGTTTTTATAGAGGATTCTCGTGATCCATCGATAATCCTAAGTAAGGTCGATGTCATTTGGCTAGCAAACGTTTCGCCGACCGATGACATTTGCCTACGCGTGATCATTCCTTTAAATCGAACGAGGTCATATTAATTTCTTGGGCAAAAAGGAAGGAAGAAAATCAAATTGAGTAAATTCCATCGAAAGGCGAAATTCCACTATGGAATTACCTCAAATTGCCGACAATGTCGGGAAGATTTACCCTCTCAAATTGTTGACAATGCCGATCCTCCTATTTTCGAGAAATCGCTTCGTTTTTTTTCTTTTTAATGCACCGTTCCCTTCCCCAAGTTATAGGCAAAGCATTATCTTATCATGCACGGACGATCTCTCGTTCATGTACTTTGCCATTGCAAATCAGAGGGCGAAACTCCAAACCAAGGCAGCCAAAGCACGGTCAAAATAGCTGGACACCTGGCTGAACCTTCGCCACGTGTCGTCACACGTGATGATCCCAATTTAAACCCAATTTTATTTCGTTAATTAACCACAATTCTTCCAATTAGTGCCCAACCTTAATCAGCATTTTAGGAAGAAACCTGTAGAAAATCGTCGCACTTAGGTCATCCGCTGTAACCACTTCTCATCACCCCACGCTTCAAAGTTCAAACATAAAACCTTACATGTCGCACACTCAACCATAACGAATCTTCGGACATTCCCCCCTTAAGTCCGTCCAAAAACACAAACTTTTCCACCAAAAGAACATAAATTCGCAAGTGCCCGTGATTTTTTTTTTGTCCGAATTCGTAAGTCTTGCCGAGCTGGCAAAAGAAAAAAAATGGGACTTTTTTTTTTTTTTTGGGAAGCGCAGTAAACTTTCAGCTCACCAAATCGAAACCGATTTGTGCAAAATCATGCACGCCAAGAAACGAGCCAGAAATATATAACTCGTGACCATGATTCAGAGCTTCACCATAACTAAAACGACCTATTCATGCACCACCACCACCACTCTAGTCACCCTCACTAAAACGCCATGAACCCCAGCAATCACACCTCCGCCTCCTCCCCTTCCGTCGCTGCTGCCGGCGGGAGCTCTTTCTTCCGCCGGCTCCATCTCGTCGAGCACGTCCAGATCCTCGAGCTCCTCCTTGCGCTCTTCGTGTTCATCGCCATCCATGCCATCCGGCAGGGGAAGCGCCACGGGCTGGCGGTGTGGCCGGTCCTCGGGATGGCGCCATCCTTGGTCGCGGGGCTCCGGGGCAACATGTACGAGTACATCTCCGTCGTGGTGTGCCGCCAGAACGGGACGTTCTGGTTCAGGGGCCCCTGGCTCACCAGCCTCAACTGCGTGGTCACCGCGGACCCCCGCAACCTCGAGCACCTCCTCAAGACCCGGTTCTCCAACTTCCCCAAGGGCCCCTACTTCCGTGACACCGTCCGAGACCTCCTCGGCGACGGCATATTCAACGCTGACGATGATACGTGGCAGCGCCAGAGGAAGACGGCCAGCATCGAGTTCCACTCCGCCAAGTTCCGGAGGCTCACCACCGAGTCCCTCCTCGAGCTCGTCCACGCCCGGCTCCTCCCCGTTCTCGAGGAGAGCCTCCGCACCTCCGCCGCCGTCGACCTGCAGGACGTGCTTCTCCGGCTGACCTTCGACAACGTGTGCATGATCGCCTTCGGGGTCGACCCGGGTTGCCTCCGCCCGGGGCTCCCCGAGATCCCCTTCGCGAGGGCGTTCGAGGACGCGACGGAGGCGACGGTGCTCCGCTTCGTGACGCCGACGTGCGTGTGGAAGCTCATGAGGTTCCTCGGCGTCGGCCCCGAGAGGACGCTGAGGAAGTCGATCGAGGGTGTCGACGAGTTCGCGAACGAGGTGATCCGGACCCGAAAGAAGGAGCTCGCCGCGGACGACGGGTGCCAGAGGTCGGACATACTGACGGTGTTCGCGAGGCTGAGGGACGAGGAAGGGAGGCCGTTCTCGGACAAGTTCCTGCGGGACATATGCGTGAACTTCATACTCGCCGGGAGGGACACGTCGTCGGTGGCGCTGAGCTGGTTCTTCTGGCTGCTCCACAACAACCCGGACGCGGAGGAGAGGATCGTGGCCGAACTCTGCAAGGTGGTGAGCGAACGAGGAGGAGCGAGCGACGGCGAAGGGTTGGTGTTCAAGCCGGAGGAGATAAAGAAGATGGAGTATTTGCAGGCGGCCATTACCGAGGCTCTCAGGCTCTACCCCTCCGTCCCCGTCGATCACAAAGAGGTAAAAACGACTGCAGGGAACCAGAAGATACTACGATTTCTAGAAGCTTGATTATGCAAAATTTAATTTTTCCTCAATTACTTATTAATAATTGTTTTTCATTTATTTCGAGCGTGTTTATTTATTGGGTTATGGGTTAATTTCTCGTTCACCTAACTGTTTGGGAATGGAAGGTTGACTAGGTCAATCAATGCCATGAAGACTTCTTTTGACTTCAGTTATTGTATTTGTGTCAACTTTTATTATTATTTTTAATTAAGGTTATCGAAGACGACGTGTTCCCGGACGGGACGGTGCTCAAGAAAGGCACGAAGGTGCTCTACGTGATCTACGCGATGGGGAGGATGGAGGCGATCTGGGGCAAGGACTGCCGCGAGTTCAGGCCGGAGCGGTGGCTGCGAGACGATGGCCGGTTCGCTAGCGAGTCAGCCTACAAGTTCACCGCGTTCAACGGCGGGCCCCGGCTGTGCCTCGGCAAGGACTTCGCCTACTACCAGATGAAGTTCGCCGCCGCCTCCATCCTGTACCGGTACCACGTCCAGGTGGCCGAGGGCCACCCCGTGGCCCCAAAGCTGGCGCTTACGATGTACATGAGGCACGGGCTCAAGGTCAACCTCCTCCGGCGCGACGAGGCCGAGCGCCGGAAGTGCCTCGCCAAGTACTACGGCTGAAGGAGAAGCGGCGGTCTCGAATAAAATGGTGGCGATTGGCTAATCGTGTCTTCTTCTTTTTCGATTATTATTATTTCGTGTGCGTGTGTGTGTGAAGATGGTTGTCGGACTATGATTTGGTGCGTTGGAATTCAGTGATTGGAAAGGAAAAAAAAAGGGGAACTTAGAGGGAGGGACAGGAGATAGATGTACTAGGAAAGCTGGCTTTATTTCCAATAAATGTGGGGTTGATATTTACCTGTATCTTCATTGGTTCGTTGTAATTTCACCCAGAATTTCTGCTCTAGAAAGCAATCAAAAGTATTTACAAGAAAAATTCATTTGATAACGTAATTTACGGAGCGAGAGATTCGTTTAGTTACACAACTTTGAAGCATTTTTTAACTTCAAAAGTAGTTTTGAAAGTACTTGAAAAAGTTTTAAAAAAAAAATTATGTTTCGAGGATAAGGTACCTAGGTACCAAAATCTTCAAAACAATAACTTCGACAGCCTTCAAAACGAGGGAAAGGTCTTGATTGTGAACTTTCTGACGCAGAAACAACATCGCACTTTGGTCGTCCCTGTGGCTTCATGGAGCCTTTGGGCAGTAACTAGGTTTTCACTTTCAGCACCTGTTTTTGCGACCAGAAAGGGCTAATTTAATTCGGTTTGGTTGGACTTTTGACTGATATGGTAGTCGTTCAACCGTCCAAACTTCCGTCCCCCTGTTGCATTAGAGCGTGGAGTCAGGGCGTGTTGAGTGTGGATTATGCCTTAAAACACAACAGTCAAGGTTGGTCTATCCGACCTTAAAATGTCCTGCGTTCGCCGAGGTTCGCCAGAGGAAGGAATTTTAAAAAAAAAAATACTAAAATATTATGTCGTCGGCCGGCCAAGCATCCATGTTAGAGCCGGTCTGCTAAATTTCGACGGATGGATTGAATTTGCACACGATCTCTCCTATCTCCCTCCTTTTCTGTCCTTGAACCACCTAAGAGAAAGGGCGATAATTCCTCCTTTTGCGTAATATTTGTCTCGGCTATTCGCGTCATTTTGTTTGCTCACTACGTTTTACGAAGCGCTTTCGATAAAAACGGGCGAAATGCAAATCCGTGTCGTGTCGGACCCGTGTTCTCGTGTCGCGTCGGGATTTCGTCCCAAAAATAGAAACCTGGGTAAACCCAACCCATTAACTTGATTAGATAGCCCAGGATCAAATGACATTTAGGCCTGTAATCTCTCACAAATCCAACCCACCCGATCAAGCCTTCTTAAGCAATTCGAAGAGCATATAAGATGGGCCGGCTCGGTAACGGTAACCCGTAATTAACCCTATTTTCATGCGAGTTGAGAAAATATTGGGCGGCTTCACGAACTAGACGGATATGAAATTTTTGTTGGCACCAAAAATAAAAATTGCACAATAAGTAATGTTCTTAGAGCCACAAGTAAGCGAGAAGTGAATCGACAAAAAAAAAAAATTATGTGCAATTTGTGGAGCCAAATATCACTCTCGGAGACGTGGTCACATGTTCAAAATTTGAACTTACGATTTGAGAATTAGGCTAGATCGGGACGGCTCTGCAGAAACTTCATAGGTTTTAGTCGTAATGAATTTAGGTTCTTGCCTTGCGAAAGAACTTGAACTCGTATCGATACTAAATCACAATTGTAATATTTGAGGAAAAATGTTCAAAAATTTCTAAACCCGTTACACTTTTGTCAATTCGGGTTCTACACACTTTAATTTTGCCAATTAAGACGTAAATATTTTTTCACGTTTTGACAATTGATATATCATTGACGAGGACGCCAGCCGTCCTATGTGAAATGACTAACATTGACGTGAAGAATTCTTAGTTATATTTTAATATTTTTTAAATTTTTATCAAGGCTTTTATTTTTTTATTTTTTATTTTATTCTTTTTCCTTCTTATGTGGCTGGCGAGAGTCGCTAGGTTCTTGCCAACGGCCAAAAGAAAGAGAAAATAAATAAATAAATTGAATAAAAAATCAAATAATTATCCACCTCAACGTTGGTTGTGTCACTTAGAACGGAAGACATTCACGTAAAATCGATTTCGAAAGAAAAATTAGTTGGAGAGACTTAATTTATAAAATATGAAAAAATTTAAGACTCAATCGATAAAAGTGCAATAGATTTAACGATGTATGAACAATTTTCCTCTAAAACTTGTTACCCTCGGCCTCGTGAATCGGAGATCACACTATTTTCGCAAGTCAAACAACAACCTTTACAACGGTTGAGATTTGAAAGTTGCGGACACGTGTCCAGATCCTAATGACGATGCTTGTTACAGAGACGGTCATAATGAAAAGGGATAGATTTTGGGGGCACAAGGAGAAAGAAAAAAACAGATTGGACCAATCTGCAAGATACTCGTCTGAATAGAAAATAAAAATAAATAAGTAATAATATGTCGATTATCGACCAGGAATTACATCTTTCAACTCTGGGGAGTGGTTGGTTACGTCATTGCATACGTCCACGACAAATGCGTAACAATGCTAACATTTGACCAATGAAACACGCTAATTAGGAGGCGTCGGAGGACCAAATCCCTCCAAATTTTGGTAATTTCGCGTCGTTTTTTCAAGTCCAATTATAAAAACAACGGAAACTAATATGACGTCACCTGCGTTTGCTTGTGTTTTTGCCCCACATATTTATGTATTCGCAGTCTCTCTCCGAAGTGAAAATCTCTCCGTCTATCTATCTGGAGAACACGAGGGATCGTGGCTCATGAGCAGTTGGGACTTTGGGTTTTGAAAAGAAGAAGAAGGTGATTCGCATATTATGACGTCACTTTTTGTGCTGTGATTTAATTATTCGGGATTAATATCAAGAAAAAATTTCAAATTGATATATTTATAAAAACATTATCCAAAAAATCATTTTTTTATCCACAAAATAATTCCAAAATAGTGCATCCTTGATAAATTTACCCAAAATTAATTTCTTGACCATTAAAAATTCTAAATTGGTGTTCGTGTGACAAATTTTTTTCGAACTAATTTTTTTACCGACAAAAATTTCAAACTGGCTCACCCGTGATAAATTTACCCTCCATCGCTTTAAAATTTTATCGTCAATTTCCCGAGTTGAGTAACACGTGATGGTTAACGGATGTATCAATTTAGGATTTTTATCATGGTTAATTTATCACATATGTACCAATTTAGAGTTTTTGTGATCGAAAAAGTAGTTTGGGGTAAATTTGCCTTAAGTTAACAAGTTTAAGGTTTTTAGCGATAAAAAAATAGTCCGGGATTTACTATGATTAAAAAAATAGTTTGAAGGTAAATTTATTATATATGTACCAGTTTGGAGTTTTTATGATAAAAAATAATTTGAGATAAAATTGTCACGGATATATAATGTATGTTTTCCGTGCTATCACCCTTTCACTTACTTTGTGTGATGGTGGAGCTGGTGATAATTATAGTATTATATGTTTTTGGGTCCAAATAGCCAATTCCATGTGATGCTACGCTTTTTGCATAAAATATCTTAATTAGGATCCTAATGTAAAGCCAAACCGAATTTGTTTGTATGGTGGGAAAATAAATTATACGAAAATCGTTTCATTTTTAAAAAGAAAAAAAATGGATCAGCAAAAAACATTTTTATCATCGACAGTAATTACTATCGACGATGGAAAACATCTTATGTTGGCTTTTTTCCTTTTTTCAACTAAGCGATATAAACCATCATTTTCAGAAAAACGTGTTATGAATCATTCAATTTTCACAAAATAAATGGATAATGAGTCCTTTATCTTTTTGGTGGTTACACATGATGCGCATGAATATATAAAAAGGTTCTCTCACAAGACTAGGATTGTGGCGGGTCGAGACAGAAAATTGGTGATGAATGTTGCCGCTAGGAATTCGTTATTGGATAATTCATCGAATTCCTGTCGAATTGCATCAACTGCCCAAACAACAAAAGTTTACAAGTTTTAATGTATGTAAGTGATTGAAATCAAAGTTCAACAACCCAATTGGGAAATCAATTGAACATCACTGGTCGCACATCACGAAACATTTATCCCTAATTTGTGACCTATCGCTGGTGCTTATTCGTTTATGAAAAAAAAAATCGATCCAAGAATACAACAAACCCTATTAGTGCATTCGCAATTAACCAATTGTAGCAATCCCAATAACGTTCTTTCCTCGATAAGCAATGCTAAGCGGAACCTTGCTAGACATATTAAAATCGATTTATGAACTCAATACGTTAAATAACGCGGCGGCCCGCTAGTGGTCGATTCAACGAGTAGATCGTATCGAGCCGACGAGACAATACTAGCCTGCCACATCATTTAGCGAGACAGATTTAACGAACCGGTCTTGATAAACGTGGCATTTCTCGTCTTCAAATCAATCAGTGTCAGTGAGTTGCGCATGGCCGTGTCCTTGGGTGCTGCAATTAGATTCGATCGTTCATAAAGGGCCGCCACCACTTCTTTCCAACCCCACCACTAAATGTTGTTCTTTTCGCCTCTTTTGGCAACACGTAGGAACACCCCAATCACTCGTAACTAAGCTTCGGAGCAAATCATGCCGGAATCATTGTCCAACTTTTTCAATTTTCACGTGGGCCTTTTGCTCCTTTGTCGTCCTCCCTCGATGGCAACATTAAACTTCGACATTTTTCAGACAGCCTCTCACTTCTTCGTCCAAACCTGTCGAAGGATTTAGTTCTATAATACCCGCGATTCAATATTTAGTCATTGATAGAGGTGTCAAAAAGTCTGCGTTAGGCGGGCCGGCCCGGCCCAACTCGATCTGGCCCGAAAATTCACTTAATTTTCGGGCTTTTTAAATTGGATTTGATACTCAGGCCGACCCGCCTCCCGACTTTTTTTAACACATATATTTTCTTTTTAATTTAATTTTTTTTTCTTTTTTATATTCTTTCATTTGATGGATTTGTTAATTGATTTTTAAAAAAAAAGAATCCAAATGAGGGACTCGGCCCGATTTGGGCCGGGTCGAACTCGGTATTGTTCAATTTCGGGCCGGCTCGAGCCCGATCAAAACCCGGCCCAACTCGGCCCATTGACACCCCTAGTCATCGGGTTAGAATTCGATCTCCCTTTTTTGGTTACAAAAAAAAAGATTTTGGAGAACGTTTTTCGCTATTTAGTCATCAAGTTAGAATCCGGCCTCGGTTTATTTCGAGAAAAAATGAATGATTTTTCTAAACACGGTCTCTTGTATCGATTGAAATAATCAATCGACGAGAAATATCTTTTGTTATGGATAGTAATTCATTTCTCGATATTTTGATTTAAAAAAAATGTAGTGTAATGCAATTGGTGCGGTGGATACCTTTCCTTTAATTGATAAATATGTCAAGTGGATGATGAGGTCTTTTCTTTTTTATTTTTTTTTACTAAATTCAAGTGAGTGACGTAAGAAAAATGGCACAAGTGTCTAAACTTTATGAACCACCAATGTGATAAATGACTTCATTGTGATTTAATTTAAATAATATCTCCATGATTTCCCCCACGATAAATACGTGCCAAATGTGCGATATGTTGATATTATTCAATACTCGTATTGGTACACTCGTTTCGCAGGCGGCGAAAAAGAAAAGTTGTAACAAAAAATATTTTCGATACACGATTAGACATGTTAAAATAAGATATAAATCAATTTCTTAACTCATATGTGATGAGCAGGGTCGTTGTATTCAATAAATGGGTTTAAGCATAATATGAGTGTTAAATAGGTCATAATAGATTTACAACTTGCTTAGACACAATCTATATCTCTTTATTGTCGCTCGCCCTCACTCGATCTCGTATTCAATCGCTCTCCACTCTCACTTGATTCGGACATGAGTTTTCCTAAATTGGATTAATTATGGAAGTATTTTATGAATACGGTTCGGACCGAGTATGAATCTAATCGGATATGTGTCACTAGATTTGCATTGCAATAAAACGAGTCTTAAACAGATTAAATTAATCTATTTGGATTGCATATTTATGACTCGATCTACCCATTCAATGGGTCTTTACTACGCATCCACGCTCATAAATTGTAATGCGTGGACGATACCAACAGCCTGACGATGTTGAAAACAGCTCACTTTGGGTTAGAAACTTGCACGTTGTGGATAAATATGGGCAAAATGTCTCGACATATGATGTTTACGTCGGTGATAGCCGTCCGAAGAAAATCCTAAGATGATCGAGTGCATGTCCATTGCGACGCGAAGACGACAGGCTCGATCGATCTGTCCATCAAAATATATAGTTGGCCTTTCTCATTAAAGACTATGCAGAAGGACATGAATACGACTTCTGTATTTCGTTTTATTTTATTTTTCCCTTTTCTCCGGCGACTTTTTAACCTACATTATGTCGTAAATAATGTCGTATTAACGCAATAATCTGCATCAGGCAAACAAATGACGCTACTATGAGAGCGAAAGTCGCGCATAACGGCTCTTTAAGGCATTAACTGGGAATGCTCTCGATTCGAGATAAAGTGACATCTTCAATTCGCTAATTATGTCGATGGATATATCGGTGCAAATAAATATATATTATCTACGTTTATTCTCCTCTTGTTTTTTTTTTTTTTAATTTCCTTTTCTTCTTTCCCATTCATCCCCTCGCCTCCTCAACCCCACCATCGGTCTGCCGCGCCGCCGACCTCCACGCCTGTCGCGCAACACCGCCGCTAGCCTCCATATTCGGCCGGTAGCTTTTGGACATTACTCATCACGCCACCCACTTCGTCGTGCTCCTAAGCAAGTTCATTTGTTTATTGCAAACTGCGATTAAAATTATAAACTTCAAAATGTTGTCATAGTTTAAATAATAAACTGAATTAAATACAATGTGAAAGCAACTTCCCACTGAACGCAATGGCACAAGGCGCAAGCAAAACCACGTCCACACGTCGAAACAAACCAAAAAATCCAAGGTCAATTCTGCATGCACATCATCAAAACCCTGACTTTAGCGATAATTGGTTAATTATTTTAACCATGCATTAGGGCTGGAAGAGAGAGAACAATATCAAGGCAACGAAACTTGGTAAACAAACCCACAAAAAAAAGACAATCAAATAACTATTGATTTAAAAAAGAAAAATGAATTGGATTAAATGATATAAAATAACATGATACGACATAATTTAATAATTATAATCGCGGTGTATATGTTCATACGCATGTGAGTCACGTTTAGGAAAAGAGAGGGATTGGAAATCACGATCGATTTGCTAACCAGGCTTCAATATCGCCAGCTGTCAAACACGATTCGATTTAAAGAACTTTGCTAGCACATCGATTTTTAGATAACTATGAGAATATCAGAAAATTTTTTGAAGAAATGAACCCCATAATAATTTTTAATTATTTATTATTTAATTCATGTGGTTCACAACATGCTGATAATGTTACTATAGATTAAAAAAAAACCTATCACAAAAGTATGTTCCTTCAATGTAAGCTTCGCAAAATCGATATTTCTTTTTCCATTTCTATATCGTTTATAGGTTAAAAAAATGTCGTAGGAGGGGGCTGGAGGACTCGGTCAAGCTCTCTTCCTTACGGAAAAATAAAAAATTTATTCGTTTTCTGGACTATAAATATATTGCGTCATCGGATTTATACAGTATCATTTTTTTTTAACTAATGGTTATAAGGACGGTAGCTTTAATCCAAATTTAATGGAATAGCCGAAGTCGTGAGATTTTAAATTTTTTATTTGGAAGGGGGACGACATTGTCTTTCGTTATCTGCTTATGACGTATGATGCGTGCCTAAATTTTCGGACAGATTTTTGCCACGTCAGGAAAAAACAAAGGTTAAAAAAAAAAGATTCTGACCCACAAAAAAAAAAAAAAAAAAAAAAAGATTAGGCTATTTGTCTGCTCCAAATGTCTGGAGTTGTTGTTTTTCTCCCTGGTAAATAAATAATTAACGTGGGAGGACTGGTCTGAATCAAAAACGGTTCATCCCCAAAATCAGAGTGATTTATATAAAGATCCGCACTATCATACTTGAGGTGGTGCTTTTGAGGCGGTAAAATGACAGACAAACGGTTGGGTAAAAAAAAAAAAAAACTTGATAATTTACACAAAATGAAAAAAAAGTAGTTAATTTCATGATGTCCATAAACTACGAACAAATTAACGGAAACTCGAATTCTTCTTTTATTTAATTTTCACATATCTATTCCATCTTGCGCTCGCACGTGCCCCCACCTTAACGCTAGTCTTCTAAATAATCAAGTCAAAAGCTGTCTTTGTCTCGCACGTGTCAATATTACCACTTGCTATTCGCTAGCTGGACCTATATCATGTCATACATGTCTAATAACTACCCACCATTACCTGCCGCGTACCTAAACCGTAGCATACTCGGGGGCTGTTTATATTTTTATTAATTTGCACTACTCTCTGTAATAATAGAATGCATGCCTGATCTGATTTCATTTGCAAGACGCATTTAATAGGTAAATGATCGAATTAGAGTTCGTTTATATTCGCCTCGCTCTTGCCGACGGCCGGCAAGTGAGCTTCTCCAGCCCTCTCCTTTGGGCAATGGTCAAGCTCGGCGGCCGACCGGAGGAGGAAGAAGAAAAAAAGAAAAAAAGAAAAGAAAAGAAAACAAAAACAGAAAATCCAAATTTTAAAAAAATATTAAAAAATATTACTGAAATTTGGCCATGCCATATTAGTAATTTCCCTCCAAAATTGCCCAAAATAACTAAATTGATATAAATGCAAAAGGATATGATTGAATCGGTGGGATTATTGACGGCTACTTGAAGAATTCAAGAAGCAACCAAACAAAGTAAAAACACCCAAAAAGTCAAACTGGATTTTTTAAATAATTTTACCCAATTTCAAAGATGTTTAGCAGTGGAAAATAAATAAAAAAATTTCAGTTTTATCTTGTTTTAAGCTCTCCGACCTCCGAACCGACCCCCACCTTGGACCGATTGGCTGAGCTTTGGTTGAATTTTGGATGAGGTGACAACCAGAAAGTTTAATAATGTGGTCATGTTGAATGTTACCTGTTCTCGGAGGACTATTACCTCTCGATTCAGCGGACGTAATTCTTGGACTTTCGAAATCTTCTTCTTACCCAATACGAGTAATTAAACCCGATAAAATTTTAGTCGTCTGAAAAAAAAACCCAACGGTACATTCAGAGAACACGAAAATTGGCTTATGAAAAGTTTTACGGGTCAATGCGTTTCGAAACCCTAAATGGGTATTGAAATAAACATGCCATATTAGATACTAAATGAATTTTTCGATTCACTACGATACGAAGTTTCATATATTCTATACGAGTCGCGGCTTAAAAGATAACCGTGTTTATGCCATCAGTTTGGTGACGAATATGAAAATATCACCCTTTATTGACTCGCTATTAATATTTTCAAACTAATCTTGTTGACCTTGAATGTTGGAAAGCCTTTCGGATTGAACGAATCCCGTCCACGGGAGGAAACGAAGACCGGGTGTATTATATATTTTTGACTCGATGCCCTATAAAAGAGGAATTATCTTCTCCTTTTTTTTTTTTTTGGTGGGACTTTTTTCGTCAAGGGAATAAAACGAGCGCGAAGCTTCGATTCTAGACTTGGAGATACGCGTTTTCCAATGCGATTGTCGTTCAAGAATTTGAAGCATTCCCATTCCGTTCCCCTTCAAAAGGGCAAAAAGAAAAAGTAAATGACAAAACCGTGAGTGTTTTATTTTTTCTTTCTAATTTCGTCCTTGACCATATAACGAGGTCGATGTTAGGATGGGCGTATAATCACAACGTAAGTAAAAAATAACGAGAAAAAAAAATCGAGGCACGAGATTTTTACTCTCAAATTATGGCTACGTCCCAAAGAGGATTCCATTATAATTAATACATCGCATCTCTTATTACATCACTCAATTACAAAGGAAAACAATATATATAACGGTAATTATTTATGAGTCAAACCCAAATTACTAATGAAAAATTATGAATTTAAATCGTAAAAAGCCTTTTGATGTCTAGGGGCGCGCTGCCCACTTGAGACCCCCGTCAAGGCGGCTCTCTCGGATCCTCGCCCGCTCGAGTAGAACGTATCTCAACAGATTGAAATTACGTTGGAGACTTTGAGCACAAGTTCTCCCTTTCTTTTTCATCATTTTTTTTTCCTTTAGGGACTTTCGTGGGCTAATCCACGATGATCTCCAGGAAAGAACCAATGACAGCTGGTGTCGTGTCTCGGGCGATTTCTTGGTTTTGTTCGCCAGCATCATTCTTTTCCTTCTTCTAATCAAAGATGATTAAAATTATTTTTTTTTCCCGGGAATTAACGTGAGCTGGGCGTGGCTCCAATGTCGTCAATTGGAAGCCATCGTGTAGTCTAAATGCCACACCAAAACTATAAAAAGACTCCTGATTGTTTAATTCGAGCCACGAGACACGACGGCGATTCGAGGCTCGTAAAGCTCTCTTCATTTGAATTGAATCATTCATGACTCGTAGCAAATTTAATTCGGTCTATCCGTTCGATCGGTCTAGTCAAGACCGACGGATTAATATACAGTTCAAGAAAGATCACCGCGCGGGCCATGGAGTGAAGCCAACTCGAAATTCAGACAGTTAGCCGAAAAAAATGAAAAGAAAGAAAGGGGCAGGCTTTGTTTTAACATTAAACGTCATTTTCGAAAAGCGCTGAGCAAGGCAGACGACGGTCAAGGCGTAATGACGAGGCCTCGGCCACGAAAGTCCAAGGGCATCCCCTCAGGTCCCAACCCAAGAAAATAAATATTAGTTGATTAATACGGATGAGTGAAAGTTACACCGTGTGTTGTCAAAACCGAAATTAGGGGAAAAAAAAAAAAAAAAAAAACAAATCCTAATTTATAATCAACATCACTTGCTAAATTTTGAGCAATATGCTTTGGTGAGGTAAAGGAAAAAGGGCGAATTCTGAGCGATAGGCTTTTTCTCGATTTCGCTGTCTCGATAGCGTCGTTTTTATTACGGCGATTCTCGATACTGATTTTGAAAGCACATTCGATAAGGAAAAAAGGTCCGAAACTTTTCACGTCGATAGAATATTATGAGAAGAGCGTGGATTTCGGTTTTTTTCTTTTCTGTTAAAAAAGGGTCTTGAAAATTGATTTTATCTTGACATATATAACGAGAGCGTCTCGTAAATCAATGGTCCGTCCCGTAAGATTTGTCGGCCGTGCTCTATAAGTGAATACTCGATATTTCTTTTTATGATATTGATCGTACGCAACACATTATAATGAGAGATAATATATTGAAAATTGCAGTATTTACTTATCTGGTTTCCCAACAGGTGCGCTTTAGCGACTTTTAACTGAACTCATCGTCCCAATACATGGTCGTGTCGAATGGAGGTTGCTTAGGGAAATCCATATTAGCGCCTCATCGTATTGATCACGCTTAGGAGCTAAACGTTGGACTTTTCAAATCCCAATTCTAGATGCTAAACATGTTACATCATTTTCAACCAGCTACATAAATACGAATATTCATTCCCAAAGGGCCTCTTCACCATCGAGCCGCTCTCGGGTCTCGCGAGAAGATCCACTCCCGTATGCCGTCCTCTTCTTCTTCCTCTCTCCATCCCTCTCATGGCTCAGAGTCCTCCGAGGAAACCGAGAAGGACGCGAACGAGAACCACCTGCTTCTCGGGTTGCTTCGGGCCGCGCCACTCCGATGAGGTGAGCCCGTCGAAGACCCGGCCCAGCGGCGGCGAGAAGCTGAAGGTCAGCTGGTTCTACTGGTCCCGCTTCCGCTTCAAGAAGTCCGCCGCCAGGACCGTCCCCCTCGTTAATTCCACCGTCGAAGCCGAGAAGAAAGCGGCCAACGACATGTTCAACAACGCCGAGGCCGAGGCCAAGTCAAAGTCAAAGTCGAAGCCGGATAAGATCAGCTCCAATAGCAGGCCGGCCAGGCGGGCGACGGCGACGGAGACGGCGACGGAGACGGAGACGGCGCATCAGGCTCAGCCGCCGGAGAGACAGGGTGGTCGAGAGGTACGTGACCGGTCGTGTTCTTGGCACGGGAAACACCACTTCCCACAAGTCAACTAGATGGAATTCACGTGAAAGAAATAAAAAGAAGAAGAAAAAGATCGAAATAACAAGTCTTGATTTGATTCGAGTGTTGTCATGAAAATCCCCGGGCAAGTGATATTATCTTTCATGGATGGTTGAATTCGATTGCGATCAGGCATAAACATGTAAGTCGCAGAGAGAATCGTCCTTTTTCTGATTCACTTCATCTTGTTTCCAGACGTACGAGCACGAAGCCGAAGGTCATCGAAACGAGACACGAGAGAACCGTACGGACTCCGCTCGGGGCAACACGTGGCATAACCAGAAGCGCCTGTCCTTCCGCCGGAGGATCGACGCGATCCGCGCGGGGTCGAGCCAGCCCGGCTCGCCCGACGTGAAACCGGCGAAGTCCTCCCGCTCCGCCGCCGCCGCCGCGGCGATCCCGCACTCGGCCTCCCTCCCGATCCTGGACCCGGAACCCCGGCCGGCGCCGCCCCGACCAGCCCAGCCGCAGAAGAATCGCAAAGCCCGGCCAGCGAGCGGGCCGTCCGGCGATGTAAAGCCGGTCGACCCGGTGGTGGGGATGTCCATAATCTTGGTGACCCTGGTGATCATGATCCTGTGGGGGCGGCTCTGCGCGATCCTGTGCACGGCGGTGTGGTTCTACTTCATCCCCCGGCTGAGGTCGGCGACGGAGAGGCCGGTCAGCAGCGACGGCCCGAACCTGAACGGGCCGGACTTGAACTCGGAGGAGTACAAGAAGAGGGTGGTGCTGGAGGGGCTGCTCGAGAGAAGCCGCCGGAGTCCGCCGTGAGTTTTTCCTTTCTGTCAGCTCAATACCGGGGTCCATAAAAATACGACAATAACACGGGGACACTAAGACCGCGGTGCCGGCGGTGGCAGATGGCATTTTGTGTAAATTCAACTGTAGATGCAGGGTCATATTTGTGAAAAGAAAGAAGAGTGGGGGCTATCGGTATCGGATCTTCTAGAAGCATTTCCATCTGGCGTTTCTCCTTCTCGCTTTCCGCTCCCTTTCGTTTTTAATTGGGCAGTTGGGGGAGTCACGTGATGTTGGTGCGGACGCACGTGCGAGGGGGATGACGAGATTGACCCTGGGCCTCCCCGCGCTCGCGCGGTCGTGGCCCATTGGGTGGCGGTCCGTTTTGGCGGTCTCTGGTCTGCATGGAGAGAGACAAAATTATAGATTTGTTTCGAATTTTTTCTCTTCTTTTTTTTTTTTAATTAAATAAATTTTAATTCTTGGATTTGATTAATCCTTTGATTTTAGTTTGTTACTGTATCGGCGTCTCTTCTTCTGTGGCCACATTCTAACGTACACAAAACCATGGATTGCGGCCGTCGAACCACCGAGGGTCCAAATTTACCAATCCGACCTAGTGGCTCTCCCCCGCCCACGGCGAGTGTGCGTGCGCCGCATCGGGACAAAAGGTCGGTTGGACTTTTTTTCGACACATCTAAAAATGCCGTGTTGAATTTGTCTCTATGATAAGAAATTGGGCATTTTTTTTGCACGTTTGGAAGGCCTTGTCAAATTATATGACGACACCGAAAGGATCGACCATCCAATTTTTAGAGTAGGCCGTGAAATGCGATCGCGATCCTTTCTTTCTTCTCTCCCTCTCTCCGTGTCTAACCTTTGCCACGGCGCTAAGAGAGAGACAATCTGATGAAGTCGGCAGCGGTGTCCAAAATCAACGTAATCACGTGATTGATTGAGTTGAACTTTTTTGCTTGTATTTAGGCGCCGTGTAGATAGAGGTAATTGCGTTGTGTCGCGTGATGTTAAGATATTATGGTTAAGAACAATCCTTTTCTTATTAATTTCGAATGCTCCCTTCCGGATAATGAAGCTTTCAAAGAGCCCGGAAGGAATCAAAGTTATTAGAATCGAAATTCAAAAGGCGGACCTCGACGTAATAATTCACTTACCCAACCGAATACATTTTCTCAATGGAGGACACGGGAGCCAATGCACCACGTGTTGTCGTGCTCCTTACGGCAATTTTATCAGAACCGACTTACAAAAGCGGTATACTGACAGATATGATCAACTGCCGTTCGTTGCCGAACGAGAGCTCACTTGTTCGACATCCTTTTGCGGATCGATCTGTAAAGTGCCCCTCGCGCGCAAAAAGGCCAACGCAACCCATTCATACTCTCCATAAAATTTAGCTTCGTGGGAGTCAGTGAGCAACGAAACGGATAAGGCCGTTAAAAAAAAAAAAAAGGCCATGTGGACAAGATTACTAAACCGAAAACTCGATACTTGGGATTAGATCTCGGGAGTTGGTAGCTCTCGTACCACGACAAAAATTCGTGGCATATAATATAAGTGAACATAGGCAGGGATTGGGCGATTTGACGATGCAATTGAAGGTCCAATTAGGACGTGGTCTATAATTAATGAATCGATTTTGCTGTGATTTTTTCGATTTCGGGTCTGATGGCGGCCATTGGCTATGACCGTGAGTGGGACCAAGCTGTGGAGCCCACCAAAACCCGCGCGTGTTTCCGACCAATTGAGAGGAAGACAGCGACCCTTCCGAGATTTGTTTGTGTGTCTTGGGACGACCCCACACGTGTGGAGAAACGTCATCAGACGAAGCGAAGATGCCGTCGGGAGAAAGGAAATAGGGAATTTTTTTTTTTTGGTCGGAAAGAAAATAAGGAGGTTGAACGGTGGATGTTTCAGCAGTTAGGTGGCTCTTGGAGAAAAAATTTCTACGGGGGCAAAAGAACTTAAAAAAAAAAATAGTCTTAAATCATTCAATTGGACCAATTTACTCCTAAACATTTTTATATTTGTGTCAATTTAGTCAAGATCCTAAGCATTTTATATTTTATTCAGTTTATGTAGGTAATTTTGATCCGAAATCGATGATGTTGACACAACCTACGCTAACATGCTCATTCTTAATGATGTATTAAATTTTTTTTTTGTTCTTTTATGTCCATTGTTTTTATTTTCTTTTTTGTCCCTTTTATTTTGGCCGGGGAGGGTTTGGGTTCTCTCCTAAGCCGCCTCGCCCAGAGCCGCTGAGGGCTGCGAAGGCCCTAGTCTAGGGACTTGGCGACCCCCCGACCACGAGTGAGCCGGCCCGGTCTCAAGATATGGCAAAGGCTTGCTGGCCCTCCCCTAGTGGTCGGCGAACTCGATGGCCAAAGTGAAGAGCAAAAAATATAAAAAAATTATTTTTTAAAAACAGAATTGCAAAAAATTATTCACGTTAGTCCCGACCGTCCCACGTTAGATGGTCGAAGTCCACGTTAGCAATTTCGACTTAAATTGATCGAATTAAAAAGTTTATGATTGAATTGGCATCGACACAATAAGTTTTTTATACTTTTTTTAATACTTTTTTCTGGTGATAGGATGCAATAGCAAATAATTAAATCAACATGATCCTAATTCCCAGTAGTTTAGCTCTATACTCCCGGATTTGCAAGTTTTATGTGCTTATTTACGATTTCGAGATCGAGGGAAGAAAAAATAAAAATTATTTTACCTCGATTATGGATATTTTAATGTTCCTTACATAAGGGAAAATAGTCCAGTTTCTTTTTTGGTCAGTTCTCCCTAGATACGGGACATAAGGTCGCGGAAGTGAAAGGGAAAAGGAAAAGAGCACTTTGGAAAATGTTCAAGCTATTGGGGATAAACGCATACTTAACGAGGCTTAATTAAATTCAGTGATTAGGAGGATATTTAGATGGATTTTTTTATTTTTGATATTAGTTAAATGAATGTAGATTGGATTAGATTTCCTTCCCTAAGATACAGCTAACTCAGAGTGACGCTAACAAGAGAGAGAAAAAAAAAAGACTGCCAATTTCTTCCACTAACGTTTCTCTTGTCTAGGCTGAGGCTAGCTCCACCGCGACAAACCCAGAAAAGCGATGTTTGGTTTTTCTGGTTAGGAGGAACAAAGTTTCCAATTCGATGTCCAGTCGAACGTCAATTGATCAAGAGTGGGCGAAGACTTTCCGATGTCGTCGATAACTGGACCCGCCCTACGGTCGATTTTCGACCTAACTAGCCAGGATTTGTGACTCTTTGCTAGTACACGCTAAAGCCAGGCGTATATTTAGATGCTTAACATCCTCCGAGTTCTCGGGAAAGAATGCGTATTACCAAATGTATGTAAGTTCCAATTTTGATCCATCATTACTCACTTGACGGCCCCAATTTAACGTTGTTGTATGGTCTGGGCATATGTCATCAAATTTGGGCCGAATGAGAATGCTCGATCCGGCCCATTTTAAATCTCCATGGTGGGCCTTGTATTGTCTTGACTTGTGTAATCACTGGTGGGCCGAATTGAATGCCCTACCCGGCCCATTATAATCTCCATCGTGGGCCGAGCTCAGCTCGTAAACTTTAAAATGGCTGGAGAAAACCCTAAAGAGCCTTCTTCTCCTCCGAAATAGCCTAGGGTTTTTCTGCTCCGCGGCTTGAGCAAGACAGACAGAAAGAGAGGAGAGATCAGTTATCATGGTAAGTGAATATCTGCTTCTCGACGTTGTTTCGCAGCTTTGGTGCTCGTAAATTTCGCGACGTGTGTTTTGATCGCCCGTTCTGGTCGAGAACTTGTATTTGTCGGTTCAGAAACGAAGATGAAGATAAAAGGGACTCGTAATTGTGACTCGTTAGAAACTGCCGTGTTTTCGTTTCCGTAGCTATGGCCTTCTGTCGATATCACCGTGGAGTTGGTGCTCTTCGTAACTCCAGTGCTTCTTCGCCTTGAGCGGATGAGTTCTGGAAGAGCGAAGGGTTTTGCATTTGAAGCTCTTACGGGGATTTTGAGGATTCGTGGTGTTATAGTTACTAGTGAGTTTTAGTTGCTGCTAGAAGGAAGAGGGCATGTTCGAAAATGAGTTGTTTTCAGCTGAACATGACTCTCGTGCAATGTTAGCTTTGTTTTAGATCTTTGTTGTTGGATCGACTCGGTCCTATTGGTGTCCGCCCGTTTGAGTGTCGGTTTTCAATTTATATTAGATGGTGGAATTGTGATGGGAATTTCTACATAGATGAGATTGTGGAGGTAGGGAATTCGAATGAAAAATTGGATTATATTGGTTTTGGGACTTGCCTTCATCAGAACTCAAGTAAGATCTAGCCTCATGTGTCTATCGATGTGTTCCTCGTCGTTAATCTCTTTATCTTATGACGTGCTTTGATGTAATACTACTGTGCTCATTAGGTGATGTTTTGGTAGATTTTTTGTTGTGCTAAAGACACGGTGGCACGGGGTGGAGTTCCTTGGTCAGACCAGAAAGATAGAGAATAAGTGAATAATGATGCTAAATCGGTGATTATCTAAGTATTCTTGCGTTGAAAGAACCTTAATCTGCTGATAATTGCATGGAATTAATGCTTAGAGAAAACTTTGTGCATTCTAATTTTTTCTCATATTAGTTTAGCTCTTCTGAATTTTCGTGCAATTACTCGAGGAGCTATTGGATAGAAATGCCGGGGTTGTTATTTGGGCCCTTAGGGACTAGGGAGGATTTTGTATTGACTTAGATGGTAGATTTCAAGCAAAGTTCTGGGAGTGCTAATGACTGTCGTAGAATTTCAAAGCTGCTAATGACTGTCAAGACAAACTCAGAATGCATATTTAATTGTTACTTTGGCTACTCTTTGCACTCACCATCACAAAGACATATGTAACCCTCTCACATTAGAGTCTTATTTCCGCCATGTATTATCCTAGACAAGTGATTAGAATATCTTTGACCGGTGAACACAGGTGAACGTTCCTAAGACAAAGAAGACATACTGCAAGAGTAAGGAGTGCAGGAAGCACACCTTGCATAAGGTTACCCAATACAAGAAAGGGAAGGACAGCCTTGCAGCCCAGGGCAAGCGGCGTTATGACCGCAAACAATCAGGGTATGGTGGCCAAACCAAGCCTGTGTTCCACAAAAGGTAAGGAGTATCATCTTCGGCGATCCTCATGAATTTACCGACCCGACTTAGACATCGAGTTTGATGGATAAGAGTTTTATTGGAAAGACCGAGTGATTTTCGATTCGAAGTTTTTACTGGCATTTCAAGTTGTCGAATCTATGGTATTGACGCCTCGTGGTCCTCAGGCAAAAACTACCAAGAAGATTGTGCTGAGGCTTCAGTGCCAGGGTTGCAAACACGTATCGCAGCACCCCATCAAGGTCTGTGAAGCAAATGCTTCTCTTGTTCCATGTTCGATTAGTTCTTTGCCGTGTTCTGATTCGGTTTTGTTGTATTGGTTTTCGTACAGAGGTGCAAGCATTTTGAGATTGGTGGAGACAAGAAAGGGAAGGGAACTTCTCTGTTTTAAGCCGTTTGAATTTTTAAGATGCTTAGGTTATCCTTTGTGTTGGATTATGTTGTTCCATCTTATTTTTGTTATGTTGTCTAATGGAAAAGACGCTGAGTGTTACAGATTACGCATGATAATCCATCGTTGGCATGTCTTTTGAGTTTGATGAGATCTTCAAGTTCTTTTAAGTACCGTGCTGTGTATTCGGCAAAAGAGGGTGTTGCTGCGGTTCGTAGGGACATTATCTTGGCTTGAGCCCAAACATGTTGAAGAGGAAAATCTTTACACCGGCTCTGGTTGTGTTGGTTTGAAAAATAGAATTGTATCCGAATTAGCTGTTCATATTTTGGTTTGCTAAAAAAAAAATATCAGTCAATAAAAATTTATTTACGGTCAAATTAATTTGAAAAATAATTATTTGAAAAGTATTATACCATAATCTTGGAAAATTTCAATTAATAGCCTGAAATGTTTTTATTTTTTCTAGAAAGGGTTTGGATTTTGTTTTAAATAATGGCGTGAAGGGGCTATGACTATTTTAAATAAAGGTTTATTTTATTGGTCGGCTAAATATTTCGGCCGAGCAGGGGCTTTTTCGTTCAAATAATTATTTTCTTTGGTTAAATTAGATTAAAAATTATAAAAGTTCATAATTTTTAAAAAAAAAAAATATATGCTGGCGGGAGCGAATGACCGGTGGCCCATCGCTGGTTGGGGCAACGGCCATGGCTGACGCCGCGATCATGGGCTGTTTTTTTTTTGTTTTTGTTCTTTTGAAATTTTAGCCTTTCTTTTTTCTTTTTGGAGTTTGTCGTTTTTAGGAAATTCTTTATGGGACATTTTGACCTAATCTAATTAAAATTTTGTGTAAAAATTAGGATTCGAATAGTTTTAGTGCTTTAGTTAACCTTATCGTCATGTAAGGCACGACGTGGGAGAGATAAAATATTCAAAAAAGTCACATCATTATTTTTATTTGATCAAATTGGACGAAATTAGTGGAAAGATACGATTTTACACAAAATTAAGTCTTTCGTGAGAGTCTACAAGCCCTCGCTAGTAGCTTTTGAGGGTAGTCTTGCTCGATCTTTTTTGGATATCGTCGTTGGCCTATCATCGCTTGAGATTGGCCCCCGCGAAAAGGAAAGAAAGAAAAAAAAAAAAATAAAGAAAATAAAGGATGAAAATAATACCCTTGTAAACCAATAAGGTTGTGCTCTTTTTGTAGACTAACATGGTTACTTTGTGTTTTTATTTGAGAAAATAATGACACTTTAGCTCTTTTTTTTTTTTTTAACAAGGTTCATTTCAAACCATTTTTTGAGAAAATATGGGCAATTCGGATCCTTATTTAAAATTGTTTTCCCATAACTATTGTGGCCACAACAAATAAAATAATAGTCATTTTAAAGTTTTTTGTCGTGAAATGTGACCCATTACAAATAAGAGTGCGCTATTCTAGCCTTTACTTTTTGGAATAAAATGCCTAAGACGTGGTAAATTTTCGACGAGATTTTACCAAATGATTTTATGGAAGTTTTTTCCTTTTGCGAGCAATAACACGAGATGTGATCGAGTCAAGCTATTCACGAGCTAATCGGAGCTTGGTTCGATTGGTTGCAAGAGCTCAACTAATTGGAAGAGTCCTATGTTCTTAGTTGAAGGTAAAGTCTCTAATTGAATAAAGATATTTAGGCTTAAAAGTGCTCAAATCCGGTGACCACTAATGAAATTATTTTTTTTCAAGTAGATTTAAGAGTGGACAATGTACACAATACTTGCACTTAAAATGTCGAGTTGATAAGATTCAAAGATTAAGTTGAACCGAGATTAAAAGTTGTTTAAAAGACAAATGACCCTACCTAATCATGTTCATACATTTATCAGAGATTGTTATGTCAGTGTAATGTAGTTCATTAAATTTTGAATTTGATTTTGGCGAATGTATTAATGTGTAATTTTCCGATTTATGACGCAATAATGACCGATGCAGGAAACAAAAACCCCAAAGCAAGAAAAACCCCAAATGCGCACTACTCTCTCTCTCTCAGTCTCTTCAACTCCCATTTCTTCTTTCCTTCCATCTTCTCCGTCTCGCTCTCGCATCTCCAGAAGCAGACCACGGCAATGGCGATGCTGAAGCGGGGCTTAATCTCGACCTCGAAGCTCCTCTCCGCCGCGAGAGTTCCCGCCGCCCCCGCGACGACGACAACCCTAGGAGGAGTGGTTCGCAGGAGCTACAGCTTGATACCCATGGTGATCGAGCACTCCTCGCGGGGCGAGCGAGCCTACGACATCTTCTCCCGCCTCCTCAAGGAGCGCATCGTCTGCATCAACGGCCCCATCTCCGACGACACGGCCCACGTCGTCGTCGCCCAGCTCCTCTTCCTCGAGTCCGAGAACCCTTCCAAGCCCATCCACATGTACCTCAACTCCCCCGGCGGCGCCGTCACCGCAGGTCACCCTCTTCTTCCTTCTTTTTTCCCATTTGCTTCAAGCTGCTTGATCTCCGATTGGCGAATCCGCTGAAGTCTGCGGGCGAAGAAGGACCGTGAGGATTAGCCTGATTCGTTTCTCGTGTCGTCGTTACTCGTTGCTTTGTTTGTAGCGTGATGGGTATTGCAATAAGTCGGAACTGACTCTATATTGTGCCGGCAAGTGAATGCTTGCGGATACTAAGTAGGTTTAACTTGATGCGGAGTGATGGTAGAATCAGCGAATTAACGATGGACTGGCGGATGCATTTGGCACTTGGGTGCTGCTGTTTGATCTATAGGCAGTAATGGGAACAATCGTTTTTCTATGGAGTAATCAGTAGAATGATCTTTCTGGATGCTCCCGTGAATTGGAAAAAGAGGTTGACATGAGGAGAAGCAAAAGTAATTAACCATACTTGTATTGTTGGACCATAAAAAATGAAGGCAAAACCTTAAGTTCTATCAATTAAATGGCCAAAAGAAAAAACTTTATTAGTTAAGCGATCCGTAACTGCAATTCCTGGCTTCTCTCTTGGTCGACCAGTCTGTATTTCACTTCACTGATCAGAGCCCTTAGGTTTTGTCCTTGCTGTCTGTAGTCGATAGCCTTTTGAGCAGCCCTTGTTATCAACATAGCTACTATTGATGCACTTTCGGCGAAAGACTTGCGTCTTTCCAGTGTTCAACTTTTTGATGGAAATAATACCGAATATGTTGAACCAATGTAAGTCAAGAGGTGAGCCGAGTCTCAGAAAAATAGTTTTCTGTGGGGGTCATCTTGGCTTTCAGGTTACTGTTCTATTGAATTTTTTCCCCTAGACTTAGTAGATCACATGTCTGTACATAGGTTAGCTTCCCGTTGTTTCTTTAAACAGATATCCATTTTCTTTGAGAATCTTTTTTCCTGTAAAAGCGCATTTTGTATTAGGATATTAGATTTATTTTTCCAGTGGGATTGGATATATCATGAGAAAGAGAAAGACGAGGGGCATATCTTGGATGTGGCTAAGGTGGACAGGACAAGAAAAAGGGGAGCTCTATGAAAGGATTGGACCATATTCGGTGATTCGTTGCTGTTGCCAGATTATAGACAATAGACACAACCTGATACTGAATATCCAGCCAACCACTTATTCTGTTATTCTTCAAAAACAGTGGCTACTTTGTACTTTACCCTCTTTGATTCAGGATTCTAACGGCCAAATGTAACATGAATGATGAGCCACTTTCTTCTGTCACAAGGTTCAAGACACGATTGTCATACATGCTTTCGGAAAATATTCATTCAAGCTAGATTTTTTTAACTGAAGTACTGTACAACTGATCTGTCTGACCTTGTAGGAATGTGGGCTTCTTTAAGTTTCTCTATGTGTAAGCGATCTGTTCTAACTTGCATTCACTGAGTCCGTGCAGATAATAAATAAAGTTTGCTTGGAGTGAAGTTACTTGTAGTGTAACAGTCTAGATGTTTACACATGTATTTGTATGTGTATGGAACAGCATGTCATGTGCAATGTATGGCTGTGTGCTAAATTTTAGAGCAATTAGTGGGGCAGAATGCTAATGCTTGTAAATCAACTTGGGAAGCTTGGTTTCTGCGAAACATTTCACTTCCCGTTCTGGATAAATATTTGAAAAAATTGTTGATTAGTAGCTTTGTTGCAGGTCTTGCAATTTATGATACCATGCAGTATATCAAGTCTCCTATCAATACAATTTGTTTGGGTCAAGCTGCATCCATGGCTTCTCTCCTTCTAGCTGCCGGTGCCAAGGGCGAGAGACGGGCTCTGCCAAATGCGACTGTTATGATTCATCAGCCTTCTGGTGGCTATAGTGGCCAGGCTAAGGATATGACAATTCACACTAAACAAATAATTCGGGTTTGGGACTCGCTAAATGCGCTGTATGCTAAACATACTGGACAATCAATAGATATTATTCAGAAGAATATGGACAGAGATTATTTTATGACCCCAGAAGAGGCAAAGGAGTTCGGGATCATTGACGAAGTTATTGATCAGAGACCAATTGCTTTGGTGACTGATGCTGTTGGCCATGAAGGCAAAGACAAAGATAAAGTCTCAAGCTAGGATCTTGCTTTAAGTTGATTCACTTTTTGAACGGTTTTGTTATTTTCACAGTAGAATACTTGTTTTTACTCTAGATGAAATGATATGGTTTTGTTTCTGAGATCTATAGACGGTGAGCAGGTCAATTGATGCATGAACACGATCTTTCTCCGTATGTGCAAACATCTTTTCTGCCATCTTCCTTGAAGGGAATCTCATAACTTGAAATGCTTTCTTGGCAGTTGTTTCACTTCAAAACAGTCATGATCGGAATTGAACGGTACTGAACTAGGATCGTAGAGTTGTGGGATTTCAAGCAGTATATGGCTATTCCATGTTTTATATAATGTTCTTTTTCGAATACGTCCTTCTGAAGTGTAATATGCTCAATATTGACAGAACGGTACGCATACTAGAACATGAAACCAAAGGTTGGTTTAAGAAACAGGAAGAGAAAATTGATAACTGGTGTTCTGGTGTTTATCGATTGATTGGACGTGGTTTGTTCAAATTACAATTCTAGTACTTATAGCTATTAATGATGGTTAACAACAGTCGCAAACAAATCCGATTGGTTTGCTCACATTACAATTCTAGTACTCATAACTATTAATGACGGTTAACGTTTACAAAGAAAACATATTGTGGCCGTATCACTTGGCTCACGTCGATGGTTACTTTCGTAATCTCCATAGAACGAGAGGCATTTAGGATTTCTTTAAAAAACTTCATGGTTTTTTGGTTTACGTCAAAACTTCATAAAAATGGCAGGAGAGTCGAAGGTCAAACATAAAAAAGTTTCATCCTCCATAACTCTACCGTTCATGTTGAAGTATTATGAAACCCCGATGTCGCATTTCAGCTGTACAAAAGCATGATCAGGAGTAGGCACCGCCCAAATAGTGGATCTCTTACTATGGTGTTGTGTACTTTTGTTAAGGCATTAATCTCGATGGAGCGGTTCAGATCCTCACGGAAATGGTCGATAGGCTGATGCTTCCCGATCCAAATAGGTTGTCCAAGATTTGCCATCGCCATTGTGGGAAAGAACAGTTGGCAATGAAACTGTGCAGTGAGTTGGAAGCAAGGACTCTTGAGTCCAGTAGGTTTTGGTAAAATCCGTAGGACTTGAGTGATGGAAACTTGATAACAGCAGATGAAGTTGCGAAGATTCTTTTGATTTGTTCTTGAGATGTACATACTTTCAATTCTCTGTTCTTGTTGACAGCGGGCAAATCAGTCTTCCAGTTTAAAAACAAATGATGAGTGTCTTCTTTTCATTTTGGGGGCCAGAGAAAACTGAAGCCCCTCCGCCATGGAAACTCAGTAGGCAACATACTCTCTTCGTGTTGCATTCACTGCTTCCACTGAGACCACATCCCTTCTGCAGTCTCCAATTGTAGTTTAATTAGATAATCTGACCCCGCTCATTGGGTTTTATCCACAGCTCTCAAGCTTAAGCAATCTGAACGGACCAGTCTAAGAAGAAATTGTAGATTTTTTTATCAGGCATTTAGTTTTTATTTTTGGGCCGATTAGTTTTGTTGGCAACCTCAAAATTTAAACCAAAGAAAGAGGGTGCACCAAGAGCATCAACTGTTGAACTGAATGGCAAAAGAATAACTTACATGGATGAGAATGGGAGAATAAAGTCCCAAGCTTTCCCCGAACAGAAATTTTGAATCCTCTGGCTTGTATACTACCACATTCTCCCCAAAATTGATAGTATCACATGCCTTCTTCAATCTGAGTAGCCGGTGAGGACAACAATTTGAAGACATTTCCCAGCCACATATGACACTGACTTATGCTACAGGTAATTGTGGATTAAATTTGCCAAAGAAGAATGTGCAGCATAGCGCTGATAGCGTGGATTTAACCGATCGATTAGCCGTTGACTAAATTACCGAAAGAAGGTAAACACTTATACGAGTATCATTCTTCTTCAACAGCTTCGGCGGCAGATATCTCGGAATCTAACCAATCCATTAGCTGTTCGCTTACATGCTTAGCCACAGATATCATATCGAGGATGACAATTGGATCCAAACCTGCGCCTCCCCGCTTGGTAAGACCACATATTAACCCTTTCCTGTTGATGGAAACAGAAACAGCAGAGCTCATCTCTGATTCTTCCTCCGAAGTCGCATCTACAATATAATGCCTGCCCACCTGGACAAGCAAGAAAATGAGAATTCAACAGCGACATTAAACAATTCTGGAAGTGGGGAAAGACTGGAATTTCTATACCTTTGTTAATGTAACAATAACAGGAACTCCAGATGTGTCAAATTGTAAGAATTCTTCGTCACTGATTTCAAGTTCTGGTTGATCCTCACTGGATGCTTCCACTGCGATGTGAACTCTGGGGATGCCTGTGTTGCTCAGAGCAGCCTCCACTCCAGAAGGAACAATGGAAGGCATGTCAGAAGAAGTTTTAAGAGCATACTAACAAAGGACCTTGTGATCAGGACACAAGTAATTATGATGTTGAAGGTACCGAATATATTGAGCACAAAACCATTTTAAGGATATGTTTGACATAATAGAATTCTCGAGAAAGGTATACCTTGATGGCAGTACTAAGAGCATCTAGGAGATTCCCATCTGAACTGACGACAAGACCATCGGTATACAGATCCCAACAGACTTTTCCTTCCACAACTATCAGAGATGACAAATCAATTCCAGCACCTGTGAAATAAACAATCACACCTTCTGAATTAAATTAGGCACTAGTACATATTTGATAACCTGTGGCCAAAAGAAAAGGAGAAGACTATGTTTTGACAAAGAAAACGCAGAGGGAGAATGTATAGAGGATATCTAGCATTTTAAACTACATACGGAAAATTCCAAACCTGCTCCACTTTTCCCACCCAAAAGACATCGCTGGAGAGTAACAGACAGTTCTGTTGACAACTCCTCAGCCCCTCTACCCTGCATAAAATTGCACCACAGTGTTAAATTGATGAAACTAACAGAAGTCAAAAACAATATGGTGAAGGACAGTGAAACATCCAATTTGCAACTGATTGTATATAGAGGAAAGATTTAGGATCTGTTGATTTTGCTCAAGGAGGGACAAGTTGAGAATTTCCAGAAAGTAAATCAGAGACCAGATGCCATCTAGAACATTGAGCCACTCTATAATAAGTTATTAACCGAGTCAAACTTCAGTTTGAAGGCAATCAGCTATCAGTCAATTTAAAAGAGATGTGAGCATCTATTCTATAGAGAAAGATTTAGGATCTGTTGATTTTGCCAAGGAGGGACAAGTTGAGAATTTCCAGAAAGTAAATCAGAGACCAGATGCCATCTAGAACATTGAGCCACCTATAATAAGTTATTAACCGAGTCAAACTTCAGTTTGAAGGCAATCAGCTATCAGTCAATTTAAAAGAGATGTGAGCATCTATTCTCTAGCTGTGTAGTGGAAGCAAACTGTAGCAGACATAGCGCAATGTATATGAACAAAGTTTATGTCAGTATTTTGTTAGGTTTCTATTTATCATGCTCAAGGGGAGAAAATTTAAAATATCAAGAAGCTAAATCAGATACCAGATGCCGAGCATGAAACAACCCCATACTAACTGAGTCAAGGTTCAGTTTGAGGGTAGCAATCAGCCAGCTATCAGTTATTTAAAACTGATATACCTATCTATCCTCTAATTGTGAACCCGAAGTATACTGTACCAAACATGGTGCAGCTTACACGACAAAGTTTCAAAGTGTCAGTATTTGGCTTCAAACCAACCCTTTAAATCTCAAACACTAACAACCCACATATACTGCTAATTCCAAGTCAGGGACATTCAAGAGGAATGAAGGGGAGAAAACTTAGAACTAGCAGATCCATGCAAACAAGAAATACTAGAATAGTTATGTTGGGAAGCAGCAGAATTAAAAGTATAGGACCTCGAACATTGGAGCGGCAGTTGGGCTGCAATCAACATATATGGAAACATTCCCTTTGTTGCGTTGTACTGGACTTGGTCTTCCAATTTCGGCCTGCACTGGAAACTATTAGGAGGGCATAATAAGAGCCACACTATTAACCACAACAAGGATCCATCCGCAGATTGAGTAGAAACAGAAAGAAAACTCTACAACACCAAACTGCCAAGTCCTACAAAAAGGAAAAGGAAAAATCATGCTTTAGGCTACCTTCACACTGGCAATGACATCAGTTCCACCCATTCTAACTCTGGCCGAGCCATTGGCCTGTCACATGTGCAAAACAAAATTTACCTTGGTCAAATCTCACCACATAAACTATCAAGCATGGCATTTTTATGTACTGCCAGCAATTATAAAGTACCTGTGGATAACGCCGGTTTCGACCTATATGGGTCGGTAAGTTAGTCATTTACGGCCATCAGAGCGAAGGTCTTGAGCAATGCCTCCTTGTATGAATAGCTTTTCTCCCAGAGATAACCCTTTCATCCTGCATAAGAAGAAGAAAACTCCGATTATTGTCTTAATACTAAAGCACAAGAAGCAACACATATGATGGTCAAAAAACAAGTTTAACCTGCTTCCAAATACTCAAACCATAACCACTAGTTCTACCACTAGTTCAAGGTAAAGATCGCATTCAAAACTGTGCAACATGCAGCAGCTGTCAATATCAGGAGCTGCAGCAGTTATAATTGTTGCCAAGGACTTAGTCGTTTTATCCATCCAAACAAGTCCATCAGTTTCCATGAAGAAGAAAATGTCGCAGCAATTGATCCAAATATATGAAAAAGTCCACAGAAGGTATCGGCATCACCACAAGAAGAAAAGAGTTAAAACCAAGCACATCATAATCAACCTTGATGCCAATGAATCTATCCCATCTCAACATTGCTGTGAATGCCTCTTATTTTATGCAATCTTCTGTATAGTCGGATGCCTGTACATTTCCCTTAAAAGAAATCAATCCAGATTGGTGACTCTTGACCAATTCTAAATGAAGGGTTCAAAACTATGTTGCTCTTTTGGCGATTCTGTGTTTTCACTAATCAATATTGCAGCATGTTTAAGCATGAACTTATGACAGCGCTTTACTATGCCTCTAAGGAAAATATTAAACGGACTAGTTTATCAAACTCTTTTTGTTGACCTTGTCTCTTTCATAAACAAGCGTTCAAACTGCACAGGCAAGGTCTCAAAGGGTGCTTAACCTAACCAATGTCAGTATGGTCTAGAGGAAGACTGAGCAACCACAGATCATTAACTGCTCTGAAAATGAAGATCAGGTTCCTGTGAGCAGAACTTCATCAATACGTGAAGCAAACCCTGTCAATTTTTTTCTATTGAAAGCTTGAGTGAGGAGAGAATATGACCGAACAGGTAGGTCATTGGCACAGATGTGACTGGCCAGACATCAATTATCTATATATATGTACCTAAAAGTTTCCATCCACCACGCAAAGTCCCGAAAAAAAAAAAAAAAAACAAGACAAGCTTCGATTCGAACAAAGCTTGCAGACAACAGCACATGGATCATTTAAATCAAAAGTCTGATTCGGATAGAAATAGCAGAAAACAATGGCATCTTTCTGCATGGAGGATTTTGTTGGAAATGGAGCTCCAAAAGAGCTGCTAGCCAAGTTAATCGAAGAAGGTCGGGACAATCTTGAAGCTCATGAACTCAGAGGACATGGATGCAGTTCCCATGACACAACATCAAAAAGTTGGTTATGATTTTTCAGATGTCTGATTATCTATAGCCCTTTATGATTCCTAGCTATTCCCTAAGGACACTCATCTCTCGTGGTCGATAGACAAGCAACTTCCAGAAAGATCATGCCAACGCGTTTCTCTGAGCAATGACCAGTTTTAAATAGGTTCTCTGCGCTCTCACAACTAACAAAATTTGATGGAAAAGTTCGGGCTTCTGTGGTTTCCAACCTAATGCAAAACCAATTACTGAACTGGAGTGCATGGTCAAAAGCGATCATGGCTATCACATACTCACCCTGATTTCAATAGCGAGTCGGCGAGCTAGGCGTAGACCCGGCAGAGATTGGCGGCGACTCGGAATCGGCGAACTGAAGAAGAAACGAGCGAGGCGGAGCTGGGTTGCTGCGGGCTGGGTGGGGCAGGAGCGAGCGGAAGCAGAGACCCAAAAAGGTCCGACGACGGCGGCGGCGAGGTTACGGCTCGGCCACCGAGAGAACAGCAACGAGAGTGAGAAACAGAGAGGGAGGCCGCGGTCAGAAAGAGAAACATATTTTTATCTAGTCCCCGGATTTTTGTAAAGTTTCAAATAGATCCGTCATCTTTTGATTTTGCCCAATTGAATCCTCAAATTATAAAAAAATTGTGTTCAAATTGGTCCTCCCATTGAAATATATACGAGAAATGCACATGTGATTGTTAAATGCTGCCGTATTACCTTAATATTGCATCTCACGTGGCTATTACAATACAAACTTATTTTAAGAAGAAAAATAGAAAAGCGGAAAAGCATCCTAACAGAGTGAGAACCATGACGCCAGACAATTCTCACACAGTCGGATTACCTCCGAGATCAAATAGGACTACATGAACAATCTAACCAAACATGTTTCTCAAACAGCTGAACGGAATGCTAAGTGCTGCAACTGGCTCATTCTGAGTAATTGTAAGTTTCTAAGGTAGACATTTTCAAGTCCGTATTCCAAGGGGAACTTCAGGTAAGTAGTTAATAGTTCCCTAAATAAGTGGGCTCTCTCGTTCACGATTGTCCAGGGAACTTCATGTCAATCACGGCATCTTCTCCAGCCTCCTTGACCATTCCTCTCGAACATGCGCGATTGCCTCTTCGGGAAAGTCTCGCTCCAGTGTGGGTGTTTCATTATGTAATCGAACTGCCTGATCAATATAAAATGACATAAGCAATCAGTTTTTTTGGCAAGAACTAAGTAATGTGCAAGTACACCCTTTGAATTCTGGGTAAATCGCAAGAATTGTATATGCCGCACATTGAGAACAACGGCAAGTGATCACCTACGACAATCAAATCCCTCCAATGTGGAAGCAACTAGCAAAATATCTTTACTTTGAATATTTTCCCTCACAGAAAAGCATACTGCCTAACTCAGAGAGAAGAGCAGAGTTCAGCAACTATTGCTGAGAAAAAACTCAAAATCTTTATTTTGAACTTACCTCCGTAAATTATCAACAAAATCTGGTCCTTCAGCATGAGGTGAGGTCGAACACTTGAGAAGCAATTGGGAGTCAGAAAGGTGCTGCAATGTCGAAGCAATGTGCAACTGACGGCGAGACCTACATAGTGTCAGCAACATACAGAAAGCTTAACTGAACCTTGAATAATTTGAGAAGCAGAAAAGGACAATGTCTGCGTATTATGTATATTGGCAATGCATAATGACTATAAATTTGCCAGCAATGTTCTTACCAATAGCAAGGTGCAATTATAAATTTATCGTCTTGAGTATGATAGGTTTCCAACAACTCCCCTGTCCAAGTGGGGTCATCACGGCATGCAGTTATACGAATTCGCCGGACAACTTCATCAGGACATCTGGAAGTTCTATCGAAACAGGCTGGAAATACAGACCCATTGGATGTCTCTACCTGACAAACGCTCAATGAACAAGAGTTCACATCAAAGTGCCGGCAGACGAAATGCAAATAATAAAACATTTGATGCGCAGCCCATAACAATACCATGTCAGTAAGTTATTGGAACACAGAAAATTGAGAAGTAGAGAAACTTTCATTGCTGAAGTTCAGAAAAATGCGCTAACATCATGACCTTCCACAGACAGTCAAGAAATTAATAGAATAGCTTTCTTCATTACAAGTTTGCTTGGATTTCATTACCTAGGTTCTGTAATGAGAAGCTAGTCTTGGACTCAAAATAGCCCATCTTATCAATAAATGCAGTACGTCTCTCAGGCAGTAATGCAGGCTAGACTACTGCTATTTATCATGAGAGAATATTCTCTCACTTTAATTTACTCCCATATTAATAGAAAATTGTCCACATTTCCATTAATCTACTTTTATGTTTCCATCGCGATGTTAAACATCATTTAAAACAAGGGACCAACGCAACAAAGCACATCTGAAACAGACACTAACCAGGAACCCAGTAATAATAGGGTAAGCATGTCCATCAGTATCCCTTCTGGTATTGTGGCCTAGCACAAAGAATGTCTGGATATGAAATTTTTCTCGTCTCCTCCACAATGTTTCGATCAATTTGATACAGTGGTAGGGAATAACCATCCATTTTTCCATGGATTTCTGCATCACTACGGTTGATTCTCTGCATACAAATTCCCACAATTAATACACCAACTCATTTATTTGCCTTTGAGTGGATAGTACATCCGCTGATAATCACTAAGAAGGGAATCTCAGGTCAGACTTTAAGCGAAGCATCCTCAAAACCACCAATAAGATGAACCTGCATTTCAGCATTTAACAAGACTTTGAATGAGAACGTGAAAATAATCAAACATTAAACCTCACAGCTTTGCTTTTTTTGACTAAAGATACAAAACCAGTACATCCATCTCATCCTGCAAGTTGGGATCAGAAGTTTGCGACATCTGAGCAAGACCCATTTCCACAATAGCTGGAGAATCCAAATGGGCAATCGAAATCCTGAGATTCAATGGGGAAAAAATTGAGCACGCAGATTTAAGGATTTATGTCAAATGCAACAGGTTTATCATTTCCAAGCCTCTCTTAATTCTGTCGCATTTGCTTCGTACTTTCCATTTGACCGATTCCGAATGACAAACCCCACGCATGTAGTTGCTTCATCAGTCCCGGCGACCTGTCATGTAGGATGGAAAACGGTCATTAGTAGCTTCACAATTATAAACAAGTACTCCAAAAATAAGCAAACATTCCAATTAGTCTGAATGATGAAAGGGGAACAAGCATACATCCACAAAAGCAGGGTCAACAGTTGCATATTCACTTTGGAATACATAAACACATTTAGGCTGTGTACTGCTCCCCAAACCAGACTCCTCTGAAATGGAAAACCTCCTCTCTGGGGTACTTTTGAATAAATGAGAGGCAGATAATAAAGATGGGTGATCCATTAAAGCAGTTAAGATTTCCACAACCTGTTGACAAGTAAGAAAGAAGAAGCCGTCACAAGAGAGATAGATATGCAGCGGATGAAACAACCTTTAACTGCAAAATAGATGACATGACGATTTTTTAACCAGCAAGTTTCTTTGCCTAATTCTCGATACCCACAGCAATTCAATTCAATCGGCTACATGCCAATAGTGGTGAAAAGCACAAGTGGGACGCCCATATTATGTAATTCCAAGTTCAAACAAATTGTATGTTTTTGTCAATTCAAGCTGGGAACTTCATTTCCTTGCTCAGTCTTCTGTTAGGGAACAAAGTTTTCACTAGTTTGGGCTGCTTTTCAATCAAGTGTCTGCTTGCAAGATTATGTCAAAGACCATTGCTAATCCTATGAGAACAGCGCACTGCTGGATGGATTCTTTTTTCATCTCAAGATGTTTATCATCTGGAAGAAGTATAGTGGAAGAACAACAAATAAAGCAAAAGGATTTGGACTCAAGGTGGGGGCCCAATTGCCAAGGAGATTGGCTGCGAATTTTAAGTAAACAAGGATAACTTACGACCTATGGCTTTGACGGAGTTCTTTGATCTGATTTATTTGTAGAAGACGTGCATTGGAAGATCGACTCTGCAAAAGTTGTTTGGACCTTAGGTGTGCAATATAGTTATCGGTATGGTCCATTCAACGCGGCCCATGATTGCTGACGGCCAGCTGCCATTTCAGAGATCAAGAACAAGAGGTGCCCGAACACGGCAGCGCTTAGAACACTCGACTTTTTCTTTTTCACGTTCTTCTCTGTCAATCGCTCTTCAATCACGTTACCGCCAGATTCTCGAAGAAAGACCGAGACAGCTCCCAAACAAGTCACGATCGCATATGCGAAGCCGAGGTCAAAAGCTTCACAAGCATAAAAAGGCGAACGACTCGTCCAGTCACTGCCATCGTCATGTCATGATTTGTAATCATTCATCTACTCCAACTGTTGACCGAACCCGCGAAATCAGAGAAGAATCGCCCTCTATCGCTACCATATTCAAGCACATGAGAGGTACCATTGGCTTCACTAGCTTTTGGACGAAGTTGGGGCCTCGTTCGACGACGGCGATCGGAGGCAGCCAACACGGAGGGGGATTACAGAAGAGAAGTACCTGAGGCGGCGAAGACGAATCGGATTCGGGAAGGATCGGAACGCCATCGACGAGGATCATGACGGAGGCTCTTGACGCTGAGGGATCGCTGATCGAACGAAGGAGACGAAGGCCCCCACAAACATAAAGATGGCTTCACTCTCCTCTGGCTGTTTCGTTGGCATTTTCGCCTCTAAAAATTGCAGGGAAATTTTCAAATAAGGCGTGAGGCAATAAGAGTGTGGATTATATTTCGAAGGTTAAGTGCAGTGGAAGTCCTGAAATATGTTATGTTAGTGCAAATGAGACTTAGAATTTTAAAAAAATTAATCAAGTTCTAAAACATGATATGAAAGTACATTCAAGTCTTAAAAACTTTTAAAAAGTGTGATGAAGTCCCAAAACTTTTTTATGTCAAAAGCTCCAAAATTAGCTATCAACTAGTCTACAACTAACCCAAGATACAAATCCCGAAATATCCATTAATAAATGATGACCCTCCTAAAATTTTTAAAAAATTCAACCAATGAAAGAACTTGATTTGATTGATATGATAAGTTTTAGAACTTGATTGCACTTTTTGAAAATTTTAAGGCTCAAACACACTTTTGTGACAAGCTTTTAGGATTTAATTGCATTTTTTGAAATTTCTAAGATTCAATTGTATTTTTGTGATATGTTTTAGAATTTCTAATATACTTTTCCCTATTTCAAATAAAAATTTGAATTGCCCTTATTATTCAAAAAACAAAACCAATAAAAAAATATTCCTATTATTTATATTTTTGGACTTCTTTTTTTTCCTTTCGGCCAGGCCAACCTTAGGAGATGGTTGGGTGGCCTCACCAATAATAGGCTAGGGCAACCCCCACAAGATCGGCGAGGCGACCCATCCGGCCTAGGCAACGGCGGTTGGCAAGGGCCGACCATGCCGAATCGAGCGAGGCGAGGCAACCCAGCCATAGCCTATAGTCGGCTATCACCTAAGATCGGCCAAAATCGAAAAGGAAGGAAAAATTTAAATAAAAATATAAATGACAAAAATACTCTTCATCAAGCACTTTTTTGAATCAACAATGGCACTTCAGGCCTATAATTAAAATAAAATCCATTTCAAAACCGTATTCGAAAAAAAATAAAAGACTTCGAGATCCTTATTTGAAATTTTTGTATGCAGATACATCGGTGTTATGGCATATCCGAGTTTTGTTACGGCACATAACTAATGTGCTCTAGTCCACAAAATATTTGACAAAATCAGCATTGATGTCTTAGATATATCTTGAGATTGGAGGTCCAACATAGTTTTGAACTCAAAAAGGGTTTGAAAGAACTTTCATTTTCCCACCTAAGAAACGGCGGAGTTAAAAGATGGCGATACGAATTCTCCTTCTTACCAGCTACAGTTTCTTCTCACAGGGGTTGCTCTTTTATTGGGGACTCTCAACTTGGAGCTCTCAAGGTGGGGCCCAAGAACGTCCTTTCGTGCTTCCAGGCAAACGCTGAGCTCACTTTCCAGATGCCTTAGCGGCGAAATGATATGCTAGGTCCTCCCGTTGCCTCATTCGATTTAAAACAATATGAGCTCGAAGCTTTTTTTTTATTTTTTTTAAATGACAGTTGAACTCGAGATGGTTGAATTGAAAATAACTCCCTTTACTTTATAAAGAATGTGTGGTTGACAAACAAGAATCTGTTTAGGAATAAATGACAGAGAAGTCGTTCAAGATAACTCTGTGTTCCATGGTCCGGGCAAATTTGGTGAACTATTGAGAAGGTTTTAAGATAGTGGCAACACCACCACCTAAGTAAGCTCGACACTCTTATAGTGCGCATGGTAACACTTCGGAAGTCGAATTTTTACTTTAAAAGTCTTCCAAATAAAAATCCGTTTGGTAATATAATTTCGAAGGAAAAATCTATATGATAAAAACTCTCACTTCGAAAGAAATTTTTACTTTTGAAGTGAATTTTCATTTCTAAAGTTATTTTCCCTCCAATTTAAGAAGTAAAAAAAAAAGTAGATTCTCAACTCAAGAAGTACTTATAGGATTAAAAAAAAAAACTCATAAAGTACATCTCACTTTACCTTCTTTTCATTACGCCTTGAGCCTATTTTCGATCAAGCTCGTCTCTACCAACTTCCGTTGCCGCCCACCGCCGACCACCAACACCCACCACTGCTGCCGGCAACCGCCAATAATAGCCATCGCCAATCATCACTAGCCACCACCCATCACCGCCCACGACCACCGCCGACCATTGCTCTCCCCCCACAAAGCTATGACCATCGACTACCATCGCCTACCATCACTTGGCCTATGACCATGCCCGTTGCCGCCTATGACCATTGCTAGCCGCTGCCCTCCGTCGTCAAGTCGCTGACTCCGACCATCGAAGTAAAATATCAATATTAAATTTTTATTTTTTAAAAAGTAAATAATATTATTATTATTTTAAAATTATAAAGTTAAAAAATGAAGTAAAAATGTTTTGACCTCCGACATTAATTCTCCATACAAGATTTTCCGTTAATAATATTTTAAAAGTTATAATTTTCAACCGTTCCTAACCGATTTTCTATGATCAAAAATCAAATTTTGAAGCAAAAATAAAAAAATCAACTTTTGGTTCCCATCAAAAATTAATTTTGAAAGCAAAAGTATTATCATAAGCGGCCTTAACCCGCCATGATACAAGCAAAGGCTGAGAGTCTCGACTGAGAACGGCCTAGAAATTGTCATCTTTGCTACAATCCGATACGCCCCCGTTCATCATCCGGGCCCCCTTTCGTTTGTACGACTTGATCACGGAGAACACCTTCACTGCTTCTCCGAAGATCCATCGGCATAAATAATTAACTTTGCGCTCATGGAAAATTGCGGACGGCATCTAATAAACTGATCGAACACCTGTTACAAAGTGCAATTTACTTGGAGGGATCATCTCGTAATTATCACAATTAAGAACTCTTAACCAGTACCGGGCTATGACCCCAAACAAAAAAAAAAACAAACCAGTACCAGGCTAAATATAAAACAGAACTACCTTTCACTCATAAATAACTAAAAACAATATTCGAGATATCAAAATTGCAAACAAAATGGACACGCTGGTCTCCAAAATACAAAATTTTAGTATGTCTGTCCGGCTGATTCATTCATAAATATAGCATCATTAGAAACCTGTCCAGTACCACGGAGTTCCCTATATTGTCTCTGATGACTCACTCGTCATCATTGAAGGTCGTTTTCTTCCCTGCAACGTCGCCGGAAAACAACTTTTATTAGACAGAAAGCAACAAAGAAAGCTTATTACGAAATAGACAACAGAACGCAAGTGCAACGTCAATATTCTTGATTGGGACCATTTCAAGTGAGTGAACTACATTTTTGACTGATAAAAACCGATAATTCTACCAAATAATCATAATGACATACCTGTGCCAGATGCTGCCATGCTTTGTCTATTAGGTGTCCCACGCCCTCTGCCGCCAAAGCGGCCACCTCCTCTGCCACCATCAAAACGGCCACCTCCTCTGCCACCACCATCAAAACGGCCACCTCCTCTGCCACCACCATCAAAACGGCCACCACGTCTACCCGCAAAGCGACCTCCACCACCTCTTCCACCACTCCTTCCACCACCTCTGCCACCATCAAAGCCACCACCACTGTCACCTCTCGGTCTTGCCTCATCCACCGAGAGTGGATATCCACCAAGTTCAGTCCCATGAAGCTCTAACGCCTTGCTGAAACTATTGCTATCTGTAAAGTCAATGTAAGCAAACCTGCAAAAGATCACGTAAAAATCAATATTCGAACATTAAAGACAAACAATTGAGTTTTTGAATTTTTTATGAAACAAGAATTAAGCAAGTCTATAAACTAAGGCTCCGTTTGTTTCATGAAAAACGAACAATCTGGAAAATATTTTTCTAAAAATGGTTACTTATGTTCATTAAAAGGCGGACCCAGTTCAAATACCATTACTTATGTTCATTGGGACAATAATTTATGTCTAAATATTTTTTTGTACAATGAACATGCTTTTCGTTCATTCATTTCTACAAGCATCACAAGCAATCATTTTTATGACCCAAAACAAAACCAATCAATTTTAGAAAATGTATTTTAACTCATTTATTTTTTGGGAAACAAACGCACCCTAAGAACATTTTCCTCTTTGCAATCAATTTAAGGATACATACCCTTTGGGTTCGCCGGAATCATAATCCCTAGGAATTGAGATTCTTGAAATGTCGCCACAGGTCCCAAAAAGCTCATTCAAGGAGCTTCTTAACTGGCATTCAGAAGGGACAACATTTTTAGAACCCAGAATCAAACAATCACCCTATTCATCAGAAGGGAGAACAATTTTGGTACCTGGTCCTCTCCAAGGGACTTGTCAAGACCCTTCACAAAAGCAGTTTGGACCTCACCCCTTCCTCCCTTTTGCGATGAGAAATTGCCTTTGCTGCAAATTAAATTATCATAAGGCCTAGTGGTTTACTGCTACGGAATATTTATTCAAAGTTAAATTAGAAACTAACCCACTATGTGGAGTATAAGCTCCCCTTTCGTGTGCCAAACTTATTCTCAACTGACGATCAGCAAGAGACTCTCCATTGTATTCAACAGCCTGCAATGGCAGTCAATTATTTGAATCTATAGAACCCAAACTAACAAAACACCTAGACACAAAGGTACGCCAATGAAATTCATCATTCATTTCCTCATCCATGAGCAGCTACAACAATTACAGGAAAAGCTTCAACACCTAAGTACATGATATAGGAGTAAAGCACCACCAGATTCAAATAATATTTTACTCAAGCCACAAGCTGGCTGATTTTATTAGTAATATTTTAGGCCTATCAAAAGGAAAACAACAGATTACCTTTTGTGCTGCTTCAGCTGTGGTAAACTCAACATGACAAAACCCCTTAAACCTATCATCAGCATCTACAGCCAAGCGTACATCCTGAATTTCACCAGCAGCTTGGAAGAAATTCTCCCTGCAAAATGAAATTTATCAGTTGATAATACATGACCAAGCTTCATAGTCAAAGGAGCAACACTTACACATCAGCTTTTTCAACTGAGTATGGCAGGTTACCAACGAAGACAGTCTTTGAGCCCATACTTTGAGGTGTAATGGGTGTTTTGGGCTGCAGCGAGAATTAACATGAGTATAAATTATTAAAAAGCTGATGACAGGTAGTCAACAAACAGGAGCTAAGGACAGGACAAGCAACGGCAATAGGAGTCATACGGCTTTTTTCTCTGACATTGGAACTTCTTTTGCTGAAGGAGAAGCATCTACCATATCTCCATCAGCATCCTGTAAAAATATATTTGAAGCGCCAAACGACCTCATATTAGAAGATTCCCACTTCAATGAAGTGAGAAAACTTAAATGATACTACATTCAAAAAGTAGCATGAAAATTACCTCTCTCACGACGGAAATGCATCATAACAAACCACACCAGCACACAAACCAATTTGTTCTCTTCGGGACAAGCTGTTAAGCTCGCTCCCTCTTCCCTTCCCAACCCCCGCCCAAAAAAAAAAAAAGGTTGAAATATCCAATAAAGGAAGCAAGTAATCATTCCCCGATGGATGGCCTCAAAGTCCATGCATCCCATGATGAAAACTCAGGAGTAGACAAATGACCGTATATTACTGTTCTCAACACCAACCTTTCCCAAGTTTCCTACATGCATTCATCCAGCAAACCGACTGAACTCGGGGAACAAGTAGAAAGTGGTAAGAGTGGCCATTTAAGATATGCTTTCCACAGAATCCACTGACCCACAATGAATCAATGATCATTAAACATGCATGTCCCATAAAATTTACCTTCTTTAATGTCTTCTTGGGCTCATCATCCGAGCTGTCATCAGCGGTTTCTTCGTCGCTGCTGCTTTCATTTTTACTGGCTTTTCCATTTGACTTGTTCACAGGCATCTTGGGCTGAAAAAAAGAAAGGGAAAGAACAAATATCATTGACCAATATGATAAAGGGACATCCAAGCAACAAAAACACGGGAGAGATGGAAATGCTATGTGCCAACCTTTTTCTTTTGTGGCTCTTCATCGCTCTCCTCTGAACTATCATCCTCCTCACTGTCGCTTTCATCAACATCCATCTTTACCTACACCACCAAGCACCAACCGCACCGCCTCAGTGGTAGCGCAGTGAAATCAATCAACTCTTTAGGTGACAAGACACAATCAGTTCGTTAATTTTTTTTTTCTTATTCTTGTAGATTTAGATTTAAAGAGCATCGACACAGTAACACCCTTTCCAACCAGCTCAATGTCAGCATCACAACAAGAGAACTCTCAGAACTTATTGACCCGCAATGGATAATTTTATAACGTAGACAACTACCTTCCACCATGGATGAAACATGATTAATTCATTGAAACTCCATCACACCACCATTGACAGTAACAATTTTAAACCAGTCCACCCACCACCCTAAAGAAAAACCAATTCCTCTTCAAGAAAAGAAAACCCACCCCAAAACCAAAAGAGAAGAACAATAAACAAAGAAGCACAAGTGAATGACAGAAGAAAGATAACTATAAAGCAAAACTTTAGATCTAACATTGTAACCCAATTGTATATCATGCAAAATGAAGATAAACAAAATAAACCTGCTGGGTCTGCTTTGTTTGAGCTGTGGCACGTGGCCTCTTAGCTGAAACATCTATAGCATTCTTAGGTGGACCCTGTAAAATATGAAAAAAGAAAAGGAATAAGGATAAATACGAGCAAGTTCAAAGAAGGGATCCAATTGCAAAAGACCACACTAAAATAGATAGACGTTTGCAAGCATCTACAGAAAACAAACTGATGCATACTCCACAAGAGAAATAGTGGCAACCATCAATGCATACTCCATAAGAGAAAAAATAGTGGCAACCATCGCTAATCAAACTCGATTGTTGATATTTATCACAAATCAATTATCAGCAAAAGGGAAGAAATAAAAGTAAAATTGTGCGTCCAAAACACAACAAACAACTGATTAGGTGCAACACAAGCCAATACAAAATCAAATCTGTAGAGCAATCTGTTGAAAATCTACATGCATGCATGCAATATCAGTCAGGATACACGAAATCATTCAAATATGAGACGTCAAATTAGTAAAATGACATTCAAGGTCATTGCACAAACCAAAATTTGAGGACCAACAATTAAAATCTAAGGAGTTTCGCAAATCATCTGCATTGAATAAATACAAGCCACTCACATCATCATCTGAACTGCTGTCTGACTCATCTCCAGAACCGCTCTCACTTGATTCCGTTTTTGCTACACTGCTAGCTGGTTTTTTAACACTGTTCTTAGCAACAACTTCCTGCATAAGCGCAAAATTGTCATTTGCACAAGAATGCCCTTAAATACACAACATATAAAACCATGGTAAGATTGAGAAAGGACAGAGAACAGACCTCTACCTCTTCCTCTGATTCACTCTCTTCCTCTGATTCACTATCTGAGGATTCTACTTTCTTTTCAGGAAGTGCAGAAATTGGTTTCTTAGCACTTTCATCCTGTGTGCAAGGCAAATGTTTATCAGAGTAAACTCGATCACCAGCAAAGAGTACTAATAATCTAATAATTGATCTGGAATTATGGTTCTGGAGCACCAAAAGTGGACTCTCGGCACACAACCCAGAATTAAATAGACGGTTAAAATTCAATACAACAATAAAGTCTAGCATACTTACATCTTCCTCGTCTTCCTCATCTGAATCGGTCTTTTCCTCATCAGAACTATCGGTAGATTCATCCTTCTTTGGAAGAGTGACTGAACCATTCTTTGCTCCCGTCACAGGCTGCTTTTGCTGGACATTTCCTTTACTTTTTTCCTGAAAAATTATAATCAAGATACATTACAAGTTGTTCTATTTCATTAAAATCGAAATATTAGAGCAATTAGTACTAGCTGTCCTCACAGTTTCCTCATCCGAAGAGCTATCGGATTCTGATTCATCACTTGACGATTCCTTTACAACAGCTTTCTTTTGTTGTGCAGGCTTGACAGCAACTTTCTACATTAGCCAATAGCCATGTTGATATCAACAAAATGTCACAGGTTATGCAGAAAGAATTCAGACATTGGCCACGACATAAATAAAATGACTATGTATACTGACTTCATCCTCGTCGGATTCATCGTCTGAAGACTCAGAATCATCACAACTGGCGGAAGACTGGCCCTTCTTAGCGAGGCTAGCAACTGTGCCATTTTTAGGCGGTTGCTTCTTCGGAGCAGGTTCCTAAGAGCCAAAAGGGGACGGTTACTGATGCGCAGTATAATAGACGTATCCACAGACAAAAGGGCCAACCAACACTACCGGACTAAAAAGCACTTGCAACAAAAAGCACAGGTCATTTTTGCAAAGAAAGCAAGTAAAAAACATACTTTCTTTTCTTCCTCCGAATCTGAGGATGAATCCTCTGAACTGCTAGTTTCTTCCTTCTTTTTCAGTGGCTCCTTCATTTCAACTTTCTGCTTCTTCTGAGCAGCCTAACGCAAATGAAGACAAAAAGTTCAAATCTCCGTCAAGAAAGCACCAAATACAGTAGTTACGGCATAAATAAACTATAGACCTTCTTATCTTCCTCGGAATCAGAGTCATCCGAGCTACTACTGTCCACTTTCATTTTCACTGTTTTGTCTTCAGCTTTCTTCTTCTGAATAGCCTGCTCTATCCCGTCATCACTCTTCTGCTTTTTTGCAGTCACCTTCTTCTCCAATACTTCTTCAACTTCTCTTTTACCTACGCAACGCCAAAGAGTATGAAATTGGGCCACACAGTACATTGCAAAGTTTGCACGTAAACTCAAACGAGGAGGCACATAAAACCAAACCACCATTTCACGCACATACACAAACAGAGCACGCGAGAGCGCAAGCTTGTCGCAGAAACGAAAAAAAAAACAGAGGAACCAGACAATCAATAAACGGAGGAAAAGCGAACAAAGTCACACCACCAAATGCATGTTCACCAGAACACTGAACGCCTGCCCTAAGACCTTTCTACTCATCGTCTCGTCATGACTAATGTAGCGGTTTACCTTTTTTGGCAGACTTTGTCGCCGGTACAGCGGCAGGAGGAGCGACCTAGGAACAAAGACTCAGCCATTAAGAACGCCGAATCGAATTCGACAGAGAAACGTCAAATCAAGAGAACGAGATAGAGAGCGTACCATGGCAGCTGATTTCTTGCTCGACTTGCCCATCGGAGGAGGAACGGAGAGAGGACGAAGGGCTTCGAGGTCGGGGACAGGCGGAGCCGACAGCTAGAGGCTTCGGCAAAAACCCTAGTCGCGGAGAGGAAGATATTTCGTTAGGGTTTTTGGGAATATCTCGCGGGGTGGGCTTCTCCTATTAAATAGACTTCACTGACGAAGGACGCGGGGTGGAAGAGAGGTTAGGGTTTACGGGAGTGCCCTCGCGAGTGGGGAAACCTGCGTAGAGTTTATGCGCGTGTGAATCGAAGTGCCGCTGCGCGCCGTATCGACTGACGAGCGTGGGCGGCTCGGCGCTGTCATCTCCACCGTTCGTTCTTGGGTCTCCGAGAACTGGATTTCACGGCCCAAGCCCGTTTGTCATTCGAGGCTCAAGCAAGCCTACCTAGGTGGCTGGGTCGTTGTGCCACGCTCACCCAGTTTGTGATTAGTGTTTTTGGCCCAAGAAAAAGCCTCGAGGAGACCAATGGGCCGTTGGATCCACGGTAGCAGCAGTTCTTAAAACTAGAGAAAATTTCAAATAAAGATTGGAAATACAATCGTTTTCTCAAATAAAAGTCGAAATATTCCCAATGTTTTGAAAGAAGGGTCTGATGATCTTTGTCATTTGCCTTTTTTTTTTTTTTCTTTTTACTTTTCCTTTTTCTTTCTTTTTCCCCCTTCCTACTCACCCAGCCCTTGCCGTGGCCCGAGAAGGAAAGGCAAAAAAAAAAAAACATATAAAAAAATAAGGAGAGAAAAAAAGAAACAAAATAAAATAGTAAATGACTAAAATGTCATTGGTCGACCTTTCTTTGAAACAATGAGAGTACTTTAGTTTAGGCCATTATTTGAAACATAATCAACTTTAAGCCCTTATTTGAGAAAATGATGACAATTCGGACCATTGTTTGGAATTTTTCTTGAAACTATTTTTATTTTTTTGTTTACTATTATGAATTTGAGGAGCAAGCATCTAGTGATTACAATGCACAATGTCATAGGCTAACGTGTGCATGTACCCCATTCTCGCCCATCCGGAGCCATGAACCTTAGATTTTCAAATTTTCGCAAGCTATGACGACTTGTGGGGCCACAGATCTCGAATTTCCAGGTTTCCACATTTGTCCTCCGGCGACCATGAATTCCAGATTTTTCACAAACGTCCAGATTTCCAGATTTGGCCAAACGAGGCCAACCACGGCAGCAGACAAGGGTCGGCATCGCTCGCCGCTGTCATCTAATCTCAACGAGAGTGGTTGGACAGATTTGGAGCAATGCCCATATTTAGATATGCACCGAGACATATATGATGGCCCTGAAAGATCTCAACTGTGTTTTTTTCACGAGATGGACCTTCCCTCCAGTGATTTACGCTTCAATGGCTACGCCATTGTTAGGCGCAAGTGAGATTGACTTGAAAGTTTCTGCCCTGGGGAACCAAATGGACAAGCTGCAAGTTGTTGTGGGGTTTTGTTCATACAAAGGCGGGGTGGTCGTGAGGGACGACGAAGTGGGCAGCTTAGCTCGGCCATGGATGGGCAACGAATGCGAGGCGAATGAGGAGGGGGTGGCTTTGATAATGGACAGTCAGGCGTGGATTGTGGCTCCGGCGACTCCATCCACGACTGCAGATGGAGGAGCTGGCTGTGGATGAAGGATGGTCAAGAAAGAGAAAAAAAAAATGAGAATTTTAATTTTTGTATTTACGCAACTATGGAAATTTGTGATTGAATTTAAATAAATAATGCATGTCAGGTCAATAAATAACATGATACATTATAACCACCAAATATATTCTCGAATTTGAGGGATTTGGATCCGGTGTCTCCGGTAATGTACTCTTTTCCATCCGGCCGCTGCCGTTCACCCCTCCACGCGGTCGAAACCACCACGCCTCATCCCAATGACCTTTCTTGAATTTCTCTCTATGCTTGTCCTCGGTCATTCTCGGCAAGCTCAACACCCCTCCATGCCGGTGGAGATCTCGACGAACTTGACAGCCATGGACCGGCCGAGACTCCGCATCAAAGGCTCAGCAAGCTATCTCGCCCAAATTTGGCTCGTCTATTCTCGAGGCTGCGGGGTCGGTGATATGGTGAAGAATGCCGCCCACCGTGGACGCTGGTGGCACGACCTTGAGGTCTAAATTCAAAACGCCATGATTTGATTATAGAATCTATCACGCGTAAATCAAATTATTTGATTGCTCGGCCAACTATGTGGAAAAAAAAATGCGTGGCTACATATCGCAACCTGAATAAAAGGCAGGACGTGATAAAAATTGTCAAATCCAATGTTTGATTCTTGTCCAAGACGGGATAACATTGGATAAAAGAACAATACATCCCGGATAAATATATCTAATATATTAGGGGGATAAAAGTGAATAGGATTTCTTATGTTCATAACAAGGAAAGCTACTTTTCTCGAATAATAAAATTCTTAAATTTGTAAAATCAAAATAATATTTCATATGCAAAGAAAAAGATATTTCAAAATTATTTTTTATTTTAGTTTATATAATTGTGCTTCTTTATGTAATACAAGATATATCCTATATGTACGTATATACAACGCTTATATTTATTACGTATTTTAGGCATATTAGTACTGTTTGTTACATATTTTAGGCATGTTAGAACGATTTGCTATCATAGGACATTTTAAAATAGGAATGATCGAAGAGAAAGACATTGAAAATAAAAGAAACTAAAATAGAGGGGGAAATATCTATATAAAAAAACAAGTAAAGATGAATAAAAGAACCAATATTTTCTATGAATGAATTTAAATTTGAGCTAATAGGCATGCAGCCCTACTAGTAAAAGAGTTGTGGGGATGGGAACCTAGTTTTATAGATGCGGAATTCGACTCGGGCACTCTACAAAAAGGCAGAACAAAAATGAGAGAGAGGAGAGCTAGAAATTAGATAAACAAGAAAAAAATCAAATTTGAAAGGATCTTTCCAATTCTCGAAGTCCGAGAGGTGAGTAATTTTCTTAAAAACCCCTACCCTCTCCATCTCATTCTCCTATGTAGTTATGTTTCACACTGAAATTTCATCATCTTATCCGTAACTCTTCATTCATGTCGAACAATCGAAGAGTCCGAGCTCATTTTCCTTAAAAGATACGATCAAGTGAAGCTCACAAGCAATCAAAATTTTCAAACACGGTAACTTTCAGAATCTCATTTCTCTCTCGTAATAGGTTTGGCGTTCACTACATATCCTTGTGGCCTGCCTAGACCAAGGCTGTCTCCATTTGTGCATTTTTGTGATATTTTTTAAGCAGCGAATCGTGATGGTTGTGCACTTACTGGTGCATTTGCAAAGATATGAAGTTCTACTAAACAATGACAAAATCCCGATTGTCATTTCCTAATCCTATTTGACAAGAAATCGAGGCCACCGCTCGATTTATAGAACTTCACCAACTCTTGCGATACAATACTCGGAGATGCTCCTTCCTTTTATCCGCCGGTGATTAGCTGACAAATCTCTTGCAATTACTCCTCTTTAAATTCGGAAAAGAAGAGATTCCCAAGCAAATCAAACGCACGCTTCCTCTACAGACTCTCTCTCTCTCTCTCTCTCTCTCTGCGTCTCTGTCTGTACTGCTTCCATTTATCTCTGTTTTCTCCGTCAACGACGACCTTCTCAACCAATACCAACTCGCTTTGAATCGCCATGTCTGCTCTCAACGATATCATCAACCTCGACCTCTCCGAGACCACCGACAAGATCATCGCCGAGTACATATGGTCGGTCCTCCTTCTCTCTCTCCTCTGTCAAAATTCATCTACGTGATGATACGTCGTCTCTTCTCTCCGCAGGACCGGCGGCTCGGGCATCGACTTGCGAAGCAAGGCCAGGGCAAGTCTTCGCTCCTCATCCATCTTCCTCCCCCTCTTCCTCCCCTCTCCGACTTGCTCCGACGTCCCTCTGTTTTTCCCATCTCCATGGTCAGTTCTTTCTCATTCCTCGGCAAACGTTTTGTGTTCTTTCAGACGCTGGCGGGCCCGGTGACCGACCCGGCCAAGCTGCCGAAGTGGAACTACGATGGTTCGAGCACAGGCCAGGCCCCCGGCCACGACAGTGAAGTCATCCTGTAGTGCGTATCTCGTTCCAAAATTCCTCTCTTTTGGTTAAAAAGATGGGATCTTTTGTTTCCGGCGGAAATCATCGGAGTTGACCAACGACTGTGATCCCCCAGAATCCTCGGATTTTCCGAGAAGATCACACGGTGGAGATTCGAGATTCCGGGCATATTGGGGGAATCTTTAATGACTTGTCTATTTTTTATTTTTTTGGACAGCCCACAGGCGGTGTTCAAGGATCCCTTCAGAAGAGGAAACAACGTCTTGGTAGTTAATTTTTTTTTTCTTCTTTCCGATCCACGATTTTAGCTGGGCTTAAGGGAGGGATTAGATTTTTTTTCCCCCGGATATAAGCAAATGGCTATGAAGTCATTAATCGATTATCCTAGGTCATGTGCGATGCCTACACGCCCGCCGGCGAGCCGATCCCGACCAACAAGAGATTTGCTGCCGCCAAGGTCTTCAGTCACCCTGACGTGGTCGCCGAAGAGCCCTGGTAAATCATAATCTTCAATTCGTTTTTAGGAAAAAACATGAATAAGGCCGACATTTTATCCTGTAAAAACATTATTTTATCTTACATTTTCTACGTCATGTGTTCCAGCCATTCGTTTGATGTCGTCATAATTGCCGGGGTCACACTCCACGAGTGGCTCTGTATTACAAAGCCCAAATGGAAACGACGTGAATGAGTGGATGGGGGTGCTAGTGCGAGTTTGGCAAGTGAAAGTTACCAAGTTGTTTTTTTTTTCTAGGTACATTGTCATCCTTTTTTTTGGTACATTGTCATCGTCCTTGAACCCATTCAAAATTATAGTTTATTCGACCAATAATGAATTACCGACAAAAGAAAAAAGACCTATAATAAATCGAAAAGACAAAATGAAATTGGGGGTTGGATGAAATTATACATTTGAAGGGTAATGACTACATGGTAATCATTCTAATTATCTCGATTTTGTTCTCTATAATAAAAAAAGATGAGAATCACGTTTGATAACATAAATGATTTTGACGTTGATTTTGTTATTAGAAGCGGTTTTGGAACAAAAACAAAAAAAAATTGATTTTGAAAAAAGAAGCACTTTCAAAAATCACAAAATAGAATGAAATCTCATATTTCTCACTTTTCCTTTTTAGTTCTCTCAATTTTTCCTCGACCTAAAACGGAACAAGGTCCCATTTTTAAAGAAAGATATATATAAGATAATAAAATATTACATAAAAAATAAAAAAAATTCCAAAAAATTCTAAAAACTAAGAAGAATTTCAGAAAATCCCTAAAAATAGAAAAAATTTAGATTATGCTAGTTTGATCTCATTTTCATAAATTCGGGTTTAGATTCCCTAGATTTCATAGATTTTATTCTTTTTTTAGAAAAATCATAAACACCTTCGCAATTAAACTCGAACCATATTTCTCTAAGCCCTTAGGGCTTCATTAGGGTTTCATGATGTGATTTATAAATTCCATGATTCATTGATTGCACCCTTGATTTCATTGGTTGTGATTTGCCTAGATTTATGTAGTTTAAACTTAGTCTAGTTTTAATTTTTTTTTGTAAAAAGACAAAAATAACCATAGTAAGCCTTATCAAGCTTCGTTCTTAAGTTTTGAATGAATTAAGACTAAGATTTGATTTCCTAAAAAAAAATCACATAAACATTTCCTTATAAAAGAAGATATCGTCGTGTGGTGCGCTATAGAGTCGAAAATCAAATAAATGGAAAATGACTATTCTTGATATTTATTTTTACATTTCAATATGCAATATGTTATATAAGAGAATCAATATGAATTAATCTTCGATATTTAAAAAAAAATTATTTTAAGATAAATTTTGTGTAGTTATCAAAAGTGTTTCGTTCCAGGGAACATAAATTTTGGGTAGTTACTAAACATGTTTTGATTCTTCAAAACTCATTCAAGGAGCATAATTAGAAAAAGTCATTTTAATTAGAATTATTTTTTAAATTGAAATGGTTGTCATACAGTCCCTTATTTTTCTTTTTCTTTTTAAAATTGGGTACCGTGGAATACCCACATTGAGAATGCATATGTTGACAAAGGTACAATGAAAAAGAATAGAATGAAAACGAGGATTAACACAAGTATGTTCATTAGAGATTGACAATTTTTTGGTGTTGCCACCAGGTATGGCATCGAGCAGGAGTATACCCTCCTTCAGAAGGATGTCCGCTGGCCCGTTGGATGGCCGGTGGGTGGTTTCCCGGCCCTCAGGTGATCGACCATTTGACGTCTAGAATCGAAACTTAAAATTCGACACGCTTATTTGATGTTGTCTATCTCGCAAATTCTAGTTGGCTCCACCGAGCCTTTGAATATATGCCGTACCTAAGTGCCGGTGCTTAGAGTTTATTCATCGAGCCGAGCTGTAATGAGTTTGTGACGTCTTCGTCTGCAGGGACCGTACTACTGTGGAGTGGGAGCGGACAAGGCGTTCGGCCGAGACATAGTGGACTCTCACTACAAGGCCTGCTTGTACGCCGGAATCAACATCACTGGGATCAATGGCGAAGTCATGCCGGGCCAGGTATGCCCGGAGTTTCTCAATTCAACACATCCTCGAACCGACTGATAAATCGTGCGCTCCCACACTTGATCAGTTTTTCCGTTTTGTGCTAATTTATGATTCGGATCATGAACAGTGGGAGTTCCAAGTGGGCCCTTCGGTCGGAATCTCCGCCCGGAGACCAAATATGGGTCGCCCGTTACATTCTCGAGGTTGGATCGAACACTATCTGACCAAACATTTTTCTTCTAATTTGTATTTATGTCCGTTTTCTTCCTACCGCGAAGTTTTATAGCGGTCCTTGACCGACGATGTCTATTATTTGGTCGACCCTAACAGAGGATCACAGAAATTGCTGGGGTGGTCCTTTCTTTCGACCCAAAACCGATCAAGGTCCGTTCGAAAATGGGTCGACTTGACTTTGCCTTCCGTCCCTTTGAAACCACGCTTTCTTGCCTCAATCTTTTGGCATGGTATGCAGGGTGATTGGAACGGTGCCGGTGCCCACACGAACTACGGGTGATTTTCTTGTTCCTCTTCGAGAGTGAAGAAGAAGACAAATGGTATAACAGCGAAGCTATAGAACTGTGGGTGTCTAGTTGCTTAAAGCACCGTGTCCGATTCTTTTGTTTAGCACCAAGTCCACGAGGGAGGACGGCGGCCTCGGCGTGATCAAGAAGGCGATCGAGAAGCTGGGATTGCGCCACAAGCACCACATCGCAGCGTACGGGGGAGGGCAACAAGAGGAGGCTGACCAGTCATCACGAGACAGCGGACATCAACACGTTCTCTTGGGTAAGTTAGGGCCTACTGGCAAAGGAAGAACCACATTCTTTTGTGCTTCCTTCTCGATTCCTGTCATCTTCGTCGTTGCCGCGATCTGTCTTTAATTACCCTCTTTCATCGGCTTGGATGGTGCTCAGGCGGTTGCGAACCGAGGGGCATCCATACGCGTGGACCGCGATACCAAGAAGGCCGGAAAAGGTGACAGGTTCTCGCGACCTTTGAATGTTAGACAGATCGACACGCTCTAAGCTCTGTGCTCTAGCTATTTACGTCTGTTTTCTCTCTTGTATAAGCACAGGCTATTTTGAAGACAGGAGGCCTGCGTCAAACATGGACCCGTACGTTGTCGCCTCCATGATCGCCGAGACCACCATTCTCTGGAAACCTTAAGGATTTCAAAACCGGAGAAAAAATATATTTTCTTGATTATGTCGTCATAAATAAAGGAAGGAATTGTCTCTTGTCTTCTTTCGTGTTTTGTTGAAGTTAGGTTGGATTCTATGGTGTCGATTCATGAGACTCGGATTTTTTTCCCCTGTTTGATTGGAAACAACTCGATGATGCGTCGTCGATTGCTCATATTTGTTTTTTTTTTTTTTGAGCTTCTCTGAGAAGGTTATTAATGGGCTTGATAAATAATAAAAAAGACTATCCGAGAAGAATATTTGATAATTTGTAAATGAAAGTTATAAAAAAGTTACTTAGTTTTTCACTCTTAAATAAACTATAGTCTTTTGCACGCCATATGGAACGTTACGTCGCATAGTGCTTGTCAACCGAGGTTACGTAGCTAGCAAACTGGTTGATAAGCACTGTACGAAACATAGGCCGATCACACATGAGTCAAAACTCCGGTGATTCACCCTCGGGCACAAGATGTGAGTTGAAACTCCGGTGATTCACCTCGGGCTCGAGAGGCCGCTATATTTGCCTACCCGACGATAACTAACGAGAAGTTGACGTGGAGTGTACCTTCCTCATCATCACCTCCCAAGTTGACACAAAATATTTTTCTTTTCTTCATCCTAGGAAAAATCTTTGAAGCTTTACATCCCGAGTTCGGATGATGCCTTGTAAGGACATGCTCAGGTCCCACAAAGCTATATGTACTCAATAATAACTTTCTCACCTTCGATTAAAAAAGGTTAGAAATGGAAATTAGAAAGTTAAGATGGAAAATTAGCAAACAAAGAAGAAAATTATGCAAATAGTCCAAAGCTTATTGTACGATCGTCAAATTGGTCATAAATCTAAATTTTATAATTGTAACGATTTAATCCTAAAGCTTTTCATGATTTCTCAATGTAGTCATTCCCATTAAGTTTTGGCGAAAATTGATGGACTTGGATGCCAATCGACCCATGTGACATGGTTGTTACTTGAAGATCATATTTTGTAACTTCTTTTGAATTTATTATTTTCTTTTCTTCTTTCTTTTTAGTGTCAAGGGTTGACAGGGGCCGCGGTCCTTGGTTAAGGTTTGGTGACCCCACCGGTTGTGCCACGTAAAACGACATGCATTCACGTTACCAATTTTCAATCAAAATTGGTTGGAAGTAGGGTGTCAATGGGACTCAGCCCAAAGTTAAACAAGATCTCACTCGGCTCGGCTTGAGCCCAAATAACATATGCCCCATTCTTTCGGGTCGGGTCGGGTCGATAGTTGTTTTTTTTTTAATCAAGATCCCAAATCCCAAAGATTTAAAAAATTCAATGTTTATATGATTTCCATAATATAATTCGGGATCTCCTCGTAGTTGAATGCAATCAAACTCGCGAGTTTGCTGCATGTAGTGCGCCTATTAGGCCCCTCCTTCATATTCATTATGAGATTTTGGAACTACAATACAACTAAATTTCAAGTGAGCACCTTCTTTAAAAACACTATTGATCTTGGTGTTAAGCTAATTTTGGGTGTTGGTTTGTTGAGATTTGTGCACTTGCTCTTTGTTGTTTGGTTACTTTTGCCATCAATTATAGATCTCCCAACCATCAAATGTGATTTTCAAAAGATCATCAACTCGCATTGCCATCCCCGCAGAGTCATTTCGTTTTCTTAAGCACTATCAAAACGAATACTCACTGTATGCAAAAGACCTTGATTTAAAACCTATCATATGGGAGAGAGTTCAAAACACCTACACCCTTCCGAGTGTCGAGTCTCTTCGTAAGGTTCTCTTGATTTAATGCGAATCAAATAGGCAAGTCGTGTGGAAGAAATTAATGCACCAACCTACTTACAATCACAACCGATTTTAGTGGAATTATAAGATTCACTTTTGGCCCATGTTCTATGAATGAGATAAAACGTATTATAACAAAAAAAAACCCATTATCCCAAAATCTAATAAAGTAAAATAATCAAATTAATATAAATGAAAAATTAACCAAAAATCATAATACAACTTACGAAAATCCACAACAAAGATAATAAACAAAAAAGGTGCAAAAATAATTACCTATATATTACTAGATCCAACATAAAATAAATCCAACAAATGAAAAGGAAAAATGAAAAATAAATTGTATTAAAAATAAAAAAGTTCAAGGTCATGATTGAAGCTATTAGCTATTCGATGCTTCTCAAATTCGAATGTATGCAAGCCGTCCACCATAACAAAAAGAAAAAAAGGAAAAAAAAAGGGTTTTAGTGCATGAATGGAGGGGATAAGTGCCAGGCCAAGTCGGGCCGACGCGAGCCTTTTGGACGAGACCTAGATTTTCGGGCCGAGCCTGCTTCGGGCCTTTTTTGGCGACCATAGTTGGAAGGACTATATTGGCAAATCGTGAAAATGTTTGGATCTAAACTAGTTTAAAAGTTTAGGATCGAATTGACAATCATATAATAGATATAAGACTTTTTGGCAATTATCCCGCAATTAAAGTGAAATTTTTTTAACATTTTTAAAAATGATAAAAATAAATTAAGCTAGGAAAATAAAAACCATTGAAAATCCGTGGAAATTCTTTAATGTGGGAAATATCTATAGAAATTGAATAAGGAGTTGTCTTTAGAACTAACCCCCCACCCCCCCAAAAAAAAAAAAAAACTATTTCATTTAAGTCCAAAAATTAAATAACTCCTCAAGACATAAATACATACAATATATATATATATGTGGCAAAATCCCACATGATACTCTAAGAAAATTTATCCAATCTGTTTTCAAATGGTTTGGAGGTCTAAATGCATTTTAACTTTATGTGCTCATAGTGAATATATAGACGTATCACAAATATAAAGATTTTTGTAATTGTCCCTTCACTTTTAGTTGTCAATTTTCTTGTGCAGTGTACTATTTTTCGCGTCTCCACTAATCTAGCTCCTCAAGGTAGGGGTTGGACCGGTCTGATTTAGGGTTTAGACAATTTCCTTCTCTTTACTCTTCAAAAGAAAAATAAAAATAAAATATATCAGTCCGATCCAAGCAGTTCAGTTCTGCACTTGAAATCGAGCATTGGATCGGTTCTGACTGGAATTGGCCGGTTTGATTCGGTCCGGTTCAATTCCTGCATCGGTCCAAGTCCCAGGGATCATAGATGGGCCGAAACTGCAAAACCCAAATAGAGAGAGAGACTCGCAATCAAACACGTTACCAGAAAAGCAATTGAAAATGGGCCGAAGCTGCTGGGCCACAAGACGCGGACCAGTCCCATCACCAGACTTACTTCGGAAGGACTTCCGAATTCCGATGTTATACATTCTTCGCAGGAAAGACACGGCGGCAGTAAGCCAACTTTCCCTACCACAGCCGCATCCCGCGGGCAAGAGCTACAACGTGGGAGACGCACGAACTCAAAACGCTAAACCCATACAGCCATAAGAAGGAAAACCGAGGAAAAGAAGGTAATAAAAGAGAGGGCAGAGTGACCCAGACCAGATCTTATCACTCTCTGAACGTTCTTCTCGCAGCTTCTCCCGCTTCCTCTTTAACCGCTCTCTCCCCGTTCAGCTCTTTACCCTTGAAAGTTTCTCGTCATCTTTGAGCTGCCCATTGATTGAAGCGGCTGAATTTCTCTGGCCTCTCGCTGTGGCTCGTCTGTGAAACGGCCATGCGCCGCTCCTAGGTCTTGAACACACCGTAGGTACGATTTGATGCTCTTTTTCCTATCTCTTTGTTGGGTTCTTGTTCGTGCTCTCTGGCATTGGCGTGCGTTATTGTGATTGCTTGCAGTGCATTTGGGAACGCGAGGGATACAATCGCCTCCTTTGGGATTGTTTTCGTGATGGGAGGATTGAAATATTCGAACTTGGTTCAACGTTTGGTGGTGGAAATGCGGGGAAGTAGCAGAATAAATGTTGGGTGCTTTTCAGTGTAGTGTCTGAGATGAGATATTCCATATGTGGGGAAAAACTGGGATTCCCTTTTGGCACTTCAGGAAGTGTATTGGATTGTGTAAGACAGAGCCTTGTATAGATTGATGTATTGATTAAAGCTTCAAGCTTTTGTGTGTGAATAATCCTTTGACTAGTTTTTAGAGGTTTGTTTGGACTACCTGCTCCCCCTCATAGAATATCCATGAGTTTCAACCTTTCACGATTTGTGGGGCAGTGAATTGTCCCCTTTTTCTTTGAATATGGTAGGCATTATTGCTCATTTTTGCGTGATCGATGGTAAAACCCATTTTGTTTGGTGCAATCTCATTCCTTCTTCTGTGGTAGAACCAACTCCAATAACTTGTAACTCTGTGGAAAATTTACTTAAAAGTTTGTCATGTGAAAAGGTGTAAAAGATGTATAGTTCCTTAAGTTCATTTGCACTGGCTCTACTATTATCAGTCAAACGATATCAGTTGCTAGGCTAGGTTCATGACTTCTAAGCATTTTGTTTGAAAGAGCCCCTAAATCCTATCCATAATTGAACAAAATCTTGTGCTGTAGATAATTTGAAACTAAAGCAAGATCCATTTATTAGAGCTTATGTCGTTTTCACTTTTTGATTTCTTCCTTTGTCCCTCTTAGTTTCAATTTTTCATTACTTCTTATGTGAGTGGAGTTTATGTTATTGCTTGGGATGTCTCTGCATGACTGAAAATTTAATTAAAAAACTTATGCAGATAGTGTTTGCTGTGGGGAGAAATTGTAGATTAGTTGCCATGTATGCAAGTAGATTGAAGTGCAAAAAGCAAAGATGGAGTGTTATGGTTCAATCATCCAAATCACTTAGGTCTCACTTTCAAGAGCGTGCTCCTTCTCGGCCTTTGAGCTGCATAGCAGTCTCGGAAATCCACCCTCTGCAGTTCAGTTCAATCAGAAGATACCTGTCAGAGTTGCCTTCATCTCGTGGTGCTGCAGCAGGAACTTACGTTAAGGGCTTGTATCCGTGGCATAATTCTAGTCTGAACAGTGGTCAGTTACGTGCGTACAGTTCTGAAGGTGATGGAAGAAATGCAAGTGAGGATAAACAAGAACCCACTAAAGATGGGTGTAGCATTGATAGCGGAAAATCCATGAGGGACAGAGAAACGGCCACTGATGTTGTCACTGGTCGTGATTCGCATGCGAGACTGGGCGAACAGGACCAAAAGGAATGGCTTCACAATGAGAAACTGGCAATTGAAAGTAAAAAGAAAGACCCGCCTTTCCTTAGTAGGCGTGAAAAATTCAAGAACGAGTTTTTGCGAAGGATTGTTCCTTGGGAGAAAATAAGTGTTTCTTGGGAGACATTTCCTTATTACATTAAGTAATTACTACTCCTTGTATATTCAAAACATAATTGCTCTATTTTACTGATAATACAGGCACTGCTCTGTAGATCTCTCATATGAACTGATCTTGCTGTTACTAAAGTTTTAATTTTGCATCTTCTGTGATTCAGTGAACACACCAAAAATACCTTGGTAGAATGTGTGGCGTCTCATATGAAACATAAGAAGATCAATTCATCTTATGGTGCTCGTTTAAATTCTTCCAGTGGGAGAATACTGCTTCAGAGTGTTCCAGGTGGACTTTTGAGATTCCTTTTTTATTATTATTATTATTTATGAGGCAACAATTTCTGTGAATAGATTTCTCTGGGAAAGGAAAGAAGCAACTGATACCTGACTAATGTAGGGACCGAACTTTTTAGAGAGAGGCTAGTTAGAGCACTTGCTCAAGATCTACAAGTTCCTTTGCTGGTACTTGACAGCAGTGTACTTGCTCCATATGTAAGATCGGAATGTCCTCAAAAGCGTGAAATGTTTTACCTTCTGTTCAATGATAATTTACATACTCTGTGTGACCTACTCTGTGGGATCTAAATGCAGGACTTTGGTGAGGATTGCTCATCAGAATCAGATGATGACCATGCCGAATCTGCGGAGGATCGTGCTTCGGAGTCAGAGACTGAGGATGAGAATGAAGCAAGTAATGAAGAAGAATGGAACAGCAGTAGTGAAGCAAGATCTGATGGTAGTGACGATGAAGTAGATGTGCAGGCAACTGCAGAAGCAGCCCTTAAGAAGCTTGTCCCATTCAACCTTGAAGACTTTGCAAAGGTAATGTCCGTGGATAAGCATGTTCCAAGTAATATACTGAAGTTTACGTATACTAACATACGAGCATATTCAGGACACTACTGTCTTTTAACAGATACTACGACAGTAGTCATCATGACGTGGTAATCCACATAAATTTTTAAGGTCGGAAAATACCAAATTGCCCCTCCAATGAAAATCGCATGGGTTGCATGGATTGTATTCATGAGATATACCCATTTCAGTTATTGTTACCTTGACCTCTCGATTTCCCCATGTTGGAAGTCTCCAGTTTTGGTCACTTATAATGTCTCAATAGGGAGATTACAGGTTGTCACATTTAACGTATTTTATTTTCCTGTGATTGTAGATAGAAATTATTTTGCAAGAGCTTTTGCTGGCTCTGATCTCAGAATTGATGAATGGGTTAAGATACTTTATTCCCTGTTGGTGAACGCCACATCAGATATGTCCGTCCTCTCACGGGAATTGGACTTACGTATTGTATTTTGACAATGTCTAGAATAGAACATATTTGAGGAATTTGTAGTTTATGGTGCACATATCTCATAGAAGAGATTACTTCACGTACAGCTGAAGTGTAAAGTGGAATTACCTCATCTTTTACATTTTTTGAGTCAATGTTGAGCTGAAGTTAACATATATGATGTGATAAATAGTCTTTGGTTCCTTGAATCCCTGGCAAGCTGATACTGTCTGCTTTGAAATCTATAGATGTTTAGTTTTGTGCAAGATGACGTTTGGAAGGTCAAGGACGTTGATTGTTGGGCAAATAGCAGTAGCCTGGATGGGGGTTTCATGCAGGGCTAAGGTTGATTTAAACGTAACACTGTTAGGGAGAACACAATGAAAACAGAAAGGACAAACCCTAGGTGACTTTGAACCTTCTACTGTTAATGTAGATGCAATCTATCTTTTACTTTGAATTGCCACTAGGCGGAAGCATGTCCAGTTGGTTCAAAGTTATCCAAGTGATCGATTAAAAGATTTAATTTATTAAAGTGAAAGAACTCTTTTCTTCAACCTAAATAGACGCCCTTATTACTTCATACTCACTTTTGCTAAAAACTAGGTCTGAATATGAAATGTTCAGAAGAGTTGGCTCCTCAAGTTGGTGGAGAATCTTATGGATGAAGTGCAAGTGAATGGTCACATTGACCATTAGTTCATGCACAATAGTTTGAGTTATAAACTAGTTAATTAGCAACTCTGTGTATGAATTCATGTATGCAATGCAAATATTTATTGCAGTAAAACCCTTGATGTTGCTTGAGATGTATGGAAAGTCTGTAATGGCAGCTCCACGAACAGAACCCACAAAAGCAGCATGGATATGCTGTTTTGGATGTATTCATGTTTACGGACCTCGTGCATTAGGTCTTAAGGTTGCTAAATTTTACTCCTCCGGTCCATGCATATAAAGTAATAATTGTTTTCTTTTTTCTGTTCTGCTCCAATTAAGATTCTTCTGCTTGTTATTTGTTACCTTTTGTTTTGACATTCTCTGCTTCATGTTATTGCTAAGCAATGGAAGTATTAGAGTTGGTAGTTGAACTCTTGATTTTTTATTTATTTATGAAGAAGTCCCGATTTTGAATTTGTGAGAGTATCCTTTTGTGAGGAAACTAGCTTTGTTGACTTTTTGAGACAAGATAATCGGTCACATCTATGTGGCCTTTGCTTCTAGAGTCTCGATTTGGAGAATGAATGTTCTTTCTAGAAGCAAGAACCTAGCTAGATACACTTCTTTTGGTCAATGAATTTTTTTTTGAAATGGTGGCACTGATTACTACTTCTAGATTATGTTTCCTGCCAGTCCAATGCTTTACTTTCCAAACTATATGTTTCGATATCATTAAACGTATGAGCTTGAAGTTTAAATGAAAGATGGGGAGTACATCATATGTTGACCTATTTTTGTCGGACAAAGATCATAAAGTCATCATTGAAATTCTTGCCAGTCGAGGGCATGGGAGTTTAAGGGGTAGAATGTCTGCTATCTGACATGGGTGGAATCTGTAATTTAGGAGGGAAAATAAAGTTGGCTACAGCCATGATTTTAGGTTGGAACTGGGTTTGTAATGATTATTTGCACAAGCTTGGAGGGTTTTGAGTCATTAATGTGTTTTATACCCTGATTCTGGATTTTCTCATCTCTCAGAGGGTTTCAGGAGAATCAGAGAGTTCGTCTGAGTCTTCAAAGCCTGAAGATGTTGCAAATTCAGAACAACCGAAGCAGCAACTTAAGAGAGGTAACATATGCATTGATGTATCAATTTTTTTGTGTCAGAAATGGTCTTAAATTTACTATATCTTTTTTGATGTCATTTAGTTTTATTTTCATATGTTGTGTATTACATTGTCCGTGCCTCTTCTTTCTAGGGGATCGAGTAAAATACGTCGGACCTCCTCGAAAGATTTCAGATGATAACAGGTCATCATCGTTCTTTGTTTTTCGCATTTATTGGCTTCATTTAAGTAGAAGGCCGGCTCTTTGTTTTTCGTGCATTTATTGGCTTCATTTAAGTACTGCCCGCTGAGGTTGTAAAGCAGAGAGGAATTTTCAAGAGCTTAATAGCTTTCTACATATGTTTTGTTGGTTATGTTTTGATATGAGATTGGTGATTGGGAAATTTTGATGGATTGTTTTTACTTTATTGGATGATGCTGCATCAAGGGGTGTTTTGCATTTGAGCTGGAAAGGGATCAAAATCTATTTGATCAGCTGGAGAGGCAATTAGTATGTGTAGATTTTATTGATTTGTTTGTATTCAAGGAAAGAAGGACACTTAGGCAGTGACTAAACCTGATGCTGGAACTATTATATCGAACTCTAGATGGTGTGTTACTACAACGTCAGTTTAGGAGTGTTTTCTAATGTGATAGTTTGCTTATGTGGCTTATGCTGAATTGAAAGGAATCAGTACACCATGCTCGCTCTCTTAATGTCACTTTAACATGTTGAATCTTGGACTAAAATTTGGTACTTCGCCCCAATGCTCAACTTCCTTCTTTCATGGCCTCAACTTGTTCCTTTTCTGAAAGCCATAGTCCCGCTTACTTGCCTCTTTATTATATTCAATGGCGTCTCTGTTCTCTATTACGATGTCGGATGCTTTTTTTCTTCTGATCCTTATTATCTATAACCTTTCTGTTATACGTTGCTGAGTTGATAGTGATGTTATAAGATTGATTATGGAGAACTTGTAGAGATGAAAAGATTATAGTGGCTAGCATATGTTGACGAACTACGTTAATGGCTCCTTTTGTAGTTTTTCCATGATAAGAAAGATCTGCGATGGTTCTGGCTTAGTTCATATAGTTTTTAGGAAGATTAATACTTACTGTGGTACTCTTTGTTAAGGAGAGAGCAGTTTAGTCTTGCGTGGCATACTGTATCGACTTTCCCATGTGCAATGTATTGTTGACCTGATGTTTAGACCTCGAAGCTGGAATGTGGAGTGACACAACTCTTATTCATGTCTCTTTGTTAAGGAGACAGGAGTTTAGTCTTGCGTGGCATGCTGTATCGACTTTCCCATGTGCAATGTATTGTTGACCTGCTGTTTAGACCTCGAAGCTGGAATGTAGAGTGACACAACTCTTATTCATGTCCCCATTTCAAAAGAGTCTTCCCATCCTAATTCTAGGGGAAGCTAATTTGAATTATGAACCTTACTTATTGACTTAATTTTTAAGTCAATATTAGACAAAGAAACCATTTTTGTTTGGGTGACCACATGATAAAGTTTGAACCCTGCTATAAGAAAGCAGGCTGTTGGATAGTTATGACGATGATTCGATACCTGTATCAAACTTATAGGATTGTTTGTGCTTTTAAGTGACTTTTTTTCCTCCAAAAGTAACTGCCTATTGGATAGCTATCTCAAGTACTCTTCTTCTCTGAACCCTTGGTTTGGAATTTTATTGTTTGGGTTAGATCTGGGCTATTTGATTAGAATTTTGTCTGCATGTCGGGTATTTGTTGTCTAAGGTGTTGGATGGAAATCTCGAGTCCTAAGAGAATGTAAATGTTATGGTCTTGGATTGATTATTTGCAAAGAAACCCACTTTTGCCTGAGTGTTATGGTCTTGGTTTGATTATTTGTCTGCTAATGAATTGAATGCTAATATATGACAAGTCTCAGAACGGCTTTGCTCTTATGATGCTAGCCAACAGTCGGTCTGTTCCCGGCATTGAAAGAACTCCGAGGTCATGGATTGATTATTTGTCGCAATGAATGAATGCGATAGAAAGTCTCAGAAAGGTTCTTTGCTCTTATGATGCTTAGCCAACACGTTCGGTCTTGTTCCCTTTGGCTTTCCCTGTTTCCCACATGCATAGCTTTGAATATGGAGTAGGACCTGTAATCCATTTCTTGATGGGATGATCTAGTCACTGGAAAGACTTTTCCTTGTACTTTCCCTTTCCGGTGATGTCTCAGATGTTTGAGATCTTGACAAGTGCATTTTATTAGGAGGTTCATATGTTTGGCGTTGCTTCACCTTCTATTGAGCTTTGACTTCATCCTCACGTAATGAATCACAGGATTGTATTGGGGAAGATACCGACTTCTGAGGGCCCCATAAATGCTTATACAGTAATACGTGGCAGGTGGGTTGGTAAGTCGATTTCATGATTTCAAGGGGGAAAAGCAAATGAGGCTCTTCAAGGCCTCAGAACCTAAAGATCTTTAAGATTCACTAGCTTTGCTTTATTTCATTAAGAAGTGACTACTCCCTTCTTCCATCTATTGATCTCCTATTGTTTGCCCATATTTCCCCTCCTCCTCCTCCTCCTCCTCCTCCTCCTCTAGAGATCTGAGGTTTGATATAGACACTTCACGGCGGTGGCCCTCTCCGGCTACATTTCATATACAAATAAAATTCTGAGATTTGGTTAGTCATTTCGCATTGAACTATTAAGTGATGATCCTAGAGGTTATGGACACATAATTTTGGCCTCATTTTTTTCGTCCCCTTGGGGGGATTGTCACTGAAGAGTTAGCCACACAGGTAGTGCCCCGAGCCGAACTTTTCCATGAGATATAAGGCATTGGAATTTTGTTCATATTATTATTTACCATCCTTCCTTTTGATGATCGGAAATTTCTTACTCATCTCTGAATCTTCTTTGCTAATGGACTTTCAAAAGTGTCACCGGTCTCCCTGGTTCTTATTTGTCTGACACTGAGGAAGTATCCCAACTTTTTATCATAGGAGTATACCTTTGAATTTGTCCTTTAGGCCTTCACATGATGGGTTATATACCCCCTTGTTGTCCATTTGTGAAGCAATTTGTGTTATGGAAAACCATCTTCGGGTTGACAATACCATCTTGATTGCTATCACTTGGAACATACTTTCGAGTTTGTCCTTTAGGCCTTCATATGATGGGTTATATACCCCCTTGTTGTCCATTTGTGAAGTAATTTTTGTTATGGAAAACCATCTTCGGGTTGACAATACCATCTTGATTGCTATCACTTGGAAGTTGGATTGGATCCATCTTCTTACAGCACAGTCAATTTAATTGAAGCGGAAATGGTGTAGCACTTGATTGAATGCTTTCTGTGGCGATAGAAAATTTCATTTTTTTATTAGGTAAATGAAGAAATTACTATAGGGCAATAAAAAATAAATTACAAAAACACTTTGCGGTTCGAACAGGAATTTGACCATATGGTGACAAGTTTTAGATTTTGTTGGTAACTTATGGTAGGAGGAGATGCAAAGGCGTAGGTCTATTTTCCGGAGAAGGATTATGATCTGGATTATGAGCATCCCAAGTTGTAGGGTCAGATGATAATTAGCACACTCATATCAGAAGAATTAGCAGTGAGAATAGTTAAGAAGCTGTGATTGGTCCATCATGGAGCAAACCCTTTGCATTTTGCACCACTTTTCAAACTGATATGGAGATTCTTAGTGGCTAATGAGGAGCAGTAGTGTCAATCTTTTCTCTGGAAAACTGGGAAACTTTATCAGCCTTATGGTTAAAGCCACTTCAGTTTTGTTAGTGAGACTAGTAGGTTCATGTCTTATAAGGTTTCACTACATTTGGCATTAGGTTAGCAAATGATGTGACCTTGAGTTCAAGAGTTCTTCCAAAAACAGTTATGTAGATTTCTCCAGAATTAATTTGATGCAACCACGCTTTGTTCTTTTCCTACAGCAGTAATTTTGCAATAATTCAAATTGTTTATAGTTTTTTCCTCAAGGTTTTTAAATTTTAGTTAGGCATCCTTTTCATTTTCTGATAAATAAACAGTTTAATTCGAATTTAGTGTCCGCAGAAATGTAAGGAAGATGAGTCACTGTAATTAAGTAGATAAGCTAAACTAATCAGGACACCCTTGGGAACTGGTCAAAGTGGTCGGCCGTGAAATCTGTTTTACTCTTTGAAATGGCTAGTTGTCTCCCTCAAACCTCCCTCAGTTGTTTCCGTAACACTGTGGAAAAGTCCCAAAAAATGTGCTGGTGTCAGAAATGTTTAGAAGAAAAGCTGAAGTTGATCCTAGGTTGTAGCTTTGGCTTCTAACTTGCTTCAGTTAAGAAATTAGATCCAGTAGTACAAGTTTTGGTTATGAAACCTGGAAAAATGGTAAACACATGTGGAATTGCTTCTGTTCTCTGCTTTTAAGAATTTAAAGTCGTGGAACCAGTGGGGCTGGAGGGTGCTGTCAGCCCCCGGCTGCTAGGTATTTAGCGTGGTGCTATGTAAGGATTAAAATCACTGAACCTTTGGCTTTTGTGCCTCATTTGTATAAATGTATAGCGTGGAATTTTTTTCGTACTTAAGTTTCAATTTACTTCCCTTCTCTAAATTGAACATGCATCTATATGCAAATTGTTGATGCCAGCAAAAGATTAGCCCTTCTAGCAGTACCCAAAATGGAGAGCCAATTGCTTTATTCTTCTATCATTTTGGAAGCTAAGGGTTAAATTACGGAAAAGGAAATAAAGGATATGGTGTAGCTGGTTGATTTTGTCTATCAAAGTGCTTTGGAGTAGATTCTCAGACCTTTATATATAGATAATCTCACAGTACATGGCCACGTGCTCCTTTTTGTCTTATGGGAAAAGAAGCAAAAGATCGACTAGATAAGAATGCTTTTCGTGAACATTACTTGACAATGAAAATTGAATGCAATTTATCCAACAACTGAGTGGTTTTGAGTGAGTAAAAGAGTTTACCTAACTCAAAGAATACTTTTATAGTCTCAGACTGTGCTTTATATTTTGCTGTTTTGTTGGGTGGGTTAACTTTTTTAATTAACTCTATCGGTATGCAGTTTTTACAAGAATGTATCTTCTCTTTATGGATCTCCTATATGCAAGTATATGAGAATGCCACATCTTTTTTAGTCTATTTCTCTGGTATTGTTGTTGTGCTGACTTGTGGCTGTCAGTAGCAAAATTTCTGCAGTCTCCAGTTAAAGGAGGAATTGCAATTTTGAAGTGTTCTGGTTATATGAGTAAATTGGAGAGACCCTTGTTGTTTGTTAATTATTGAATTCATTGTATTTTTTTGTTGCTGACATGCTTGTTACAGTATGTAATTCTTGCACAAAATTTTTCTTGCCTGTCATTATTACTGGTACCTATCTTGTTGCATGACTTAACTTCATATGGGCATGTATCAGGCCTTTATCTACAGGTCAGCGTGGGGTGGTGTATGACGTGAATTTAGACAGCGTAGCTGTTGTTTTGGATACAAATGAAAATAAAGCTAGTGGAGATGAGACAGATGAGACATCCACTAAGCAATCTACTACGCCGATCTGGTGGATAAGTGGTACATCCCTCATCTGTTGAAGAATTTCTCTCCATTAAGATTTTTCATGAATTAGTGTTAGATCTAAGAATTTAATATTACAAACTGCCAGAGTTGATCAGAGCATCTTGATATCTTTGCAGCACCATCCTTTTTCATTGGTTGAGGTTCCGATCACCTTTCACTTGATTGTCCATGTTTGGCAGTCTCAATTCATTTTGCCCGATCCTTAGAACTATTTTTTTTTTTTTTGTAACTTTTCCTCTATCTCTGTGTGTTCGTTGAGCACCGACTTTTGTCTCCAGTTGGCTGCATGTGTTGTGGTACAGCTTTTAGGCAATTTTTTGCCGAATATTTTCTAGGTCCAAGTGACATGTTACATATAGTTGATATAACTGGATAGAAGGTCTTTGCCAAATCTCTAAATTGGTACATATTTTCTTGTCTAGGCGGATGAGGGTTATTCTTTAAATTATGGGAAGAAAGTAAACTAGATCTTTTTGCTTATTAGATAAAGAGATGTGATATTTGGAACCTAAACCCCAAATCTGTCTTATCAAAGTAATAACCTTTCAAAGTGGCTTTTCATCACCTTGTAGTTTTAGATTTTGAGGAAGAATATATTGTCGGCATACTCATCTAGATCTGGTTGAAAGGTTGCAGTTTGCTGGCCATCTGCTGCAGCTTGCTGTCTGAGCTTTTACTCATTTTCGTCCTTAGCTGAGATATGGAGATGCGGTAGTGCAGTAAGATGATAATAGTTTAGGTATTTGGAAACCTTTTGAATTGACTGGCACTATACGTCAGCTGCTCCTGTCATGTTGTAGCTTCACTTTTTTCCTTATTTTCATGTTTGCTTTGCCAAGTTGGACCAAAATTTTTGTGTATAGGGGGAGCTGCATATATTAATTTTTCTTTTATGGAGTGCTAAAATTATATATCTAACCATGTTATTTGGCTGTGAAAGTTCTAATTATCTTCTATTTTATAAATCAATTAACTCGGTTTTATTAAGATAAGCTAATTGATTTTTCCTGAATCATAGTTAACGACATTGAGCCTGATTTGGACAGTCAAGCTGAAGATTGTTACGTAGCAATGGAGGCACTTTGCGAGGTATAAGGGATCTAGATCAACAGATCATATCTCTTCTTGTCAAAGTTTTGAATAATAAGCACATGCTAATTTGTTTTTTTTTTTTTTTTGGTAATAGCACATGCTAATTTGTTTATTTATGACTAAGAGGATAATCCACCATGTGGTTATTATTTAGTGTTCGAGTATAATTCGATGATGTTGATGTTAGATTAGAGCTCTTTGCTGTAAGCTTGGGTGTTGCATTTATTGTTTGGCCATGTTGCAGCTAGAATTATGCTTCAGGCAATGTACTGCGCATATTGGAAAGTATTGTATGGAGTATTCTTCTGCTAGTGCTTCTTGGTGCTATTTGTTATTAATAAATTTAGTGGTATTTCTCCTGACGATTGCATTTGGTACAAGGGCATGAAATTAGTGGGGGAATGAAATCCAGGGATGAGTGAAACAGAATGAGTAAATCATGAAGACTAATGTGACAGCTATCTCTGAATTAAATAGTAGGGAAGATATAAGTGAAAAAAAGCACTTGAAACTATGGAAGTAGAATGGCAAAGGAATGGTGGATGGGCATACATCTCAAAAGGTATCCCCTAAATGCAAGAGACGGAGTATTCTTCTGGCCAAACAGATGATGTAGTATATTACTCGGTGAAAATGGAGTTCTTTCGATAAGGTTGTATATAACAATTGTTGAGCTGGACAGAAACCCTTGAATATACAAGCATCGAAGACGCCAACAAAGAACTGTTGATTTGCTTTTTATGACTCAGCTTTCAATTAATGCAACGTCCAGATGTGCTTTTTAGGTTGGATTAGCTATACTGATTCAATGTGCTCCAAAATCACTGCAAAACACCCAGTTAATTTTTCCTTTCCATCTTTGAGTTGTTTTGTCGCTAAAATTTTACTTTTATCTTTAAATTAAGGGCGTCCTCATGTGCATCTTATTCAAAGAGCCATGACTTGGTCGTCATTTTTAACACTGGTAATTGCTATTCTTAATTATTGCTAAAGTACAAGTACTATCTTTATCATACTTGCCAGGAATAAGCAAGTAGTTGGATGTTGTCTGAAAAATTAGTTATTGTTATAGCCTGGTTAGTCTTATCATCTTCTCATACAAAGGAGCAAGTAGTACAGGATATTTCTGTGGCTTCCTCCACTTTACCTCCTCCTTCCTGTAGGAAGAGGGCTAAGAACTTCCCTTCTGCTTATTCTGCTTCCTCACTTTTCTAAGTTGACATACCTGTAAATGACAGGTGTGCTTTTTCGTTGGACTTTCTATTTACCTTTTCTTTTCTGCACCTAGGTCTTGCATTCCCAGCAGCCTCTTGTTGTGTATTTCCCAGACTCTTCACAATGGTTGTCTAGGGCTGTTACCAAGGCTAACCGCTCAAAGTTTGTCAACAAAGTGCATGAAATGTTTGATCAATTACAAGGCCCTGTTGTTTTAATATGCGGTCAGAACAAAGTTGAAACAGGCTCGAAAGAGAGAGAGAAATTTGTAAGTTTCTGGTGCGCTCGTACTCAATAGCTGTTGATGCCAATACTACTTTGACTCCGTGTCTGGATTTGGACTAATTTCTGTCTTTTAATTGTGTTGGCAGACAATGATACTCCCAAACCTTGGTCGCCTTGCCAAGCTGGTAATGTTTTCTCACCTTAAAACACTGATCTTAAGCACTTTCCAGATTTTTTTTTTTCACTTTTGATTTTGCCTTGGCTGTTCATCTGAACAGATATTGTTTTAGAGTCAGCGCTCGTTATGAAAGCAATAATATATTTTGCTAAGCCAGGCTTTGGTACTAATAATCTAATAATGCCTGAGAAAATTGTGCTTTATCTTTGGTTTTGCCTGGTTTTGATCTTGACTAGTAATTAAAGAACATTATGTTGGATCTTTCTAATAAAAGTTATTTTATGATGTTAAATGCTTGAGCAAGATAGTTTATATTGAATTGCAATTTGTGGTAGGCATTATTGTTTGGTTGTTACTCTGATACAGAAAAGTGTACTGCTATCAGGACTTTATTTTACTGGCGCCCTTGTTGCATCCCTTAGCTGGAGGTGCTTGTTTGTGGTGCTCATTTTGCAGATTCATTGCAATTCTATTGAGTTCTGCGATCTGCATTCTCCATGAGTCTTAATGTCGTTAGGCTTTCTTCAAGGAGATTTTGATGTTCTTGTGGAGAAATTTGCATATTCATTTTGCCAACCGGTGGAGGTTCATAAACTTAGAAGCGAGGCTTAGTAACAATCCTTATTTCCTTTGTGGATATCAGGATGTTTGTCATCGATAGGTTATCATATTAGCTGGGCCTTGATATTATCATGTCAATTTGGCATAAGATCAGATGGACTGGTTTTCTCATGTAAGTTTAGTGTTATTCCATGCACCGTGTGCCATCTCATACCTGAAGCTTGTAGCAAACATGAAACAATTCCAGTATTGCATGTCAAGTACCCCAGGAAGAACCACCTCACAGAAAGGATGATGTAGTGATCTATTAGCAAGTCGAGCAAGTCTTTTTGAAACTGTTATATATTGGATATCCGCTTTCATGTCAAATGTTTTGAGAACAGCAATGTGAAAGGTGGTCTTCATTTGGTAGAGGAATAGGAATAGTGAGCAATGAAAGTGACTGCCTTCCAAAAAATTATGTTCTTCAAACTATTTTATTAGTTCTCTGTAATTGTAAGTTCAGCGCCAGTTCCTTAATGGCTTGTTTATGATGACTGCTTCCTTCTACATTGATATGATTCAGCTAAATGAGGTTTGTTTTGTGCTCACAGCCTCTTTCACTGAAGAGTCTCACTGAGGGTCTTAAGGCAAACCGGAGATCTGATGTTGACTCTTTACACACGCTCTTCAACAACATCCTTCATGTACATCCTCCCCAGGTAAAAGCTTGTAGCGATGATTCTACTTTTCTTAACATCTCTCCAGTTGTCAATTTCACATTCCCATTTCCTGCCTTGTCAAAAAAAAAAAACAGTGTAATTTCTTAAATTTTATTGTGAGATTTAAGAGTTAGTATTCTCTTCTTCTGGGTAGTGTCTGAAGTTGGATCAATGGTGCTTCCGCAGCTGTACTCTATTTGGGATTTTTTTTCTGCAGTAACCTTATCTCTTGAACAACCCGCTTGAATTATTGAGCTCATTTTACTTGTACATAAGTCTAGTCAAGATGGCGGTTAATGTGCCAAAGAATTATTTACGTCTTGATAAGGCTTGTGAGTGTCCATGCATGTATGAGTGGCTTTCTCATGAAGCAGTTTTCTGGCGCTGGGCTACAAACCATACATATGATGATGGTGAAGTGGGGTTTTCTACTCCATCCGGTACTCCAAAGCAAAACAGAAAAATAGACTTCAGTAGATAGTAAATATCAGCTATGAACTCACCAAGCGACCGTATAAATTGCAATATCGATTGAAGTATGTAGGCAAGCATTGTCTGGTGGTTTATGTTTGTTTCAGATTATGGTCTTAAAAGCGCGAGGTGCTTGGACCCCTGTAATGCCTTAAGTTTGAGGTGCTTGCTTGAGTGAAGATATGCCGGATTATTTGATTAGCAACCAAGTTACTAAATCTTGAGGTGATTTAGCCTAATTGGCTTACACTCAGTATCAACCTGTTCATGCAGGTTTCATAAAAATCCTAGGCATGCTTTTCAAATTGGTTTTTGTTGACGATTAAATAAAGAAACTTTGTCATTTCCAAAGCATTATTTTTCTCTTGGTGCACAATCCATGCATTGTAAATAAAAATATTTATTTATTACGTACGATTGGGACACTTGTAAAAAAAAAAACACTTATTAAATCTGCAGTTGTATTGTTATATCCTATGCTTATCAACCTTGGTAAATGAAGCAAAGAAAGCTTAACTTGCATCATGTGAAATCCTTGTTCTTGAGATAACCTAATGTTCACCAATATAATCCACCTAATTAGATAATCCAATGAAGCAAACTTAAAGAACCAAGGATAACTGAGAAAAGTTGAAAACTTGAATATCGAGCAAAAGATAATCAAATCTATATTGATAGTTTAATACCTATCTTTTCACTAAAGTTATTGATAGTTCATCACTTCCAAAGTTTGCCTACTAGAGATCTATTTGACATTTGCGGAGAATGTGAACGCAGTATCTATTTTGATATTGCCTGAATGACCGCTCTCTTTTATTGAGAATTCGTATGTGTGTGACGGGATAGCTTTTGACGACACTGGTTATGGTTAATTTCATTGGCTTGAGAAACAATGTTATGGATGTTGCTTTAGTTACACATTTTTGGTGTAATGGCAACATCTTATGTTGTACATTAGTTCTACCTTTTTTGATTGGAAGATCCCCTATATGGATAAAACACATTGCAATTGACCGAGCGTAATTTTAATTGTTTTGTTCCGAAGCATGGATACTATCATTAATTTGTTTCTCTCCGCCCTCTTGTGATTTTGGACTCTTTGCAGGAGGAACATCTCCTCAGGACGTTTGATAAGCAGGTTGAAGAAGATAGGAAGATAATCATATCAAGGAGTAATATAAATGAACTAAATCAGGTACAACATATGCATGGTTGGTTTCATTGAGTGGTTAATAATTCAGGGAGGGAGGAGGGAACTTAGATGGCTGGTTGAGTTCTTGGTGAATTTTCGGTTGGATATTCCTTTTTAAAGAGGTAATCCTTTTCCAGGTTCTTGAAGAACATGAACTATTTTGTATGGACCTCCTACATGTGAACACTGAAGGCGTGATACTGACAAGACGGAGTAAGCAACTATAATCAACACTGCCAACTTAGATTTATGTTCTTATCAAGTACTTGTGCACATATTTGAAACTGAAAAGATTTGTAATGAGTGTTCCGCACTTTGCATGATTCTAAATATGGATTTGAACATGGATGTGATCTGAAGGACGAGTCGTGCATTCTGATTTTGAGAGGATGTTCATTTAATGCGTACTTCATTGATTGTGGGCCTTGATAATTCAACTAAAGAAAAAAGAGAGTGCCTGATTTGGGAGGTTCACAAAATCTTAATTGGCATAATTGTGGAAGAGGATGATGGTATGGACTCATTCTTATGTTTATGCACACGAGTAATTCTTCTCCTATTTGGTGTTAAGGTTGGATGTTTTCCTATGCTAGTTTGTACACATCAAACCATTTGTCCTCTCTAATCTGGTGAAAAGCAGGCCATCCTGGCCGGGTATCTGGCCTGCTGTAGGGGATATGTAAGGAAATACCTCATTATGGTCTGACCTGAAGACGATGCACACTGCATTGGAACCAAACCTTAAATCTCAAGCTTGTTAGAGTAGAGAGTTCTAAATACCAATGGATGCTCGTGCTTCATAAAACAGTGTGCAATGTATTCATCAGCTGTGGAATTCTGTGCAATTTCCACTGTTGCTGTAATTATTACATTTGGCTAAATAAGCGGTAATGGGTCCCCTGTTCCGTATATGTGTGCTATCTCATTACATACACCCATTCGGTGATAAGATGGTGCGACCATCACTTTCCACCGTCCTTTCTTGGGACAGCTTTTATGCGTTGATTCCCCGACTCTCTACTGTAAAAGTTTGTGGAGGAGCATTAATTACGTGGAATGCATTTGGCAGTAAGCGTTATCTGGGAAACTGAATTTGCGATTCTTTTCTCTGTCCTAGTGCTTTGAATTTTTAAGCTGGGTTTCTCTCATTTCATCTACATCAATGGGAATGCTTCATCTTTTGGGATCTATTGCAAGATGGGAAATAGGAACAAGTAATGGTCTTCCAGATTTCTCCTCTTACAATTATCACATCATTAAAGGAACTTACTATCAAGTTATCCACATTTTTCTCATTCTAGCAATCTTTTTAAAGGGCATCTTTGATGTTTTAATACTAGTACTTTTCTAATCAGGAGTTCGGATTGTCTGACATAGCCTAGAAATAGAATCGTTTTTTGTTGCAATCTCATCATGGCTTGTTTTTCCTGTCTTCAGTTCATTATTAAGTAATTAAACTGTCTCATCTGTTTCCTGTGCAGAAGCTGAGAAAGTTGTTGGCTGGGCTAAAAATCATTATTTATCATCTTGTGTGCATCCTGCCATTAAAGGAGACAGACTTTCCCTGCCACGTGAAAGGTATTTGACGAATTAATGCTAAAAGTCAAAGTCACTCGTCTTCTGGTTGATTGATGTGCCTCTCTTTTCTTTTAGCCTTGAGGTTGCAATTGTCAGATTGAAAGAGCAGGAGGCAGTATCTCGGGAAACCTCCCTAAATTTTAAGGCACGTACTCTCTTTGATCTGTTTTCTTACGAATATGTTGTTATTTCTGTCCAGTAGTCCTCAAAATGTTTGGTTGGATATGTCCTCTCTGACTTCTATCAGTTACTATTGCAGAACCTTGCTAGGGATGACTATGAGAGAAACTTCGTTTCGGCAGTGGTGCCTCCTGGAGAAGTTGGTGTTAGGTTTGATGATGTAGGTGCTCTCGAAGATGTGAAAGATGCGCTTAATGAACTTGTTATTCTCCCCATGAGGAGGCCAGAGCTTTTCTCTCGTGGAAATCTGTTGAGGGTAAGCATGTACTGTTGCTATCATATTGATGACATCTTTGAAGTTTTTAGGCTTCTTTTTTCTGGGTGTTTTGGCAAATGACTGTGTGATCATTATCAGCCATGCAAAGGAATTTTACTTTTTGGGCCTCCTGGAACTGGGAAGACACTTCTTGCCAAGGCACTGGCAACAGAGGCAGGGGCGAATTTTATAAGTGTAACAGGTTCAACGATGACATCAAAGGTGTGGAAGCTATAAGTATTGATAAATATACTGTACAGGCTAATGAGTTACTCTTATTCTTACATTTTGTAACTGGAGGTTCACTGTTAGTAAATTACATTGCTCATTTCACTGATGGTTGAGTGTAAAACATTGGGCAGTGTTGTACTTTGCATGATTCTCATGTCTTTAGCAATTTTATTGCCAGTTGAGGTTTATGGTGTTGCCTCATTATTTTCATCTCTAATGGTCTTTTATAGTGTTCCAACATTTGTCCTATCTCACATGATCTGCATGTCAATTCTCCTTGCGACTTGATGTTTATGGTGTTGCCACATCCATTTTCCTCTCTGACTGTTTTTAATAGTGCTCCCTGTGGAGATGAGGAAAATGTCTTCTTTTCTTTTCTTTCCTTATTGTCTTTCTCCTCCCCCCACCCCACTTTTGTCTCGATCCTGGTAGAATTTGATTGTTCATGGTCCTGCAGTTATATTTCCTGTCCTTTTCAAATATCCTCCTCTACTTGTAGTGTCTTGTGGTCCATGATTTTCTTTTGGTTAACCTGACCTTTTGTTGTTACAGTGGTTCGGAGATGCTGAGAAGCTAACAAAGGCTCTTTTTTCATTTGCTAGCAGGCTTGCACCTGTCGTTATATTTGTTGATGAGGTGAGTCTCTTGTGATAGTAATACTGGAGTTGTCCTTGCTGAACCAAATTTTTCTCTCGTGTTTAGGTGGCAATACTCCCTGTCATGCTAATCATAGTTTCATAGCATGGGATTATTGTCCTGTAACGGGGAACCATTTGTTAATCTTAGATAATCTTTTACTGAGGAAAACTTGATTGGGTGATTTGGCCGTGAATGTCCTCATGATGCTATTTTACATGCTAGGAACTACTGATGAACTCTAGGGTTTCCATATGAAAATAAAACCATTCAATTTCCGATGCAAGAAGAAAATTACTGTCTATTGGAAGTTTTAGGAATAAGCTTTCCTTAGCTAAGTAGGTGAGTACCTCTCTGACTATGAAGGATTCTCCATATTGTGAACTATGACATAGTATGTTAATTGGATCTGTTTCTGCGTAATGGAACTGCCTGAATTTCTGAGGTTTATTTCTGAACAGCTCTTCATCTCCTTTTTGAGGTCAAACAAAAATCATAGTAGTGTGATATCTTTCTCCAAAGGTCAACAAAGTTGTGTCCATTTGCTCTCTTTTGTAACTTGTTTGTATAATGCACATGGAATAATGATATCACTCTCTGAAGTGCAACCTTTGTTTCTTATATGAAGTGATGGATGAAATACAAGAAATGATGTTCCTGCTATTTTACTTTAGATCATTAGTGTTGTGGTCTTGTGATATTTCAACATAAGTCATTCCGATTTTCATATGCATTTTGCAATTGAGGCTTTGAGATTCCAGTGAACTAGTAAAGTTTTCTTTTTTTGAAGAATCTTCAAATTGTAGTTTTCAGTGTTGTTTGCAACTTGCACTTTTCATATGTGAAGTATAGTTAGCTAATCCTGATTTTTAAACCCACTAAGATATAGTATCGTGTCTGAAGGAGAGAAATGGGAGGGCAGTAGGATGTTTAACCTAAGGACGGACATTATGAATGTGGGTGTTGTTCAGGATGTGACTATATAGAATATAAGGACTAGATGGAATATAACGACATAAAAATGATCTGTATAGCGAATCTCACTTCGTGGAAAAAGGGCTTAGTTAGTGTTTGCGGCACAATGGTCCCCGTGTTATGAAGCTGTTTCTACTCACACTTTCGGTGATATATCAATTTCCAATCTATAGCGGTCTTTCTTCCTTTGAATGTGTTATTCTGTCATATAGGTGGACAGTTTGCTTGGTGCTCGTGGTGGTTCCTATGAACATGAAGCTACTAGAAGAATGAGAAATGAATTCATGGCAGCTTGGGATGGATTGAGGTCTAAAGACAGCGAAAGAATCCTCATCCTTGGGGCAACAAATCGGCCCTTTGACCTTGATGATGCTGTTATCAGGCGATTACCAAGAAGGTAGATTTACTCGCAAAATAGTCGTGGACCATTCAATAGCTTGGTTGTTTGCAAGTCCAATTAATTTCTCCTTTTGACTTCTGAGTTACACATGGCTTACGATTTCACATTTCAAGTCTCCTTCCAGCATAAGCAGGATCTAACCATGTGCTTTTGTCTTGGCCACAACTTATCATATGCTTTTCATTGGTAAATTATGAAGTTCTTTGTTTGCCATATGTGAGAAGAATTACCTATTCCATGAATAAGGCCAGAGCGATTATCATTTATCTCCCAATGCCGGTTCATGCTCCAATCTTTTGACAGCTGATATTACCAATATCCTAGTATTTGGTGATTGATGAACTCAGTTAATGCAGTGGAGGAAGTTAAAAGGACATGTCTGACGAGTTTATGTTGGTTTCTCTCAGATTATACGTAGATCTACCTGATGCTGAAAACCGTAAGAAGATTTTGAAGATAATTCTTGGGCAAGAGAATCTAGAACATGCTTTTGAGATTGACAAGCTCGCAAGCATGACTGAGGGATACTCTGGGAGTGATTTAAAGGTAATGTTCTGTTCTCGCCTTCTGATAGGTTGTTGTATTTCTTACGCATCTAATACATCTTCTTTGCAGAACCTTTGTATTGCTGCAGCGTATAGGCCCGTTCAAGAACTTTTAGAGGAAGAAAAAAAGGTAATACTGCTTTGTGGTTACAACCGACATTCTGTATCTTGGGATGGTTCATGTGCATAATGTTGTTTTTGCAACACTTTCAATGAGTGTATCCTTTTTTCTGTTGCAATCTTGAACTCTGTTCGATGGCTGATGTTGTGTGCAGATGCTCTTAAGTTTCTTATTCTTACAAGTATATCTATTTCTTTCTTTATCTCTCACACACTTGCAGGCGCTGCACATGCAATATCATAGTGCCCTGATCTACAGAGGGAAGAGAAACCGGCCTTTTATTGGAGTGATTATATTGTATGCTCTTTTTTGGCATATGGCTTTAGTGCAGGATGGAATTTACCAATAACACAACTTGTGATAAAATAATCAGCACGCAGGAACTACATTTTTATTAATAATTCACCTGTATCAATGTCTATTTAGTGACAGAGAGAATGGTGAGAGCCAATATTTGTTCATGAACAGTGTGTCTGCTTGTCATTTGTCTTGTTGGAGCACCTGAAACTGTATCATATGGTCCATATGCATACTTCGTTTCTTTAGCACTCTGTAATTTCCATTCGTCTCTGCTTCTCTATTTAACGTCACGTATTTTTAACCAGGGAAGCAAAAATTCATCTCCAACACCAAGGCCACTTAATTTGGATGATTTCCTACAGTCAAAAAGCAAGGTAGAAAATTTGATCTTGCTAGTTTCCCATCCCATTTTAGTTACACTTGGTAATCAAAATATGCAACTGTAGTATTTGCATGCCTTTCTTTATTTCCTGCAGATTGAGCTTTTTCTTTGAACGGGTCTAAAAAAGTCGGAATCTTGCTGGTGATGCAGGTGGCTCCATCGGTTGCTTATGATGCTGCGAGCATGAACGAGCTCAGAAAGTGGAACGAACAGTACGGAGAAGGGGGAAGCCGGAGAAAATCACCGTTTGGTTTCTAGGAAGAACAACAGAACAGGTCACTAATTCGATTTTCCTGATTTTTTGCCCTTTTCCATTGGAAGTGTCCTCCCGGTTACAGTGTTGCTTCCAATCTCAAGAGACCCCAGAATTAAATCCCTTCTAAGATGGTGAGCGCGTAGCAGGTTATCAAACCGATTAATCGGGTATCAAATTTGGGTTATTTCACGTTGCTTCCTATCTAGAGAAGCTTTTATGTTTTGTAGCTGTAGTCCTTTTTCTTTGTTAGAACTGAAATTAGGGCATGTACATTAAATCATTTCTACATTTTAGTCGTTGGCAATCTTTACTGATATAGATAATAAGAACACAGATTTTTGAGGAGCGTCTTGATACATGGAGCGTTTCAAAAAGGAATTGTCATCTAAATGGTTTCCATTCTTTATCCTCCTCTTGCGGCTTCGATATGGTATCGCCTTTTCCATGTGTTATCTCTTGGATCTATGCATCTGTGGCGCATCGAAACATATCTGTCGTCCGTGATGCATAAGATAGTTCTGGGGGTGTGATGTTGTATTCGGAATGTTAGAAGGACCAAGAGGCCAATTCATGAAAAGACAACCCCAAAGATTGATATAAACAATAGTTCAATCCAAGTGATCATCACGGTAAGAACTACGGTAGACAGTTTATGACGGTTTTGCAGTGGATTCCACTACTATTTGCTTCTTGTGATAACATCTGTCATCACACCCTTTTGGGCCTAGAGTAATCCCATGATGAACCAATAAATCTCGAGGTCAAATTGTTGAGAATAGAGAATGTTAATGACAGCAACCATGTGCTTCGGACGGCAGTAAACGGGAAAAATTATAAAAAAAGTTTTAAATTTATTATAATTGTGATGATTCGGTTTTAATTTTTTTTGTCAATTTAGTACTTAAATTTTTTTATTTAATATTAATTCATATTGTTGGCATTGACGTGAATAATCTTTATTAATATATATTTTTATTTTTTTATATATTTTTTATTTTTTTTTTTCCCTTTTGCCGTTACTGTGGCAAAGCCCTTGCTAGCGAGGCCATGGTTGCCTTCACCTGCGGCAGCCATGGCCCCGGCACTCGCCCGCGATAGCCATGGCCTTGCCCGGCGAGGCAAGGCCGATCGGGGGCCCCACATCCCTTACTAAAGCTCACCGGCCACAATAGTAGTAGAGGAAAAAAAAAGACTACTATAAAAAAAAATAAGGACAAAATAAAATATTAAATTTAAATATTATAATTATTAAAAATTGTAATTATTAAAAGTTGTGGGTTGAATTGGATAATTATCACAAAAAAAATTTAGGATTTAATTGACAAAAAAAAATTATGATTAAATTGGTATAATGACAATAGGTTTATAACTTTTTTGGTAATTCTCCCACGTTAAACGGCTTCATCGATAAAAATGAAAGGGATCGAATCCTATTGTTCACAAGTGCCTAACTTTGTTTACACAAATAGGTAGAATGGAAAATTAGGAATGGGAAAAAACAATGAAATGATGATCTAGAGCTAGTGTCTGTACAAGGAACTGTTGTGTGGAAGCAAGCAATTCAAGGATATTGTAAATTATACTCAAGTCATCTATCAATTTCACGAAGAAGTTAACACAAATCTTATCAAGATTTAGTCAACTTTGATACTTGAATACTTGATGTAATTCCATTAGCAAAAGCTCATCTTTGATTCTCTTTTCAATGAAGATCCGCTTCTAATTTATAGGCAAGGGTTGTATCCATAATAAAAAACCTTCTCCAACTAGGATTAGCAAAATATCACATCGATTTCACCAATAATAGATTTCCGTAAGGTTCAAAACAAATCTTATCCAGTGTAGAATGAAAATTGGATCAACCCACTTCCATATTAGATTCTCCAAAAGCCAAAAGAAGATTGTATGCTACTTTCTTTTATCTTTAATTTCACAATCAAGATATATTTATTTTCGAAATTCGGATTTTCTTTTCGAGCTCAAAGAGACATATTCTAACATAAACAATGAACAAGGCATGGTTGATAGTCCACTAAAGAGAAATCTCATATACAATTGGTTAATTATCCATCCACATATGACGGGATAATTAAAAAATAAAAAGTACTATGGATGTCGATTTAGTGCCTAAATTTTTTAATTTGACTAAATCTTGAATCTTTTAACAATTTGTTAATATAATTATTCTTGCCAATTTTGATATGAAATAGCTAACATAGACTATTTTTGCAACTTTTTTTCCCCAATTTTCTTCTTTCTTTTTTCTATTCTTTTTCTTTTATTTTTGGATTTCCTGCGGGGAGGGTGGCCAGGAAGGAAGAAAAGAAAAAAAAGAACAACCAAAAGGGAAAAAGCCTGGGAAAATTTTCAAAATAAATTGTAAAAATTGCCCACGTTAGCATCGGCGCTATATAGAGCGGCCGACGTCCACGTCAGCAATTTCCAAATTAGCCAAGAGGACTACGTTGGCGAATCGCAAAATAGTTTAGGACTAAAATGAAAACTTTAGAACTAAATTAATTGTCACATAATAGGTTTTGGACTTTTTTGGTAAAAGACCTTTTTATTATTATTTCATGACCCACTTAGAATTGATATCCAATCACCATGAAAGTCCAGTAGGTATTAGTTCCACCAATAACCTTACTATTTAAATGTTTCAGTCAAAATTCAGTGTGAAGCGCATTTATTTCAAAGAAACTATGGGGACGAAGGGAAGGTGATTCGCCAACCCAAGCTTGGTGCGTTTGATTTGAGGCATTGCGGGTGATTTCTAACTCGAGAATCAAAGATCATCCATTTGAATCATATCAACCGATTCGAGCTTCCATGCTCGAATGAACGGAAATGATCAAATAAATTACCAATGCCATCAAAGTTGTTGGAATAAACGGAAATTACTCCGTGACCCGACAATCCGAATTTGCTTACTGTTCACTTCTTATCGTAAAATGAACTTGTGAAGTTACGAAAAATTTATGGATTGAACTATCAACGAAAGTGAGAGAATATGATTTCCGTATATTTTTGTGCATGATACCGATGATACAAGGGCCTATTTACAGGCTGTTCTAGAACGCTATCTAAAGCAACTAAATATTACAATACCGGATACAGTCAAACAGAATCAATCTAGGAAGGCTAATTTGACCAATCGAAATCAATCACGGAAGATTATGACACCTAACCATATCTCTAACATCCCCCCTCAAACTCAATGTGACATAGAGGAGGTCAACTAGAGTTTCGAAGAAGATCGATGGCATATTTTGCTTGAGAAAGATAATACCGGAAGAATCCGAAGCAACTTTCAAGCCTAGGAAATAGCTAAGTTGTCCGAGATCTTTTATTTTGAATTGTTGACTCAAATACTGCTGTTGTTACGTAATATCGCCATGGTCATCGCCGCATAATAATCATGTCATCCATATATAAGAGTAGTAGAATATTCCCATGAGATGTTCGTTGAATAAAGACAGCATTGTCGTATGGATTAGAGGTAAATCCAAGACCTTCCATAGTGGAACTAAACCTGGAATACCATGCACGGGGAGCTTGCTTTAGTTCATATAATGCTCGACATAAGCGACACAATTTATTAGAACTGTGCATGTATCCAGGAGGAGGCTCCATATAAACTTCCCCGAAGAGATCTCCCTTGAGGAATGCATTTTTGACATCCATCGGGAATAGAGGCCATCTCTTAATAGCAGCAATATCAAGGAGGCTGCGAACAAGATAAGACATGCAACTGGAGCAAACGTCTCTTCATAGTGAAGCCTTTGGCTACTAGTCTAGCCTTGTAGCTTTCCACCGTATCATATGCCTTTGTTTTGATTTTGTACATCCATTTACAACTTATAACAGACTTTTCAGGAGGCAAATCAACCAAATCCTAAGTATGAGATTTTTCTAGTGTATGTAACTTATCCGTCATTGCTTGCTGCCAAAGAGGATTAGTATGAGCTTCTCTATATGTGCGAGTTTCATGGAAAGAAGCAATGGTAGAATAACAATGAAAATCACAAAGTCGAATAGATGGTTGACTTACATGGGTAGAACGATGAACAAGAGAAGAAGGAATATCCAATGGTGGAGAATCCGCTAATGGCACAAACATGTCGGGAGCTGCCGAGTGGGATTACCTGCATCAAGATTTGTAGTGGACAATCCAAGAGAGGGAGATTCATGTGTGTCATCTTCATGAAATAGATCAATAGGCATTGGTGAATAAGCGAACAATCGGGGGAGGATGTAAAGGGCTTGAGAGACGAGAACATCTTATGTTCCTAGAATGTAACATAGCGAGATACACAAAGTCGATTAGAAATAGGATCCCAACACCTATATCCTTTAAGCTCAATGCCATATCCAAGGAAGTAACAAAGATGAGCACGAGGTTCTAGCTTCATGCGTTCATTAGGAAGAAGATGCACAAAACATGCACTACCAAAGACTCTAAACAGATTATAATTTGGAACACATTCATATAAACGCTGATAAGGAGAAATGTTACCTATAAGAAGTGAGAGAATACAATTGATTGTATGTACAGCAATATGACAAGCTTCTCCCCAAAACTGCTTTGGAGAGGATGATGATATTGGAAGAGTACGGATGACATCTAAGATATGTCTGTGTTTGTGCTTTGCCGACCATTTTGTTGAGAAGTTCCTGGACAAGAACGATAAATAATGGTACCATTCTAGGAAAAAATTCTAAGTAACTCTATTTTCTCATATTCCATGGCATTATTAGTAAGAAAAATCTTGATATTTTGGGAAAAAATTGTGTTTTGAGCTTGGCAACAAAATTATTAAAAATATGAGTAAGTTCAGATCGATTCTTCAAAAGATAAAGCTATAAATAACGAGATTAATCATCCACAAAATCACAAAGTAACGAGATCCTCCCATAGTGGGGAGCAAGGGATGGTCCCCAAATATCGAATGATTCGGATCAAATGGAGCGAAGAGATAGATTCATTAATATTAAATGGTAAGCAATCAAAAGTCTTATTGTCAACGGAACCTATATAATCACTCTGAATAAGAGGACTTAATCTAGAAAAAGAAGGATGACCCAATCGAGAATGCCAAGTTTCAGATGAAACTGTGGCAGCACTGCTAATGAAATAATTGGGAAGCTTCAATGAAATAAGTTCAAACAAACGTCCCACTTTATGGCTTGTCCCAATTGTCTGTCCCGTCCGTGGATCCTATACACATGAACCATTCGAAGAGAAATGAATGTAAAAACCAAGTTCACATAGCTGTCCCACATATATCAAGTTTAATGAGAGTTTGGGAACCATAAATGTATCGGGTAAGGACAATTTGGACATCGAAATGTTCCTTGTATGACTAACTCTCATCTGAAAGTTATCAGCTGTATGAATAATAGGAGCTTGTGAATTATATGATTTTGACTTGATTAAATCGGAGTTGGAGGTCATGTGATTACAACAAGCAGAATCAAAGAACCATGAATCAGGAGTACCTAGGGTCACTGACAGAGCAGAAGAGCTAGAAGTATCAGACTCTTGAATCATAAAATGGACTGTGGATCGAAGATCGTCTAACGATAAAGTAACGGATGAACTTTTAGAGGAATCCTCAATGGTAGCAACAGCAGTGGGTGGGCGTGCATGTGGACCTCTGAACCGAGATCAGTTGTTTGTTCTTATAGGTTGGTTAGGTCGTAGCTGATAACGATTCGATGCACGATGACCAAATCGGCGACATTGTGTGCAATAGGGCTTCCACCAAGAGGAGGATCCTGAAGTAGCAACACTGCATCTGTAGGCATGGAAACTGATGGAAGAGCGGGTTGCGCCTTTAAAGTAGTAAGTTGAGTCTCCTTAGCTAACAATTCCGAGACAACTGCCTGAAGTTGAGGTAATGGATCTCGATACAAAAGTGAAGTTTGCACAGGTTCAAACTCATCATTAAGTGCCATCAGAAATTGCATAACACGCATACGATCGCGATATTCAACAAACTTACTGGCATCAATATTCGAAACCCATTTTGATTCAGATAAAGTTAGCTGGTCCCATATAGCATGCATGGAAGATAAAAATTCATTAACGGACAGACCTATCCCCTGATGCATAGGATGTAAATTTCCTAACTGTTGACGTTTATGAGAAATGTCTGATGTGTAATAACGACTAGCAAGAAGATCCCGGGCTTCCTTTGCTGTTTCTGAGTGCCCAAATTCTGATAGATGGAATCGAAGTATTTTGAAACCATGAGAGTATATGATGATTCTTGCTATCCCATTCCTCCAATAGTTCAGCAAATTTGTCATCAGTCTCACCAACAGCCTGGGTGGGCTCACGCTCACGAATATCTCCAGTGACATATAGCTAAAGCCTACGTCCTCTTAAAAAATTCGATATTTCTTGAGCCCATAAAACGTAGTTCGATCCATTTAAGATTGTCTGAATGGGTAGTGAGACTTTTACTTTATCCATGATAAATAACTAGTCTAAAACCAGTAAAATCTATGCTGGTTTCAAGATAAAGTGACACTTCCAGAGTTGATATGGAGAAAATAAGATCCAGAAGAACCGGTCTGAAAACACCAAGAACCGGTCCAAAAACGGTCGAACCAGTCAAAACAGTGAGCAAACCGATCTAGCCAACGTGGTCAACGCCCAGTCAACGCGGGTCAACAGAAATCAACGCCGGTCAACTGTTGGACACGTGGCAGACACGTGGAGCAAACGTGGCAGAGACGTGGGTGACACGTGGCAGAGAACTCCGGCTGGTCAAGTGGAACGCAAGTGCTTGCGGATTTCGCGGCGCGTGAGGGCCGTTACAGCTCTTACCGATGACGGGGTTTGGTTGGTTGGACTCGGCGGAGGATGAGGAACTCATTGGTGGCGGCGGTTGTGGATGAAAGCCGATGTCGGAAATGAGGCTTACGGAGGACGGCATCGGTGGACCAGCGATGCGGCGGTGCGTGCCGGCACGTGTGGTGGCTTCACACATATGTTGAAGCCGAAATTTTAGGATTGCACTCGTCTTGAGGGCAGCGATTCTCGACGGTGGTGTTCGTTTTCCGAAGACACTCAACGAGAGGTCAATAATAGCAAACAAGGGGCAGCGGTGATGAATGAATACAGCAGCGTCGATCGGTAAAATCTCTCGGCCTCACGGCTGCACTCGAGTGGCGTAGGGTCTCCGGCAACAAGAGTACAGAGGTCGTTGCCGGCGGGGTTCATGAGGAGGATCGTCGTGGGGAATCGGCCACACGAGCAATCGACCTGGATGAAAAATAAAAGCTACCGTCGTATATTGGCTGCTTCCTCGGATAACGTTAGGCTCGACATCATATTAACGAAAGTGAGAGAATATAATTCCTGTATATTTTTGTACACGATACGATGATACGAGGATAGGCTATTCTAGAATGCTATCTAAAGCAACTAAATATTACAAATATCAAATACAATCAAACAGAATCAATCAAGAAAGATTAATCGGACTAATCACGGAAGATTACGACACCTAACAATATCTCTAACATGAACAATGCATATGTATAGAACCGACAAAAAAAAAAAAAAAGGCGAGCCAAAGATACTGGACGATCGAGATTCTCTTGGATGCATGGCGAGTCAAGATGCGGATGCGGCGTAGATTCTCTCTCTATAGCGGGATGCCCTATGTCGATTCTGTGCCACGTGTCCGCGACCGGTTGACGGATGGCCTCTGGCCACTGTTGCGTATGCCCTAGAAACGCTCTCTTCCAAGAACGCTTGCTGCTTCCTTCTCTCTCTACTTTGGTTTGATTGGCTGGCTGAGATTGAATCCCACCGTGTTTCCAGGACCCCCTTTCTCTTTTTGAATTCCCATTCCAACTCAATCTCTCTCACCTTCTAATCCTAGGGTCTCTCTCTCTCTCTCCTCCTGTTCGGTGCTAGGTATATAGAAGGGGTGGGAGAGAGAGGGGGGATTAGGGTTTTTGGGAGGAGCCTTGCTTGCTTTCTTTGGGGCCATCATGGAGAGGAGGCCGGGGCGATACGAGGAGGAGAGCGGCGACCGGAGCTGGGAGGCGCTAGAGACGACGGCCGATAAGGCCGGCGAGAAGATTGTGGTGGAGGAGGCTTTCAAGGACACAGAGGTGCCGCCGTGGAGGCAGCAGCTGACCGTGAGGGCCTTGGTCACTGGCCTCATCCTGAGCCTCGTCTTCAACTTCATTGTGTGCAAGCTCAACCTCAGCACCGGTGTCATCCCGTCGTTGAATGTGGCCGCCGGCCTGCTCGGGTTTGCCATGGTCAAGTCCTGGACGAGCCTCCTCGAGGGGTGCGGGCTCCTGAAGCAGCCCTTCACGCGGCAGGAGACCACCGTGATCCAGACGTGCGTCGTGGCCTCCTCCGGGATCGCATTTAGCAGTACGTACCATTCAATCCTACGCTAGACGAATTATGCACGTAGATTCATGCAAACGCATTGCGCATTTCCATCGTTAACTTGTTTTCTCATTGCCCTAAGACTATATTTTCGTTTTATGGTACTCAGACATTTAGACTTCTTGAACTACAAATCTTTCCATACAGCACAAAGAAAGAGATACTCAAATAGTTTCCAGCAATGTGGCGAACCTGAGACCGATCTAGAAAATTGTTTTCCTACGTGATCATGTGGCAAATAGAATGTTTATCGAACCCCAATTTTGCAAACTTTGGTCTTTTTAATATCTGTGGCATTGTCCGCTTTCTAAGAAGTACCAATAACAGGTGGGACGGCGACCTATCTGCTGGGAATGAGCGCGCACATAGCAGTGCAAGCAGATGGAGGGAACACGCCGGCCAATGTGAAGAAGCTCTCGCTCGGTTGGATCATAGGCTTCCTCTTTGTCGTCAGCTTCGTCGGCTTGTTCTCCATAGTCCCCCTAAGAAAGGTATTGCTTGTTGCCGTCGCCGCGTTGAGAATCCCGTGCTTATAATCCCGAGTTTATTACATTTAACTGCCGTCGTGGAGGATGTAAACGGGCTGTTCATTCGTCTTGCCTCTCCTTGAGATTCATGGATTCGTTTTGCCAACAAAACAGATGATGATCTTGAGGTACAAGCTGACGTACCCCAGTGGAACTGCCACTGCTTTCCTCATCAACAGCTTCCACACCCCTAAAGGGGCCAAGTTGGCCAAGTACTCTCTCTCTCACCTTGAAACTTTTTATGCACAATCTTCAATTCGCCCCTTGCTAATTCTAAGTGAAATTGTAATTTAATCTGGCTCGTACTGCTCTGAAACACAGGAAGCAAGTAGTTGTGCTCTTCAAGACCTTCGTTCTGAGCTTTTTCTGGGCATGCTTCCAGTGGTTCTTCGCGGTCGCCGACGGATGCGGATTCAGCAGCTTCCCGACTTTCGGCCTCCAAGCTTATAAGCAAAGGTTTCTAACATCTTAATTCCTCATAACGTTCCTATTAATATGTAATGAGAGGGATTTTTCCTTCATGCGACTCGAGCTTTACCGGTGGCTTTCTCTCCCTAGGTTTTACTTTGATTTTTCGTCCACCTACGTCGGCGTGGGAATGATATGCCCTTACATGGTAAACATTTCTCTGCTCATCGGCGCCGTCCTATCGTGGGGAATCATGTGGCCTCTCATCGAGACGAAGAAAGGTGATTGGTACAGCGCCGATCTCTCCCCGAGCAGCCTCCATGGCATTCAGGGATATAGGGTAATTTTCACCACCCTCCATTACACATTTGAATTTCCTAAAGACATCTGAACCACTAAATTAAGCTTGAAAAGAAGTTGTACAGAGCACTCATGAAACTAGGTTTGTGATTTTTATCCACCTCAAATATACCAAACAACTGGGGATGGTTATATATGAAAATCAACTTGCAACATCGCTGAGTTCTTAACCAAACTTACTCGAAATTCTCTTACTGGGCATATGGATTGATCTTCATAGGTTTTTCTCGCGATTGCGATGATGCTCGGCGATGGCCTCTTCCATGCGGTGCTCATGCTGATCAAAACCACAAGCAGTCTCATTGCAAACTCTAAGAAGGAATCATCCTCCGACATGCCTGATGAAACCGACTTCAATGACGAGCGGCGAAACCTCTACTTCCTGAAGGACCAGATCCCGAACTGGGTCGCCTTTGGCGGATACATTGGCCTCGCGGTCATATCCATCATAGTCCTTCCCCTCATCTTCCCCCAGATAAAGTTCTACCATCTTATGGTCGCTTATGCCATTGCACCCCTCCTGGCCTTCTGCAACGCCTACGGTTGCGGCCTCACTGACTGGTCCCTCGCCTCGAACTACGGCAAGTTTGCGATCATCATCTTCAGCGCGTGGGTCGGGATGGAGAACGGGGGAGTGATTGCGGGCCTCGTGTCATGCGGCGTCATGATGAACATTGTTTCCACAGCTGCTGATCTCATGCAAGACTTCAAGACCGGGTACCTGACCCTGTCGTCACCACGCTCAATGTTCTTCAGCCAGGTGTACGGGACCGCAATCAGCTGCGTGATGTCACCCCTGGTGTTCTGGTTCTTCTACAAGGCCTATCCGATTGGCGATCCCACAGGCTCGTTCCCCGCGCCGTACGCCCTAATGTACAGAGGCATTGCGCTCTTGGGCGTGGAGGGTGTGTCTTCCCTCCCCAAGAACTGCCTCAACCTCGCCATACTCTGCTTCGTAGTCGCGATCCTCCTGAACCTCATTAAAGAGCTCTTGCAGCATTTCGAGACGAAGCACCGCCTCTACAGATTTGTCCCAAGCGCCATGTGCATGGCGATTCCGTTCTACCTCGGCAGTTACTTCGCGATCGACATGTGCTTGGGTAGCTTGATACTCTTCCTCTGGGAGAGGAGCAACAAGCCCAAGGCAAGGGACTTTGGGCCCGCGGTCGCATCTGGCTTGATTTGTGGTGACTCATTGTGGGGTGTTCCGGCCGCGATCCTCTCCCTCGCCGGAGTTCAAGCCCCTATCTGCATGAAGTTCCTGTCTGCCGCCGTCAACCAGAAAGTCGACAGCTTCTTGGACGGGTAGTGAATATGCAAACTCAGCTCTATTACAAGCAAGCCTGTAAATACCTTCGATGTTTTCGCTCATTTTAATTAGACTTGTATGCGAGAATTCTTTACATGCTTTGCGAAAATCAAACTACATTGCTGTCGCGCTTCCGGTGGTTTCAGGAACGTCCTTGGTTCACTGGTGTTTTTTGGGTGGTTCTTTTTGCTCTATGATTGTTCTCCATTCGGACGGATATCCAAATCTTGAAGCAATGGTTTTCCCAACTTCAACTGCATCTATTTCTCCTCTTTGTGCGGTACTCGTACCGTATGCTCATCACAAAGCAGGGTAATTAGCTCCGACAATTAATGTTTCGTGATACCATTTCATCATTTAACGGTGGAAATTGAATTTACGCGCTTTCCATTATTAAACATAATAAAGATTGGTTCGTTTAAAGAAAAACTTCTTTCTAGAAATTGTTTTCTGACTTTTTACAGTTTTTTTTTTTTTGTATTGGGTCAAAGACTTTTTATAGAATGGATGACTGAAAAATAATCCATTTCCAAAAGACATTTCCCATAAACTGAAAGCAGCACGCTTAGATCGAGGGAAAATGACTTTGCAAGGAATAAATTTACTTTCCCTACACTACCAAACAAATTAAAACTAACCATTTTCAAGGAATTAAAAAAGTTTTTATGAAAAACATTCTCCATTATCATGAAGTTTTCAATGAAATAAACACACCCGTAATGTCTACCCATTATTAAAACAACTGCCAGCTAAAATTGATTTATCACAAGTGCAAACGGTTATGAGTGGGCTTTTGGAAAGTATGAAATGATACTATTATCTTAGAAAAGGTCAATAGTTCGTATCAGTGCAAAGCTCAGGAAACTCGTGGGAAAACAATTGCAAACCTTTGCCGACTCTTTATAGTCGAATCGAACAATGGCCTCCTGCGAAAGGTATACTTAGGGCAAACATGATCATGCGGTCTTCGTACGTTCAATTTTAGCTCTGAAGAACAATGACATAAAAATAGCAACTGACAAACAGCATCACTGGTCGTAAATCTCATATTAATGGCAACTGAAAGGAGAGATAAGACGACAAAGACATACATTGCAAGACGATTCCGAAATAGACAACTTCAGCAGTGGAACATGGGAGAAAAAGATCGAGAAGAATCAATCAAGACACAAGAGAGTGAGTTATTTGTTTCACATTCCGTCTCATTTTCTATGTCTCTTCCGAGAACTCCGGTTAATCGGCAAATATCTCAAGAAAGCATAGGGACAACCGAAAAAAACACGAGATTCTGACAATCTCTCTCCCCAGACCGACCACCTGCCCCTGAACTTAGATGGCTTAAATATGTTTCCCCTTCATAGATATAACATAGTTGTTGCCATAAAAGGACAGTGAGGCCTATCTGAACAGAGAGACTAGAGACAATTAAGTACACAAGAATAATGCCCCTTGTCGATAATAGCGTTGCAGAACTTAACAAAGCAAGAGATAGTTCTCTGACCACTCTTAAAACGGAACCGATGCCAAATGCGTATGGACGAGCAAGAGATGTAAACCTCAGTGATGGCCAGATATGCCACCCTGCATAAGAACATATGATAGCGACGTACATGGTGCTGAGGAGAGTTGAGATAAGGAAGACAACAAAGTGCCGATGGTTTGTGGCTCCAACACAATTCCCTATCTGCAACAGAGAGTAAATAAAGGCATCACCTAGAAATGCAAAAAAAAAAAAAAAGAGAGAAAGAAAGAAAGAAGAAAAGGGAAGGAAAATCATACGTATAACTAGTTTTTATCTACTCTCAAGAAATAAGTGATTGACCTCACAGACTCACAGGATATGCTAGAGAAGAAATTATTACTGCAGGCAAGTAAAAGTCCCCCAATAAACAAAAGAAAGCAACAACAATTAACGATTCGAAAGTGAGCTAATTTAATTTGGTATCAATTCAATGGGGTTTCACGACAAAGTACAATCGCAAAGTGAAAATTACCAATTCTTCCCCCGCCTGAAGTACAAAAAATAAGAAAAGAAACAAAGAAAACCGGTATTCTTTTTTGGTGAGACTACGGGGGCTGCTTCAGGCAGATGTGAAGATTTAAATAGTTAATTTATCTCACTGCTCCGCTATTCGCATTAATCAGATTAAAGCAGATATGGTGTATTCAAAACAGTACTTCAAGAAAACAAAAGATGCTGGAAACTTACAAATGGGCAGTGATGATCCATGTCCTCAATACACATTCCACATGAACAACAATGATGAGTTCTTGGCGACTTTGGCTTACAACAATAAAGACAGAAGGTATAATCCTCAAGGTCCCCTCTTCCCACCACTGGATAGCTGCCCCACTGTATGTCTGGAGGCCTGCCTGCACAGCGAAATGCAGCAAGGCCAAAGGTTGTAAAGGTACTTACTGCCAATATTGCAGTTACAAGGGAGTGGAAGATGCCACAGAAATAGCTGATGGAGAAAACAACAGGGAAAACTGCCCAAACTCCACCACCTGAAAAACAAATAACATAAAACAAGAGCCGAGTTATCAGACTATGTGTGGTTGTTTTCAACAATAAGATGATCTAAAAAGGACCTGGATGTCTTCTACACAAGTAAACAAGACCAAAAAAAAAAAAACAATAACATAACATGTTGGAAACATATCTCATTTCATTGTGTTATTATGGCCACAATGAAAAGCTCAGATACTAACTGTTCTGCTCTGTCTATCTCCACACTGCAAACAAATCTGAACATGGTCCACTAAGCCTAACTATTTATAGTCTGTCAAGATACAGATTCCACCTCTAAGCACAAATTCCTAGCAACAAGGTGGTTTCAATCACCATCTTGCTTTCTCTTCAAATTCGAAGTGCAAAAAGGATCATTAGCTAACTGATAAGGCATTTTTTGACTTCAAATAGCGCCTGAATGCTTTTCATCCTTCTACCAGAAAACAGTCCTTGGAGTTTGTGTGCATACTTGCATTTTGCAGACAAAAGTGAAGCATGACTACTAGCCGTATAGAGCAACACAAAAAGGGAAGACTATCTACTAGCAAGAGAAAGCTGGTTCAGCAACTTACCCAAAATGAAGAGCATAAACAAAGACACAACACTAACAAAGCACCGGTCAGGCCAGCGTCTCCACCACAGGGACTTAACTTTTCGTTTCTGTGCGCGCTGATTTGTTATGGCTCCACACCAACCACACTTGAAAATAGGTGCGTTGGATGGTAAAAGAACACGAAGTCCACAACCCCAGCATGTTCTCTCATTTTCCTCCCCGACTGTCGCTTCAACATGCTCCTTCACGAAAAGGCAGAACATGAATCCAACATGTGGGCATACCCACTTTAAGTTGAAGAGCATAACACACGGGAACATGATCATTGACAATACCAATGGATTTCTTGCTTCACAGACGAGAATAAAATCTTAAATGGCTCATGATGTTCTCATTTTGTCATCCTCATACATCAGAATAACTACTTAAATGATTAAACTGTCAAGTCTACTCGCTGAGTGACGCATTAATCTTTGTATCAAATACAGGTTTGCTTTAACTCTTCCATTAATTAGGGAAAAAATGTCTGCGACTTGAATCTTCTCTCATCCCAATAAAACAATCTCATTTGTAGATTCATAAAAAAAAAAAGCATTGATATCCGGATTTCATTTAAATCTCATTCTTCTGCAATCAGTAAATGGCATAAGTAACTAGTGCAAGCAGAAAAACCAATAAGCTCTGATTTGAGCCTCCAACTTCTTTCTGAGCCACTTCCTCAATGGCTTCTCTCTCCACCGTAATTTAAAGTAAAATGCACTCCAAACATGGTCATCCTCGATTGAATTCACTACCGGAATCAATCTTCAAGAAACGCCTACCGATGCCACTCAAACCGCAGATTGATATCAGAAGAGAATATCCTCTTCTCAAGAGCTCAAAACAAACCCAAAAAAAAACTACGGCAGAAGATTACAGCTAAAAGGAACATCATTAAGCTCGTTCCTCACCATCACATAGCCTTCACACAAGCGATGAGCAACGAAAATGAAAACACAACCAAAGAACCCACGGTTCAAACTCTATATAGCAGGATCGAAACAGAGGAGCTATTACTAGTGAGGAACGAAAACCGAACGACGACAAAGCGAAACATAGCCGAAGTGGCAAATACACACCACGGCCAAGTCAATCATGTTGCGCAACCACCTCGGCGAACGAAGAACGAAGCAGGAGTTTCGCGTTTCCGACTTCGCGGTCCGAATGGCGAGGGCCGTCGGGAATCAATCTCGACGACTCCGTCTTGGCCTCCTCCGCAGCAACGTCTCCGCGAGAGAGAGAGAGAGAGAGAGAGGAAGTTGATGATGGTGCGAGTGCGAGTGTGCGAAAGCCGGCGACGAACTGGTTGGTGGTGCTCGGTCGAACCGGACTCGGCCTCAGATATCCGGGAATTTCTCTTTCTAATTCTAAGGCGCTAATTTCCAAAAAATAATAATTCTAAGGCGCTAATTTCCGAGCAATTTCGAATTTTTTTCAGGTCAACTCCTTAAAATTACACTTTAATCCCAAAACATTTCCCTAAAAATTAATTTGTATCACTTAAAATATTTAATCAATTGAAAATATTTTGATCATCGATAACAATTTATATCTAAATAATTTCGTGCATGATAAAAATATTATTTATTTAATTTATTTTAGAATTAACATCATGAAAAATCCAAAATTGATATACATATAACAAATTTCCCCTAACTCATTTTTTTAATCACAACAAATCACAAAATGATACAGTCGTAACAAATTTATCTCAAAATACTTTTTTTACCACAAAAAATTTCAAATCAATATACCTTGTGATAAATTTATCCGGAAATTTGCAGACACTTGTGATAAATTTACCCTCGGTTAGTTTTTCGTTAAATTTCACCATTAAATTATTAACTTGGATGACACATGGCGATTGAGGGTATATCGATTTGGGGTTTTTATCCTATATTTGTCACAAATGTGGCGGTTTGAGATTTTTCATAATATTAACCTGATTTAACATAAATTAACGAAAAGTAAATATGTCACATAACTACTAATTTGAGGTTTTTGATAATCAAAAAAATTTAATTTGAGATAATTTTGTCACAAGTATACTGGGTTTGGGATAAATTTATCACGAGATGTATCGGTTTAGAATTTTTTTAATCAAAAAATAATTCGAGATAAATTTATCATAAATGTATCGGTTTAGGTCGTGATATTAATCTTAAAAGCGATATAAGAAATTATTTTTAGGAGAAATATTTTTCCAATCCATCAATTTTCGCTCCTTCTATTACTGTATTTGAGTCAAGTTTCGGGAAGGAGTAATTGACTACAGGTACGTTGACCTCCAGTTGCAATTGCATCAGGCCTTTGGGCAAACTCTTCACTCACTCCCAGTTTCCAGCCGCTTTGACATCCTCTTTCCTCATTTACAGTAGCCATACCATACGTGCGGTGCGCAAATTTCCAGCAAGATGTGCGTCGCATTGAAGTAGCTCGGAGGATGCGCTTCCTGCCATATAGACCCAAGTTCGTCGGCAATGTGGTTCGGAATTCAATTTCCACAGTATATGCCCTCCTAGTTCAGCTGTTTTGCTGTTGCTACTGCAAGGCGTGGGTCGAAGAATGATGGCGATGAATCGAATTTTTTTGCCTGCAAATGACATGCAGTGATGAGTGAAATGCTGACAAGTTTTAAGCTTGTCCAGAGTAATACCATTGCATTGCATTTGGCCTATTTAGCGCAACGAGCTTGACGACTTCACTGGCGTCACCAATTAGCACTTCATGTTCTTCACCTTTAAGCCAGCTTGGAGAATCTCAATGCTTCATTTTGTAGTACTTGCATAACTGACCGAAAAAATGTGGATTGATCAACAAACATGGATCGAACAAAAAGCTATGATTACACCGGTTCGATATCAATTCTGCTGCATTTGCTTTCTAAGGTTTCCGAGAGGGCCCTGAACTTTCTTTTCCACCTGCTCTTCCCTGCAACTGCAACTGCTGGTGTTCAGGTTCGTCCCGCATTTGAGGCACATGCCCTTGCAATTAGGATCGCACACCGCGGTTATGGTGATCTCCACGTGCACCAAGTCCCTTAGGTGCTTCGAGATGTCGATTTCCTTCTCTTCGGGAGGAAAATACAGCCGGTCATCCAGGTCGATAGAAGCCTCATCCTCGTCATCTCCCTCCTCATCAGCTGGGGATGGTTTGGACTTATCTTCTCCAAAGATGACCCCCATGTCGATAAGTTCAGGCTCTTCAATGGGATCTTCAGTCAACAAAAGTGAGAAATTGGAGTACATGCACTCTGCGGCAGGCTCGCCACACCTATAGAGCCCAGTTTAAAGGTAATGGAAAAACATAATTAGGCTCTGCAGTATCCTACACAAGTGAAAGAACATCATTTGTCTTTCTTTTTCTTTTTGCCTAAAATCACTTGAGCAATCCGCAACATTACAGAGAAAACAACGTCGGTTACATTTCACAGGTTCTTCCCCATAGCCAATATGAGGCTGTGTTGGAGCACATACAATCAATGTGAACGAAATGGATGGGAGAATGCAAAAATATCACCCCTGTACGTGAGTTCGTGTATGGATGATCTTGAAAGCAGTTTCACCTTGCAATTTATCTTTTCTTGTATATTTTGGTGTCCTTGACTGTGCAAGTTATGAAACTGCACTTACTCCATGGGCCAGGTTATAGGTTTCGTAAAATGCTCCCACTGAGCACTAAAGTTATTCATATCATAGGTAGGATCACTATCTTCTATAAAGCATGCTGAATAAGAGTGTCAGCAGCTAAGGACAACAGGCACATCTTCAAATGAACAAGACTCTTTTGACAGTTCCATATAATCTCAAAAGTTCCAAAGCAAACTGAGAAATGATTAACGAGACCGACTAAAATTTCTTCCTGGCTGACAAAATCTATGTACTTATCCAGTCTCAGGAAGTCAGCCAAATCTGGAAGGAACTTCCAAAATTTTAATCCCAATATTACCATATATGCACAAAATGAGGATATTGAAAGGAGAATCAAGCAACACTTGATTCTAAATCTAAAGTTACTGGCAATGGAAGAAATGAGTGTTCTGGACTAAGCATGCACAAGAAAAGAGATCCGTTCATTTTAAGAGTTTCATTGAAGCTTCCTCCATCCACAAGAAAGAAGCTCAGAGCAAGCTGCAAAGGGCCGTGCTTAAAGAAAAAGGATAAACAAAGGCCTTATGCAAGGCCATAAAGCTTCCACTATGGAATGAAAATAGGAAGAGCACAGTAGGGATAGACTTCCTTAACTTCTATGAAAGAGCAAGTGTTTATTTAGCTATATTCTCCACCCAATACATCTTAAGATAAGACTGACTGGGAAAGGATTATGACATTTGATAAACGGTGTCTCAATCCTTGGATTTACTCCCAAAAAAAAAAAAAAATCAATTCCAACGAATCATTGTACTTAGGATGTGGATTGCTTGAACAAATGATGATATTGCATACAAAATGCAAGAGAGGACTTACAATGGTCAAGTAAGAAAATAAAAACAAAAGTACCTGTTACAACCAAGAGTGATGACAGTTCTTAGTATCCCGTCAAGCCTCAACTTTTGCTTCTTCCTGCTGACATCAATGGATATCTGTACGGGTGTTCCATGAGGATAATCCTTCACGGCTTTGGTCACACGTATTCCCATTGCTGAGGCCCTAGATTTGGATAACTCCGTCGAAAGCTTCTCTAACCCAAGCCTCTCCAAGGTGGTACAGTATTCTACATGTGAAACTGAAGAATTTCTCTTATAAACAACAGCACCTTCCCATGGAGAGTCCACATCCTCATCACCGTCCAGCTCTAGGTCACCCCAATCAAAAAATGAAGCATCATCACCAGTGAAGGACTGAGAACCGCAATCTCTTGGAGCACGCTTTAAACTGTCTGAAGGTTGGCGCATGAAAGCTCTGTGCATACGCCCGGTAACACCGCATGAAGCTTGGCAACGAGCAGGAACTCTTACGACAGAAGAAGTATTCTTATGAGTTTTCGAGCTATACAATTTATACATGCCAGAACAGGAGGGAACTGTTACTAACGATGAGGTTAAAGGAGACATCTTAGAAGTCCCAAAATTAACAAAGACAGAGAAGAACTAGTTCAGAATTGGACTGGAAGCCTAGAATGATGAATGAGCAAGAGACAACATTCCGGACCGCCAAACTAGATTGCACGCCCGCAACCAACTATATAATAAATAGGTGGTTCTGCAAAGAGAAAAAAAGGAGCCTTCAGACGGCAGTAATTAACATACACGGAAAAAATAACAGTAGACACAAAGTAGCAGCGAGAAAGGAAATTTCGACGTCCCACATAATGCCACTTCATTTTAACGACACAGTTCCTGATAACAACAGCACATGATGCTGATTTACGCACAATTACACAAATACAAGGTCCACCACTCTCTGATTTGAACATTTTCACAAACACTTGGCATTGAAAACTCGCTTCTCCCAAAACGCTAAATTCGCAGTAAAACCCAATTCAGCAAGGAAGGCAATGATGGAAAACATCCGAGTCAATTCAAAATAACAGCTGAGAGAACATCATCACGCAGAGAACAGAGTATTTTCCATCGAAACTTTCAGTTACATCAAAACCCAAGAGAAGCAGGACCCACATGGAACCAATGAAGCCGATAGGCATCTTGCGGTAGAGTGAATCACGCGAAAGAGAGCCACGCTCTTGATTTACAGGTTAGTGGGGGACAAGAGAAACAAATGAAGCTGCACGAAAAGGATTGTGCGGTTTTGCAGCAACGGATCACCTTAAATCTTTGGAAGAAGCAAGGCGAAGTGAAGAACTGAGCGGCGGCGGCGGAAATGGCCGTCGGGAGCGGAGGCGACGGCGGGAGATCGAGAGAGCGCGACGAAAGAGGCAGCGGAGTTTTGACAGTTGAGCAGAGAGCAGGCCAGAAAACAGGGAGCCTCGGGCCTTAGCTGCTCCTGCCGGAAGAAAAATCACAGAGAATAAAATCGAAGATTAGAAAATTGTTCTCGTGGCCCCGGCCCCACCGGATTTGGAGACAATTGTAATAAAAATTCTAAAACTCTAAAATAAAATAAACAGTCTCTAAAAATTTGACTTTCATTTCATAGATTGAAAATATGACAGATCCACGTAAAAGATAGGAAGTTAAGTGAAGAACAAATGCATCGGATTACAAGTTTTAAGACTTCAATATGCCAAATGATGATGTTTAAGACTTGAGTGTATTATCGTAATAAGTTTTAGAAATTATCCTTTTTTTCTTTACAAAAAAAAGGTATAGACTTCTCGAGATAAATTATTTCCGACACTGATACTAAATTTGATAGATTTGACAGCTACGTCATTAAAAAAATTTTGCTTTTAATTACTCGATACACTAACTAAGGAAGTGTTTGGTTCAACGTTTTGAAAGTTTCTTAGGGCTCCAAAGCTTCTTAGGAAAATTTGTAATGTTTAGCAACCATTCTTAAGGGACTTGAGGGCTAAAGTTTGCCTTAGGACCCACATCGAGTTTTGAGCATTTTCGAAATGCTAAGTGCCCAATTAATGAAAATTACTTAATTGCCTATTATGCCATCAAAATCTTACTAAAAATTTAATATAAAACTTTAGTATATTGGTCATCTTTTTTAGCGAAAGCAGTAGGTAAAGGCCAACAAGACTAAATTTGCCCGGCAAAGGGAGGGTGAATGGTTGACTTTAGGCGGCCCTTGTCGGGGTTTGTGCGACCTCAACTAATAGCCGCGACACTAGAACCTGTCTTCCCGACGGTCGGCGAAGGATTTGATTTTCTTGTTTTAGTAATCATAAAAAAAAAGTCATGCAGCTAAAGCTTTTTGTAATTTATTTTTTGCCAAATACCAAAGTTTCTTTTCTAAGGATTTTCTATCCAGCGTTATTTGTATTTTTCTAAAACTACTTGGGACTAAGGAGATTTGCATTTATTCGTAACCCATTTTCAAAATCCAACCAAACACAGCTTAAGAGTCCCTCAGGTCGCGCAGATAAAAGGCCCGGCTGATTTAATGTAGAGCAAGACAAACGCGTGTGCATGACCCGTTTAGGCCGGGTCGGGTCATAACTACGGAAGCAATAGCCATCCCTCCGACCGAAACAACGAAACGGGCTGCGCCCTCGTTTCATTGTCTCTCTGGTTCGGGGTTTATCGTTGTTGGTCTTGAGCGTTAGGGTTCTGTTGCTCGAGGCGTTACGTCGGACAGACGAGAGGCGAACAGCGGATTCTTTGATCCGATTGACATCGCCATTGACGAAGACCAGGTATCTCAAAGGTTCGACTGTCGCTTTCTCTCTCTAGCTTCCCTCAACTTTTCCCTGTTCCTGGCCTCATGCTTGAAGTTGATGCAGGCTTTCGGGTTTTGCTTTTCGTTTCTCTGGAATCGTGATCGATTGATGCTGAATCCCCAAGAGAAGGACCTGAGATGGTGGATTCTCGACAAGGCATTTCTCTGATTACTGAATTGTGCTTTTGGGGAATAGTAGGAACTCCGCATTGAAGCTCAAAAGTACACGCGAATCGGTCTTCTTCATTAGCAGCTCGGAGATTGTGTTGTTTGGTTCGGTCAATGGCCACCCCGGCGTGGTTACAGCAGGAAGTGAAACCTGCCACGCCTCCTGCCCCGGTGTCCGGGAGCGTTCCTTCGCCAGCAGCCACGGCTCCTGCGTCGATGGATGCAAATGCTTGCACAAATAGTTCGAAGCCCGAACCCACCCAAGCAAAATTTGCCAATGCCCCGGGCTTTGTGGTTCCGGCACCTTCGTTCTCCTATACAGTGCTTTCTAACGCAAGCGCGGGACTTGCTGCTCCTAACAAGGCATGAACGACCTCTCTTTATAGAGTTTTTTTTTCTTCTCCGCTGTGTTTTCTGTGCGCATTTATTGTTGTTCATTCGGTGCAGGTTATGAACATGAATCCGCCAAACTCTTCCTCTATCGTCCAACCTCCAGTTCCTGGGATATCACCTCCTACCGGCCCCTCCTTTTCATTCAATGTTTCACAAAATGCTGCCAGCATTCATGGCAAACATGTGCAGCAAACTAGCACAGTAAGTGTCCTTTTTTTATCTCCATTATCAACAAGTTTTCCTTGCTTATTAGAATGTTTAGAAAGGCGCGGCTGGCTGTTATCAAGTTAAATTATTAATTTGACTCTGAGGGAAAAGATAGAAGGCATAGAGCACGCAGCCTATATACACTGTGCAAATGCGGAGGAAGCCCTGTGTTTATGATGATACACAAGAGGATTTACTTTTTGAAGGAGGGTTAGAAGCCCAGAAACTTTACATGATCTCGAGATAAGATGATTTTTCTTTGGGACAAAGATTAGATTGGACTTTAGCATATGCCAAGTTGTGTGTTCTCGAGTCTTCAATGGGGGGATGAATCAAGAAAATTTTGAATCATAGCTCTCGATTTTTTGTCAGCCCTCGCTGGTCTATGCTTTATTTTCCAATTCGGATAAACTAGTGTGCATCTGGTTTGAGCATATAACCTTAAAACTATATGCAGAATACTTCAGGAAATGTTGCACCAGATGCTGGTGTCTCGTCATCCGCTTCTACTACTTCCCAGCTAGATCGATTGCCTGGTCAGCTACCTCAAAAGGATGTGGTGTCTAACATCGGTCCGGCAAGTGCATGGACACCATCTCTGAGGCCATTTTCTCTTTCTACTGGATTACCAGGATCACCCGGTTTACCTGGCCCGCCAGGATTAACTCCACCTGCATCAGTATCCTCCAATCCTGTGACTCCATCCCTCACATCTGATCCTTCCCCCTCTTCCCTGAGACCCAATATCATCAGTGGCCCTGTTGCCGCCAATCCAGGAGTTCAGCCGCAAGTATATTCTGCCTATCCATCTATGCCTCATATGGCTGCAAATCCTCAGGCACTCTGGTTACAACCTCCACAGATGAGTGGCATGGTTCGGCCCCCGTTTGTGCCATATCCTGCTGTACTGCCTGGCCCCTTTCCTTTCCCAGCACATGGCATGCCTATTTCATCTATGCCATCACCAGACCCTCAACCTCCTGGTGTTACTCCTTCAGGATCTGCAGGGGGGATGTCGTCATCCTTGGTGCCTGGCCAGCAGGTGGCTGGCAATTCAGCTACTCAAACAGAAGTACAGACTCTTGCAGACGGTGAGTCCTAGAATCTACTTCTTGTTGCAAAGATTGTTGACAAAAGCATAATGCTCAAGATGGTTTTTGCAATAAGAAGAACAACTGCATAGACATTGCACATTTACTTTCTGCAGATACAAGTGAACATGTTAATGGGAGGAATGAAGCTGCAGCAAATGAACAATTGGACGCTTGGACTGCCCACAAAGCGGACTCTGGAGTGGTTTACTACTATAATGCTTTGACTGGAGAGTCTACTTATGAAAAACCTGCTTGCTTTAAGGGGGAGGTAGTCACCATTTGCATATTTTTATTTCTCTGTAAGTTTAATATATTATCCCACTTCAAAGATCATGCATTTACAGATTTTCAAGGTATACAAAATCTCCTTTATAAGCATGTTTTGCTGCCTTTATGTGAACCACTGCCACATTAAGTAAATTTGGAAGCTTGAATATGAAACTACCGAACTTTATGTTTGAAATCATACTTTGTTGTCTGATTAAGTCTTCTCTCTCATAGCAAAATTTTATTTTTGGGAAAAATCATGAGAACATCAAGCCTACTGACTTGGATAGTATCTAAACTATAAATTGCACTGCACATTGAAGCACATTCATTGTATCAGACTTGTCATATCTTTCTCACCATGAAGATCATGATAACAAATCGGAGATGGTGGAGGTATTATTTTGTGCTGACATGTGTACATTAAATAATAGATCGTATAATTCTACTTGAACTGATACAGGATATGTTGACAGGGTATATTGATCCCTTTTCTTTCTACTTTTCTTGAGACAACACCTTTCACCTTGACATTGTTACTAGTGTTCATATGCAGGAGCTGTCGTCCATTTGCATGTCCCATTTCACTTGCTTTGCCCATTATCTTTCTATTTGGTTTGGTCTGATCTTGTTTTTACTGGGTTTAAGCTACTTTACCGGATCTTTAATCTAATTTGGGTTTCAACCCGTGATTTGGTTCTGATTTCACCCTTGCTTCCTTTTAAACCTTTTCACTTGTTGTTATTTTAACTTTCTTCCTTGTATTGTCAATGCAGCTTGATAATGCTGCCTCGAAAGCTGCTCCAATAACAACGTAAGTCCTATTTGCTAAAGAGGATTTTGTTTCACTGATGTCATCTTTCCTATAGAAACCATGAATTTTCTTTTACAAAAAAATTGTTAGTTTAGCCTTTTTTGCAATTATTAACAGTTTCTTAAATTGTAACTTATATTTTGCTGTCATTTGATATTGTCTGGTAATGGCAATTAAGTAGAATCTGCCCTTCAGATGGTATTTCTCCTTAACGAAGATTTACTACCAAATGCCTCATGGAGGTATTGTATGTTGAATATTTTCCTGTCATTTCAAACAAGTTGGGGCAATAGTTGTGTACTGTCAATGATTAACAGAAGGTAATTAATGTTGCCAGAGATTGTGGCATTATCTAGATATCTTCCCTATCGTTATCCAGCCATCATTGCCTATGATTCTGTTGAGTAGGCCTATAGTTGTGGACAGCAGACACACTAATGAAAGAGTGGGAATATAGTTCAGTTGAGTTGGGGGAGCAAATCTCTCTGCTTTGGCTCTTTCGATGACTTTGCTATTATGTTTTGATTGCATTTAGGGAAAAATTGGCTGGCACAGATTGGGAGACAGTTACCATGAATGATGGAAGGAAATATTATTACAATCACAAAACAAAGGTAATTATATCTAAGTTCTCTTCCATTTCTACCTAATGCATTTGGTATTCGCTGAAAGTTTATCCTGTCAATGATATGTCCAAATAGGCTTGGTCTTTATACCGCATGTGTTTGGTATAAGAGGATGTGGTTTTTTCCTAAAGGGTTTCTTGGATTAGATTGTTTGCTGGTATACATAATTGTAGCAAAGATATTCTGCATTTTGAGAGATATGGTTACTCATCTCTGGATGTATATTGAAATGGCTTGTCATGATTCTAGAAGTTTATAGTCGCTTTTCATCTTGATGTCCTCGTTAGCATTGGCTGTTGATTTTTGATTTTTTTTTTTTTAAGTTTTTAATCAGTTTTATGTTTGCTTTATCAGTTGAGCAGCTGGCAAATCCCAGTCGAGGTTAGCGAATTAAGGAAGAAGCACGATGATGACTCATCAAAAGAAAATCTATCGATGGCAAGTGCTAGTCCAAATGAAAAAGGATCTGCTCCTGTTAGTTTGAGCGCCCCTGCTATTAACACGGGTGGCCGGGACGCCACAGCTCTTAGGATCTCTAGTGTACTGGGCTCCTCCTCGTCATCAGCACTGGATTTGATTAAGAAAAAGTTACAAGAATCTGGAACTCCTGGTAATTCTTTGCCAGTTCCGGCTGCATCTGGAGCAGCAATATCAGAACTCAATGGGTCAAAATCAGCAGAGGGAACAAGCAAGGTCCTCCAAAGTGATGGCAGCAAAGACAAAGTAAAAGATAATGGAGATGGTAATATGTCTGATTCTTCTTCTGATTCGGAGGACGCAGACAGTGGGCCAACGAAGGAGGAGCGTATTTGGCAATTTAAGGTATATTTGCTGCTAGTCCTTTAGGATTAATGAGTTGGACTTTTGCAATACTTTTGGTTTTCTTATTGACGACAAGGACTCAAATTCGCATCTCTAGAAAGCCCATTTCACGAATTCTCAGAGAGATCAAAACTGAAAAGTTAAAAAACACGGATGCTTTATTTATCACCAAGTAGAGATGTATACTATATTGTAGTGGCGGGAATTATTTAGCTCTGAATCAGGGTTTTCAAGAAGAAGAGGATGTTCCAGCCCGATTCCATCAAGAATTCTAACTACTGCTTGGTGTCTATATAATTAAGTTGTCACTAATAATGACAAATGGTAGCATCTTGAGCGGTAGGAAACTGCTTTCCAAATCTTTGTATTGCAGAAGAATAAGGGCTGCGTAATTTGGACTTCTTTTGTGCATTCATTTTTTAATTTAGATGAACATCGTTTGGTTTGATCTGGAAGCAAGATAGACCAACTTTAGTGTACATGTTCTTCAAGACCATGTACTGTGATCTTGTACGTCAAGTATAATACCTATTTATGGGAAGATAGCAAGGTGGTGCTATCCCAAACAAGATCATGGACAGCTGACATCTATCAGATCTTAGGCAAATTTTGTCACTAGTGCGTTTCTCAATGAAACAAGGAGTCTTTAATACTGCATTTTATATTCTAATGGTGATTTGGAATTTTATTCTGACGCATAGATGATGGGAAGGCAACTGGTTTCAGGCTTTTGCTTGGCTTGAGCTTTTAGTGGTTGCCACAATGTTGATTGCAATTAAAGGCAGAAGCCGCTTAAAATTCTTGCAGTTTCACTGCTTGCTTTCTTGCACGAAGTGCACGATTTCGTTCTTTACAAAGTAATCTAAACATGCCTATAAGAGATATTAATTTGGGCTTGCTAATTTGCAGGAGATGCTTAAGGAACGAGGTGTAGCTCCATTCTCAAAGTGGGAGAAGGAACTTCCAAAGATCTTATTTGATCAACGTTTTAAGGTTTGTTGTCATGATTATGATAAATTTCCAAGTAAAATCAAAGGGTCGGGCCATCATAGTTCTAAAAGTGGGAGAAGGAACTTCCAAAGATCGTATTTTACCAACGTTTCAAGGTTTGTTGTCATGATTATGATTAATTTCCAAGTAAATCAAGGTGTTTTTACAACCGAATCACAGCAATTATACTTGTCTAGAAAAGTAAGTATGCTACTTGGGCTTTTACCATTTCACATTATTATTAGTGATCGTGTTATGTTTATGCTTAAAGAATCTGACACATCAACTAGCTGATTACTAGCCATCGTGTTATTTTTATGCTTAAAGAATCTGTCACGTCTACTGGCAATATGGCATGCTCAATGTTTATTGGCATACCCACCTCTTTATCTTTTCGAAAAGACTCATCATTGTAGTCACTCATTCATTTCTCACTTTAATTGTTGATGGAATTCATGTTGCAGGCTATACCAAGTTACTCTGCTAGAAGATCATTATTCGAACACTATGTAAAGACACGTGCTGAGGAGGAGCGCAAGGAAAGCGAGCAGCACAGAAGGCTGCTATGGAGGGATTTAAACAGCTACTGGAGGAGGCATCACAGGTTCCATAAATACCTTCAAACAGTGGGTTATTCATAATTTAGGTTCTGTGTGGTGTGGGAACTGCTTAACAAATACCTTTTGTCATGCAGGATATTGATCACACAACTGGTTATTACACTTTTAGGAAGAAATGGGGTAACGATCCACGGTTTGAGGCCTTGGAACGGAAAGATCGAGAAAATTTGTTGAATGAAAGGTACCACTTCAACAGAGAAAATTGCTTGAGGTTCTCATCAACGCGTCAATAATCGTCTCTTTGGAAGTCACTATATTATTGGATGCTGGTCACTCGATCTCCATTTATCTTGTTATGATCCATCCACTTATGTCATGGTCATCGATTCAGTAGAAAAGTTGGCCTTGTCTCGTTGATGATGCTGTAAAATTAACTTGGCCTCGCAGTGATGTGTTGTCTGGTCTGAAGAACTCCAAACCCTTTATAGTTCAGTAACTAACTGTATTTCGCAGGAGGTGCCAGTTCTGTCTGTCGCATGGCACAATTCAGTGTAATATTTCATCTTTTACACACTGAACATGTAGAGAATATAGGGCCAACCAGAAGCAGTTATCATTTTTAATCATTTATGCTCATTTAGAAAAATTTAACATGGTTTCTGATAATTTGTCCGTGCTATAGTTTCTTGTTCTAGATGTTTCACTCTGGAAGATGCCTCTTCAAGAACAATTAACTACATTAGAGGTCCCATGTTAATCAATTTTAGAAGTCAATTTGTTGCCGAAGCCCAATGAATGGAGAATAGAACAAGCCTGGGAGGAGAAAAAACTTTGCTTTTAGTGAACTGTAGTCTTTGTTTGGGTCTTTTCCTTCTCTGAACTGTTTTATTAATTTGATATTTTGTTCGCCGGTTGCTGTTTTCATTTTTTGGGTGTCTTCTCGGTGAGTTGGCTGAGAGGAAAACTTGTATTCATAAGATTAGTTGCTTGTGTCCTTGGGTCATGAGAAAGTAGCTCGTTTGTATCAGTCCATACTCAAATACACCCGGTTGAGGTCATTACAGACACTTCTGGGCTATGGATAATCATAAGAGGAAAGATACAAATTCTACACTTAGATCATTCTCTCATCAAGCTTATTACGATTTTTTTTTTGTCGTCTTTGCAATTGTAGCCTTAGTTGTTGTCCAAGAATGCTTTATCATTCTCCTAAAGGATCTAAGTTGATGGTGGCTACTGATGCATTCGTTCGAAAGTTGCCAATTTTGTCTGTTTGGATGTTTGAGAGATTACGAAGTTGTAGTTTTTAATATTGAGTCTGTGAGATATTGGATTAACATATACTTTCGTTTGACAATTATTCTTATGCAAATTCATGCTGTACTTTTTTTTTAGAGAGCAAGTCACTTTTATGATAACCATTGAAAGCCAAATGAGTCGGCAAGTAGTAGTCTAGTGACCAGATTCTCAGATTCCTTTGGTGTGTTCTTTAGCCCTCCAAGCTTTCTGGTTTGCTATATAAATGTTCCTAAATTCTTGTCTCATATATATGATATCTGATTGCAAAAAGTTTTGCTTGACTTGTAGGGTTCTCCCTTTAAAGAAGGCTGCTGAAGAAAAGGCGCAAGCAATGCGCGCTGCTGCCACTTCTAGCTTTAAATCCTTGCTTCAAGATAAAGGAGATATAACTGTCAATTCCCGTTGGTCCAGGGTAGAGGCAACACTTAACTTTACATCTTTCCAGTTGAAGATTCTTGCCCGAACTAGCTCAGACTTGCAGACTTGAGATAAATGAGTTATAATCATTCTGTGGAGTTATCAGTGGCTACATGCATGTTTTTTTTTTTTTCATGTTTTATGTAGGACTGGAACAAACATATAAAGATGCCCATCCTGCATGAATAATGTGCCTTATTACTAGCGATAGTCCACATCACATGATCCTTCTCTCTACTGGGTGGCCCTTGACAGCTCTGTCAGATTTCTGAAAATGTTTTTGCATCTTGCGTTATATTCATTTCTCCACTATTCTGAAAAAAAAAAAAATTGAAAAGGAAATTATTCAGCGGGCTATTTGCAGATATTTTAATTTTAATTTTCTTTTCATTTTTTCTTTTACTTCTTTGTTTCTTGTTAGCTGAGTTAGAACTGGACAATATCTGAGGTAATAATGTAGCTGTATAATCAATGAGCTTCTCTTCATGGTTTGTCAAATGGCAAGAACCATGCAGTAGTTGGTGTAATGATGTGACAGCATTATTAATAATCTTGCAGCTTCTTTAACTATTTGTAATAATTCTATTCTAGCTTAAGCTTAAAATTTCTATGTACTTCTCTTTCTTGTTGAAGGTAAAGGATAGCATCAGGGATGACCCAAGATACAAGTCAGTGAAGCATGAAGACAGGGAGGCCTTGTTCAATGAGTATATAGCTGAATTGAAGGCTGTGGAAGACAGAGAAGAAAAAGAGGCAAAAGCCAAGAGGGAAGAGCAGGTATATATTTTAATGTTATTTTAGCAGGACCTCTCTCTCTCTCTCTCTCTCTCTCTCTCCTCTCTCTCTCTCTCGCTCTCTCTGAATGCATTTTTTATTTTTTTCATGAATACTCAAAATCCTGCATTGCTATATGTCCACTTTTCTTTTTCAAGAATTCAGGGATTTGCTGATTGATTTCCGAGGTGTAGATAACATTTAGGGAAAATTTCAAATAAGGGCCCGAAATGTTCTCATTTTCTCAAATAAGGGCTTGAAGTTGACTATATTTCAAATAAGGTCTTGAATGCCCTCATTGTCTCAAATAAGTGCCTAAAGTGGATAATGTTTCAAATAAAAGCCTGAACTGGCCATATCAACCTCAGAACTTGACTCACCGGTTGGTTGGGAGCATTTTCATCATTTTCATTTTTATTTTTATTTTTAGTTTTATTTTTTTCCTTTCCCATTTTTCAAATTTTATAATAAAAAAAAAAAGGTAAGTGTAAAAATAAAAAGAAGCAGAGGTGGGCTCCCTCCTGTGTTTCTTTTTCTTTTTTTTTACTTTTACTTTTTAAATTTAACTAAAACTTAGGTTAAAATTGTATTTTGACGAAAATACCCTTATTCAGGCAGCGAGATTAGGTCCTTATTTAAAACAGCCGTGGCCAGCCCTTATTTGAGACAGAGACAATGAGGGCACTTTAGGCCCCTATTTGAAACAAGGATCACTTCATGCCTTTAATTGAGAAAATGAGGGCACTTCACGTCTTTATTTGGAATTTTCCCTAACAGTTAGCATTATGGACTATCGGTTGCACTTATATCATCGGCAGTTATGAGTTCCTAACTGAGGCTAAAATCCTGGAAAATTACTTTGCCAAAATAAGAATGGCAGTTTGATATCATAAATGCTCAGAGAAGGTCACATTTGTAAAGTTGAAAATTTGATGAAATCCTATTTCAGCACATTGTAATTAAAGAGGGAACCAAAAGAGAAAACCATTATGCTATCCCTCCCCTTGGCTGATCTGCAAATGATTGATAATCATTGTAGTTGCTTCTCCTTCTCCTTAGAAATTCTTGTTAACATAATAAAATAAATGTCATGTATTTGAGCCTATTGTCTTTAGCTTGTATTATACACAGGGTGGCAACTTCTTGGTGCCCCTCCAATTCAGTTGCATAAGGAGATATTGCAATTTCAGAGTTCTTGTAGGGAGAAAATTTAGATGCTAGTAATCTTTTAACAGCTCTCTCTCTTCCCCCCACCCCCAAAACAAATTCTGTGCATGCTTGTATTCTCACATTTGCTCGAGACATTGGTGCCCCAAATATTTGTACATCAAGGTTTAAGCTTTTCCATGTATGCTTCTTTGCAGGAGAAGCTGAAGGATAGGGAAAGAGAATTGCGAAAACGGAAGGAAAGAGAAGAACAAGAAATGGAGAGGGTACGGTTGAAAATACGCAGGAAAGAGGCAATTTCTTCTTTTCAAGCATTGCTTGTTGAAACAATCAAGGACCCTCAGGTTGGTAATTACTAGCAGTTCCTTTCTATAGTGTTGACTGGATGTCTTGACAATCTACACATCATAAGTGTTGAGAAAAGTGAACTTGAATGGGATGAGGCCTTTCTTTTTCTTAAGAGAAATTGATGACACGTTTTCACTGGTATACTGGAGTTCGACAGATGTAGGGCCTGATCACGTGGTTGTGAACACTTTGGAGCTTCAGTCGTTCCTAGTTATCAAGGAGAAATGTTGTTAGACCTTCATGTGTGCTTGGTGGGTTGGAACACTAACCATGAATGGAAGAAAGCTTTGTTAATAGTGGATGTCCACGTAATTTTTGTTGTATTAGCCTAGGACTTGATGCATCTTGCTGAGAAAGTCTTAGTTATTTGATCCGCCCTATTTGTATGCATGGTGCATCACTTATCATTTAATAATATGATTGATTAGTCATGATGACAGACTTTACAAATACCAATTTGTGAGTGAACTAACAATTTTTTTTCTTTGAGGAATTGCTTCATCCTAGACTTATTTGCGTAGTCTGTGGACGTAAGTCTACTTAATGCAGCGAACTTCAACTCTTCAACCAAATTTCTTTGCCTTTCTATATGTGTAAATGGCAATCTTGCATAGTTGCATGGTGGCGGCTTACCTAAAATAACTGCATGTATAGTTATGGAGGTGGGGGAGGGGGGGAGAGAGAGAGAGTCGACAGCAGGTTTCCATGCTGGTCCTACTCAAGCTACCAGGTAGGCAGATATGTGGATTACTTGCATCTGGGATTTGTGCCTCTTTCTTCCTGTCTGATTGTTATTAACTTGGGGTATCATGCATCTCACTCTTCCTATTAGGATTAAGACGTAGCTATGTCTAGGAAAACTACATAATCTTGTGATTTGTTATTGACTTCTGTCATGTTTTGATCATGTAAATAGGCTTCCTGGACGGAGTCAAAAGTTAAACTTGAAAAAGATCCTCAAGGACGTGCTAGTAATCCTGATTTGGATCCAGCTGATACGGAGAAACTATTCAGGGAGCACATCAAGCTTCTTCACGAGGTAATTTTGCAATTCTCGTGTATAATTTTTAGGAGCAATTAAGTTTGACCCTCCATCCTATATCCTTCGTTGGCTAGTGTCTGTCAATGATCGTTCACAAATCTTATCTGCATTGTTGGAGTCTGCTGGAAGTATATTCAGTACTTATCAATTAAGTTTGACCCTCCATCCTATATCCTTCGTTGGCTAGTGTCTGTCAATGATCGTTCACAAATCTTATCTGCATTGTTGGAGTCTGCTGGAAGTATATTCAGTACTTATCAAGAGGCGACAAAAAATAATGACCCAAGGGGCAGAAATATCATCCACGCGAAACAAAACTGGAAAGAACTTATGAAGAAAGGAAGGTGCAATTAGATGGTTAGTTATGAAGATTTTTAACTATTGATAGGGGGAA